>JAHWDX010000023.1:0-600000 GCA_022702645.1 Microbotryum intermedium | reverse complement strand
GAAGGAGTAAACATTACTCATGATGATGAAGATCCAGTCTCGGATGAATATTCTGATGCATGTTAGAACTGTCTAGTACCATGAGTGTGTTGTAATGCTTATTTCATGTCCTCGGCCTAGCGGTACCCCACCAGAGCGAAACTGATTTGCCAATGGCCAGCCCACCTTCCAAACCCAAATACTTGTTGCTATCTTGGACACCTCTTTCCACCATCTTCCCACGTGCAATTCGACTCAATAACCTGTATAATTCTGAATGGGAAGGTTTATTGGGCGTGTACGAAAATCCTTCTTCGATCGTCAGAATCGCTCAATCCGGCAAGGGGTACCACTAGACTTCTGCTCGTTTTTTGGAGGTCAAAAACACCAAGTGCTTCAAACGGATTAGAACTCCAGGGCTACTTCCCAAGAAATATACTCATACTCCTCGAGCGCTCTGCGCATGCATGAGATCAATATTTCAGTTTCTATAGGGGCCCAAGTGAGAAAGTGCCGCGTTCGGGCCTTCGTTGTCGGCGCCTTGTTGGGTTAACCCTAATCCTGCGGGGCCGAATGAGAAAGTGCCGAGTCAGACCTGGTTTTCCGGCGCTCTGAGGGTGCGAGTCTTGAAACATAACAACGAAAAGCCGGGACAGAGCGAACCCGGTCATGACACTATTCAGATAGACTTGGATGACCTCTCCAAGAAATTTGGAACCGACATGCTCACTTACCACTTCAAACATTGCAGTCGCGTCTCTGGCTGAAACTGCCACCTGCTCTGCTCTTATTTCCACGAAGGGAAGAATATGCACTGACGCCGGGAGCTGGCGTTCGTTTCAAGATCGTCAACGAACATGGTTATAATCCTCCACTCGAAATTGACCCCAAGATCTGTTGCTATACATTCAGTATATACATGCAAATAAAGGATTGAACCGCGACCAGTTTCGCTACCTGATAACCGGGGAATTGGCCCGCTTGCGCGTACAAGCGTACTACTTACTACTAGTAGCAGCCCGATTGAGCGGGTACCCTGGCTCAAGTAGTGATATTTCTGATCTCAAGCTGAAAAGTTACATTTTGGTCTTAGAAACCTGAATATCACCTATCCACCTTCAAGTGAAGATCTCTTCATGCATTCATGGATTGCACTGCGCTCAAAATATTCAGCTACGGACTAATGTGATGCTTAGTCGGGTGCTACTACAGCTGACAGCCGGCATTACGATATTACATCGAAATGACAACAAGTCATTGTCGAAATTTGATTCATTGTTATTGCGGGATCTTCATCCATTACAGACAGGCGGATCCTGCCCTTGATAATGCTGTCCGAGAGTGAGAATTGGATGAGCGAGTGTGCAAGCGTGGCTGCCACAAAGTGAGCGCTCAGTGCACTGTCAAACAGTCCATCTGCTTATCATGGGAACAATACGATCTGCACTGCAAATATAAGGGTCTTGCTTTAGTTCGTTTGAGTCCAACTCTGTGGGACTCATTATGGGGTTGTTAGTAATCGGCATTGGCATTCTGGACCCGTTTGCTGTGTTCCACTGCAGCTGCAATTGCTTCATGGTGCCACTGTGCCGCGATCGCACTGCCACACACACTATTGCGTTTTCCGTGCAGCACCGGATGCAATACGAACAGGCACAGGCCTTGCTCCTTTACGTGAGTAGATAAGTTAGCAGCTCAGCTGTACAAATCGAATGATTGGAGTTGCAGTGCTTGATGCGTCCATCGGACCAACCGTACCGTCGACCGGAGCATGCCCCCCACATTCTTCTTGGGTGCTACATCGCGATTTGGCGCTAGATTGTCGCTTCCCGTCATGCACACTGCTCTCATGGGTAGGGGCTTATGGAACGTATGGCAAGACGAGGTACCACAGTTGCGAGTTGTGCTCTCCGGTCATTGAGAGCTTTAAATCAAGCATTCGTGATTAGATTTGATGGGTGGGTGGCTCGGATGCTTTCAACAGTTTAATGATTACGGGGCTCCTTTACAAAGCGCGTCTCAAGGCTCATCGTATAGGGGGAACACGAACAAGTTGTACATTAAATTGCTACTTCATAGGCTTGGCGGGCACATTGACCTCTCGGATGACCACACCTCCAGGCGTGAGGGTCTGCTCATCTCGAAATTCCCACCTGTCCTGAATTTGTCGAGCCTGCAGCTGGCCAAGTCGATTGGTCGTCAGTGCATCAGCCGTCGGCAGGACGAGTATAGATTATACTACACACATACACAATGATTATTGCCATTAATGCAGTGACCACTTTAGACTAACCGATGGGCACAATATGAAAAGATAATCTATATCCAAGAGTGCACGTGCTACTTTCACCTCACCAACAGCGCGTTCTGGAGTACATGGGCCTCCTAGAGATCAACTGAAGCTAAGGCCACCTCGAAGCGCCTTGAGGATGCTTCATGGTGGTATAGTGAATGAAAGATGGCATCCCTTCTGTTTAGTGAACAATGTAGCTGCATTACAATTGGCATTAAGGAGTGACACGCCTCACTAAATACAGCGAAGCCAGCTTATCCTCAAGGCATTATGCAAATCCATTATGCCCATCCCGATCACAGGGCTGGCAGGTCTGGATCGGCTGGATCGGCTGGATCAGCGGGATCGGCAGGATCGGTAGGATCGGTAGGATCGGTAGGATTGGGAGCAATACTTCCAACACTCAACCTGAACTCCAATTTCTTGTTGCGTAAAAGAGGGATAATCCTTCGAAGGTCGTCTAAATTTATCTTGGGCGTGCCAGTTGGACTGCGGAAGTCATCAAGGCGTAGTCCCCCGCTGACATGGACAGTCATCTTGTGTTGAGAAAAAAAGTTTCGCCCTGTTGTACCAAAATCGCGGTTTTTCTGGCACGGCGATGCCGTCTCGTGCGCATCGCCTTCGTAATGCATCGGCTGGCCAGAGAGAGGATACGGACTTGAATTAGGCCAAGATCGAAAGGAAAAGGTCCGGAGTGGGAGCGGGCAATCAGTACTTACTAAATAATTCCCTCACCAATCGAGTGTACCAATTAATGAGTTCTGAAATTTGGTATCGCTTGTCATTAACGTCGGCTTCCCGGACTACGGGAGAATCAGAGCCAGACACGTGTCAGCAAGAACGAACAGAGCGAAGGGCGAGGTCCACGAGCGCGCGACATCAAGGGGGAAAGTCCGAAGCGCACCTAAATGATTCTGGTTGCTCACTTCCTCCTCTAGTGCAGCACGACCAGTTACGCACTTGGTGAAAGGCTTAAGGATCTTGAACATCTCATCTTTACCCTCCCACCCCATGCGTTGAGCGAATGCTTTTCCCCCACCAGAAGAGACTATGAAGCGATCGTCACGGCGCTCCACACGGCTAGAAGAAACCATAATGTATGTCTCGACTTGGAACTGCGAGGAATAGTACTCGCTCTGACGGGTGTACAGAAACGCAGGAACAAGAAGGGAGATGAGTGGATGTGTTAAACAGACATGCACAGGTTTGGCAGGATGGGCTCAACTCACCACTTCTTGGAGTTGTGAGGCATACTCTTTACACGCTTGTGCGGCAGCCTTGTCGGTTGCAGCCACACTAGATGGTCGCTTGAAAGCAATGGTGACTCCAGCGATGTCCGCATCGTCCGCATCGATGTCTGCCGGTCCTTGCTCGAGTGAAAGGGTCTCCTCACACTGGAGTCGCGTCTCTTCTGTCTCATTGATGCGCTTCCAATGCTTGGCCGCAAAGGTCTGCCTTTCCATCAGGCCGGCTGAGACTGGAGAGCAGCAGAGATGGGCGAGGTTAGATCGCTCAACACAGCATGAGGAGTATCACGGACTGACAATCAACACTTTCGTCCTCTGCTAATTGCTTGAGATGTTTACTTTCCCGAAACGTGTTCCACATGCTCGGCGCTCTGCGTTTGACTGCTTGGGCTGCGTAACGCGTTGCAGATCGCACGGGCGGATATCGTTCTTGTCACAATACTCCATCTCCGCAATGACGCAGTCTTCCTTGAACGTGCGGTGTCCTTGCACTTCATCTTTAAGGATATAACGCTTGATCGGCTTACCTTGCACGCGCTCAAACAAGCCTCGGGGAACGTGTGCTGGTGCGGAGGTCAGTGCTTTGCGACGACGAAGCAATGGCGACGGCATTGACGGGAAGATCGACGGGCGCCTCGACACAGCCCCCGTGCTAACTGTAGAAGTTTGGCCGGACGTTGAGGATGACCCTGGGTCGAGATCCTGGCCAGGCAGAGACCAATTGGACGGAGGAACGCCATGACTGGTGTTGAAGGGTGGGGTGGGACCGAACAAGGAGCGCATCGAGGTCTGGAACGGTGGCTGAGCTCCCAGGATGTCGCAAAGATGTGAAGTCTAGGGAAAAGCATCATGGATCCAATCAGATGTTGCGTTCTTTGACAACATGCCAGCTCAGTTGAGCTGAGCTGAGCGAGCAAGCGACTGTGTACCCCCCAAAACGCGTACGAGTTGGGGTGCGCCTATGGCACTCACTGAAGGATACAGGCCCCTGTTGTACAACAGCAGCCAATGTGGTGCACACACACGAGTTGAAGGACCAGAAGAGAGGCGAAGGTGATGGCTTGGGCAGAGGCAACGTGCACGGCGCCATGGCGACTCGCGCGACAGCCTGGCTACCTACCGTTTGGCATCAACATTGGGAAAACCCAATTTGCCAGTGCCAGTGCTCCACGTTCATTTAATTCGGAAGCAATAAGGTAACATTCCGTGCTGGGGGGAGCTTAATCATAAAGTCATGTAGGCCCATGTCACACGTTATCTCCTTGAACGGCCTCAGGACTGGGAGCTCCAGACTACGGTACTGAACTCAAATCCCATCGTGAAACCCGCTAAGGAGCGACACTTTTGAGGCGCGCGATGCGCCTTCTTCGGCTGTGCGTTTTTGGGTATGCCCGAGGTGGCCCTTTTCGTACTCACCGACCGCATTCGGATAGGCCGCACAAGATGGCATTCTTTGGCTCCAATACGTCCGTGTCGCGGCCGTCTCTGCTGGTCAACAATGAGCCCAAGGACGTCGAGGTCGGGAACCTCCCGCCGGATTCGACCTCGTCTTTGGCGTGGTCGCCCGTCGCTAATCTGCTCGCCATCGCTTCGTGGTCGTCGCACGTGCGCCTGTACGAGGTCGACGCGCAAGGGCAGGCGCAGGGCAAGGCCGAGTTCAACCACGATGCGCCCGTTCTGTCCGTGGTGTGGAGCAAGGACGGTACCAAGGTGCTCAGCGGTGGCGGCGACAACAAGGCCAAGCTGTTCGACGTCAACACGGGCCAAGCCACGCAGGTCGCACAGCACGAACAGCCCATCAGATCCGTAAAGTGGATCGACCAAGGCAACGGACTGTTGGGTGCGTGCATCTTCCTTGTCTTGGAGCTCGAAGCTGGAGCTCAACCGGCTCCTGTCGACGGCGCGAGTGCTGATCAACTCGGTTGTGCCCGTTTCCACTGAACAGCCACCGGATCATGGGATCGTACCATCAAGTACTGGGATTTGAGGACACCCAACCCCGTAGGATCGGTACAGCTTGTCGAGAGGTGCTACAGTAGGTCCCACCTTTGGTTTCTCTCTCGGTCGCACCAGCACCCGCCAGGTCGATCGGTCGCACCAATATTCCGACTGACGTCTCCCAACCGCGCGAAACAGCGATGGATGTGCGAGGCAATCTCATGGTCGTCGGAACAGCCGAACGCAAGATCCAAATCATCAACTTGCAAAGCCCGACCACCGTCTTCAAGACGCTCGACTCTCCCTTGCGATGGCAAACCCGAGCAGTTCGTTCAGAGCTAACCCTCCCCGAGGTCTGGCGTCACTTTCGACAACTCACACCTGCTCCTCCTTGATGCAGGTATCTTGCTTCCCAGATGCGTCGGGATATGCAATTGGTACAATAGAAGGACGCGTTGCTATCCAGTGAGAACTCTTTTCACCTTCTACTGTGCCGTGACTGAAGCTGTTCTGATCAACTCCAATCCTTTTAAAGACACCTCGACGAGAAGATGCAGTCCGCCAACTTCACATTCAAAGTACGTCACCTCGACGAACGACATGATAGATGTATCTCCTGATTTCCATCATTATCTCTGCTCATCAGTGCCACCGAAAAGACAATCCCGCGCCTTCAAAGTCTCAGACCGTCTACGCCGTGAACGCCATCTCGTTCCACCCGCTCGGCACATTCACGACCGCAGGTTCGGACGGGACGTGGCATTCGTGGGACTACAGCGCAAAGACACGACTCAAGTGTGAGTACATGGATGCGGTCGAGATGTGGCGTCTTGTTGAATTATCCTCTAACACTTTCTTGCCACTTTCTTTTGTGCAGCCTTCGACTTCAAGGGCGGGCCCATCGTGGCGACTGACTTCAACTCGACGGGCAGCATCTTCGCCTACGCTGTAGCTAACGATTGGTCCCAGGGCCATGCTGGCAACCGACCCGACTTCATCAACAAAGTCTTCCTGCACCCTTGTAAAGTAAGTCGCACTTGGCGGCGGCGCGATCGTACACCTGAGCTCCGCCGAAGCTGACTTTATCCGGTTTCCCCTCGTAGGACGATGAAGTCAAGCCCCGAGCCAAGAAGTAGAGCGCTTGATGTGGATTTCTCGTTCGCATTGTACAGTAGCCACTTGTACATTCATCACTACGGAGGAGACACATGTTGCAAAGCAACTCTATTGTCTACATCTACCCAACCAGCGGGACATGCCTATAATATTCAAATATGAGAAGGAAAAGGGAAACGCAAGCGTGAGTATGAGAATCCTAGGGACACGCGGTGGCCACGAGTTCGTTTTCAAATCTTCTTGCCGATGCGACTACCCATGCGAACGAGCGTCTCGATCTATAAGCGAGCGTCAGTACGGTTCAGTTTTTGGTGTAGCAGCGCGCCGGTAGGATTAGGATTGGCAACGGCGGCTCACCGAGTTGCTCGAGTTGGAGACGAGATCTTCGTCGAACTGCACGTTGTTGAAGAGGCATACGATGGTACTGCCACCGAAAGCAAAGCTGTAGCAATGAAGATTAAAGTCAGTTTCACCGTCCGTTTTGCGCAGAGCGTTCCATGTTCGAATGTAGCTTACTATCCAGTCTCGTCACCCCGCTTCACCTTCTGACCCTCCTTAGCAGTCATCGCAATCTATCAGCATCGAGGCATACTCGAGTAAGGCTTGTGTCATGCATTACCCGGATATTTGCGTCCTCGAACTTACCGATCCGACGAGCATTGCTCCAATCCACACCGTTATCACCTCACCGAACACCGCTGCACGCATCGCCATCAAAAGTCAGACGTCTGACGGGTTCACCAGGCAGGACATGGGGCCAAAGGCAGACTTACGGGACAAGACCGTTCCGACAAGTCGTTTGTTCTCGCCATAGACATCGATCGCGGAGCGAATGGCCATGGGGTTCACTGTGAAGAGCTTCCCGGGAACAAGGTATTGAGGTCCCATGACTCCGTCCACAGGGCTGCGATTCAGATAACGTCCCAACATCAGGAGACCGCTTAGAAACTCAAGATAGGTTCCCTAGCTACTCACGAATGATACCTGTGGTAGTCCTGAGGCGCCAGTCGGAAGATGGCCAAGCTGGCATTTTCAAACTCGTGCGCCTTGTGCTGAAGTTGGTCACCGATCAAGCGCGCCACTGAAAACTCTCGACCTTTGATCCAGATCTTCGTGGCTGCTTTGACCGTTGGGAAGAACATCGCTCGGCACTACGGGAACACAACAACACTGATCAGCTCCTCACATCACCTGTAGCAAAGACGATCACCAGGTGACAACGCACATCGGCTGGGGACACGAGGACGGTCGGATCGTCCGGCTCGGCGACTGGACGCGCCTCGGGCTTGAGTTTGCGATAGAAGAACTCGTTGAAGGTCTTGAAGGACGACAAGGGGTCTCGCACCTCGTCGAGGTTGAGATTATGAAAGTCGATGAAGGGGGGAATGTCTCGGACAGATGCTGGAGAGTCGTATTTGACACCCTGCTTCTTGGACATGGAGTCGAGCAGCCGAGCGACTTGGACAAAGCATGTCTTGATCAGTCACGAACCCCGGGAACTGCACTACAGGGCTTGTCGGCTCACTTCTGGCCCCTTCCATCCCGCCACTGGCACCTAGGCCACGGTATGCCAACCTCATCCCGAGTCGCACCTGCAAGAATGGGGCTTTGCACCGTTTAGTCGCGCTGGAAGAAGCGAGCAGACAGCATCTCACTTACGTAGATAGCGATCTTCTCCTCGATGAGGTTGCCTGTCTGACGATCCAACACGATAATGTTGGCAGAGTCCGCGCCAATCTTGTAGGCCCCTCGGGTTGCCCTCGCGATCGCTTTGGACAGCCACTTGCGTTGCGCTTGATGGGCCGTTACGTATTCGGCCACAACGATGCGGTTGACGGACCGAGGGTCGGTCGAGGAGCAAATGCCCAGATGGGTGATGATGTCGAGTTCCGCCTTGGAATTCATCCGAGGGGCATGGCACAGGGGGCACTGACGGACGTTGATGACTCTCTCGACGGGACGGTCCTTCGAGGTCGCGTAATCGTTGCTTTGCAACATCGGAGTGGAAGCTCCGAGAGCTGGGCTCGAGCTCTCGGACGACGCCATCGAGGTCTGACGAGAAACGATTCTTCCTCCTTCTCGACCTTGTGGTGCCTTCACGGTTGTTCCAAGTTCTTTGTTGGTGACGATCTCCGTCCCAGGCGTCACAGGCCGCATGTCCGACGATGGGTCACTCGACTGGGCTACAGGATGCTTGGTCGACGCGAACGAGATTACAGCCAGTTCGTTGGCGTTGTATGATCCTTGGCTCAGACCAGGGGTGCTCGATCTCGAATCGGTTCCCTCATCAACTGCCCGGCGCTCCTCCTTAGGGCGAGTCATTTCTTGCTCCAAGCAAAGCACCACTTGGTCCGTCGACAATTCTCCGTCAAGGTCGACATCAAATCGAGTGAAGAAAGATGCGATCGTGTCCTTGGTCAAGGTCGATCCGAGCGAGTCCAGCATCGATGCGATTTCCAGGTGGGAGTAGGCATTCGAGTCATTGGAATCAAAGTTCTTGAGGTACAGCCTCCAGAATTGCTGACGCAGCGCGGCGTACGGCGTAAACTTGGCTCGGATTTGCAGCGTCGGATGCGCCGTGGTGGATTCGCGTTCGGCGTGCTCTTTCGAAACCTCGATCTTGAGCGTGTGCTCGCGGAAGTCGTCGTTGGCCAATCTTCCGTCGGCGCGAGCAGGGAACAGACCATCTTCACCGGGCTGAATCGTGGAGCCTAGCAGGTTCTCGAGTGGAATGGCAACGTCACCCACGTGATCATTCGAGCTCATCTTGTCCCAGTCATAGACGCTGAAGGCAATCGTCCAGTGCACCTCCGTTTGGCGCACGTTGAAGGCGAGCCTTTCATCCCAGACGGGGTTAAGCGAGTGACGGATGACGCGCGTGCGGAACACCCTGCGACCGAACGAGCACACCACGAAAGGATCCATGTCGAAGCTCGACTTGATCAGGTTCTTGTATCGCGGCAGATCCTTGGCGCCCTTGACCTCGACCTGCACGAGACCAAAGATGTCGTCGTTCTCCTCGTACGTGTAGTCGCGCCTCGTACGTCGTCGACCGAGCCCTTGGACCTTCTTTGAGTTCTTCTCTGCACCTTGGCCATCGTCTGCCTCCTCGTTCTCGTGTCGTCGGCGACGAAGGCGTCGTACCTGTCGAGCCTTGGTCTCCCCTCCGATCCCAGGGGTTCTCACTGCTGGCAGAGCGTCCGCGTCGGCGAGGGCGAGCGCAGGCGTGCTTGTGCCTGAAGAGGTGATCGAGTCTTCGGTGTTCGTCTTGCGGCGAATGAATCGCTTGCGTTTTTCGACTGGAACTTCGCTCGTAGAATCGCCGGCGTCAGTCGTCGCATCGCTGGCTACGGCACCACCACCAGCCGACGAATCGTGGCCGTCCTGATGGACTCGATGCGATATCGCCGAGTCGATTCGCTTGATGAAAGCGGGCAAGCTCAAGCCACGCCTGCTGGACGGCCGAGATGGAGGAGCTGATGCAGCAACGGAGGATAGAGGTGGCGTGTCTGCGTCAAGTTTGCTCGAAGAGGGCGTCGGCGCTTCGCTCCTCTCGTCCGCGCCGAGGGCGGAAAGGCTCTCAGGGGCGACGAGCGTTGACTCGGGCGACCGTGTTTTGGTCAGGCGCGCACCAACCGAGCCACCTAGACCGAAGTAGTCCACTGGTGCCTCGACGGCTGTAAACACGGGTTGGTCCTCATCCTCGGTGGAGTCTCCGACTCCCATGTCGACATCTTCGTACTCGGCGTCCGTGAAATCGGTTCCTTCGGTCGCGGACGTCATCGTTGATGCAGTGTCGGTGTCGGAAAGGGCACCCTGGTCCCCTTCCCCTCCCTCGGAAGGACCAAAGAGATGGTGAAGATTTGCCGGGACCATGCCCAGAGGAGCCGAATCGGATATCATCTGCGTTCCGACACCCTCCGTCGGCGAGGCAAGCAGCAAACGGTCGGCCTTGCTGGCGGCATCGCGATCCTCCTTGCACCGCTGCAACACGGTCAGGATTCGTTCTTGCTCGACCGAATTCAGTCTTCGGGACAGATTCAAAGCCGAGGTGGATGTTGTCGCGAGTCGAATGGCATTGACTACTTGAGAGGATGAGGGGGCCGGCTTGAAACCGACTTGGATCAGCACCGAGCCAGAAACGTGCGAACGAGAGCGGCTGGACCGCAGTTGATGCCAGACCGGCTGCAGGTATGACGGGTCCGAGGTCAGCGCACTTGCAACATCAAAAGGGAAACAAGTTTGCCCTCGTACCAGACAAACAACGCACCTTGTTGTTCTCATCCTCAATCGCCACGGGGGGTCGACCGCCGACCCAGTCCTGCGGTGAGCCCCACCAATCGTCGATGCCAAGGTTGACTTCGCCGAGGTACTCTCGCCCGACGCGATCACGATCCCAGAGTACGATCTCAACACGTTCGCGGGCCAAGGCTTTGCATTCGTAGAGGACGGTTTCGAGTTTGGCTTCGCCACCGATGCCTTCGATGTGGACTTGATCTCCTCCTATGCCCCAGATCGGGTTCAGCGACTTGTGCACGGTCGGTCCAGTAGCCTGTACGATGCGTGTCCGCGCAGGATACGTTCTCGTCAGTACAGCAATCTGCGAAGACGATGCACTGGCTGTAATTTTTGGGTTTCGCAGCGAAAGAGACTTGCTCGCGTGTTCATGTATCTCAAGCTCGGGAATGGGTCCGACAAGCCATTCCTGTCCTTGGCGACGATGTCCCTGGCCGCGAGGACTCTGACGACGAGCAGCCCCAAGGGGTTTTCATCGAGAGGCTCGTACAGCTCGTTACGACGGCGTGCTGCTCCACGGAACGGGATCCGAGGTGCCGGGATCGCTTTCTTGAGCTTGCTGGCGGGGCTGAGGTTGAGCTTGCCTAGGAACGATCTGCGCGAGGGCTGTGAGGCGAGGGAAGGTCGAGTTGCGTCAGAGGGCGAGAGCGTGTTGCTGTTGCTGGTGGTGGCGGTATTGTTGCTGTTGATATTGCTGCTGCTGCTATCTGCGGCTGCCGTGCTCGCGCTCTTCGCAGACGGGGAATGAGACGGCTGAGGTCGGGGTGCAGCCGAAGCCAAAGTCGAAGGCGGAGTGGGGGGATGATCCGCGATGTCCCCTGCAGCCACGTAGACGATGGGCACTGCAGGTTGCCGGGTCATATCGAGAGAGACTGGTGGAGAGACTAGGATCTGATGGTCACGACCACGTAGATGCGGATGGTGGCGAGAGTAGGACGCCGGTGCGACGGACCGCGCACGTGTGGACGAGGAGAGAGGGAGAGACAGGGAGACAGGAAGAGCGCGCGGTGTCGAGTGTGGGGTAAACTGGCCGGCTTCAACGTTTCAACGTCGGCGCGGGGCGAGGCTGTGGCTCCGAGAACAGAATCTGGCTCCGAGTTGGTTTCAGTGCACAACAAACAACACGCTGCCAGAAACTGACTTCATTATCGATGATGAGACGCGAGTTGCGTGCGAGCAAGCAGACCAACAGTGTTTTGCAGTGTTGGCAGAGAGGAGCTTACCGATCGGGTTGGGTGGTTCGGATGCTCCGCTCTCGTTTCTGCGCTTTCCCTTAAGCCTGTATCGCTAATTTCCACGTCGTATTGCTCCATGGCCGCGACAGCCTACTTGGTGTGTCACTTTCATCGACGACGTGGACTCGTCGAAGCGGTACATGCCACGGCAAATTTTGTTTCCACTTTCAGAGTCCAGAAAAACATGGCTATTAATGAGCGATTGCAGTCACTCCAATCTTAAATCTAGACATATGCCATCCGACCTATCCAAGTGCTATACATGCTAAAGAATCTAAGCAGAAGCGATGACGACACTGATCGCAACGTCCTGCGAGTGAGACAGCGACAGCTCAAACTTGTTGATGCCCTTCTCCTTTGCGATGCGAGCCGCCTCGCCGTGCAGGGCGATCGAAGGACCAGTCGGCGACGAAACAACTTCAATGTCGATCAAAGACGCTGCCGCGCCCTTGGACTCGACCTTCATCGACTTGAACGTCGCTTCCTTGGCGCTCCAGCGAGCGGCGTAGCTCGCGCGAGGATCCGCCGCCGCCGAGCAGTAGTCGATCTCGGCTTGGGTGAAGTTGCGCTTGAGGAAGCCCTCGTTGTCGATGTTGATCGCCGAGATCAACTCGACGTCCGTACCGACGCCGTGGACGCTGTTCGTCGCGGCGGCAACGAGTTTGCTCGCGATCGCGGCGTTGTTCGCGCCCGAGTTCGACGTCGACTCGGTCTGCAACATCTTGGGGAACTCGAACGAACCGTGGCCGTCGGGCGTTGTGCGCGCAAGGGGGTTGAGCAGGACGGGTTGCTCGAGCTCGGCCGAGAAGGGCGAGTGCTCCTTGATCTGGACCAGGTTGCCCTTGGTAAAGAACTCGTTGAACTTGCGGTAAGCGGCTTGGCGGCGCACGTTGTTGGACTTGGCGTAGGCGTCGAACGTCGCGGGCTCGAGCGAGCCGAGCAAGTACGCAGGGTGGATCAAGAGCGCTTGACCACCGACTTGGCCGAAACCGAACGAGGTGAGCAGACCGGCCTTGATACCCATGGTCTGGATCGACTTGAACGGGTAGAACAGGTACTCGAACTTGCGCATCTCCTCGGCGATGTTGTCGGCGTTACGGTTGCCGGGAATGAGACCGGTCTGGATGACCTGCGTGAGGCCGTTCATCATCCAGGCTGCGGCAGCACCCTTGGGGTGCTGCGGTGGAAATTGAAATGAGAACTGAGGTGAGCTTCTCTACCTGGGAAGCTTGCAAAGTGGTCTGGACTTACACCGGTGAGCCACTTCTGCGCAATAACGGGGCAAGCATTGCCCTCGGCACGGCCGAGATGGCGGAATTGCTCGTTGTAGGCGTTCGACTCGTTCTTGTCGTTGGCGGCGGTCGACGTGCCGTGGAACGAAGCGACTCCAACGTCGTCGATGGTGAGGCCCCACACGGCCAAGGCACGTCGCAGAGGCGAGATGGTCGGGTCGTTGCCAGCGAGCATACCGAAGGTCGAAACAGCCTCGGACTCTTGACGCTTCGCTTCGCTCTCTATCGAGGCGAGGCGCGAGGCGACGTACTCGTCGTCTTGCGCCTTCCCTTCGAACTCCATCTTGAGCAGCTCGGTCTCGTTCTCGAGCCATCGCGAGATTTGCCTGCGACGGAACTCGAGCTGGCGTCTGCGGTAAGCGATGTCGAGGATTTGCGAGGGGTACTTGGAGTGGATTTGGCGAGCGGTTCCCATCACACCGAGACCGGGCGCGGGGATGGATCGGCCAGCCTTGTCGGTCGCCGTGGAAGTGAAAGCGACGATGCCGTAAATGGTGGCACCCATTTCGAGGGCGGTTTGGGCCGACATGAGAACTTGCGTACCGCAACCTTGCGATTCCACTGTTGTGAGGCACAAGACATGGTGAGCACAGTCCACCACGGCACATCCAGACGAACCAAAAAGGACTTACTGAAACCGGACCGAGTGCTCGTCGTTGGACGCGACATCTCGGTCGGCTCACGGCCGGCAGCGAACTCGGTCATGGTGTTGGATGTCGCCTTCATGTTGGCGAATTCGAACGAGCCTTCCTCGGAGAAGTCGTCAAAGCCACCGGCGATCATGACCTTGGCCTTGCCGGACAAGATCGTGTCGATGGCAATCTCGACGGATTGCAAAGCAGTGGCGCACGCTCCGACGGGGATCTTGATGGGACCCGAGGACGAGAGCAAGAGCAAGTTGACCCATCCGGCGACGGTGTTGATAAAACTATAGTGAAAAGACATATGCGCACATAGAAGACATCTAGTCAGCGTCAAAGAGTCGACTCGTCACAGCAATTCAAGAAGAGAATACGCACGTTTCTTGCAAAATATCCTTTTGCACATCCTTCTCCTCGCGACGGTCTCGGAACATCTTGGAGAGCGAGACCACACCACCCATGCCGGAACCGAGCGAGGATCCCACCTCGGAAGGATGCACGTACTTGTACATCTCGTAAGGGTCCGTGATACCGGCCATCATCAATGCCTCGGAGACGGCA
The DNA here is from genome assembly GCA_022702645.1 of Microbotryum intermedium. Lineage (NCBI taxonomy): Eukaryota > Fungi > Basidiomycota > Microbotryomycetes > Microbotryales > Microbotryaceae > Microbotryum > Microbotryum intermedium. Next base: position 585,402 of record JAHWDX010000023.1, on the reverse strand, counting down.
ACGAGCGCCCAGAGCGAGGTACGATCGACTTGCGCAGCAATGTCGTCGGGGATGCCGAAGGCCTTGTGCGACCACCCTGTGGGGATCTGACCGGCGACGAGGCGATCGAATGCGACGGCCTTGGGAATGACGATCTTGGCGCCCTTCTTGAACTTGACAAAGTACTTTGAGCCGTCGTCGGTGTAGACGTCGACCTTGTCGCCGTGTTCGAGCTTGAAGCGGCTCGCGTCCTCGTCCGACGCCTCGATCGGCTCGAGGTCGTGTTGCAGTTCAATCTCTTGGGTCAAGCCCTTCTTGTTCGGGTTGTAGCCATTGAAAAGCTCGGGCTCAATGAGACGAATGCCGGTGTGGGCGAGGATGTGCTTCTCGTAGGCGGCCTTGACGTCCTTGTCGTCGAGCGGCTCCGAGGTCTTGGCATCGACCCATCCGACGTAGAGCGAGCCATCCTTGAGGCGGCCGTCGAAGTGCTTGATCAGACCCGTGATGTACGCAAGCTCGAGCGTGCCTTGGATCGAGAGGCCGCCATGGGCCTCGATCTCCCAGCGCGTACGCGAGGAGCCGAAAGGACCGACTTCGGCGAAACCGGTCATGACGACGACTTTATCGAGATCGATCAAACCTCGCAACTTGGCCAAGTCCGACGCAGCGTCGATGGGCTTGAGCTCGGGGAAGGGCAGCGAGAAGTTGGCACGGGGCAGGACCTTGACTTGGTGGATCTGCTCGGCGTCGCTGCCGTGGGTGATCTTGTAGTCGAGCGAGTTGTCAACGGCGATCGCCTTGCGGGTCGATGCGGTCAGGTTGAGGTTCGTGCGAATGTCGGTCGTGAGCGCGGCGAGGTCGGGCAACTTGTCCATGCCACCGTTGAGGTCAGCCCAAACGGGTTCGATCTGAGCGACATCGAAGACGAGAGGGTGCATGAGGCCGAGGATGTTGAACGCCATCTCCTTGGCTGAGAAGGTGCGAACACCTTGCGCTTCGATGCCTTCGGCGACCGAGTTTGTCGCGTTCATGAGACCCGTACCGCGAGTCCAGCCGATGACGGCACCGGCGATGCACAGGTACTCGCCCCAGGACTCAGACGACCAACGGTTGAAGAGCGTCTCGAGCGAGATCTTGGACTCGGAGTAAAGACCGTCCTTGCCGAAGAGGCCATGGTTGGGGGAGAGCGGCAGGACGACCTCGGTGGGGCGCGTCGTGAGCTGCAGAGCCACCTTCTTGGACTTGACAGCACCGAGGAGGCGCAAGAGGTTCGTCAACATGATGCGGTGAGCGAGCTCGGAGCGGTCATCGAGACCATCGATCTCTCGGCCGTTCTCGGGCAAAGCCGCGAAGGGCAAAATGTAGTCGAGATCCATGCCAAGGCCCTTCTCCTTGTTGTAAATGAAGTCAACGAGCGCCTCGACGTCATGCTTCGAGCCTTGGTTGAAGGGAACGACCGTGAGCGACGAGCCCTTGGAACCGCACTCTTGGTAGATGCCTTGGTAGTACTCGACCGTGGCACGCGAGTACCTCGAAGTCGTAACGACAACCTTGGCACCACCCGCCAGCAGACCCTTGACGATCTCGACACCGATCGAGCCTTTGCCCACACCGGTCATGAGCGCGTTCTTGTGCTCGAACGTGACACCACTAGTCGCGATCTCCTTGAGGATATCGAGGTACAACGAAGTGAGCTTGGACGAGTACTGCCAGTTCGTGCCGACTTTGCGTTTGAGGTGCAACAGAGGCATCTTGTCCTCGGGGAGGTAAGTTGCTTCGATCAGGCCTGAGGGGCGAAGAAACGCAGACGACGAGCGACGAGTGCGAGCAGGGGTCTTGGTCGTACCCTTGCCGGCCGGCGCGGTGCCTTCCTTACCGAGACCACGCACGACCTCGCCGTAAAGCGAGCGGATCGACTGCATGTGCGCCTTGGAGATTTGCGGCTGCGACTTGATCAAGCGGTAAATCTTTTCAATGTGATCTTGAACCTTGTCGAGCTGTTTTGAATGAAAAGCATACGCGTAAGCCACGCACAGATTGCGGCGTCTGTGGACGCCCTTTCTCGAACACTCACGTTGACACTGGGGACCGTGATCTTGCTGCCTGCGGCCATCTCGGCGACGTACTTCTCAAGACGCGATACACCAGGTCGGTTGACTTCCTCGGTGAGGATGTCGCCCTTGGCCGAAATCGTCGTCTTGGGCATCGTAGGGAACGTAACATCGCGGTACAGGGGAGCCTGACCGATCATCTCCTTGCAGTTGTCGAGGAGCTGTTGACCGAACTGCTTGGCGAGCACAAAGTTTTCGCCGAGATGGACCGGGGTGTTATCGATCGTGTACTGCATGTACTTGATCTGATTGTGTCATGGAAGTGCCAAAGCGGGGCGTCAGTACCGCTGCGGTCGGTAATATCAAGTTATCCGGGACCGCTTACGAGAGACGGATCCGCACGGTTCATGATGACAATACACCTCGCGGTGATGTCTCGGTCAACGGTCGTGAGACGGCCAAAGAGGATGTCCATCCACATCATGAGCGCGTCTTGGCGAACCCAGTTCCAGCTCGAGTTGAAGTGACGCGCCTTGAGTGGGTCAAACACGCCCTGGATGCCGTTGACGTAGTCGTCACCGTGTTCGCGAGCGATCGCGTCGAGCTTGTCTTGCAAGGCTTGAACTTCGGCCTTTTGTTGGTCGGCAAGACGATGCCCCGTCCTCGAGTCGCGACCGAGGTATCGCAACAAAACCTCGACTTGCTGCGAGACAAAGTCGTCCTGCTTTGCTTGCATCTTGTCGAGCTGCTCAGAATCGATCATCATGCCAGCACCGGTGCCAGCTCCTCCGCCACCACCTCCGCCGCCTGACGAAAGCGTGATACCGGCGTTCGAGGCGTAAGCTTGAGCAGCAGCATCGAGGAAGGCCTTGGCATCGGCCTCCGAGCCGAGACGCTTGGGGGGCTCTTGCGTGAGCGCAATGAGCAAGACACCGTCGATGCGGCCCGAGCCGAGACCCCATTGCTTGCCGAGGTGAGCTTTGGCAGCCGACAAACCAAATCCACCGGGCATCTTCGAACCGACCATGCGAGCGATAAGACCCGAAGTGTATTTGCCGGGGGCGCCAGAGTGACCTTGCCCAAGAGCGGCGCCGAGCTCAGAGAGAGGCATCTCCTCACCCTTCTCGGGAGCGGAGGCAAACTCGCCCTGGAGATCACCGAGAATCTCGTTCTGGAGCGTCGACTTGCCACCGACGAGGTCCTTGATGGACTTGCCGAGAGGCACCTCGGAAACGGGCTTCTTGAGCTTTTGGGCGACGATGACGCGCAAGACGTCGACGGCCTTGAGCGGTTCATCGGGAACCGAAGCGGCGGGACCAGCCGAGGGTGGCGCGGCGACAGGGGCCGGGGCGGCAGCAACGGGGGCTGCAGCGGCGGCGGCGGGGACAGCAGCAACGGGCGCTTCGGCAGCGGCCTCGGCAACTTCCTCCTCGAACTGGTAGTAGATCTCCTTTTGGTGCTTGGCGATGCAGTAAATGTCACGCTTGATACCAAGAGCGGAGTCATAAGACTCGTACTTAAGCCTGCGAAACGAGGGAATGATCATTAATATCAGTTGTTGCGATCTACTTCACGTAGACCCCTCCCCTCACGACGACTCACTTTTGGGTCCTGGTGGCCATACCGGTCAACGTCGGCGAGGGTCCGAGTTCGATGAGTCGCTCGAACTTGAAGTCCTTGAATAGGATGTCCTGCGTCTCGATCCAGCGCACGGGACTGGCGAACTGGTAGGCAAGTAGCTCGATCAAGATAACGTAGCCGAGCTTGCTCTTGTTCTCCGGCTCGCCCCAGCGCTCCTCGTCCCAGTTCTTGAGCACCTTGCTGAGGCGAGGCGACGAGGTCTGGGTATGAATCTTCTCGGCGTAAGCGCGAGTGACGGCGTAGGGCTCGGCCGTCAAGTTGGGGATGTAGCGACCGACGAGCAGGTCGGCGTTGAAGTGCGCGAGGTTGACCTTCTTGGACAGGTAGGTACGAAACGGCATGACACCGGCCCAGAGGTAGCGCGAGTGGAAGGGAACGTCGATACCGGGGAGGGGAATGGTGGCGAAGCCGCGCTCGAGGACAAGGAAACCGCTCTTGGCCTGCAACTCGCGAGCCGACTTGACGCACTCGTCGACGATGTCGCCAAGCTTCTCCTTGACCTCATCGATCGACATCATCTCGGTCAACTTGGCCAGATCGATCTTTTGCACCTTGAGGAAATTGAGCACGTTTGTCAGGGCCTGCAGGGCGACGAGGTGGCCGGCGACGACGTATTGCTGGCCTTCGACGTTGTAGTTGACGACTTCGATGAGGATGCTACCGCGGCGCGAGATCGTGTCAACGACCTCTCGCAGAGCGGCGTCACCGAACGACTTGCCGATCCTCGAAGGGTTGACGGCACACATGCCGTAGGACGAGCGATTCTGCTCGTCGCGTTCGACGGCACGCTGCATCGTGATACCACGGTAGAAGACGACATCGACGAGCGCCGAAACGGGAAGGACGTCCGCGATCGAAGCGAGAGCCGAGTATTCTCCAAGCGAGTGACCTGCAAAGACGCAGTCGGCCTGGACGAGGCCGCGAGCGCGCATGTCCTCAAACGCAGCCTTTTCGGTAACGACGAGAGCGATCTGGGCAAACTGCGTCGCGTAGAGCAGACCAGTCGGCGACGAGAAGGTGTAGCGAGACGTGCGCAGGTCGATGTCGCCGAACAAGGGCAAGGTCTTGACGTTGCCCTCGGCGTCGGTGGTCGTGTACGTCATCTCCATGTACTTTTGTCGCGTCGCTTGGCCCTTGAGGCCACCAAAGTGCACCGTCTTCTCCTTGGGGTTCGTGCGAACGATCTCGAGGATAGAGAAGCCGTAGACCTCGCCCAAGTGGGCATCGGCTTGGTCCCAGACGGCCTTAGCAACGGCCGAGGTACCGTACAGCTCCATGCCCATGCCAGGCTCTTGCGAACCTTGACCGGTGAAGACGTAGGCCGTAGGGGCTTGTGCGATCTCGGCGGTACCGGTCAAAACGACGGTCGAAGACTCGACGTCAATGGTCTCGACCTTGATCAACTTGTCGCCTTGGGCCGTCATGCCGACATGCTTGAGGCGCACTTTCATGAGGCGGTCGGGCAAGCACATCGCCGTGAAGCCGACGGTGTACTTCTTGACGCGCGAGCCAACGTTCTCAGCGGCAATCTGCTCGACGAAGCGACGGGTGCGAGCCGATGAGTGCATGCCATGGGTGATCGTGCCGGGCAACGACGCGAGAGCCGCGAAGTAAGGGTTGGTGTGGATGGGATTCGTGTCGCCGGACGTGACCGAATAGTCGGCGTTCGATGCGGGCGTAAAGAACTGCGAGCCGCTCTCAGCCGTGAGCGAGTAGCCACCGTTCTCAAAGAGGATGGGCTGCTCCTGGGCCGAGCCATGGCGCTTGAGATACTCGAGGACAGGGTCACCCTTGGTCACGCCTTCGCCTTCGGACGAGTACTCGACCGTGGCGACCTTGAACGAGGTCTTGCCTTGCTCGAGGCGCGTGACGTAAGCGCCACCTTGGACATGCACACTCGAGTAGGACGACTTGTCGGCGTAGACGTAGCGCGACTCGACGCGGAACTCAAGCTTGGTGTCTTTTTCAAGCGGTTGGGCGTCGTTCTCCCACTGGAACCACTCCTTGGATTGAAGAACGGCGACTAACTCGGAGGTGGCGAGCGTGACCTTGTAGACGGGGGACTCGATGCGCGAGAACGTCTGGGCATAATCGGTGAAGGTGCCGCGGTACAAGAACGAGCTTGTGACCTCAAGGACGGGCACACGCTCTTCGGTCGCGGCCTTGTCCTTGTTGGACGCCGACGAGACGAGGTAGACGGTACCCTTGACGGCGACGGTCTTGCCCGAGTCCGAGTTTGTGACGGACTCGATGCGAGACATCGAGGTGACGGTGTCGCCGGGGACGAGCGTAGGTGCGCCAGGGAGGACTCGGAAGCCGTTGGAAAGATGGACGAGCTTGAGCAAGTCACCATCAATCGACGAAGGGAAGATGGGCTTCATGATGGACTACGGGTCGACGAGTGAACGGAACGAGATTAGAGGCTAGCATTCTGTCCGGGAACAGGCTGATTCCTATCAGTGAGACGTACCTTCCATCCCAACTTGATGGCAAAGTCCATGGGGACTTGCATGCCCTTCTTGTGGCTGCGCTTGTAGGCCTCGCCTTCGTTGCCGACGACGCGGCAGAACGCCTCGATGTCCTCCTCGTTGATGGTGACGGTCTCGCCCTGGAACTCGTCCGAGATGGAGAGCTGGGACATGCCTTGGGTGGCCGAGGCATCGAGCGCCCACAAGTCCCAGTAGTGCTGTCGAGCGCGGGGAAAAGATGGTGGGAAGCGGAGGTCAGCTCGGTGAGGTGGGGACAGGGTCTACCATCTTGCCGAAGTTTCAGCAGTGTTTTCGTTGCGCGACTGACCTGCTTGATGCGTTGGTTGCGATCGCCGACAATCTCATGGATGGGGGCGTAAGGGGTCGAGACGTCGTACTTGAACTTGAGCTCGAGAGGGATCGTCTTGTTCTGCACGGGGTCGTGATCGAACAACTTGAGCGAGATGACCGAGTCGGCCTTGCTGAAGTCGATCGAGAGCGCCAAAGGGAGGTCGCTTGCGGAAGACATGACGTGGGCTAGGTTCCACATGAACAAGGAAGGTCATCTCAATCGTCAGTTACAGGAGCTCGTTGGGGCTTCCAACAGTGGCGACGGGCCCAAAGTCTCGCATCCGGTTCCGCGGCGGAACTTGGCGCTCTGAGGCTTGCTTGGGTGCAGATCGGGGATGAGGAACGGGTGCCCGGCTCGGGGGCGCGGACGTGGGGGCGCGGGTGCCTGGTGCGAGGACCCCCAACCCAACCGCAACCGGACTTCGCAACCGCGGCCCAGCCAATACAGCACTTGTGCACCACGTGGCAAGTATCCAAGGGGCGTGAACCAGATCGAAGACTCGATCAAAGCATACCGCTTCCCAGAGTCATGAACAAACTCCCTCTGATCCTTGTTACGACGGCTGAAACGCGACGTGTCCCGAGTTGGCGACGGGTTGGGCCCCAACCCCCTCCGAGACTTGAGCTCGGTGGTTGATCGCTGCGGGTCCGTCTCGATGGTCCCGCTGGAAGCAAGCCTCAATCATCCAGACTCACGATTGGGTGTTGTAGTAAAGCTTTGGGGGTAAATAGAATTCGAAAGTTGAAGGCCCTTCTCTACAGGTTGAAGATCGGGATGATCCGTGGATCCAAACTCGCTCGGGGGGGTGGGGGGGTTGCGAGCGGAGCGGTAGAGGGCGTGTGGGGGGAGGGAGACAGCAGCGCGCGACAGCGTCGAATGGGTCAGTCGCGACCTCCCGAACGTCGAAAGAAGTCGAAAGAGGTTGGAAGCAAATCGTCTCCTATGATGTGAAGCAAGGCGTGGCGATTTCATCGTCCTCACAACCACTGAACCGAATCTTCGATCCCAGAACATGGTCACAGAAAGTATATTGCGATCGCCGCTAAATTTTCTTACCTCACTCCTTGGATTCGGTCTCGTCCGACGAACCGCCACAGTCGAATGCCCAGCCTCAAGTCAATCCAAAATGCATGAGTTGTCTGTCCTAGAATTTCAAATCCAAACGCACACAAACACAAAAGAGGTGAAACAAGACGCGAGAGTAGAAGAAGAGTGAAAAGGGAAAGACAAACGATACGGGGTGAAGAGCAATGCAAAAGTGAGGACGCCCGGAGTACACTCCTCCGACTAGAAAAGAATCGGCCAATTCTGTGGGAGCGCCCTACTCCCTCGTAGCAGGAGACCTCGTCTATGTGACAGATCCAGTAAGAGGATTATTAAAACATGCGAACGAAAGGAAGAATGGGAAAGGGGATCGACAGTCGGTGTCTACAGTCCACCAAACACGTCGAGCTTGAGCGGCGACCCATCAGCGGCGAGCGACAACTCGACTCGTTGACCGTGCCTCGGCGCAAGCACACGCTTGACCGGATTCGCCAACAACGCATCGCCCGAGGTGATGCTGAGGTTCGACAAGAACGCTTGCAGCCACGACAACTTGGGACCACCGAGGTGAGCAAGCCAGTCGCCCTCTGAAGGCAAGGTGCCGTTGATGAAGTACGAGTGCTTCTCGCCACCGTCGCCGAGCGCCTCGACCGAGTGGGTGATGTTGCTCTGCGCCAGCAGCGCAGCGGAGTCAACCCCCCTCGGTTCACTTGCGAGGTAATCGATCGTCGGAACCTTGGACTCGTCGCCACCGTAGAACTCGTCGAGCAGCTTCTTGGCCAAAGACGATTCGATCTCGCCGAGCATCTCGCCGATCGGTTGCTGTGTTGTTGTGCAGTACTTGACCGCGACAGGCCCCTGGAGGATGCACACTCGCTGAGGGTCTTGGTCAAAGACGGCCTCGATGTCCTCGGCTTGCCACAGCGAATCCTTCTTGAAGAGGACGGAGAATGTCTGGTCCAAGACGGGGATGAACGGCACGGGCTTTTGACCAGGTCGTTGGGCGATGGCGAGGAAGTAGGCGACATCAGCCGACGACAGCAGCGTCTCGGCTGCGGCAGGGTACTGCTCATTGAACTTGGTCAAGAAGGCCTGCGGGTCGTTGAGCTCGTTGTATGATTGCAGCTCCGAGACCTTGAGCGATCCCGAGTTGACGTTTGACAGCCGCTCCTCGACGCGGCGGATCCAGTCGCCCATGAGATTGCGCAGACTGATATCGATCCATCGCTTCTCGTGGGCGACGTACATCAACCTCACGAGGCGCGAGTTGACCTCGGCGTAGGTCATGTCGTCGAGGTCGCAGGTCGTACCATCGGCCTTGGCGGGGAACCAGGGTTTTTGGAAGTCGGCGTTCAGGCGGTCGATGACGTATTGCTTGTGGTCTTGAAGCCAAGCCACCTGCTTCTCGCGAGGCAAGGCAAACACGGTCTTGTCGAATTCGCCCCACAACTTGACACCGCGCGTCGCGACCTTGTGAATCGGCTCGCCGAGCTCGGACGTGACGGTCATGATGCCACCGACGGGCCTGTCGTACGACTGTTCCCACTTGTCGTCATCGACACCCGGGGCATCGACAATCAACTGCTTGACGCTCTCGCTCGTGTGCGCCTCCTTGGCGACCATGACCCTCGACGCGAACAGGAAGCCGTCGAATGGCATCCTCGCGACGCCGTACAGTTTTTCACTCCACTCTCCGCTAAGGTAAGGGTAAGTATCGTCTGCACCACCGAAACCAGACCCGGCGACGAGAGATATGTTGGGCTGTTGTCGGATCGAGGCGTACGTAGCGAGCAATGGGGCGTGGAAGTCCTCGCACGAATGGTGACCTCCGGCGCGACCACCGGTCCATTGCAAGATGATCGGGTAGTCGGGGTTGGCGGCGGCGATGGCAACGACCTGTCGGATACCGTCGACGGATCCGGGCTTGAACGAAACGTGCTTGATGCCCGACTCGCGCAGGCCGTCGATGATCTCCTTGGCCTTCTCGGTCGAGGGAATACCGGCAGCAACGCACAAGCCTTCGACGGGGAGACCCTCTTGTCGCATCTTTTGCCACAGGGGGAGTTGGAAAGTCCTGTAAAGCGGGAGCAAGTAATGTTAGTCACCAGCACAGAATGAGTGCGCTGTGGACCTCGATTCGCGAACTCACCATTGGCGCTGGTTGATGTAGAGCGAGTTGAGAGTGATGCCCATGCCCGGTTGGTCGACGAGCTTTTGAATCTCGGCAACCTTACCTCGAAGCGCCTTTTCGTTGTAGTGTCCACCTCCGGCAAGTTCGATGTGATAGCCCGCCTTCATGACGGCCGAAACAAAGCCGGCTCGAACGGTGCAAGGCGTCATACCCCCAATCATCAAAGGCGGCTTGGACAGCAGGCGTGAGAAGGGGGTGTCAATGTTGAGCTTGCCATCCGCAGTCTTGACTAAGCGGGGGCTGTGCGCTTCAGTCCATCGAGTGTCGCGCTTGATCGACGATTGGGTCCAGGCCTCTTGACCCGAGCTGTTGCCGGAGCCGCGATTGCCGAGCATGATCGTGCGGATTCCTCGACCTTCCCAGCAGCGAACGCACAAGTAGCCGACGCCCGACGCTCCGCCAGTACCGAAGTCGATCGCATGGGTCGCCGACGACGGGAAGTTGATCGCCTTGGTGCCCCAGTAGATCGGTGAGGTGAAGATCTGGGTGAAGAGGGACTCGAGGAACGAGACCGAACCCAATCGAAGATCCGAGCCGTTTTCGGTGTTGAAGACGGCTAGGGCCAGAGACGAAGGCGCCCAGTGCTGGGACTCATCCGCTCCAACAGCTGCCATCGCTCGCTCGGTCGCACCGCTCAAGAGGTGCGAGTGGTACGGGACACCGATGTGAAGGAAGCGCATGGAAAATACCGGCAATCGCTTCGAGTGGGGAATCTGTGCGAATGAGGGTCGGGGCACAATCTTGGTCAGCCGCGGTGCGGTACGGCTTGCGCTTTAATCAAGTACAAAGCTTACCTTGCTCTGGTCTTTTCCAAGAGGAGCTCGGCTCTTTCGGAGGCCGTCGGCGAGACCGACGAGATCCTTGGGAACACCGGTGACGACGAAGGTCCTGGGACCGTTGTGCAGGCTCACGGCAAGCGTCTCGTGTCGGCCCTGGCCGGCGACGAAGGAGTTGACCTCCTTGATCATCTTCTCGAGCTTGGACAGTTCAAGTCCGTTGATGGCGAGCATCGGCGTCGGCGTGCCTTCACCGTTCTCGATCGACGAGGCGATGAGGGTCGGCGGAAGCGCCACGGGAGGAAAGGACAAAGACCCCTGGAGACCGATCTGGAAGAGCACGGTCAGACCATGCAGAGCATGCTCATAGAAGGGGGCCCAGGGGTCGGTGCCGTCGGCCTTGGCGGGCGGGTATTCGGCGGCGATGACGCAAGCCGAAACGACACCTTGCGAGTGACCCGTCGCACCCTTGAACTTGCTTCCGAGCTCGCGAGGACCGAGGTTCAAACCTTTACCGTAGACAACGTACTGCGACAACTGCGTCAGCCCGATGAGGGGGAGGGAGACGGCGCACGAAGCGAGATAAGGGACAGGGGGTCGCGTCGACGGCTCTTGCAGCCACGCCAAGGCATTGAGCGAATGGCCGTAGAGGAGCGACGACGTTTCGGCTGCGGCGAGTTTGCTGAGGTGGTCCGAAGCGAGAGCGAGGAAGGGGGTGATAAGGGGGGCGTAGAGCTCGTATAGATCCTTTGAAAGTGTCGCAACAATGAAGTGATATGGTCAGCACCGGTGGGACACCCCACAAGCGAAAACGGATCTCTGGTAACTAACCTGCATCTCGTCGAAGTACACCTCGTTCATTCCTTGGCCACCGAACAGGGCATATACCTCAGCATCTCCGCTGTCGACCCCACGCATCAAGGCCGCATCATGGGTTTTGGGCAAGTTCTTTGCTTGCCCATTGAACTCGAGCTTGGTACGTGCGGCAAAGTAGGACGAAATGACGAGCGATCGAATCGGTACCGACAACGAGGCGCCGAGGGAGTGCACGTCGGTCGCACCCAAGAAGGTACCGACAAAGTGCGAGAATGTCGCGACCAGTACCGTCGACGTAGCAGGAGAGGTCGCAGTCGCGGGGAAAGGCAGCAGCGAGGCGACGTGCCGGAGGAAATAGGCGGTCAGAACGAGCTCCTTCTCGGCGCGATCGTCACCCACCGCGTCGGGGTTGTCCTCGTCGGCTTCAACAGCATCGAACCCAACGAGGTGGCCGTCCTTCTGCTCGGCATGCAGCCAGTCCTGGAACGTATCCCGTGCGACCTCGGCGGCGATCCACTCTTGCGCAGCCGAAGGGACGTTGATCGAGATGCGGGTCTGGGTCGTAGGGTGGAGAAGCACTAGGGGCCGACTGGTCGCGGTGTGGCCGAGAGCGGGCGTGGAGGTGCCCGAAGCGTGGCGGCCATGCTTGGCGTTGATTTGGATCTGTGTGTGTTGAGTTTGTCGAAAGAGAAATGTGCAGCAACCCCGGATCGAGAGCGCGGAAAGGGATCCGGACATAAGGCGGCGAGAGACAAGGGACGAGAGACGAGAGGGGGCCGAGACGGAGAGGGGTGAGGTGCGGAGGTTGGGCCCACGAGGATCGGTAACGAATGGTTCGCACGCATTGTGACAAGTGGAATATGCCATGGTGTTGAGAAAGGTGTGAAAGTAAGAGAAGACCTTGTCAGCCCCTCTTGGATAACGAAGTAAGACGGTGCCTGCGAGGCTCGAGCTTGAGGGCCGGGGTGCCGCGGAACACCGGAGCAATTGAGCGACGGCCCAACGAGCAACTCGGTCGGACTACATGCTACAGCACGTGCACAGCGTGGTAGGGCTTGCAAGAGCATTCGCTACAAGATATGTCTTGTCTCAGAACTTGGAAGGGATCCGACCCCCCCGGGTGCGATGCTCGGCAGCTCTGAATCGGTTGGCCCCCAACGGGAAACGGACCGTCGCGACTGGCCCGCGAGCTCGTAGCGGGTCGCATCGGTTGGTCACGCCGACGACCGCGAGTGGGGGTTGACAGCATACGGTCAGACTCACCATTTCTGCGGAAAAGCTACAGCCGGGGATGGACCAGGGTACAGAGGGAATTGCGAGAGGAGAAAGGCTCGACTCAGGCGTGTAGAGGAGGGAAGGGGGTTTGGGTGCCAAATGAGATGCGAATGGACAGACTAGGAGCAGAGTGAGAGCGAGTTGGTGCTGCAGAGCCGAACAAGGTAGGCGCCGCCACGAGTCCACGCGTCCACGGCGACAACTGCTCCGAACAGCGCTGCCGCGCCAGCAATCCGTCTGTGCTGAGCCTCCGCGGTACCTCCTACGTATACTCACCTCTGAAGCCAATGTATTAATTTATCAGCGATTTGAATGCCTCGCTTTCCCCTGTTTTGTGAACTCCCGTGCTCTACTAGATTTTTCCTTCGTTTTTGTTACACTGTACACACGTCGACATTTTCGTCCCCAGCGAACACCGCCGAAGAACGACGCTCGCGCTGGCTAGCGCTGGCTCCCGAAGGAGCTTCTCCACCTCGACAGCGCCGAATCTGACCAGCTGAGTCGACTTCACCTCGCTGGGACTCGTCACGCGAAAGCTCATTTTGTGTTGGGATAAGTTCATTTTTGGACCTCTACTCTGACCGAAGATGCGTGGACAAATCATCCCAACCGCATGGTGCAGCACCTTGGTCATCTTTTCCAGTAATTCCTCTTGTAGCTCTTGTGCGGCGGATCCCAGGGGCAAGAAAATTCACTTCCGTCGGTCCGAAAAATCTTTGTGCCCAGCAGCGGCCCCATCTCGCTGCAAGGATCCGTGCGAGAGTGACCGTCTTTGCTGTACAGAACTTGGTTGGGTCGGTCGTGAACATTGCAATTGCGGAGTTGATACAAGCTACATGGCCCGCTTGATCCTGAGCACGTCCTCCTATCCACATCATCCCTCGAACTCGACATCGGCCCTCCGAGTCCTGTTCCAAAGACCAATGTTGCATGTCGTGACCGAATGTTGATGCACGGCCAGGTTGTATCTCTGGTAACACGTCTGGTCTATGAAGCGCCGTACTCGAGCGAATGGCGTCATCCCCGTCCTCAGTTGTAGTACGTCTTCTTCATGGCCCGGTACTTTCTCAAAAAGTACAACGCTTCCAGTTCTGTCCCAGGAAGAGGAAGATCGATTCGCATGAGCCTTGATCACACAAGTAGGCTGCCAGTACTATCGACTTGGCTCTCACCCTTCTTGATGAACTCGGCTCTCTTGATGCCAAGTTCGACCTTGTCCCTATCGGCTCCTACGAACGCCGAGAAGCACCCGTGTAGCTTCTTCTGTATTGGGTAGTTCTTGTCCGGGTACTCCCGCGCCAAGTATTGCAACTGGAGGCATCGGAGAGATGGGAGTGGAGGTATCAATAACAGTGCGCCTCTACGGTACAACATGGGCTCTTGCGACCTACTTCCTTGTATAGGTTTCGAGCTTGGAACTTGAGTTGTCGCAGTGTCAAAGTCGACATTGATATCGATCACAGGAGCGGCGGATCGCTGAGTGCCAGATGTCCAACCGAAGCGAGATCGAGCCTGTAGGGCCACGGGCGGTGAAAGCCCGATTGGGGTTCCGCTTCGGCGCGGAGATCACGTGATGAGGGTCCAGTGGGGGTCGATCAGTCCGCGGCGGACTCGAGCAAGTGGCAACTTGTCTGCACCAGCAAATGCATCCAGGTGCAGCACCCTGAGTCTGAGATGAAAGGTCATATCGAATTTACCTGTGTAATCCTTACTTCGCGGGTACAGGAATGTTTCAGCTCATCGGCGAGAAATACACATTGCCTAAGGCTACTTGGCACTGGTGCGTAGTCCGCCGCAGACCGGGAGTCAATGGTGCTGAGGTACCTGCCTGTCTGTGCACACAGTCGAAGAGGGAGTTCCATTGCAGCATCACTTCCATCCGTACTGAGACTGGTAACAAAGCTCAGGCAGTGAGCAAGTCAAGAGACGCTGAGCAAGACTCTAAGAGTAAGTAGTGTAATTTCGCGCAGTACCACGTGCACGTACTGCTTCTCGACCCCAGCGAAAACCAAACAGGACTTGTAGAAACACATCAGCAGTGATACTTTTCGTTTACTTGGTCAGAAAGCTGTCACAAAGGGTAGGTATACTCCTATTAAATTGAGGGGCCCGAACCGGAAGATGAAGACGCCCGCTGCAAATGTCTCACCTCGAGCTAGATGGCAGGAGGGGGCCCTGCCCGAGCAAGCAGGGGCAAGCCACAGCCAGGACTTTATAAGGCGGACTGCGGAGCACTCCGGCTCCACGGGCGCCTCTGCTTCCCTCCCTCACACCACCGTCTCAGGACTTCAGTCACCCCTACAACCACCTAAAAAATTTACAAGTATGCTCGCAAAGTCACTCTTCGTCCTCGCTGCCGCTGCCGCCGCTGTCAACGCGCAGTTCCCTTCGCCCGGTCCCGTGAGTGCTCGCTGTCATCCTCCGCTCGAGTGGGGCTGCACACGCAGTGGCTTTTACCAGACCGCAGACTCCGCTCACCTCTTCGTTCTTTCACCATACAGGCGTGCGCTACCAGCTGCGTAAGTCAAACGAAACCACCATGAACTTGTAGTACAAGGTCCTGCTCTCGCCGGCGGCCACAGCATACATCGGCTTTGACAAGGTTCTTGTTCAAGCTTAGGCCCTTTCTCGACGGATTCCGGCCCGGCCGATGACGCACGAACGCTAGTGACCAGCTAAACTTGACCACTGACCAGGCCCAATCTTTTGACAACGACTTTGACAGTTCACCATCAAGATCACCGAGGCCGGCTCGCTCGTCCCTGGGGTCAATCCTACTGGTCAGTGCTGCGACAAATTGTTGCAGTCCATCTATCGTATACAGCTGTGTTGAATGATCGTCTTGACTCGACGCCTCGCAGACATCGCCGGTAGGTCTCGCAGCTTCAAGGAAAGCATTGATGAGTTTCCCCTCCGTCCTGCAACGACTAACATGTGCTACAACATCATCACTTCAAGGTCTTTGCGGAGTCCGCACCTTTATCCAAGCCTTCGTCAGTCGGTGTGGCAGCGTCCGATGCAGGCCGGTCCACGGACTCGGACCTAATGCCGTCTAGTCGAATCTTCACAGGTCAACTGCTGCAACGACAACTGTGCTTCGGCCGCCGAGGGTGAGTTTTGATTCACCCCGATTGTTAGGGAATTCTCTTCAGATTTTCTTAACCCGCCATGGTCCTCACCTACACCCACAGTCGCTACTTCGCTCGCCCTTGCCCAGCAAGTTTGCGCCTCGTCTGGCGTGGCCATCCCTACCACCGTGAGTCTCAACCTCCGCTCCTAGTGTTTCTTCCTCCGTCATAGCACTCACCAATGCTCCTCACTACCTTGGTGTTCCAGGGTTACACCGGAGCTGCCTCGGCTGAGCTTGCCAGCCTCAGTTCGATCCCCGTCGCCACATGTGAATTGTACCGGAGCTGACGGTTGCCCCGAAATAGCTCGCGATGTTTGCTGACTAGTCACGATACCTACGACGAACAGCCTCGGGTGGTGCCGCTGGATCTGCTGGGTCCGCCACGCCGCTCGGTACTGCTGGTTCTTCGGGAGCGGCTGCCGCGACGTCGGCGATGTCCTCTATCATGAGCGCTGCATCGGGTGCATCGGCCTCGGCCGGATCGGTCGTCTCTGCTGCTTCGAGTGCCGCGTCGGGTGCCGCCGCGAGTGCCTCGTCGGCTGCCTCCGGTGCTGGATCGGTTGTTGGCGCTGCCACTTCCGGTGCTGCGTCCGTTGCTGGCGCCGCCACTTCCGCCCTCGGGGTACGTTTGCCCTCCTGTTCGGGATGAGCGCCTATCCCGAACCGAAAGCTGTAGAGTACTGACTGTTATCGTTCCACTTCTCATCACAGGCTGCTACCAGTGCCCTTGCTGGTGAGTTTCGAGTCAAAGTACCGGATGTTCGGAGCTTGTAGTTGTGCTGACTCAAGCTCCGTCTCTGCCCATTCTTATAGCTGCGACTTCGAGGGCAGCCTCCCCCGCCGACAAGGTGGCGGTTTCTGGCGTCCTCGGCTTCGTTGCTGGTGTTGTTGCTCTCTTCGCTTGAGTGCACTCCTCTTAAACATCTGTAACAGTTCAATCTTCGTCATTCAAACCCTTTCGATTTTCCTGGTCGGCCTCGCTCCGAGTCGTCCAATTGTTTTCCCCCTATTTTCCCCTATGTCTGCTCTCTAGAAGCGCCGTACATCTATCAGTGTTTGCCATACCCAGAAGCTATCATAAGAAGTAATTCCTAATAATAATACACGTGCCTGTCGTACGCTAATTGTTCATCCCGTGGTCGCAGGCGACACTCGGAACGTGCTTGACCCTCCTTGGTTCGGGTCTTTACATAAACATCAGCGAAAGAGAAACTTACTCTCTTGTATTCGTGGTCTTAATGATGAACAAGCGTCGTCATCGTTGCATAACTAACACAACTCTAGAACAATTCAAACACGGCAAAGAACGACTATAGCATATATATATATATATACACGAGAGGCCCCGAACCTCATCAAGCTTTCGAGATCTTGATCTCGAGCTCTTCTGATGGGACGAACAAGGCCTGGGCCACCTCCCCCTCTTTCCGATCCGAATAGGCGGGAGGTAAAGCCACTTCCTCGTGCTCCCCTAAGCGTACGTTCCTGCGTTGATGATACCTCCTGTTGGCTCGGATCAACTTGACGACGATCAAGACGATCATCAAGCCTTGCAAAACGAACGAAACGATTCGACCGGGGGGCGTCGAGAGCGCCGCGCCGAGGACGTACAAGAAGGCGTGCATGTCGTGCATCATACGATGCAAGAAGGGAGGAGGGTGGTGAGGACGACGACCTCCGAAGTGGTGGTGACGGTGTCGGTGTCCTTCGGGGCGTCGAGGAGAAGTTTGCTCGTCGTTCGAGGGACGGTAGTGAGGACGGCGTTCAGGTCGTCCACCATATCTCGATCCAGATGCAAGCTCCTTACGGCCTTCACCATCGTGGCCGGGTCTTCCATGGAAGGGAGGCACATCTTCACAGTGCGGGCGGTGAGGCCGGCGGCCATGGAAGGGTGGCGAAGGATGAGGAGGAGGGACACCGAGGCGCTCCGCAATCCACTTGACCCAGGCCGGAGGAGGAGGTGGAGGACCATGATGGTGGTGGTGGTGGCGGTGACCAGGCGGAGGCGGTCGGCGCTGTCCACCTTCGGGAGGGGTGCGTAGGTATCCGTCCTCGAGCGGAGGTCGACGCCCTGTGTCGCTCTTACTGAGTGGTCGTCGACTTTCGCCGCCGTCCGGTCGACGGGGCTTGCCTTCTTTGCCTTCTCCGGGCCGCTCGTCCTCGTCCTCGTCCTTGTCCTCGTCCTCGTCCAACTGCTCAACCAGCTCGCGACGTTGTTCGATCTCATCGAGATCCTCATTTTCGGCGATCTCGACGTTCACCCCAGTCGTTTCGTCCGCTTCGACGACTCGAACGTTCGGCTGAATCGCATAGTGGCGCATCTTGACGACCAATTCTTCACCATCGTCGTATTCAAGCTCGATGCGCAGCACCGGGATCATGATGGACGAAGAATGCATGACTGAGCTCGAGTCGACATCGGTGATCTGTAATGTGACCAAATAAGAAGAACGGTTAGATTTGATTCAAGCAAGGGGTTCTGAAAGGCCTCGACTCGCCTTCACTGTGACAGCAAACGCTTTCATCGATACCTGGGCGTCAGCAACTTTGTTCGATGATCCTGCGGGGAGCATCGAAGGAGCGACTTCTTCTTCGGCAATCCTAATCTCGGCCTACAGGAGCGAGAGCAGACCTGTCTTAGCTCCTTGAGCTCAATGTGGAATAGAAAAGAAGTCAAGCTCACCGAGACGATGCCCTTGGATAGGTGCTGAAGCGCTGATTTGACAATTTCCGATTGGGTCATGACCTCACCCTGCCCGAATGCTTCTTTGATCTCATCGCTAAGAGTGAAGGCCTGAATTTGTTCGAGAGAAGAAAGACAAGAGAAGCATCAGCTCCAAGACTAACGTGACGCTGGAACGAAAATGCGCAGACGCCGAGACTCACCTCAGCCTTTATAGCCTGAACCCTATTCGCAACATCATCCTTTTGCAGTTTCTTCAAATCAATCTTCTCCCCATTGATGCTCAAGGCCTGCCTCTCCTCATCGAGTTCGACCTTGAGCGCGATGTGCGTCAACCTTTTGAGGATGGAATGGTCGTCGAGGTCGGATAGGAGGTCATCGGTGCGCACGAGGTGCAGGGACAAGGTCGATCGCTCGGCCGACGGTAACGACGCCGTGACTTTGATGGACGAGGTTTCGACGTGCAAAGGGGATGCGACGATCGAGGCGACTGAAACAAAGGAATGCACAGAGATCAATGTCATCGTTTAGCTTTTTAGCTTGGCGCCCTGTCCGTCGGTTGTCATGGTCGCGACCCCTCTCCAGGGCGTCACGGGGTCAATCATGGGCGACCCGCAGCCCGGCGAGAGCTGACAGCCGCGGCACGCGAGCGCCAGAGCTGCGCAAATGCCCCCTACTCCGGCGCACGCGCATCATCGTCGCGCGTACTGTCCCGAGGGCCTGAAAGTGCTGAGCACCACTTGCAAGTTGTGGCAATAGGACTTACAGATGCTTGCCAGAGCAAATGCGTACAATGATTGAATCCTCATAGTGTGAATCGTCCCAGTGTGAAATGACGAGAAGAGCTAATCCACAATCAAAGGACAACCGATACGATTGTAGTAGGTAGAGTTCAAGGTTGTGGAGCTCGTGCCACCCCGGAAGGCCGACGTGGCCACCAAAGTGCTGCGGATGAAACGACGATATCCGAGCCGTCGGTGATGGACGGTAGAGGCAGAGAGGCGGAGAGATGGGGACGTTGCAGTGGTGGGTGTTCAGATGACAGATAGGGTAGAGAATGGGGAGCAAGAGGAGAAGAACAAAGAGGAACGCCCGTGGAACACTAGAGGCGAGAGGTGCAGCAACCGCCACCATAGTACTACTACCTGCGTTCGCCCCGGTGCCGCACCGTCCGCAGCAAGGTCTGCGCCAGCGAAAGGCCGCCGCAGCACGCAGCCGGCTGCCGAATCCCGTAATCGGACTCGGGGGCTCCGCAGAAGTCCCTAATGCAGTGGGTAGGTCCAGTTCATCACTTGCGCGGAGTAACAACCTATTGACGCAGTCGTTGTTCGCGTACTTATGAACTCCAAAGGACTCGAGGATGAGTGAGTGCCGTTCCCCCCCTTCACCGCTGCTATCAAGCTGCAGCCTGCTGCTGCTGCGCGATCATAACCGCCGACGCTCGTAGCAGCTCCAGCTGACGCGCGCAGCTCAGGCACACAATGGGCCTCGCAAAATCGTCGCATCATCGAAGGCAATAGGTAAGCAGGGGATCTGTTGCAATTACAACACTGGGTCGCGGCGTTTATCCCCGAGCTCGCGAACTCCTCGGACTAGGTAGGTATCTAGTAGAAATCGTCGTAACCATTCCGCTGTGGACTCCTCGCACCATAGTTGGGGAACCCACCTGCAGCGGGCACTGCACCACCAGGCCCTTGACGCCCTTGTTGATAGCTTCCATACCCTCCAGCTCCAGCACCATCACCATAGCCTGCGCCTGCTCCGGCGTCATAGCCATTGCTCTGCCCTGCGCCACCGTAAGCTCCTCCGATATCGCCAGCGCCGCCGCCCATCCCCGGGTGCATCGGTGTTTGATCCGAGATGACTCGAGGTTTAGCGATGTCCGTGATCGAGGTGCTGACATCGGCGAGCATGAGGATGAGTTGGTCGATGCCCTTGACAACGATCTCTTCGGGCCTCATCTGACCGACGGCCTCGACGTCAAAGTAGAATCGAGCCGGGTTGGCGTTGAAGTCGAACGGATCGGTCCCATCTTTGGCCGGAGGGCGTTCATACTGTGTAAAACAAACGGAAGCATGGTCGTATAGTCAGTGCCCACCGGTTTCTCGTGAAGATATCTCTATCTCGATTTCACCTGTGCATTCTCTGAGAGCGGCCATTCCTCGTTCGGGTCCGTGCCTACTTCGAACCAAAGATCGGTATGCCGCAGCTTGTTGTAAGGGTCGTACTCGAATCCCAATGCGGCTACCGGGGACCATTTTGCGTGTTCCAATGCTTTCCCCTGCGCATCGTCAATGTCGAGGGTCCCGCCAGTCAGAGAGCCAGAAGGATGCGTGCTTCGAGTCGTCAATCTAACCCGTACCCACGTACCTTGACTGCAATGCACTTCATCTTGATCTGTTGTCCCTTTCCCAATTTGACGATCATCACGCCCGTATCACGGTCGCCAGCTGTTGGTCGATAGACGCACAAGACGGGGCTCATGAGCTGTCGGCTCTCGATGACCACTTGTGCGAGCGTCCATGCCAAGTGCTTTGAATGAGCACTCACCGACAGAGGGTCTCCCGATCCCGGATCGATCATCGCCGACGACGGTCAACATCTTGGAGGTGACTTCCATCGTACGGTCCTCTGTGCAGTACGCGTTCAACTCGAGCGTGATCGAGCACAGGTCGCAGAAGGCATCGCACACGCATTCCTGAGAGGATTATGGAGGACGTCAATACTCTGCTCATCCCTCCACGTATATGCGGATGACCCCCGACTGACTTTGTTATGGTTCGGTATCCTCCTGTCGATGCCTTCGCTCCACAAGGGGATGAGCCCTAGTCGATGGGCGATCATCTCGTCCGGCAAAACCGAGGTGTTCTCCTCGATCTGCACCTGATCGATCGCGAGTGTCTCGATGTTGGTGATCATGACCCTTCGTAGCGAATTGGCGAGGCTGTGTAGGGCAGAGAACAGAGAAGAGAAGAGTGAAGAGAACGAGTGGGATGATCGCAGGTGTGGAGTGGGTTGGAACGAGCAGCGAGGAGTGCAAGGAACAGGCAAAACCCAGCAGCAGCATCAGCATTCATGTCAGATAATGATCGAACAGAGCCACACAATGCACTGCGTTGTTGAAGACGAGTGATGGCGACGGTGTCGCATCTACTCACGCGAGATTGATGCCATCAGCCACGAACCGACACCGCTCCGAGTCGAGCTTGTTGATCTGGATCTTGAGTTCGCTACCGTCCTGCGTCTTGGGTGGGTCCAGAGGGAGGGTCGACTGCATGATCGACAGGAGGGATCAGACGCAGCGAGGGTGGGGTGGGCCGCGTGCTGGGAAGGGCAGGACGACGAGAGGACGAGGAGCAGCGAGGAGCGACGAGTAGCGTGACTTGCAAGCACCTGCTGCTGAGTGAGCACGAACGGCCACAGCCAAGATGCGCGTCTGCCTTGAAGTTTGGCACCGATCGTAATTTCCCGCCGAACGAATGAATTCACAACTACTCACGAGAGACAACATGGTTATAATTGCAATGCGAATGCGAGCTATGCAAATGATGGGGGAGTCGTGCAAATCTCACCGAGACGTCTAAGAAGAAGTGACAGACCGCGCCTCGACAATAGTGTCCGTCAAGACGGGTTTGCGCTTGGGATCCATCATCCTCTCAAACAGTTCCAACGTGTAATGCGCGTCATTACCGGCATTGTGCAGTCGTTTTGTTGCGACCTAAGGGTTCAACACATACCAAAGCGATCAATCAGCCCATTCAGCAAGGCTGGCACTGGGCACCGTTGACGACTGACCTCGAGTTCCTCGCAACATCGCTCCAGCCTCCTCCTCTGGTTGAACCCTTTCCAACCCGCATAAACGCGTTGCGTATCAACGATCCATACGCTACCCTTATCCTCTCCCTTCCCATCCGCCTTGCCCCTCGTCTTGGCTTGGGCCAACTCCATCACTGGCTTGGCAAAATCGTTTTCGAACCCGAGCATGCCTAAAGCCTTGAGGTCCATTCGAGGATCATGGAAGATGAGGAACAACTGCTTATCCTTTTCGGACGAGGTGAGGGTCTCGAACGTCGCGGCGAGTAATGCGTAGACGTTGTCCAACCCCATCAGGAGCGAATCCGTTTTGAACACGGGAGGGACCTGGACCGCTTTGTTGGCCTTGCCCTTGCCCTTGGCCCCTTTAACGCCTTTGACCTTCTTGGCCGCCGGTGTGATCTCGGCTGGTTCGACCGAACCACCCCGAGACGACGGTCCAAAATCCCAATCGTCCCGTGCGTCAGGCGAAAATCGACCATTGCGTCGCTTGATATTCTCGGCGATGACGACATGTTGGTCCGTACGAGTGACGGTCGCCCAAGGTGAAGCAGCTGATCCGTGTTTCGTCGACTCCGATTCCGATTCCGAAGACGAGTCCGGATTCGAGGATGACGACGACGGTGCAGTGAAATCGACGCATGTCCAACCGACCTCGAGCAACGCATCGTGCCCTCTTTCCCATGTCTCGACGTCGAGGGACAAGAAAGCCGCGCCACCGTGTCGCGCAGCATGGGCATAGCGTGCTCGAAGATCCGCCAGCTCGATCGAGCATTCGTCGACGTCAAAGACGGGTGGAAGGGGCAAATTGAATACTGCCACCTCCGCTATTGGTGGTGCTGATACGGACTGCGATGACTCCGCAGAAGTAGTAGGGGCAGAGGCGAATTTGGCGAGCTTGACCTTCTTGAGCGGCGGTTCACAGGTGGGCTCGGGACTGGTCGCTGGAGGTGTGGAAGGCGTCGACGCAGATTCGGGAGAAGGCGATTTCGAATCCTTGGTAGTACGTGCCGATGATTCCTTCTCAGACAGCTTGAGTTTCTGTCGCTTGGAAGGCACGCCCGTGTCCGTCTGAACCGCTTCGGATTGAACAAACTCGCGCAACGCCTCCGGTTCGTTGAATACGCGAGCCTCGATCCGGCCAAGCGGGCTGCTCGACACGAGCCACCGCATGTCAAAAGTCGAGGTGCACCTCTTGACCGAGGCGACCTCATCCTCGACGAGCCACCGAGAGATGATATCGAATTGGGCCTTTGAGATGTAGATTTTGGGCGGGCGCTTGTTCTTGAGGTCTTGCTCGGCGTACAAGGTGATCTGACCGTTTCGAGCGATCGGGGATGAGAGCAAGTCGTCGAAGGAGAGGTTACGTTCGAACCACCCTGCGTTGCCTGGATTGACCAAGAAGCGTGACCAATCGATTACCACTGTCGTCGATTAAGAGACGGGTAGATGGATTCGTTACATGAAGCAGGTCAGGTCAGCTCCGAGCTCGGAAACAGGAAACGAAAAGCTTGCGACTGACCATGGCGCAATCGTACGAGGGCAGGAGCGAGAAAATTCTTGTTCACAACCTGGTATCCGGGCTTCGAGCTCGTCAGAGATGTGGGTGCATTGACCATCTTGGGACTGGTCTGTCCGGAATCGACTTTGGTGGCGGATAGCGCAAGGATGCGTAGGTCAACGGCCGGAGAAGTCACAGAGCGCCGCTTGTCGGAGCTGGATGTGGCGGCGGTCAACGCACTCGATTTCGCCAACAATGCTCGGGATGGAACCTTCTGGTTTTGGGCTGCGAGTGAACGCAGGTGTTTACCCACACCCCGTGTCGGCGTCGACAGGGGGACTGGAACCGAACCCGATCGTCGGCGAGCGAGGACGAGCGACGAAGCGGTACTGAACGAGCGACAACCACTGCCACTGCCACTCGTGGCTGCTGCCCACGACGACAACCCAAACAGGGACGTGATGATGAAAGAATTCGGCGATCGACCCCGAGGTACGCACACCTCTTGGTCGGCTCCGGCGAAGAACGGTTTAACGGTGGTGGTGGTGGTAGCCGAACAAGGCGACTCGCAAGTTCCGGCGAGCTCCGCTTGCGAAAGCTTGCGAAGTCCCTCTCGCCCGAGCAGGCGCACGGGGCGGTAAATTTCGCTGACCCGGGCCGATGCGTCGTGTGGCGCCCCCCGATTAAAGCACAGCTCTCGACAGCTCCCAGACTAAACAAAAAGCTCGCCCAATGCAGGAGGCTCGATTATCACGATCATCCGTGTAGCACGAAGCAACAGGAACAGCTCTCGTAGTTCTCTTCTTCGGACCAGACATCTTGCAGGATGCGTTGTGAGAAACAATCGTGTTGGGATTTTGTTTTGCACAGCATACCCCCGACCTGCGCCATCGACTCGACAGAAAACAAACGCTTCCTGCCACCTTCCATCCTCCTGCGTAAGACCCCACCACAGGGAGCAACGCTGCTACTACTGAAGCAAGACAACCATAATGCGAACGATCAAACAACCAAAGCCATCCAAAAATGCGCTTAGTTGGAGGCACTGCGAGTCAGAAAATCAAAGGTCAGATCCGAATGCAATGCAACATTCGAGCGATGTAAAGCAGCAATGCCAAACTTACCGGACGAGGTCGTTGATGAAGTGTTCACGCTTGCCAGTCTCACCACCTTCGATAAAGGTCTTGAACTTTCGGGTTCGGTATCCGCCAAGAGCGTTGGAGAGTTTGAAGGGCCACAGGGCGTTGCTGACCTGCTTGAAGGCGGGGCCGCACGTGACGATCTCGTGAACGATGTCCTCGATGGTGAGAATGCCGTACTTGCCAAGGGCCTGCTCGACGACCTGGTTCGAGGTGATGGGGATGCGCTGGCCGTTGATCTTGAGCGCACCTCGCTTGTAGATGACGGAGCGGGCGGCCGAGAGCGAGAGCTCGCCGTAGGTGATGTAGGGCTCAACCATCAAGAGCATCTGCGAGGTGGCCTTGGTGACGCGGACGAAGACACCGTTGTTAATCTGCAAGAGACGGAGCAATCGCATGATCTTCTTCGTCTTGGGCGCAAGGTTGTTGATACTAGAAGGGCCGGGATGTAAATGACGCAAATCAGTACTCTGCTCCCGAGTCCGTTATGTTCCAACTCCCTCTCGTTCCTTCGCCCAAAACTGACCCCTTGATTCGCATGACGAAGTAGACCTTGGGCTCGGCGGGGACGTAGAAGTCACCAGCGGCCTTGGCGGCGCGCTTGAGGCGGATCTCCTCACGCTCGGCCTTCTTGTACTCGTTGACGTACTGCTCGGCACGCTTGAAGGCGACCTGGCGCTTCGACCTTGAGGCCTGTTCGAGATGCGAGAAAGTACGGCACCACGGTCAGCAAAAGGCCACCCCTCGACTCGTCTACTGCACCACCGCCCAAGTCCAAGGATGTGTCGCTCGAAGTGTCGAGCAAAGATCGTTCGTCATTCGTCCAAATGGTCATGGTCGTGTGGTGAGTGACATGGTTCGCGATGACTGAGCCATCTCTATCCTCAGTGCCCTTGCACAACTGTGGCGTCGTTGCCCTCCTTGCTCTCCCCAAACTGCCTCCCCATTTCGATCCGCCGCCGCGTCCATATCTCCCATCTATAATCCCTCCTGCTCGAACTCCATTGCGTTCCCATGTCGCTGTCGACATCGATTGTTCGTCGTGATGGCGGACGAGGCGTGATCTGCTCGGCAGGAAAGGGAGTATGGGTCTCACCTTGCGGGCCTCGAGAGCGGCGTTCTTCTTCTCCTCACGCGACTTCTCGGTCGACTTTCGCTTCTGTAAACGATTCGAACGAAGCGGATCCAAAGTGTTAATATCCCATCCTTGCATCCCATCTGGTTGCACTCGTGGAGAGGGGGAGGACCGGGACTGGCGTTCGGCGGACTCATCACGGCCGGGCAGAAAAAGTGCGTGCCCGCGCGCCCCCGCCCAATTCGCGTAGTGGTGGGTGACCCAGGCCCAATGGCGCATCTGCTCGCAGGGCCGAGTCCCCCGTCCCAGTTCCAAGCTGCCGTAGCACAACGTACCTTGAGCAAAGTCTCGGGGACGAGGATGTCCTGCTTGGAAGGAACGGTCGTGCTACAAAAGGATGAGGTTTAACAAAGTGGTCAGTCATGGTGCTGCCCTGCTCTTTGGCGGGTCGTTCGCTTTCTGCCGCCCCAAGCGTCGATTGCGACACCCCCTCCCTTCCCCTTCGCTGCGACGACGGCCAACTGGAGGGGCAGGGGAGGAGGGGCGAAAAAGAGCCCGCTCGTCCTCCACTCGGACGCTGCGTCGTCTTGTCGTGAACGTCCGCTGCAGGTCGGGTCGAGGTCGTTGAATGGATGGGAAGTGGTTCTCACCTAGACATGATGGACGGTGGCTTGAGGGGGCGGTTAGGGAGAGAGAACACACACACGAACAGGGCACGACACCGAGAGTCGAGCGCTTCCACGGCCCACCAGGCAATCCACACCCACCCACCTCGCGCCAGCTCGTGTCCGCCCGCCTTGGGAATTTCGGCCGCTTGCGAAACCACTTTTGGACTTGCGGCCAAAACTCTACATTTTTGAGCTTGGACCGCTCGGATTGGACGTCTTCTCAAGTGGCAGGCAATCTCTATCAAGTCATGGTACTATGGATGCTTGACTTTAGTTTGCAATCACAAAACCCCATTTCAAACCAGAACTCCTGACATCTCGAACCTCATCTCGACTCCTGTCAATTTGGTTTCCGCAGCTCTCCCGATGGCTCATCACGAGCCTTGGCCGTGCTGCAGGATCCTCAACGTCGTAGACAAGACCGAAAGTGTACTGTGTAGGACCTGTTTGGCAGTCTTCTCGCCCGTGTCCCCCACTCCAGAAGCTGAGCCCATTGCATCCGTCGCCCCTGTCCTGTCCCCATCCCTGCCCTCACTGCCCTCGTCGCCCTCTTTCTGGGTCATACGATTTTGCATCTCCTCCAAAGATGATATCTTCTTACCTCCTTCGAATTGGACGAGCCACCCTTCCACCATGCGCTTCATGGTCTCGGGTTTGGGCTGGTTCGAAGTCTCTTCGACTTGGATTTTCACGCGCTCAAAGTGTTGGACGAGATCGGCGAAGCGTTGGGTGAGACGTTGAACGTCCTCTTCTTCGTTTGCGCTAGGTTCAATCTTGTCCTTCGATGCGTCAGGACGCGTGGGTTGCGATTCGTGTTGCGCTGGGGCGGCTTCAGCAGGGATCCCCGAGATCGTGGTGCCACCGGCCGTATCTTTGATCGCTCCAGTTCCGGCTGCATGGGACGACAGAGCTTCGACGACTTCTTCGAGGGGCATGAACTCGAAGCGATCGAAAGGTGAAGGGTTGATCGCGTTAACGTCGAGGTCTAGTAAGAGCTGTGGGGGGGTATGGCGGAGAAGAAGTCACGTCAGGATAGGAGGTCAGGCTTGACTCGAGGTGTTGGCTACGGTACTGCGACCAGTTGACTGTGACTGACAAAGATGTCGGGCACAAACATTTCGGGGAGGACCGCACATTGCTTGACCAAAGCTTTGAAAATGGGTCCGGCGCAAGCTCGGGTTGAGTTGTCGCACGAGACGAGGATCACATGGTTGCCATCGTCACTGCCCACAATGAAGCCGTGTCAGCCTCAGTTCGGCGACAGCTGACGCCACGATGCTCGATGTAACATACTTCTTCCCGGAAGCAGAAACCTTGTGGCATTTCCCGGTTGCCGCCAGTGCACCGCTGGGATCAGCCAGGGCTTCAACCACTTTGGCAAAGAAGAAGTCGACGTCCGAGGTCGGATGACTGGAGGACCACTTGCCCGAGACGATGCCGTGGTCTACTCCCAGTTGCTCCTGATCGGCTCGGAAGCGAGTTCGAATCGCTGTCACAATACTACATAGGTCACAAGAGGACAATAGGCGTGGTCGTACCAAGGTGGTCGTTACTCACCTTCCACTCCATCCGCCGGCTCGGACTTGTCCAACCTTTTGCACTGCAACCCTTGCATCAGGGGAGCCAATCTGATTCATCTAGGGATGAGCCCCATTGGACGTACATAGAGTTCCGCACACTCCTGACGAAGACGGTTGACCAAACTCTGCGCCATGTCCAAAGCGTAGCCGACCTGTTCAGGGGAAGTCGGTTTCGGCCCACCGGGCAAGACGACGCTGCAAGTGCGCTCTCCATTCGACATCAGATCAAGTCAAGATTGTACATAATCTCATGTTTGAATTCAACCACACTCACGAGAAAAAATCGTCTTCCTTGGTCAAAGTGCTCGGCTTGTGGGACTCGAGCCAAGTCTTCCAACTTTCATCCGGTGCGGTGAGCTGCAAGTAGGAACAGGTGTTTGGAGCAAATCGAATGGACAGGGAAAAAGGTGGAGAGACGTCTCATCAATGATGGCCCTCGACGATCATAACAAGGATGCGCTACCCTTACCACTACGTCTGTAAGAATATATGGACTCGCGCAGCTGTTCAGTTGAGCCATACAGGAGCACTACAAGCTTCCACGGTCGCAATGCTTACTCGTACTAGTAGTGTCAGACATCCGTGCAAGTGGATTGAGTCGACAAGTGTGTATGGGTGTGTATGGGATGAGTGGAAAGAAGACGAAAGCAGAATGCCGCTGGACGAAGCTCGAGGCTGCTTCCCCGCTCTCGGGCTGTTCGGCCTGGGAGCTTCTGGTGCGGCTTCCGGAAGGGAAAGGAGCCAAGGTTTACGACGAGGCCACCGGTGACGCAATGCGGGGTTGAGCGCATACACCCTGCCCCTCAAGTGTAGTTGTCTTCTCTTCTCTTCTCGCTGCATCAATATTGTCATGTTCGTATTGTCTTGGCATGATGCAATACCTCGAGCTTGTACACCCTCGTCTCAAAGACCTCGGGTAAGAGTGGGAGTCGCACTGATGGCGAGTTTGGTCAAATCGACTCCTGAGCATTCATTAAAGCTGAGTGACCTTAGTACCCATTTTAACAACCTCACCAAGCTTCCCTGCAACGGTCCAAAGCCCTTCCACGACCCCAAGTCCACTCTTGCCATCCGCTCTCCTCCTCGCCGTCGTTCTTCGAACCCACATCATGAGCGCGAAAGCGACGCATACGGTCGACAACAACCTGACCGGGTCGTAACCCTTCAAACTCTCCAACAGGGCCGTCGACAAGGACCTATTCGAGGAAAACACCGAAGATGAGGCTGATGATGATGTCGAGGGCACCGATTGGGACAGGTAGGAGGTGAGGGACGAGCGCATGGCCGCGAATCCAGTTTCGGAGGCGTGCGGATCGTAGGTGGCGGGTCTCGACCCGTTCGAATGTCGACCATGTCCATGATGGCTCGATTTCGAGCCCGGAGAACCATTCGAACTGAGGTCGGAGGAGTGCCTCTCCCCATGCGGTGGTTTCGAGGAACCTTCATTCGTGGTCGCGCGAGCTTTGCCCTTGCCATTGGCACGCGCTCGGCGATTCGCGGCTTGCTGTTGTTCCATTGCCACAGCCGATGCTGCAGCTGTTGCAACAGCCTCCTTTTGTGCGCGTATCCGCTGCTCCCGCGATGCAGATTGCTCAATCTCTTCGCGTTGCAACGCTGCCAGCTGTTGAAGCGCGGCCTGGTGAACACAGCAATGCATTTCCGTCAGCACACTTAACACGGTCACAATCAGCTCACGAAGGCACTCACGTCAAGTCGAATGTCTCCGATCCACCCTGCATTCTCGACGCTCTGCAAGCGAATGAAGTCGCCCGCGGCCTCCCACTGCCCGAGCCTCGGCAGGACGTGCAAACTCAGCAGATCGACGACCTTGAGCCAACTAGCCAAGAGAGCCCTCGTCGCGTCCATATGGGGGCGCAAGACGCCCGAAGAGGACATGTGGTTCGTCGTGTTGGTGTTGTTGTGGGTATGGGCAGGGTGGTTCGACATGGACATGGACATGGTCTCGTCGAGCTGGAACTCGGTAGCCCAATCGACCGAGCGCGCGGCGCCTTCGATGACCGATTCGAGGTGTTCCGAGATGGAGCCGAGGTAGGCCTCGAGCGCTGCCCTTGCCTGTCTTGGTTGGTCCAACTTGAGTGCGGCGAGGGCGAGGGCGACGACCAGGGAAGGGTGGACCGAGGAGGCAAGTGGGGAAGCGAGGATGTCGGTCGACGAAGAGCGGGTCGGATATTGGAGGACCAATCCAGACCACAGCGTCGGGATGAGTGCATCGATGGGTAGGTCGATGTAGTACTGGTGTGTCGGGTGGAGAGCACTGCCTGGTGGTGCAAGCGTAGGCAGAGGGTGGGATCGACAAGTCGCGAGGAAAGTGATCTCGAAGATGGTCAACTTGCGAGCCCATTCGACATTGGGTGGGATTGTGTTCGAGGTGGCGAGTGTGTGCACCCAATCTGAGCTTGGAGCTGCTGCTGATGCTGCTGAGGAAGACAGCACTTGCTGTGCCCCGTGGAGAGACTGCGAGGTATGGACATAGTCACGGATCAAGAAGGCCGATGTCGCTGAGCGGTAATACGACTTGATCGACGCCGATGCGGCCGAGGATGGCGATGCAGGACTTGGTGACTGGGATCGACTGGCGACCCGAGGATTGGTCACAGTAGCCATAATTTGCTTGGAAATGCCGCGCTCTGGTCACAAGGGATCGATCGAACGCTGGGGGCAGGGCGGTTGGGGTGGGGGGGATGACGAGCACCAGTGTCCTCCGAAGCCAAAGCCGAAACGGCGACCCGCGGTCCAAATAGCCGGGTTCGCGGCACGGGCCGTCTCAGGGAAAGGCACCTCCTAGGCACCTCCAAACCGTCAGAGAGAATTTCAATTTTTTGATGCAAAAGACTCACAAGCATCTCAGTGACAAGGTACATATCATCCAGACTCCCGGCCCGGCGGCCCGGGTTACGTCACCGTCGTGTTGACTCCGGACGCGCTGAGAGTTCGCACTCGTCTCTCTCGTCCGGTCACGAGTCCCAGGCGCGTGCGGTAGCAATGGAGAGCCGACCAGGCAAGTCGCATGTCACATTGCACCACAGAGGCTATGCTAGCTACTGACGCTTGATGCTTCTCACACCCCAGACATGGTCAGTGAATGCGCTCGAATGACACACTGTCCCTGAGGGAGCGAGACACCAACAAAGAGCCAAAGAGGGCCACCCCCCACACGGCCAAGGAACGCGACTGACTTGAGTCGGAGCTTCATCCAATCGCTGGCAACTTTATCAGCTCGTCGGTCCAACGACCGAGACCAAGGCATTTCTCAAGCGATCCAAGCCGAGTGCCAACAACATGCACTTCCCTTGGTACTGGTCAGTCTCAACCCCCAAGACGATGGCAGTCGGGCCCATGGGCTCGAGTTGAAATTTCGATTCGAGGTCTGGCGAGACAGGGTCGTCATTCCTCGAAGCAAAGACGACAAGGATGGCGCACTCAAGCCAGCCGATGAACAATCACTTGAATCTCGAGTTGAATTTATGCAACAAGGCCAGGTCCTCGTGGAGACCTTGACCCAAGATTGCAAGCACATCGCCGTCAGTTGTACTCCCAAGCTCGAGCTTTCTGCGCGGCGACCTCGCTGAACCTGGGTACTAGACGTCCCACTTTACAGGCCACCGCTCCTGTCAGAGGCAACAAGAAGACGGGTGCCAAGTCACAAAAAGAACGTCAGTCCTTCCTCTGTATCCAGGATGGCTTGGCCTCGAGTATCCTAGCCTGACAACTTGACGACCACATTCTCTGACAGTCCGAGAGATCGAACACGCCAAGTTCAACGACCAAGTCGCCGCGCTCGCCAAAAAGTCCAACCTTTTGACAGGCAAATGGCTCTTGTATCCTACTGCTGAGAACGTCGATGCGATTTGGGCCAAGCTCGTCAATGCGATTGCCAAGCCGGATGGAGCTTTGGCCAAGACGGGGTCCGTGCACACGGCCAAGGTCTCGACCCATGCCGAAGAGGGGCAGTCAGTAACTTTTGTACCCCGGGCCTCGGCTTTCTCGTATGAGACTGAGAGATGGATACTTCTGAGGACATTACGCAGAGGCTACGTGATTTGCGTCTACTGCGACGACTCGTGGGACCGTGATGGGGTTGGCAAAGCGTTCAAATGCCTCGTCCGAGATCTAGGCCTCATCTCAAGCGCTTACAAGAGTGATGCCAATGTGGGTTGTGCAGGCTGCACACGCTGGACCTAAGGCGATTGATGCTGATCCCCCAACTTTTGGTTCCCCAACCATCCGCAGACGCTGCTCGGGATCGATTCGAAGCACAGTTCGGGCATCCGTTCGTCCTTGTACGGCAAGACGGATTTCATGACCAAGGACGAGATCGATCAAGCGATCGAAGCGCGCAAGGAGGCGACGGAGGCTCCGATCAAGGTGCCCAAAAGGCTGGAGAAGGAGGAGGAGCAAGATGGGTTCGTCACGGATGAGGACTCGGAAGCGGACGAGCCTAAGGCCAAGAAGCAAAAGGTGTGAGGATGGTTTTTCACCGAGCAGTCGCCGCGTCTCGAACCAACCGAGTCGAATCGGCCCTTTTCCATTGTTTGTGTCTTCATTTTCAACTTTCATCATGTGCATCCCTCTGCAACTTTGCATTTCCGTGTATTGCAACCAGACCCCATCAGACCAAATTCGGCGGTAATTCGACTTCGCGCGCGTGTGCCCCCCCAAAATCACTACCTTGCTTCGACTCTTGCCAACGAGCGATCGCGCCGATCGTCGAGCATGTCAACGACGAGTGCGGCTACTGCTGCTGCTGGCCAGGGCAAGCCTCCCAAAGGCAAGGGAAAGGCATTCCGGCGCACCAACGGAGACGACAACGATTCGGATGACGATGCGCTTCTCTTGGACGACGATGAAGACGATGAAGACATGATCGATGCAGCCGACGACGACGACGACGACGACGACGACAGGGATCTCGATCCTCGGTCGTCGACGCAGCTCACGGGCAAGAGGAAGAGAAGAAATATGGATCCCTCTTT
Source organism: Microbotryum intermedium (assembly GCA_022702645.1). Classification (NCBI taxonomy): domain Eukaryota; kingdom Fungi; phylum Basidiomycota; class Microbotryomycetes; order Microbotryales; family Microbotryaceae; genus Microbotryum; species Microbotryum intermedium. The sequence continues at coordinate 552,226 of JAHWDX010000023.1, read as the reverse complement.
GATGGAATCACGGAAGGGAGGGATCAAGATCGTAGGTGGTGGGATAGGTGATCCACGCGGTAGTGGTCGTGGTGGTGCGGCAGCGAGGTCGAGGATGACCAAGAGCAAGAAGGGCAAAGGTAAGGCTTGGGAGGGCGAGTTTGAACATACTTGGGACAACGTTCAGGAGGATGAGAGGGGGACATTGGAAGGTGCGGTGTCGGGGGCTTTGTTGGGCTCAAAGAACAGGAGGTCAGCACACATCCACACTGGGGCCATTCGATCGAGCGGAGGGCTGAGAGAGCCGATCGATGCTTGCACTCGACAGGATCTTGAGGGACACGACTTCGATCCAACGTGGTATCATCCGACACGTCTACCTCGTCATCGACCTCAGTGCGGCCATGCTCGAACGCGAATTCAAGTCGAGCTGGCTCGATCTGACGCTGCAGTATGCGAGGGTCAGTCAGTAGCTCTAATTGCCCCCAGCAGCCAGGTTTGAAGCAGAGATCGAATCTGACTCCCACAACGTCTTGATCCCAACCCGATCACTAGGAATTCATCTCCGAGTTCTCTGATCAGAATCCGATCTCTCAGATGGCGCTGTTGGTCACAAGAGATGGAGCAGCCGAGCGATTGTCTCCCCTCGGAGGTGGGTCCAAATTCGGAATGAACGTCACATCGCGAATGCGCAACTCCGACTGACCCATGCCATCACATTGCTCAGGCAACCCCGTCGACCACCTCAAAGCATTGCAAAACAAGAAGAAGCTCGAAGCTCGGGGCGTTCCGAGTCTGCAGAATGTGCTCAAGATGGCACAGTCGGGATTGAGGTGCGCCTCTTCCAATTCTACTATTGCATCCTTCGATAATTTGATTGGATTTGCGTTGCCTCCCTTCTAGTCATCTGCCACCTCATGGATCTCGAGAGGTCATCATCATCCTTGGATCGTTGACCACCTGTGATCCGGGCAACATTCACACCACGATCAAGGATGTCGAAAAGGATCGGTAGGTTTGGTTCCTGGGAAATATTGCTCACAAGGGAAGGACATTGACGGGTTCGTGCTTCACCGAACAGAATTCGCGTCAACATCATTGGCCTCTCGGCTGAGATGAAGATTTGTCGCGATATCGCAACCCGCACGAAAGGTGGGTCTTTGCCCCCCTCATCTAGCTCGCCTGAGCGAGTTCGGTTGACTCAACACAAGCCCTTTTCACAGGAACCTACAACGTCGCTCGAGACGACCTCTACCTGCGGGAGCTGCTCTTCGAATTCGTCTCACCACCAGCCACGCTCGCGCCTTCGAAATCTCACGTCCTCGGCGGTCCTTCGGCATCGGCCCCAACCTCGTCGGCCGATCTGATGCAGATGGGCTTCCCTCAACTCGTTCAAGCCCTTTATCCGGGGTTATGTTCGTGCCATCTCAAGCTCAAGACTTCGGGCTACATTTGCCCGAGATGCAAGAGTCGAATTTGTGATGTGCCGACCGAGTGCAGGGTGTGTGGATTAACGGTCGTCAATGCGCCTCAGTTGGCTAGGAGTTATCGTCATTTATTTCCGGTGAGTTTGTGCAGATCTTTCTATACGTAGATGGCTCTTTGAGTTGAACAAGAAAGCGTGGGGAATGTACTACAGGTCGCGAACTACGAGATCGTCTCCGAGTGAGTGCATCTGCGGCAGACTCATGCTCTGCGCCCCCAAGCTGATACTCTTTGCCCCTATTCCTCTTCGTTGCAGACCTTCCTCGTCGTATCCTCTAGCGTGCAAAGCGTGCTCGCACCCGTTCCCAACGACAGCGATCAAATCCTTGCTCGCGTCAGCCGACATTTCTCCCTTGGGTCGTTACTCGTGCCCGACGTGCGAACAACATTTCTGCCTCGACTGCGACAAGTTGGTGCATGATGCTTTAGGGTTTTGTCCCGGGTGTTGTTGATGAGGGAAAGTGAGAGGGAGAGGAAGGAATAGGTTTGGGTTTTGAATTATGGGTCGATGTTGTATTCCATTTGTATTAAATGTGATATGAAAGGTGGAGCTTCGAGGCGCTGGTTCTTGAAGCTTGAAGGCTGCATGTCACTTGGCATGAGTGACCGTGACCATGAGTTGCCTGATGACTCGTGGTGCATGAGCCTGTCGGAAGTGCAAAGGTGTTCCTCAAAAAAAAAGTCAAAGATGAGTCGCATGAGATGAATCCCGGTAGCATCCCGGCTCAATGCTACTTTCCACGGTATCGCACTCAGCGCCTTGTGTTGTGCACGTGCGCAAGTCGGACCAGTTTCAGATTGGCAGCGCGCGAGAGAGAGCGACGGCCAGCCAGAGCCGACGGACGAAACGGCGCCGCTCCCTCGACTGGCTTCCCTGGCTCACTCCGTTAAACCATACAACCATCCCTAGTAGGTACCTAGGTGCTCTATACGGCACTTGTGCGGAAGCTGCCACTACGACACGGGTCCCTCGGGCCCCGGGATGCCAAGAGCTGGGCAGGCCAACCGCCGTTCCGCCCGTGTTCCGACCAACGACGACGATCTACGCTATCGATGCATGCGGATCACGGCCGTTCTTGCTCGTGCGACCAGGCGGTGAAGGATGACGAATTGCATGATCCTCGGGGGAATCGAACCACATCCAGCGCTGTCGCAGCTTCGACCACGGAACAGGACCCTCTTGCACGCTGTGTGCCCATTGATGGACCTCGCCAGCTGATGATAGCCCGTTCCGCCCCCCTGTCCCCTGTCCCGTGTGCGGTGCCTCCCTTTCTCTTCGCTTCTCTGAGCAGTTTCCTCTCTCCTACACGATGCCGTCCCATTCTTTCCCTTTCCGAGAGCGCATGGCTCAAAGGATCCAAGCCATCTTTGGGTCCAACGACCCGCAAGTCGAGGTACGTAACCCGTAACCCGCTCTGTTCGGGCTCCCCGGCACTTCTCTCGGTGGAGAGTTGATCAATCCGCGAATTGTTCCACAGGGCTACCAACCCGTTGCATCCAATGCCAACTATGGAGCGACCAACTCCAGTGCGGCACCTCTTCCCAACCATGGCATGCAAGTCTTGCCCCCCGATCCGACCAAGATTGAACCCAAGGTCAGTCGCGATCGAAAACTTTTTCCCTCTCTCTCCCCAGGTCCGCTCGAACTACATGCACGCATACATGCTGATCCCCCCAATTCGTTTATTCCAACCAAAAAGGTCTGGCTCGCCTCGGAACGAACGTTCCTCAACTGGCTGCGCGTCGCTCTCCTCCTCTCCTCTTTCGCTTTGGCCCTGTTCAACTCGGCCGGTCCGACGGACCAGGTCGCGAAATGGATGGGCTTCGCCTACGCCGTCATCGCCATCTTGATGTTGGGGTACGCGTACTACATGCATCGCTTGAGGAGGCAGAGGATCATCCATCGCTATGCGGGGCATCATGGTCAGTTAAATTTTCTTTTTACTCGGAGGGGATGGACAAGGAGTTCGAGACTCGCTCAACGGAGTTTGTATACTCGGACTCACGCGCGTCCTTTACCTCTTCGGTCGATGACAACCCCAAACCCCTACAGACGAACTTTACGGCCCCATCATCCTCGTCGGCCTCGTCTTCATCGCCGTCCTGACCAACTTCATCCTTCGAGTAAATCAAAGGTCAGTTCCCGCGATGGGTTTTTTTGTTTTGTTTTTTGGGTTGGGGAGGGGGGGGGGGGGGGTCCCTTTGAGATCCGACGACGCAAACATCATTGCTTGTGCTTGACTCTACCCAGGGATCCTTCCGCTGACGTTGAGTTGTTATTGTTTCGAATGCGTAGGGAAACCCTGCGCGACCACCCGACACCCAAGAACCCTTGGATCAACACCGTCGAATTGGTCAGGAGTGCGTTCGTCATTAGTTCATGAGACGTGGCATGATGGGAGAGGAGCAGGAGGATGTTGGAAAAGGGATGCGTTGAATGGTAGGAAAGACTGGGTGGTGTTGTGTAAATGTCGGATGTGTGTGTTTTTGCAAAGCTTGATTGCGTTTTTTTTTTTTTTTTTTTTTTTTTTTTTTTTTTTTTTTTTTTTTTTGGTTGGTTGGCAAAATTCTCGTGTCTTTCGACCAGCAAGGCTCCTCACTCGTCGCTTCACAAGTCTGAAGTAGTTGATCGGATTTTAGAGTTTTGCATATATTACAAACTCCCAAAGCAGGGCTGTTGACTTTCCTGTTTTTCAACTACTTCCCCTCCCCAATACCCCCCAAAAAAATCGCTTCCCTCATCCCTCATCCCTCGATCCACTCTAAGCCTTCCAATCAAGCGACCTGACCATAAATCTTGATCGTCTTATCCGCTCCACCGGTGATCAACCTCGACCCGGTCTGATCAAAAGTAGAACAAAAGATGCCCGCTTCGGCGTCCAAGGAACCGGGTTGAGCTAGGTCGGTCATGGTTTGGAAGGGGAGTCCGGTCTTGTAATCCCAAAAGGTGATGGAGCCGTTGTCGGCTTTGAGGGTGCGAGGGGACGATGGAGAGAGATCAGTCCTCACGATCGATGGCTTGACGACGATGGGAAATGAAAAAAACTTACCACCTGAATAAAACACTCCCTCATGGTTGACGCTGATCGTATTGATGATGGCGTCATGGCCACTGAAGTTGTGCACGAACGTCCCATTCGGGCACGCCCACTTCTTGATGTTGTTCCCCCCCGCCGAACCGGAAGCGAACGAGAACTCGGTCGGGTGGATCGCCAACGCTCGAACGGATTTGTGGTGGTGCGTCAAGGTCGTCATCGTCTTACCGGCGGCCAAGTCCCATAATCTAGGGGGAGTCACGGTCTCCGAGCGCGTTAGGCTTCTTTCATTCAACGACGGAACAAGGACGGAGCGGCATCGAGCTTACCGAATGGTTGTGTCCATGGAACCGGTGATGACTTGAGGGTCCGACTCTTGGCATTTGACGTCGGCGATCGTGCCCGTGTGGCCGCTCAGGACGTGGACCTGGGCTTTTGTTCGCATGTCCCAGACACGGGCCGAGGCATCCCGACCTGCGGTCACGAGGACATCGAGGGTAGGGTGGAGGCTGTGTTTGGGAAAAACGAGTACACGGGTGAGGGGCGGGCGAGGGTCAAAGAAGGCTAAGAGGAGTACTGACGAGAGTGCGTAGATGCCGGACAAGTGGCCGTGGTAGTGCCGAATGACGCGATTTGTCTCCAAGTCCCAACATTTGACCATCTGGAGGACACAGTGAAAGCGTGGCATTAGTTAGATTCCTGGTACGAGGTCGTCTGCGGAGGACGCACCTTGTCTTCACCGCACGAAAAGAGGTAAGGGTGTCGGTTCGAGACGGCCAAGCCCCGCACGGTCGAGATGTGGCCCGTCAACGACAGCTTGAGTTCACCACTGGCCAAGTCCCAAATCTGTGGAGTTTTGTGCAGCTCGTCATCGTCAGCGCATGTGTTGGATCTTTGGACCGGAACGATTGCTTTTAAGAGCTGATGCGGCGCGCGGTGCTCACCTTGACGACTCGATCGCCCGCACCGGAAGCGAACCAGGTGTTTCCCGGCTCGACGGCCAAGGAGCGTACCCAACCGAGATGGCCCGAGATGACCCGCATGAGCTTCCACTGGGCATGGTAGTCGGGTTGGACGGCCCGGGCTGCGCGACGACGGATGAGCGACTGGGAGAGCAAGGTCGGGGTCTGGTGCGAGACGGGCAGCGAGGTCGCGGAGAAGGTTCGGTTGGAGGAGGTCGTCGTCAATGCTGTAGAGCCGTTTGTGGAGGATGATGATGGTGCGCCTGTGGAATCAGGATCAGGAGAGGGGGCGAGGCGGCCAGGGAGCGACACGCGTGGTGAGCGCTCGATCGCTCTCAGACCTGGCCTCACAACGGGCAACAGATGGATGTCAACTGACCCTCGATCAAGCGAGTATTGCTGGCTGTTACGCCTGGTCTCCCCGCACCGCCTGGCTGAGCGGGTCGTTGTGGTCCCTGCGCGCCCTGTTGCTGCACCAACAAGGCCGCCGGCAGCACCTTGGCATTGCCGTACTCGGCGTTGATCTTGGCTGCGAGTCGAAGTTTGGCACTGGATAAATCGAGTCAATCAAGGTGTCAGTTGAAGGAACACGATGCACGACGGCACTGGGAACTGACGAGCGATCGGTTTCGTCGACTTGGTAGAAGGCCTCGTCCGCGGAGAAGAGCGCATGTGTGCGCTTGATGGAGCGTCGGATAGAGTCGTCGATCGAAGGCAACGAATCGAGCGACATGGTCGGTCCGTCCAGGTCGAGGTTGAGGTCGGTCGTACGATGCGCGGGCCAGGGTCGGTGAGTGGGAGCGGAGGTGAATCAGCGCAGGAGCAGGAGTGCGACTACGGCAGCCTGGTGTGCGCTTGGGGATTGAGCTCGGTCCGCACCGGAAGATTTGGCACCCCTTGGGACTTGGCATCGTGCTCTCCCCCAAAAAGCAATCCTTTGTTACAACATCAACTCAAACACATCTATCTCTCCTCACCGCGACTGCACCACGCCGGCCGGTCGACTGGCTGCAGTTTTTCGATCCTCCTTCTCTTGCTTCCTCCCCTTGCGTTCCATCTTGGCCCTCTCCTTCTTGCTCAGCGAGGGAAAGTCCGCCTCAAAGACTTGCAGCTGCTCCTTTTGACGATAGTCCTTCCCACTCGTGCTGAGCGATCCGGAGCAAAGTAGGTGTCAGCAAAGTGCCATCCAAGAACCCTCCTGTGACAGACTCACGTCACGATGGCCCAATCCTTTTGGTCGGCCCACTTCATGATCGTCTGACCCTCGGTGATACCATGCCTCTTGGCAATCTTCTCGACGACGTTGTCGACTTGACCCCCATGGCGCGTCGTCAAACTCGTCAGAGTCGCATAAGCCGCGATCTGGATCCCGTGCCTCCGACACCACTCGACCGTGGCGTGCATCTCGACTTGGTTGTACAGGTGTAGCCGGATCTGATTGACCGCAGGCGCGATCGTCAACGAGTTCGACGCGAGCAGTTTCTCCAGGTCCGCAACGAGGTAGTTGGAAACGCCGATCGAGCGTACCAGACCCCGGTGGACGAACGATTCGAACACGGGCCAGATCCAAGGGTCCGCACCGAACTGCGGGGTGTGGATCAGGTACAGGTCCAGGTAGGTCGTGTTGAGCTATGGGAAGGATGCTGTGGTCGTCAGTCTCAGCGTCTCGATGTGGGTCAGCCCAGAGAGCGTAGAGAGCGTACCTTGGTCAGGGTGTCGTGCAATTCGTCTTCGGGTCCTTTACCGTGCAGTCGATCGTACTTGCTCGTGATGTAGAGCTCCTCGCGCTTCAATCCACTGGCGCGGATGGCATCGGCGACACTCTCTTGGTTCGCATAGAAAGCTGCGTTGTCTGTGCACGCATTGGAAGCTCATGAATCACTCGCTGCGATCGTCGATCATTTCGGGCTCCAAAGTCGCTCCTCAAGTGGGCACAGCTCACGAGTCGAGGAGGGGTACTAACCCACATGACGATACCCCTGCTTCAAAGCACTGAGTACGATCTCGGTCACGTTCTCGCCCTTCCAGACGGATCCGACTCCGAACGCAGGGGAGGGGAGGATGGTCTCGTCCGAGAGGGTGAAGAGACGGTGCGAGGCGAACTTGGTCGGCGAGCGTGTGCGAGAAGTGAAGGGGATCTGCAGGGACGTGACGGCGCCAGCATGGAGGAGCAAGAGCGATGACAGGGCCGCGAGGGGTGTGTGAAGTAGCAGCATCAGGTTCGTGAGGGCTTGACTGCCGGCGCGCCTATAGTGCAGCAACGAGAGAGCGAGCGAGCATTAGGTATTTCAGGGGCGTCGACGGGTTGGTGCTTACGTCACCGCCTGTTTGCCCCGACTCGGACGCGGTCCGAGCGTAAGTCGAATCCAGCCGTGGTCGACGACAGACGGCTGGTAGGCTCTTGGCACGTGACACCGTGTGCGACGAGAACACATTAACCCCACCTTTTCAACTCATAGAGCGTTTCGGCACTCCACCTCCTGTGATGGATCACTCGATGCACCATGGCGCGGGCGGTTCGACTGTGGCGGGGGGGACAGTGGCCATGCCCATGCACTGCAAGGTGCGTAGCATTCGGAGTGAACAAGATCACGTACCTTGCGCTCACATCCTGCCTTTTCCCCACAGATGAACATGGTCAGTATCCCCTGCGGCGCACTCCCTGCTAGCTTTGGCAGCAGCTTCTGGAGACGTTATGAACCATCGGCGCGGCACTGACTCAAGCCCCCTATCGGCTCCCCACGTGTCCTCGCAGGTATGGAACACGGACCCGATGGGCATCTGTCTCGTATTCCCTGGATTGCAAATCGTCTCGCGCTCGACGCTCGTCTTCTACCTCTTCTTCCGTACGTCCGATCCACCCATCCAGATTCCAGACCCCACCCAGGCCTCAAGAGCAGCGCACGTGACCTCCAAACCTAGGCACACTCGAAAACTGACCTGCCAGGATCGATGGGGCTATTCTCGCCCGCACCCTACATAGTCGTCTCTCTATCAGTCCTCTACGAATACACGCGTCTCTCTCTGCTCTCCTTCGACCGCACACTCCGAGCATCCCTCCGAGGAGCTGGCGCCAACTCGAACCTCGCTCCAGCATCAGCCTCGGCGTATGCCCATCGTCATCCTTCACCCACACCAGGATCGAGAAGACCGTCCAGCACCCCCTTTAGCGATTCCGGCAACTTGGACGAGGCATTATTGTTGGGAGGAGTTCGAAGTTCAAGGACGTTTGGCCTCGTGTGAGTCTTGCAGTGAATTCAGACTTTTATAGAAGGACGACTTTTTCACCAACTTCGAGTTCGATGCTCACGCATGACTCTTTCGTCGCCCGACTGTTGAGCAGGAGACTTCCATGGTCGATACAGACACGGAGGTCGATGTGGTACACACTCAACATCGCGCTTTCGGTGCGTTCTCCGAGTTTCGTCCTGGAGCGAAAGCGGACTGAACTGCGCTCGGCCTTTTCCTGCTTCTTTCATACCCCGGCGTACAGTTCTACATCATGTTGATCATCATGTGTGAGTTGGATGCACCGCACGCATTCGAGGTCCGGAACTTGCTAAACATGTTTTGACTTTGGCTTGGTTAGCCTACAACGCCGTCCTGATCGCTGCAGTCCTATTGTTCGTCATGCATGCGAGAGAGATACATGCATTGGGCTGTCGTTTCGAAGCTCTGGATCGCTGATATATCTTGATCTTTGACTTATCACAGCGGAGCATTCTTGGGCCACTTTGTGTTCCAACGTCACTTCGATCTCGGAGTCGTCGAGGACGATGGGAAAACTCTGTCATGCCACTAGTCGTTCGATGCCTTTGCTCCAAGGAAGGAGGAACGACACCTCAGGCTTCGTGTATACCGTGTTTGTTACATTCTTTGCAAATTGCTTTTGTTCATTTTTCATACCCGTGCAAGCGTGAGCTCGACAAACGGTAGGGATGTCGACAGGGGCTTGCTTCGCCTGCTCGTGATCGGGATCGAACCGTTGGTCGTCAAGCTGCCACTGGCACAACGGGTCGAAGCGCGGTCCTCACGGTTGGCATTCGCACTTCGATCCCTCCTCCCTTCCGAGACCTTCTTCACTTTGGTGGCTTCGGCTTGACCATTCTCGTTCATTGCGCTGTTTGGCTGGTCCTACGACTGCATCCTTCTTTTACCCCTCCGAACTCTGTTCTTGACCATCAAACGCAACGGAGAGCTGGGCTCTAACCATCCACGTTCGAACTTTACCCCACTCGCATTGCGGCTAACTTGTTTGGGATCAGCCATATCAGGTCTGGCACCTTGGATCGACTTTACAGCATCCTTATCACGATGCTTCTGGCCACGCTCGTCGTCTTCTCTTTGCTGGGTATGGCTTTGGCTCTGGAGTCATCTTCACCACTCGCGATGAGCGTCACTTCGTCGACCTCGACGGCGTGTCTTGGCGAGTTTTTACTTCGTCGTCAAGAGCTCGTTTCGTTCGGTGCCGCAGAGAAGGGGACGACGAATGGTGTCAGTGCGACCACATCGACTCCCTCTGTCACAGCCGCCTCCGCCACCGCCGAGGTATTTCCCAGTCGCTCGACGGGTCCCACGTCGAATGCATCGACCCAATCGGACGTGGCCAAGGAGGCGAGGACAAGGAGAACGACTTTAGCATCTTCCTTGTCCAACCCCTTGCCATCAATGTCCTTGTCAGAAAGTTCAACGGGACCAAGATCTTCCTCTTCGACCGGGCGACAGGCTCAGCGCACCTCCTCCCTATCAGGCTTCGTTCGCTCCACCTCACGAGCCTCAAGAAGAGGTTCTTCGACATCTGATCTCACGACGACTCGACGAGAAAGTTCGACGAGCAGCTCAAGGACGAGACCGGCCGCGTCTTTCGAGGACTCGATCCGATGGACTGCTCCCACTTCTCGTAATGATGCACGGGTCAGTTCCACCCAGCTGCGCCCTACGGCAACTTCGAGCATCAGCGATGGACGAACGACACCTACGACAAGGTCTACAAGCCCGAATCGCTCGTCTTCTATCACAACCCAATCGAATGAATCGTCAGCAGGTGCTGTGCGAACATCGAGTATATTCTCTTCTGCGATCCATACTCGGCCAGGTAGGACAACTGCGGTTGAGTCGGCGAGTCTCACAGCTGCGGCACCATCACGAGGTGTGCAATCGGGTTCGGGTTCCCGTTCGGTTTCGGGTGTGTCAACTGGTCGATCAAGTACTACGGCGGAAGAAGCTCCATCAGCAGCAAACACGAGCACCACAAGTTCGGCACCGCCATCGCGCAGGCGCACGGATACGCCGGGCAGCACTGAGCCCCTGTTGTCATCATCGACGATGCCCACATTCGCGGAGCCGCGTGTTTCCGAGCTACCAGCCATTGAATCGATTGGATCTATCATCTCTCGATTGCCTAGCCTCAGCTCGGCCTCGTTCATTGGACCCTCGGATTCTGCTTCGATAGGACCGATGTCAACGACCAGCTCGTCCTTAGCCTCAAGCCCAACCTTCGATACAATGACCACATCAACGGCACCCACACCCTCGCCACGTTCCGGTACTCCGACCAGCACGACGAAGTCCTTCACCTCCAACAAGCGCGAACCCCAGCCGACGAAACCAAATGACCAAAATACTCGTACGACTTCAAGTTCGACGACTTCTTTCCAGCTTCCTTCGGGTATGACGATCCCACCTGACGATGTGACGGCGTGAGTTCCTCTCCTTCTCTCCCACGCATCACTATCTCGGGTATTTCAGAACCCCCAAAAATGATGATATCTTTTCTTGCTCTCTCTCTCGTCTCTCGCTCGCTCGCTCGTTCGTCATAGACTCGAACAAGCGACCGGTCGCACGATCGCTGGGGCCAACTTCGTGCTCCCAGGTCGACAATTGACAGTCTTACCGATCGGATTAGGGGTCTTGGGAGCCGTGACAGTGATCGCGTTACTCGTAGGTTCATGGTCACTCCAGGGCACAACTGAACGCGATCGACTGAGATTCCTGTATGTGGTTCGTAGATCGTCGGTGGGGTGACGTACGAAAGGAAACGGTACAGGCGCCAATTCCGAAGGAGGAAGAGAGCCGAACGATCGACTCGGTCGTTCACGTGATGTGACATCCATGGCGAGGGGATTACCAAATAAAAAGAGGGAGGGTAGACGCTGGGCGTCGACGTAGTGTAGCGTACATACGAAGCTTTGTAAAAGATAACCAGCAGCCTGATCTACGATGCATGCATTGATTGCAGATGAGAGAGATCGTATTCTATTCAATCCAGCTCTACGACAAGCTGTTCGTTCTTGATCGAGGCTGAAAAGGAGGAGAGCAAGAGAATGAGAAAGGGCCAGACTCCGGAACTTGTCTGCCATGGGGCTTCGATAGAGCCAAACAACTCACCATCCGCTTCGACGATGTAATCTTGACCAATCTCGCAATCCTTCAACTGCGCTCGATCGCGAATCTGCACGTTCGTGGAGACGACGCAATTGTCGAGTTTGCAGCTGCACAGATGGGTGTGGGAGTACGTATAAATCAGAGCTTGTCCAATTCCCTGAATAGCAACAGATCAGCAGCGCCCTCTTCGACCTCTTCGAACTCACTTTTCACCAATATGGACCCCATCCATCAAAACGCAGTTGGTCAACTTGGTCAACTTGCCGACAAAACATCCTTTACCAATGATCGATCGTTTGACCCCGACTTTCTCGCCCAAATTCGCATTCACGGTCGAATGCAACCACGAATCGGGGGAGATGAACACCCCCTGAGGTGTATTCGTTGTTGGGGGCTGTGGCGGCAACAACTTCAACGCCGTGCGGTTCAGTTCGACATAGCCCGCGACCGTGTTGCCTCGACCACACCATCCATCACTGGTCTTCCAGATCACGATCTTGCATCCACCCGTCGCGGCACGGGCGTTGTTACTTCCTCCCGGACTGGAAACGCCCCCTACGGCGGCTTTGGACGAGAGGCCATGGTCCCATTCGGCGTTGTTGGGCCCGTTCGAAATACTGCTTCTCAACCAAGACGAACGCGAGACGAGTGAGGGCGTGTTGGCTCCCGTTTGGGGTCCCGAAAGAGGCTGAGGCGAGCCGGGGAAGGAGTGCTTGGAGGTGTGCGACAGGCCGAGAGGGGTATGCGTCGTCGAACGACCCATCGCGAGCCCGTCTTCCTTTTTCACGGAACGCACATCTCGGTACCCGATCGAATCTTTGCCGCTGTTGCGCCATGACAACCGTGCGACCCAGCCGGCGAACTCGCGCACGCTCTCCATAGGTCGTAAGCGACGGGCGTTGTTCGGAGAGGTGAGCAGCGGAAGGACGAGGGACGAAAAGATATAGACTTGGCAGGGCAAAAGAGTGGTTGAAAGTGTTGGCGATGGGAATCTGTTGTGGCATGGCGGCGGCAGAGTGCGATATCAGCACCATAAAGCATAAGAAGGGAACGTGCCGACGACCGAACCGACCTTTCCAGCAGAGATATCCTCAATGGGACCTCATCGTCGTCGAGTTCGTCCATCTCTCTAATGTCGAGCAAGGTCAATGTTTTGCCATCGTAGACTGTGAGAATCTCCGAAGGGCCTGGCGGGATTTTGGAGGACAAAGGTTCATATACGCCGATTCTGGCCCAAGCCCGAAGAGAGAGATAGAGAGCAGTGAAAACTGACCATCCTTTCGGGCCTCGACCACGGCGCCTGCTGCCCTTTCGTAAAAAAGGGTCGTCATGAGGTTGTCGTCCGTTCGATGACGATCGATGAGAGAGGCGAGCGAGATGGTCGTCATCGGTGTGGGGGCAAGGAGGAGATCGCACGGAACCAAAAGAATATCGGACTGTTTTGTCGAGAGCGAAGATTTTGACGCGTGAGCTTGCGTGAGAAAGATGGTGCTACGGAGTGCGTCACACGACTTACCTTGATGACCCCTTTTTCTGTTGCCCACTTCAACACGGCCACACTGCCCTGACGGGCGACCGCGTCGGGCACTTCCTCGAGCTCGATCTTGGTCGAGGGCGTGCCCGAAGGGAGATTGCTCGTCGACGGAGCGGTCCTCCTCGCTCGCAAGTGATGCGCTATCGGCGATGCAAGTGAAGACGGCGACAGGACGAGCACGTCTGCGTTGTAGTTGACCATCGAAATTCGAGTCAGCACGTGGGCGTTGCCCCTTGCTGAAGCGTGGAGCGCTGAAGTAGAACGCACCGAATACACCTGCTTCCTCGACCCTATCCAGTGTCCAGTCGACCATCTTCTTGCCCACGACGGGCAGCAACGCCTTGACCTGACCCGGCCTTTTTGAGCCCGCGATCGTACCCGCACTCGTACCAGCAGTGTTGGGACCTGTCCCTGCCATCGTGCCAGGGCCAGCTCCTGTCCCCGACGAAGAGCCGCCGATGACCGCACTCGCGTTCGCACTCGCCGCACCGCCCTGGCTGTCGTGGCGCTGATGTTGATGGTGGTGGTGGTGGTGGTGGTGGGGCAGAGTCGCATTCGATGCTTCGTCCGGTTCGTCGTCGGTCAAGGATGATAGTGGCTCAATGAGAGGGTACAGGTCCGAGCCATAGCCGCACGTGACGACCGCGCGGAACTGCGCCTTGGGCAGCGCCGTAGGGATCAACGAGTTAGGCAGCATCGCATTCGCTCTAAGCAGAGCTCTCGTTCAGATGGATGCCGAGGTAGATGGTCGCGCGAGAGCTGACCAGCGCGAGACGAAGTGGGCGAAGAGGGCAAAGCGCGACTGCGACAGACTTGCGACGACTGATGGAGTCGTCGGCGCCTCCTGGAGGCTCCTTCCTCGCGCTCGGTCCATCTCGGTCCATCCCGGTCCTCCTCGATCGGTCGCTCCCAATTGATCGACCATTTTTCAGTGCAACCCATCTTGTCCGACTTGTTGTTACGAGGCAGCCCTTTAAAAGCGGGGTACGCAAATCATCCAGACTCTACCGCCTCTGCTAACCTTCGAAACCGCTGAACTCGGGACTTTTGCACGAAGAGAACGGGTCACTGCAAACAAATCAAGTGCTTGCAGGCTGGAAGGTCGTGACTAGACTATAATTGCGAATACAAAACGGTGTGACTACAAAACAAGATGTACAAGCAACGTAAATATCTATAAAGCAAGTACTGAGGGGATACACTATGAAATAAATCAAATTTAGGAAAGCTGGGCAGCGAAAAATAGGATATGATGGCCTCGTAATGACGGAGTGACGACTGCACTGTGAGGTACTGATTGCGAATGAGGGTTGCGTAGGAGCTGTGACAGCAAGCGTTGGTTCGTTAAAATGACTATTGAGAACGCAGGTCGGCGACAGTTGGACAGGGGCTATGACCGAAGCAAGGAGGAAGAAGTCAAAGCGCGATCAACTGGAGGCGTTGGTAGCTACGGTTTCGACGCGTTCGAAGGCACCCGACGAGGCGGCGGAGCCAGCCAAGGATGCCGTCGGATTTGTTCAATCGTGGGCCTCTTTGTCACGTCCGGCTCGAGGCAACTGTAGAGTAAGTCGCGAAGCTCGTGGGTCATCCGAACCCTGGGCCGTGCAGGTCGACCGGCCTTGATCGCTTCGACGTTGGCGAACGGCGACTCGCCCATGACCAGAATCGACAAAAGGATCCCGAGCGACCAGATCTCGGAGACCGGGGCTTGGTATGCTTCCCCACGAAGGATCTCGGGTGAGGCGAACGAAGTTGTGCCAAAGAAGCGATTGTACCAGGGCGCCGGTTGGCGAGGGTCGAAGAAGACGGCCGAGCCGAAATCGATCAGCTTGACTTTGTAATCGCTCGAGATGACGATGTTCTCGTCTTTGATATCGCGATGAACGATTCCCAGCGTGCCCAGGGTGTAGACGACTTCGACGATCTGCATGAAGATGTACCTCGCAATGTTCTCGTCGAAGCGGTGGTATCGTTCGATACATTCGAACAGATCGCACGACGCACGGCGCTCCATGGGCGCGGGTCGCGGCGGGGAAAGTTTGGCCGGTGAAATTGGTACCAATGCAGAACCCAACGGAGAGGTGTCCGTCGTCGGCGATGTCGAAGGAGTCATCGTCTGGGGGAGGGTCTGGGCCGCAGCCACGAGACCAGGCAGGTCCGATGGAGACGAGCGCGGCGCTTCGACTTTGTCAGGCGATTGCCAAGGCGTACCATGATGTTCCATAACCTGCGAAGCCAGCGAAATTGGAACAAACGAATTGAATAAAAACCACAGACTGAACCGACCACCTCGTGCTGAGGCATTCCGCGAAAAGAAGACTGACCAAGTAAAAGTAGCGGTCGTCCTCAAAGGCATCAACGAAAGCGATGATCCCTGGATGCTGCAGCTTGTTGATTTGCCGCAGAATGAACGCTTCGGTCGGGATCAATCGGTAGGCGCCCTTATCGTCGCACACCTGAGGCAATAAACCCGGAGCCGGAACGGGACTTCGGTCCTTGGTCAAGCCGTGGGCGGGAATCTTCGCTCGCTCGATGAATTTGACGGCGACGGTGAAATCATCACAGTTGCGCATCGCCCGAACGACAAAGCCAAATCCACCAGCTCCGAGCTCTTCTTGCAGCGTGTATTGAGCAGCGAAAAGCGGGTGCAGCGAGTAGTTTTGCAGCGCCGCCGCCGATAGGGATAGCTTGACGGCAGCGGTTGCGGGCGATGTGGCGGCGGGTGCAGCGCGGAGGAAGGATGCTGATGGTAGGAGCGATTGCTGATCTTGCATGTTCAGAGGCGCTGACGGCGTTGGCGGCGGCGTGAGGAGCGCAGCATGTTCCGGCGCTGACGGGAGGCAAGCTGGTTGGATCCGCGGGGCAGAGTGCGCCTGCTGCTGCGACGAGGTTGAATCAGTGCTCAAATTGAGCTTGTTCTTGTCCGAGGGACGACTACTCGGTGGTGGTGAAGGAAGACCGAAGCCCATCACGGTGTCGGGGATCGAAACAGATATAGCGCCAGTCGAGCGCGCAACCGGCGGGGGTGTCGCGAACGCATCCACCATGGTTGCATCTGTGTCGACATCGACATCGACATCGACATTCGCAAAGTAGGGCGTGCTGGGTGTCATGGGTGGGCGAGTGGGGGAATAAGGAGATAGGTCCGGATGCTTGATGACGGCATGCGACGAGGACGATTCAAGCGAAAAGTCGGAGGATTGAAGAATCAGCGAGCGCGTAGGTCGCGATGAAGGTGATGTTGTTCCTGGGGTCTGGAGTACGGTAGGGAAGTATGATGCCTCGTTCACGCGAGACAATTTGGCGGCACCGATGAATGGAGCTCCTGCGGCGTTTTTTGGCACGTTGACGAAGAATGACGGCGCCCCCAGGGGAGACCGGACGCCGGGCACAAGAAAGGGGTAGTCTGACTCCAAAGCGGCCCCGAGGGTTCTGAACGAGATCATGACAGGCGTGGAGAGGGTGGTTGGTCGGCCGATCGAGCAAGACTAGTAAATTGATGCCCGAAGTATGATAGAAGACCAAGAGGAGTGCAAGCGGCGGCGAACGGTGCTCCAGGGACACGAGCGGCGGTTTTGGGGTTAAGCGAGCAAGGGGCGCTGTGGGTGAGACGATTCCTTCGTGACGACGGCTCGCTATGACCTGGGATTACGCAAGATGAGTTCGCCGTTCGTCAGCTAAGCGGTTATCGGACTGGATGTTAGAGTGAAGGGCTTCGGGAGGCGCTAGCCTCGACCATCGGCAACGACGTGCACGTACCTCCTCAATTTGGTGTTCAACCCGATCGGTCTAGGGAGATGGGGCCTCGAGGGACGGAGCAAGCCAAAGATGTCCGTCTGACCGTTGACGTTTGCGTTTGATTGGTCTGATAGCAAAATTTCAAACGATCTGGCTGGTCAGCTAGGTCCATAGCGCCTCCTACCATGCGAAAGAACCAGGCTAGGCGATGGGCCCGCGGTGGCAACAGACGAAACCCGCTCGGCTCTCGGCTCAAAATTAAAGATGAGAGTGAGACGCGAAGCAGCACACCCCACTTGGGGGTCCCGTACTCACACTTTTGAGTCCAATCGTATTTGCTTCGAATCGAGATGAGCTGGGCTGAATTGGTGGTTACCGCGATGCCCAGACGGGACAGGACAGTCTCGAAACGAGCTGGACGACGACGATGGAGTAACGACCGAGGTTTCGAAGAAGAGACGTTGCGGTGCACAAACGGCTGCAGCTGGGCCGGCGGGCACAGATACTGAAGGATGAAAGGATATGATTGGGGTAGACGTGTGGGTATATTCTGCGTCAGCCTGAGTATACGAAACTTCACAACACCACAAACAACCTTTTGGAGAGGCTGAGGTCGCGGTTTGGTATTGACGGCGCCCGGAGTCCGAGACTCGGCGCGTGAGAGCCGGTCCCAGATCGCGGCGCTGGGGCCAGAGTGGCCCACCCCACAGAAGTCTCGACCTGGCAGAGTTGGCGCGTGCGCCGTGCGACGGATCCTCTGCCATGGTGTCTGATGAACGTACCACAAGTAAATGAAGGCCAAGAGAGTTGAAGAGAGTGATAAAGAGCGTGGAATGGTGGCAAGTCGCGTCAAGCTGAGCCAATGTACCGTGATGTGTAGGTCGAAGTTGCAGCGCAGCGGCTCGAGCTCAATCTGAGCTGTCGACCAGACTGGAGGTCCGAGCTTGTCCGCGGGCGATTGATGATCTATCGCAGGTGACTGAGGTGAGTGGTTGAAGGCGCTGCTGCTTTCACGAGTCCCGACGTGTACCTACAGGAGGCTCGAGCTCGTTGTCGTCGACGTTGCTTAAGTTGGGGCGGGTCTGCAGGGTGCAAAACGAGCAACAACAGCAAGGAAGAAATGGTCCGATGATTTGCAGTCGACGCGATCTGGGTAGCACAGTAGTGTAGAACCATTCCTGGGTTGCGATTTATGAATAAGTTTGAATCAGATGTGTCCGCTTTTCACTATAAAGGGTCCACTGAAGGGACAAAATGGTCACGCTGCAGGTGCCAGCGATCCTGGACCGTGCGCCCTGCATCGGCAACAGATCTTGACTTTTGATCAGCACAAGTCGACTTGTTCTTTTCGCCCAGGCGGACCCTCCCTCGGCAGATCGACTCGCTCAAACTCTGTCACGATTCACGACTCACCACACTCGCGCGGCGATCGCTAGCTTTTCGCGAGCATTAGGTCCACCCCCGAGGCATAAGCTGAGTCGTCTGCTAGTGGCATTCAACGACGTATGACCAGGGCATAGGTAGGTATGATTACCTGCCCATCTATTTGGGCATGAGTGTCATGATGAAATTTCTGTCGCGACGCGAGGTGAGTGGATTTTTCTGGGCGTTATGGGCGACTGGTTGAACCGAATACCGCATTATCGAGGAGTATAAATGCAGATGCGAGAACAGAGACTTTGGACCTTTGGAATCCGCCGTCCCGACTTTGAATCGAAACTCCCGATTCAGTCACGCCGATTCACGTCACGATTCACTATCCACGATGGTTGGTAAGCGAGTAATTGACCCCGGTTAGACCGATTCCGCAAGCATTGTTCGTCGATTCCCTCGTTTCGTCGGTCCACTGATAAGCACTGCACTGACTGCAGTCTGGCTCCTGGCGCGTGCAGCTGAGGTCGTCGATCTGACTCGTGCCTGGCTATGGACGCGCGAGTAATCACGATGATCGCAGCGCGCAGCTCGCGTTGATTCGAACGCTTTGGGCGCGCGCAGGAACCTATACCTACCTATCTATATTAGTAGGTATTAGTAAGATTAAGGTGGACCGGCAGCAGATGTATTAAGTAGCTATAGGTGCCCTCACTATCCTGTCAGTGCGGAGTAGTAATCAGCTGACGGATTTAGAACGACAGTCAAGGACAAAGAAGAAGAGGTAGGTATCACAGAAGATAGCCAGGGTCAAAAAAATAAAGGAGGAGATTTATTCAGGCGTACCTACATGCTAACAATGCATAGCTCCTACATCGAGGCATCTGGGCCAATCTGGACTTCTATCATGTGACTTGCAGGGAGCAGTGAGGAATCAGGATCCCATCTATGCGAGAGTAAACGCTCAGGTGACCTTTTTGGAAGCTGAAACTCGAGCCGATTCATCTTGGGTCGATTGCAAGGATTACCGGTACCTACAATCTGTGATACGGTCGCTTTAACTCGGCCTTGTGTAAGCAGTTTAGGTAGGTACCTACCTACCTAGGTGGTAGGTGCCGGTACCTAGCCTGGTCCCTAATAGGCTCCGGATCGTGCTTGCCATGCATGACTCTTGAGTCTCGATCGTGCTTTGCCTGGAAACTCAAATGACTGCGCGTCGCGACGCGTCGATTCAACGCGATGACAGGGACTTTGGCAGCTCCAAATGTCGACAGGACCTAAAGGTAGTCCCTGCGTCATCGATAGGTCGATAAGGAGGACTCGCCTGGGTACCTACCGACATAAGGTACTTTTAGGTAGGTACGTTGTTGCCTACCGGTCTTCAGAACTTGTGAGCACCTATACCAGTACCTATAAGTGCTGCATGCTTCGACCTAGGCAGTACGTCGCGATTAGCTACATCATACCGAGGCAATTACCTAAAAAAAGTGATGCAGCAATTCTGTCCCCGAAATGGGCCGTTTTTTCTCTGTATGATTTAGGTTGGCCCAGCTAGAGACCAAGCGTGATCAGGTTCGAAGATGCCCGCAACGGGGGAGGCACATACGCAAGATTCGCACAAACAGAGGAGTCCCTCAGCTCCGCCGCGAAGCCCACCTCCAACTCGTGGCGGGCCCACTTTGAGCAACTTGCCAAACAGGTCACAAAACTGCATGAATCGGTCGCCTGCTTCCTCAGCTAGTTACTAGGTGACTATGTAGTCAGTTAGGAATCTAGGCAAGCGCCCAGGAGTGACTGTTGTCACCGTAAAAACTTTGCTCATCGACGCGCACACCGGTGCTACGTATGCAGGCGGGCGCCCCTGTGTTTCTTTACAGGACAAATCGCATTCTGATTTCGACCCCTCGTTGTCAGCAAGGAAATCAACCTCAGCGACGTACACCACAGGAAGATCCGAGAACTACCGCCACCGCCACTTTCTGCGTCCGGCGACTGCGGTGGTATCGATCCGTGCTAGCTAGAGGTAGGTATGCCTGGCACAATGATCCCAGCCGTATGCAGGCTGGCAGCTTTTCACTGGCGCCGACAACAAGGTTCTTGACAAGACCCTGGATGACAGGGGATAGGTAGGTAGGTACCCCTCTCTACACACCCAGCATCGACGCTTTGCAGGGCCATGATCCATGTCAGATCATCTTTGAGCGAGCCTCCAACAACTCCCGAGAAGAGAGCACCTAGGTGATAAAACGCGTAGTATTCCGCACGAAGAAAGTGATACAATCCCGAAGCCTACCTAAGCGAGACATGGGTTGTTGTTTTCCCTAGATGGGTAAGGGTCTTGACAAATTACAGATCCGATTAGATGAGTAGTAGGTGACATCGGCCCCGTGCAAGTTGGCGAACAACATTCTTGGGACCAACAGATCAAAGCCCGATGCCGGGTGCACCGAGTGTTGAGGAATGCCATCCTCAGGGCATACATCAGAGAACGGGATCGTGACGACAGATGAATTGATAGTGATACATTATTCCTCGTGTCGAGACGGGGTTTTGAAAAAGTGATACAGGTTCTCTTCGGAAGGCGCGGCCGGTGATTGAAGCGCCAGCGTCAGGTGTTTCGGTGGCTCACGACTCGCTTGATCGCTCTTGCGAATTTGCCGAGACTGAAAAAGTCACCCTCGTCTTTGTGAAGAGAACAAGCGGCGTAATGCTGAACAATGCGAGAGGGTCGACGCTCGGAGCCTTCCTCGTCCCATCTGGCAGTCCAAGCTCCCGTCCCGGGGCAATGCTCGTGTCGTCCCTCGCACGCCTGAACTCTCCACCACGCACTCGAACCGATGGGATGGGTCGGATCTACCACCAGGGTGTTTCTTGGGAAATGCACAAACGTTAGGATGCTCTTCGACGGCAGATGGCTGAGCGGCTCCACAGGTTCGATCCGGACGCGGGGTTGTCGTTGATCCTCGACGGCGGTAGGATCCTCGAAATCGTACGAAACGATCCACTTGGTGATTGCACCGGCGCGACTCGAGACGAACTGGTACGATGCCCTCAGTTCACAGTCTTGCTCCAGCATTTCGGGTGTGTACGGCAGACGCGAATGCACGGTCCGGTACAGCGTCGACGTAACCGCATTGGCCCCCGGTTCCGAGTCGAGTTCGAATTCAAGCACGTCTTGCTCGGTCACCTCGCTTTTTGAGCGCGTTTGTGTGTGGACGATGAACACATCAACCGTGTTTGTTGAGAAGACGGCGTTTTCGTCATATTGCATCGACCTAGCTGTTCGGGAGCGCGTGTCCGTTGAGCGAGATCGGCGCCTCTTGATGTGTTTTCTCGATCCCGCTCCAGACGCAGATTCGTTCGACGACTGCGGCGAATTGGATGTTGTTGAGGTGAGGTCCGACAACAGCGAGCTCGCAGAAGACGTCATCATGGTTGAAATGGAGTGGTCATGTGCTGGCTGTAAATGTGGGCTGGAGTCGCCCCGAGGCGGTGTAGGAAAGGGGTGATAGCGCACTGACCCACTCGAGAGCCTTCGATGGTGACTGACGCGGCCCCCTGGATTCGGTGACTCTGATACTGAGAGCGACCGTGTTCTCGAATGTCCCGAGCCATCGAGCGAAGACGGGTCCGGGATGGGCGAGCGAGAGATGTTGATGGTCGGGGACTGGGTGTAGCCCGTTGATGGGGAGAGGTCCGTGGTGACAAGTCTTGGAAGGGACGCCGAGGACAATCGTCTCGCCCCGGGAGACTTAGAATGCTCCGGGGTACTATCAGCGTCGTCCAATGGCGTCGGGGTTGGGGGCTGAACCATCGGCGTCATCGTCGTGCCGTCGTTGCACGTCTCGAAGCTGATGTTCCCCGAGCTCCAGGGGTAGGACTCTTCGACTTCCAGTCCGCCGAATTGTGCGGCGAGTGGCGTAGTCGAGCCCGAGGAGCTGGGCATCGGCGTGGCCAGACCTTGTGGAGGCATCTGAACCATCGGAGTGGCATAATAGCTGGCAAATTGGAACGGGGAAAGGAACGGCGACAGTTGCAAAACGAAAGGGCTGACTGTGGGAGACGAGCCGACCACACACAAACGATCCTAGTCAGCGGGGCGCATCGGCGGTTTGGCTCGAACCAGAACACTCTACAAAGATGGACGTACCAGGCATGAAGGGTGATAGCGGAGCACTGCCAGGTATCGGACTCGCGCTCATGGCCCGGAGAGGACTCGGCGATGCGTAAGGAGAGAAGGGAGGAGTCGCCGTGCCAGGAAAACCAAGATTCGACGAACCCATAGGATGCGGTGACAATAGGGATGAACCTGAAGTGACGTTGCTGCTAGGATCGAGCGAAAGTTGGGGTTTCGAGTCAATCGTCGGCTGCATCGACGAGTCGAAGCTCGTCGGCGATACCGCAGACGTTGCCGAGCCGTCGCCTCGGGCCTGTAGCTGCTGGGCGATCCAATCCTCCATAGCCCGCTTCCAAAACCGTTTCAGCTCATTTGCCGACGTGGGGAGGCCATCATTGAGCTCATGGTGGGACCCGAGCTTATGCTTGATCGACATGGGCGACGAGTCGGCCGCGACGGGGGACTCCTCGACGAGCAACGACTGGATCGACTGCTGGGACAGCTTCTGTTGCACTTGCGAGTAGAAGGACACGCCGGCGATGGCGGCAACTGCAGACAGACAAAACACACACCACTCAGCTCTACTGTGTTCTTCGTAGTCAACAATGCCCTTCGCCACGCTCAAGGCGACAAAGTTCGAGTCTCCGCCGGGGCCCGCAAGTGCAGCGACCCCAACTGCTGTACGCAGGAGCCAATGCCGACGAACAAGAGCCCCGACCATCCACTCACTCTGACTTGTCCTCGATAGAACCTCGCCAAATTGCGTGCAGATCGTATTCAGCTCCGTGGCCAATGCTGCAGAGGACGAGGATGATCCATTCGTGGAACAAGGTCAGCGCCAAGCCCTCAGCGGCGGCAGTCACATCGCCGCGATCGAGAGTTTGGGGCACCGGAAAGCGCCGGCGGGGGCGAGACCCCAACTGGATGCACGGGACGGCTTACCACAGCTAGGGGAAGGCGCTTGCATCGTGTACCACAACACGACGCACCTCCAGGCGAAGCGAGGGAGGTACTGCTCTGCTCCAGCGCTGCAAGTCTTGAAACTTGACGCGAGCGACACCACTCACACCCGGTGAAGTCGGAGTCCGAGGTCGACGACGTCGAGTACGCTCGGTGGTCGTCTGTGGTCGCAAACTCCCCCACCCGCGTCGAGGATCGAGATCGAGATACCTCTTGCTTCGACTTCGACTGAGTTATCAAACCGAGTTTCGACTGTCGGACTACAAGCGTCGAAAGCAGCCAAGGCCCGGAACGATTGTACTTCGAGTCTACTAAGGTGAGTCAGTCGTAGGTGGAAGATGGATAGGCATCAGAGAACGACGAGTTCTCGACTCGTCGTCGGGAACGGAGTGTCGATCACTTTTTTTTTTCCTCCGTCTCGATCAGCGCAACGAGAGGCGCAGCCGAGGGCGTGGAGGCGTGAGTCGAGTCTGACTTTCGGGTCCGACCACCCATTTTAAGCTCGAGGGTCATTGCACTTGAGTGCACGCCCTCCTAATTGTTCCGAGTTGTTGGTCCGTCGACGTCGGTTCTTCCAGCAGCTCATGGCCGACAAGCATTTTTTTCCCGTCCTTCGAAAGAACTTGAAATGTGGTTTAGACGTTCGATTGTTCGTGGGCAATCTTCAAAATGTGATTCCAGTCAAGGTGGAGCAAGTACACCGAGTAAGTAGGTATGTAGCTAGCTATGACACAGTAGGTACTGCAACACCTCCTACAAGCTCTGAGAAGTCGCAGTCACCGAGCGGACTCGGAGCGGAACCACCGGCCCGTCTAGCGTCTCGCGTCGGCGCAACTCGCAACTCACAATTTCGTCAAGGTCTTCCTTCCGGCTGCCGCCGCACCACTTTACTAGGTACTACTACTGTACAGACACAAATAGCGACCGGTGATTTCCTAGGTATCTGGAAAATGACGAACTCTATTACCGAAGGGCACAGACTTGTTGGGGGCACTCGGATCCATGGCAGCGGCGTGAACATCTTCGTAGGTAGGTAGCCTGTATTAGGTACTAGTAGCATGCCAGTGGAAAGGGGGAGAAGCGCCCATGGCCGGAGCTGCGAATCTCGGGGTGATCTCGGCCGCGTTGATCTAGCTGGGGCCTTACAGCCGCCAAAATGGCCGCCATGCGGCACCGCTCATCACAACGTCATCGCCAGTCATCGGCGCGCTCAGATTCCTTCGAGGTCTCTGCCTTGCATTGGCCGCCCTGCGAAGGGGCTCTTGAGTCGTGCACATTGTGGCGTGGGACAGCTGCACCCTTTTCAGCCATTCATCTGATACACGAGTTGCGCATACTACTAGAAGCTCACCCCACCCCACCCGTCGACGTCTTTGCCAGCTCCGCAAAACCCCCTGGCCGGCGACCTTCCCACTCATACAACCAGACAACCAAGGTCTCGGGTCCTCGTCTCCCTCTCGGCACCACTGTTGTCTGTGACGGTAGCAACGCTCTGCTAGCGTCTTGGAGCGTCCGTCGGATATCTTCTCGTCTGCTTGTACTCCTGCGCGTGCTTCTGATCGTGCTCGACCGCGGTAGTACCTGTTGCTGCTCCTTCTCGCGCGCAAACGCTGGCGTCCCCTCGACCGACTTCGCATCTGTCGTCGACGCTCGACTGCGCCCAGGAAAGCAAGCGCAACACAAGCCGGAATCCGGTACCAGAAACACAACCCATATCCACAGCCATACCCATATCTACGAATACTAGGAGCCGCAGACCCCCCGACCTTGAATTGAATGTCCAATCCCTTTCCAGGATCCGCCGAGTTCGTCGACACAACGTGCTCCCCGCGCTCCCCAGCAAATGGAACGGAACCCTCACGGACGTCACGCATCGACTCGAGCGCTATCGGATCCTTCACTCCGACCACGGCAGGTAGCCTCGAACCTTGGCAAGGTGCGTTCCCTTGGTCTTCGTTCACTCGAGATGCCGCTTCAGCACGCTCGTTCCGAGGAGGAGAAGTCAACTCCGAGTGGTCCCCAAATTTTCCGAGCTTGGACGGCACCATAGCATCACCACGGCTCCAGCAGCAATGCGGGTCCTATGTGCCTGCAGAAGTAGCGAATGAGCGCGTCCACGACGCCAGATCGGGAAACGAGTCTGTACCATCGTTTCGCGTGGCTGTGGACCATCCTCCCTCCATGCCACGGGCGACCGTGCACTCGGTCTTCGATCCTTGGGCATTGGAGTCGAACGACGACCTGAATCGCCCGTCCTCGGCGAGGACGACCTTTGCTCCGGCGATACAGAACACGATTTTAAGCCGATACACACCTCCGGCACCAAGTCTTGCTTCGACTACCCACGTCGATCTGCCTCCACTGCCCATCCGATCATCCTATACATTTTCGAGCTATCCGCGAGTCGACCTGCTTGCCCCATCCGCAGGCTCGAGCTTTTCGGCTGACGCCAATTCACAGCACTTGGGGTATCCGCCGTCCTTGTCTACTTCCTCGAATTCATCTTTGCTCGCGCGTGAATCGGATCTACGACCCTCGTCGGCTCCATGGGTAGCAGCTGGTGCGGTCCTGTCGACCCCACCTCATGCAGCTGTCGGGAGTCATTTGCCGCCTCCGCCTACTCGACTAGCCGACTGGTCTACGCCTCACCTGCTGCCGACTCCAGCAATCCATGATGGGGCCGTCCGAAGCGAAAGCCCGCACAGCCCGTCTCCGTCACGAGGATCATACGAGACCTCTTCGTTTGATCCTTTTCCTCGCTCGTGGTATCGCATGCCGTTGGGAACCTCGCCTGCGGCACTCGGACTTCGCCCTGGCACCCGCTCCACTTCTTCGACGATGGCCGCATCGGGACTGCTGCAGCTGCTTCAGTCCCGCCAGTTGAACGAGGACCAACCTCCACTGCACTCCTCGAGGTTGATTAGCGATTCAGTATCGATCACCGCACCCGTTCCTCCGCCGGTCACAGCTTCATCGCGGCCAGGGGAGACCCGGCTACGATCGGGGCTGCCGGACAGAAGCACTTGGGCCATGTGGTGTGGCAACATCCCCTCTGACGCCACCGAAGCCGAGCTGTTGGACTTTTTCTCTGTGCGAGGGGCGTCGGCCACCACCGCTGCCGAGCTTTACGGCGTGGAGAGCATCCACCTTATTGCAAGGTAGGGTGTAGTTACCCATCTAAGTAGGAGGCATAACCCTTGCTGACTTGTGCATCCGCGTTCCCCAGATCGAATTGCGCATTCGTTAATTATACCTCAGAGTTTCTTATGCAACAAGCGATCACGCGCTCGAATGGAGTCTCGCTGCGCGCCAATGATCGCCGGTGCAAGCCGCTCGTCTGTCGTCGAAGGATGCGAGAGGACGATGCCAAATCGGGGGTTGGCGCACAACGTGGAGCGGGCTTGCACTTGTCCTACATCGCCGCACAGACACTCGACTCGGGCAAAATGCGACACAAGACGACGAACGAATCCCAGGCCTTTGACGAAGAAACCGGCAACTCTTCCGGCGATTCGACCGCATCCACGACCTCGAGCTTTTTTTTGGAGCATTTTCCCAAGGTGTGTATCACGGCTCACAACCTACCCCACACGAGGCCCGTGTTTGTGCTGACGCTTCAAGATTCTGGTTCGAACCCCGCAGCGGTTTTTTGTGCTGAAAGCAAAGAAAAGCGAGCACCTTGAAGAATCGATACGATCCGGCTTCTGGAGCACGCAAGGCCACAACGAGGATGTGCTCGACCAGGCGTTCCGCACCTCCCTCGAGGGCGTTTTCTTGTTCTTTTCCGCGAATCGGAGCGGCGGCTTCGCAGGCTACGCCCGCATGATTGGACCCATCTTCAGCCCACCTCGAAACCGGATGGGGAGTCGTCAATCAAAGCGCGACGCGGCTGAAGCGGACAGAGTCCTCATCGTCGCCGAGGGAGGGACCCCGTTCCCCGTTCAGTGGATGTCGACGCGGCACCTCCCCTTCACGCGCACTCGATCGATCCTCAACTCTTTCAACAACAACAGGGAGGTCAAGATCAGTCGAGACGGGACCGAAATCGAACCGAATGCTGGGTCCGCGCTACTGCGCTTGTGGGACTGAAATAATGATGCTCTTTAGGCGAGGTCAGGGACTCGGTGTCGGGGAGAAGGAGTTCAAAGTATAGAATCTGGTTGCCAGGATCGCGGCTCAAAAATAAGTTTGACACGCTGGGTGCCGATCCAGCTCTCTGTTGTTGTTAAATGTGTGATTGACACTCTCCTGTAGTGTCTCTTCACAAGACCTTATCGTCAAACCGAATTTATTGAAGTGCTTCATTTTGCGATAGTTGACCAGAACCGAAATAGTCATTTTTTGACAATTTGACACCTGACGTAGACGAACAAACGGATCTACGGGCAGGAGGGGGAGACCGACGTCATGGTAGTTACAGACAAATAAGATAACGTAAGGTAAGATCATATGAACATGAGTAGTAAGATGGAAAGCAGCGAAATGATGCGAAGATTATGAATGCGCCGGAGGAGAGGGATTTCACTGTCTACTGCAAGCTCTTGTACAAACTCGGTCGTCTCGTCTTGTTGCCCCTACTCATCCGAGAGCTGGAATGAGATCGTGCAAAAGACCTCTTCCTCTTCCGGCCCTGGCTTGCCGTCGGGTCGCGGTGCCAGCCGAGTCGAGCGCAAGGTGTAGCGTATGGGCTGCTCGGTGAAATAAGGAGCGATATTGAGGCCGAGGGGTCCCATTCTAGACGAGCGAGAAAACAGAGGCATCAGTTGCAGAGTACCTATGATGAATTCAATCCACTTGCGCAAGACCCACTTGAGATCGAAGGTGTTCAGGTCGCAGAAGGACGTGAAGAACGATGCGGCGTAGACGACGTCGGGCGAGTAGGTAAACTCGTTACGGTTTTGTCCATGGTTCTGCACGAACCATTTGCGACGCTGAGCGACCGATCGCTCGTGCGTAGAATCATGGAAAATAAACAGCGAATCCTGGGGATGGTCAAACAAATGTCGCGACAGTATGAACACGACTTCGGGGGACATGTACTGAGAGATGAAAGATTCGCTCACCTCGATGGCATCGACCTTTGGATCAGCGAACCTCCACGGTCCCAAATACTTTGATACCCCTGTCAGAGCGGGCTCCTCCGTTGAGCCCTTGTTGAGCTTGTCGGCCATGACCAAGTCTCCCGCATGGAGGTAGCTCTCGTTCGACTCCTTCTCGAGGCTTCCCATCAACCCGGCCCAGCTGAACCTCCCTGCCTTCTTCTTCTTGGCGGGCTCAGGCGCCTCATCACCGTCCATGGTCGGGATGGGTGCACCCCAGCCCATGGGACTGGAAGGGCCATCGGGCGACTCCTGGCGAACTCGGCTCGGGTGCCGTGTTGACGAGGACGTGGAGTCGAGATTGGACAGCGAGGTCCCGAGAGCCAACGCCGAACCGTTCACGCCCATCGGATCGTCGGGCGCGAGCAGATGCCGATGTTTTTCGACGTATTCCTCCACCGCGGGATCGCTTCGTAGACCGACGAACCTCCAGTAGGGCATTCCATGGCGCGTCGCCTTCATCACCCCGTCGCTGTCACTGTCGACTTCCTCGCGCGGGACAAAGGTCGCGGAGTCGGTTTCATGATCGTTGTGGAGATGATCGGCGTCGTGCAAGGCTTGGACCACAGCTTTTGACATGGCATCCGGCGCAGGGTAAGCGGCGAAGGTGTTCATGCACGCCAGATACGGCGACATGATGTACGGTCGACCGTTGCTTGGTTTCATGACGGCGGTCGTCGCGGGATCGACCCGTTGAGCGACCTTGAGTCCAAGGCTGAAGGGGCCTTGAGGGAAAGATTCGGGGAGGAAGTCTGTTTGAAAATGCGATAAAGAAACACGTCAGGGATTGCCGCAACGTAGTGTTTGATTCTCGAGCCCCGGCTGGGATTCGTCAAGTTCATGGCTGATGAACCAGGGCAGATTTGTTTCGATCTAGACCAGGTGAAGACGATTCGCTCAACCACCGAGACTTACCAAAGTCTGACCCAAATTGAACTTCTGATCCTGAATAAGGGGCGACACCCGAACGGTGTTTGAAACGGCCTTTTGCGGGAGGAGAGCACACGATGACATCATGACGTAAGCAAGAGCTCAGTCTATCCCTCCCAACGGCTCGTTTCCACCCAAACCCAGCTCACCTTCGATCAGGATCGCATACTTTCTTGACCTGCCAGCGAAGTAAGGATGTTCCTTGATGGGTTGACACCCCGGTGGTGCGACCCCCACGAAATCCTTGACGAAGACGACGACTCGGCCGGCGAAGAGCTCAGTGTCGATCTCGGTCGGTTTGCTCTGGTTGTTGACGTGGGCGATGTCCATGTCGAACCGATTCGGTCCGATCATGACTTTGAGCTTCATGTCGAAGATCTCCCTAGATGGGGTCGAGATTCGGTGTAGTAGCGAGACAGACTGGTTGACGTCAGGGTTCAGAGGCTTGTCTCGGACCTGAGACCTCGGCGAGAGGGGCTTCGCAGTTGACCTTGAGTTAGCGGTCGCTAGCTCGGTTACGGTCACGCCGCTCGGAGGTCGGCGGGCGGTCGGCGGTAGGGCCTGCGAAAGCGCTGTCTGCGTGTGTCGGCTGATTTGTTGTTGAGCGACGTCGGCCGGCTGAGCAGGTGGAGTAGCTGGCGGCAGGAGGTGGGAGGGGTTCGTCGAGTACCGGCAATATGAGCGTCGAGGGTCAAGAGGGAAGATGGATGTTATGTCCAAGCAGACACCGTGAGAGCAATGCAAGAAGAAGACCGAGAGAGGGGGCAAGGGCTTGTCAAGCTGCAAAGGCGCCCGAGCTCGTCGAGTTCGACTCACCCATTACTCACGCTTATCAAGGCTCAGCCTGGCGTGGGCGACCGATCGACTGTGCAATTTGACCTCGATCTCTTGCCGTTTCGAGATTTCGAATCGATCGTGCCACTACTTCGCGCCTACAACAAGCTCCTGAATATGAGTCTCGCACTGCCATAAGTAATCCGATTCCTTTCATCAACCCAAACTAAACGAACAAAGGCTTCACAGACTCACACCGCCCATTCTGCCTCAGAGCCGATCCGGTCGCCCTTCGGAAGAACTTTGGCTTGGAAGTTGCTGCAATTGGGAATCTGAATCGAATATGGACTCTGGCCCTGGGGCGACCAGAGCAGCGCAGAGCTTGGGCGCGGCTGGGCGCCGGCGGCAAACAGCACAGGTAAGACTGGCCCTAATAAAATTTGGCCCAATCGGGCAGGCACGTGACCTTTTTTCAACGGATCTGCCGCGCCTCAATAGAGGCTGTAGTCTCGAAAACCCGTCCAAAGTGATCGAGGCTTGATGAGTCCATGCTCGATGCGGTGTTCAGGCCCGCTCTCATGAGCCTTGTTCATCCACTTCTCGCTCGGGGCTCGGGATAGGAGTCCGATTCTTTTTTCTTGTGCGACCTACGCTACGAACACCTGACTCAGACCACCATGATTCATCAATCAGATGTCGCTTAGACATGATTCAGAGCCATAAGGTCATGCAGTGGATAATGAAAAGTCGGTGACACTAGGCCCATGATAGGATTACATTCGAGCAATAGAACTACACAAAATAACCGAGTCGGTCGAAGACCGCTTCGATACACCAGAAGAACGTCGTCCACTCGATTGCTCCCGACACCTGCGGGTCGTTTTCCTGACTCCTTTTTTTACAACTTGGCCGTCTTGTCCGTCTTGACTCGAACGACGGCTTTGCCCCAAGTACGTCGAGCGAGCAGTTCGTCCAGGGCCTCCGGGACAGATTCAAGACCCCTTGAGAAAGGACCGAGAGGTAATGGGACGTCTCAGCTTCTGCTCCATCAAGACTTGATTCGCCCATCGAGGGGCACTCACTCAAAGATACGGTCAAAGACGACGGCCTTGAGTGTCCCCGAGTTGAACAGCTTGAGCAGCGCCTCCCATGTCGCAGGGACCATTTCGGGCTGGTTCTTCTGGTAGGCACCCCAGTGCACGCCCGAGATGGCGATGTTCTTGAGCAAGATGAGGTTGGCTGGGACCTGGCGACGGCAAAGCATAGGTGATAGGATGAGTCTTGGGTTCAACGCAACGCCAGCGGAGGTCAGACCTGCCTTTTCAATAGTGCCGGCAGCGAAACCCACGACTAGTGCTCGTCCGTTCCAGGCGATGCACTTCAAGGAAGGAATGAGGAGTCCGACAGGGTCGTAGATGCTGTCCATGATTACGTCGCGATGCGGGAGCTCGCATAAGCGACAGTACTGAGACTCGCACGCGGTGGCCGTCCGTGACAAAAGCCCACTCACACATCGGCACCATGGCCCTTGGTGACGGCCATGACCTGCTTCTGCCAACCACCGTTTTGGGCCTTTTCGTCGGCATAGTTGATCGCAAAGTCGGCGCCGGCTCGGGTGCACACGTCGAGCTTGTCCTGAGTCGAGCACAGGGCGATGACCTTGGCACCGAGCGCCTTGCCGATTTGCAAGGCCGCCATTCCGACTCCACCAGCGGCGGCGTGGATCAGCAAGTACTCTCCTGCAAATAAAAACAGCAGCGTCAAAGGTCTGTTCAGCAAACACCGAACCGGAAGAGTCGTGGATGGGTCCGAGCCTCAAAAAAGCGCGATCAAATCTTCGAGGAGGCGAGCGATAATGTAATCCGATCAACTAATGAGGCCCGACCACACACCTTTCTTGATCTCGGCACGATAGACGAGGGCGGCATAACTTGTCGGATAGGTGATGTAGAGGCCGGCCGCTTGTTCCATCGTGACGTTCTCGGGCACGGGCACGAGCGACTTCCAGTCGACCTTGATCCTCTCGGCATAGGCGCCTTGCCCCGCGCCAAAGACCTTCTGGCCGTGCTTGTACGGGCATCCTTTTGGAAGGGGAGAGTCGGGAGAGATGGTCCCGGAGAATTCGCATCCTGCGACGAAAGGGAAGGCAGGCTTGTGTTGGTACAAGCCTTGGACTGCACAAGGTATGGAAGGAGCGGAAATGAGGCCGGGGCCAGGAGCAGGAGATCAGTGCCGAATGCCCAGTTGTGCTGAGCAACCCCGGTGTGGGGCAGACAGCTACGTGCCCTGCAGCGCATCAAACAAGTTGCATCCGGCGACGCTGTGTGCCCAAGAAATGTGTATTCAGCGTGTAAACGGAGTCTGGGGACGGGGAGGTTCGGGATGTGGCTTACTGCACGTCGACAAGCACTTCGGCGCCCTGGGGCTTGGGTTCGCTCGCACGTGTCGTCAACGTCCCAGGCAGCTCATTGAGTTTGATGTTGCGTTCGATAACGAATCCCTTCATTGTGTAGAGTGGTTTCTTTGTTTCGTTGAGGGGGTTCGGGTCGGTGGATGAGGAGATGGAGAAGGTGAAGAAGAGGGGGAGACCACCGGATGAACCGCCGCGGCGGAGGGATCATCGAGCCCTCGGCAGTGTCGGCACGCCAGATGAACCGGTCCCGGGGTCCCGGCTCGAGGCGGGCTCGGACCGGGGCAGGATCTGGCATCTCAGGGTCAAGCTCAAGCCCAGGACTTGGCACGGACCACGACGATGAGTTTTCGCAGCAGCGGCAAAGCTTGATTCGAGGTACTTATGAAAGCGAAGTTGGCATGTAAAGGCCTAGCACCTCATACCAATGCCCACTGCATGCGTGGGTCGGACTGCCAGAGCGCATATATCCAGCGTGAGCATCAGATATCAGATAAGCGGGCCGAAGCTAGACTTCAGAAATCGACTCTAGCATGGTATGGTTTCGTATCCCAGGAAATAAATTCGTTTTTTCACAGGTGTTGGACCTCCCGAATGCCATAGTTCGGAAGTTACAACGCCGCTCGACATCCCCTTATTTTCATTTGCCCATTGCGCTTTTCGGCACCATGGCACAGTGGCGGAGACTGCAACGTCAACTTCCGTCCATCATCAAAACTACTTTGTTGTCTCTAACTGCCTCGATCTGGTGTCAACCGTCGGTAAGCAACCCGAATTTTCTATGAGTTTTCGACATCTCTCCTGGCGAAGTTCTTGCCATCGAGTCGAGTCGAGTCGAGTCAGGACGTGAGGACCCGCCGCGTGACGTAAGGGCGTGAGAAGGCGCGACTCTTACGCGAGCGAGCGGGTCCTCTTGACATCGCCTCCTGCCTCGCTTCGACGCGTCTTGTGCCTCGCATACGCCGCCCTACTCCACACGAGAGTCTTTTCATCCGCGAAAGCTCGACACTAGTGTTCGCAAACCCAAGAGCAGCCAGCGGGAGATTCATTGCTACCACCCTCGTCGACTGGTGCGCCGTACCACCACCTATCGGTCAATCAGTCGCACGTGGGGGGGACTTGACTCCTTCGATCGTCTTTGCCAAACCAGCGCACGCATGGCCAAAGGAGGCAGGGGCAACAACCGTGGAGGAGCAAGAGGAAGGGGTGGAGGATCACCAGCTGGCGCGACTAGAGGTGGAGCGAACCAAGCAGCTACAGCAGGTCGCGGTTGCGGTCGCGGCGGAGGAGGAGGGGGAGCGTCGTCATCGCGGCGATTGCAGTCGAGGGAGGACATGTCCGAGCTCAGCTTTGACTATTCGTCGTTGACAGAGGAGGTACTGGGTGAGTGATATGACTTTTATCCTGCGCAAGATATCACGCGAGTGGAACCCCTTTTTTTCGGGCTGACCAGAAGGGTGCACCCTTCGGTTATCGCTCGTTCTTCCTCTCGACATCCCACGTGTCCGAGCCCCAGGTTACAACCTTTCACCCTCATTCCCTATACCCAAGCTTTCCACCTGTCAGCCCTATCCCCCACCGACACCCCCGAACGGCCATTCCGGCTACAGCACCCCTAAGCGTGGGGTCGGGTCTTCCGCTTCGGTCGGTACACGCGGTGGGGGTCCATCTCGCGGCGGATCCCACCATCAGAACCCTTCGTCCTTCCGGGGTCGAGGAGGCGCAGGTGGACTAGGATTCCATGACATCGCAAGCACTTGGACCGGGTTCCGCCCTTCCACCCGAGGCAGAGGAGGCATCGTGGGTTTCACTCCGGGAGGTCATCGCCCGCTGCTCGTGCCCGTCACCTTCGTCGCCGCTTCGGGCTTGACTCCCAAGATGCAGGGCGATTTCGACGTCGACAAGGCTCCGGGTGAATTGGACGAGAAGGTCGTTCAAAGCAATCTGGTCGAGAGTGTGAGGGATCTCGACATTGATGACGAATCCTCGCCCGAGGACGACGAGTCGATCTACGAATCGGATGCGCAGGTAGACATCGAGTTGGAGGTCGAGGAACGAATCGTCGTCGAAGCGGAAAAAGCGGTAGTCGTCATCCAAGGTGAAGAGAGTGAGGGGCAGGAGATGGAGGCTGCGCCGACGTTCGTCATCGATTCGACTCCCTCTAGAGTCGACGGCTCGATGATCGAGCAGCCAGAGGCACCGCCTCTCGTCGTGCTTTCGAATGTCGTCCTCGGTCTCTCAAACAACGGCAAGCCGAGCCGGGACAATGATGACTCGGACTCGGAAGATGATGATGAAGATGATGTTGGTGAACAGATCGTGTTCAACCCGACCGCATCACCATCGAGCAACCCTCTTCCCCGACCCCCGAGCGCGCCTTGGGCGGCACGAGAGGAGGTCTCGCCCACGGCTGTGCATGAGGCTGCGGCGGCGCCCACCGCCCAACCCAATCGGACCAACAAGGGCCCGGCACCCAAGTTGACGAAAGCGCAAAAGCGAGCGGGCAAGAAAGCACGACGAGCCGGTCGACTCCACGCTCGTTCGGGCAACCAACATCTCTTCGTCGAGGCCGAAGGGTCTGACGATGATCAAGCCATTGACGAGGAAGATGCGAGACAGGGGCATGAGACGTTCGCGCGCTTGGAACTGATCGATGACAACAATGGCATGCAACTTGAGGAGGATGGCGAAGACGGGGACGATGACGGGGAAGAGGCTCCAAAGGCTCGAATCGGTGATTCGGATCTGGAGTGGGGGAGCGATGGACCACCAGAGAAAGAAGTTCGGTCGTGTGCTGGGATAGGGTCCAAGAGTAAGAAGGAGACACAGAAGCGACAGCGGCGAGAACAGAGGGAATTGGAGAAGATGCAGAGACTCGCATCTGGAGCTAGGTCGCACGTCGAACGGTTGCTCGGTGGCAACAGGGCCATGGACGATTACGCGCGGAACCTTTTGGGCCAAACCGAGGATGGCGAGATCGATTTGGAGGCCGCGCGAAGGTTCGCGGACGGCTTGATGGGCTCGAGCAGTGGAGCCCAGAAGACTTTGAACGACATGGTCGATGAGGCCAAAGCTGAGCAAGAGGATGCCCAAGACGGATGGCGAACGACGAGTGGCAGCGAGGATGCAGACGGAGACGAGGATGAGGACGAGGACGACAGCGAGGGCGAGGGCGAGGATGAGGAATCCTCTTCTGGATCAAGTGGAGCTGAAGAGTTTGATTCCAATGACGAGCTCGAGCGTGACCACGCGCTTGGAGAAGCCGATGCTGCGTGAGTGCGATTGGGTGCGGCATGGCCTCTGTAGGATGGACGATGGAGTTGATCCAACCTTCTGTTCGCAGAATCGACCAAGCGATGGCTTACGCTGAGGAGGCGATGATGGACGATGCCTCCTCTCATCTCGACTCGTCCATCTCGTCCGGCGCAGAGAACGATGCGATTGAAGCCGCCCTATTAGCGGGACAAACGATCCGTCTCTCTTCGGTCGGCGTTAGTGGGCCAGGAGGACGACGAGATCGCAAAGAGCGCAAGCGCGCCAAGAAGGGCAAGGGTCGCTGGGTCGAGTCCGATTCGAGTGGCGAGGATGAAGAGGTTCGCATGTTCACCGGCGAAAACACATGGGCCGATAATGACGAAGAAGAGTTGCAGGTCCGTCTTTTGCTTAGGACACATTCTTCACCGAGGTTAACTCGACTAAGCTTTTTTTCTTCTGCCACAGGACATTCTGGACACGAACGAGGGTCTGCTGCAAGGCTCTGGCCGCAAGAATAGGAAGAAACTGTTCAAAGCGGTGCAGAATGGCAACTTTGACGACATCGATCTGATGCTTGAGGACGATCTGTTGTTGACAAGCGGACCATGCACGTCTAGACCCAATCCGGAAGCCCTTTTGCCGACGACGCTGACTGATACTTGTCGTCCATTCCCACAGCTCGCAAGTCCAAGACCAAGTCCAAGGCCTCGAAGCCGACATGGGACGGTGAATTTGCTGACGAACTGCAGGCTCAATGGGAGAACGATCGTGCCAAAAAGTCGGACTTTAAAAGGAAGCGTGCCCTTGCGAGGGCCGAAGCCGCTGAAGCCGCCCCTCACAAGTTCAAGAAGGGACATGTCCCGCCCGCCTCGTTCGCTGGCTCGTCGGACGTCGCGGTCCTCAACCTCAAGATGCGCGACTTCATCCTGCACGATCTGGAACAAGGTTCCTTGTCGCTCCCACCAATGTCCAAGAAGTCTCGCGTGGCGGTCCACCTGCTGTCCGAGGCGTACGGTCTCAACTCGAAGAGCGTCGGCAAAGGCAAGGCTCGGTTCCCAGTGTTGGTGCGCACGCAGAAGACCACGACGTATGGTGTCGACGAAAGGAAGATACGCGCCATCATCTTGACAGCCGAGGGCGAGAAGATGCCAGGGGCCGCTCAGTACGGAGGTCGGGCCAAGGGCAGGCAAGGTGGGCTTTGGGCGGCGTTGTCCGGTGACGGCAAGAAGTCGAGCGGTGGAGGTGGCGGAGGAGACATGCGGGGAAAACGTCGCGACGAAGGGGCTGTTGTGGGACAAGGGGTAAGTGTGCCGCTCTTGCTAATTTTCATTCATTTTTGGTGCGTGTGTATTTATTGATGGGTGTCATTCATTACGTGCAGGCCGATCGATTGGGCGAGGACAATATCGGTTTTGCACTGCTCAAGAGGATGGGGTCAGTGTTCCATTTCTCTGCCGCAGGTTGGCGATTTTACGCTAACAACACTTTTGAACTCTCCTCGAACTCAGATGGACCGAGGGCATGCAGATTGGCAAGACCGGAGGCATCTCGGAACCCATCGCCGCTCGAATCAAGACGAATAAGAGCGGTCTCGGATCGGGCTACTCGGTCTCGCGGCTCGAGGCGCAGATCATGGCCGCTGGTCCTGGTCGATGATTCCGCCACTTTCTTTTTCTTGTCGGCTTGATTCGTGCACGGTCATGGGCAGATGCTTGATGCGCGATGCCGATGCCGAGCTTCTGTCGTACATCTTAGTCCCTCCCCGAAGTATCAGATTCCAGCTCGGTTCCTTGCGAGTTGACTATTTGCAAATGACCAAAGACGAACGAGAAAGGCCTCGTGCAAGATCCAAAGAAACATGATATGTACGGTCTACATCGACCAAAGATACCTCAAAGATCTTCCCGCCTTCGTTATGGTACAATATTAAGTTCCAACTGGGGAGCCCCCGATGGCGACTTTGGCGATTTCTTGGTGGCCTGGTGGTGTTGTCGAGCGAGTTCGAGAACGTAGTGTTCTTCTCGGCTGAGGGTTCGAGCGTCGATGCATGCGAGGACCCGAGCTCCGAGATTGAAGCGCACCGATCGAGCGAGGGAGATGTAGCGCGAGAGCTCTAGATGTAAGGTCGGGTAATAGACGAGCGAGGCACGGCGTAGAGTCTGATGGCGAGGTGGGCAGGACAAGATAATCGTCAGCGACGGCACGTAGGGATCAATCAGCGAGATTACTCACGAGCAGGATGCGCTCAAACCCGCTTTCAAAAAGCTCTTGATGGAACGCGAACGCCATGTCGGGAGTTGGACAGGCATTTGCGAGGGCATTGATGAGTCGGAAATGCGTTGCCTTGAGGATTCGAACAACAAGCGAACGTGGACTCAGCAAGTTTGTGACGAAGCTAGCACGGTAGGTTTGGACTTACGCAATACGCCATGGCTTCGTACTCGACACCTCCTGTCATTCCAGACGGTACGGTCGGTGCTTCGACTTGCTCGACATTGATCTGTTCCAGCGACCAGAACAAGTTCTGTGCGTGGCAGAAGATCCTACATGAACGAACCCAAAGTCTCGTCAGCAGGAGACCCACGACGCTCCTATCCGACAACCCCCCCCCCCCATTCCCCGCCGACTTGCCAGAAGTAGTCCCGAACACAATCGCTCATCTCGACCATCCACTTCTTGAAAGGTCGTGGGCGATGCGCATTCTTGATAAAGTCGACTTTGGCCTCGTCTTTCTCGTTGGGAGGTCCTAACATCATCGACCGAACGAGCAGTCGTGTGGCTTCGATCCTCTGCGAGTCAAACACCTCCTCACCCTCATCTTCGTCCTCATCCCCCTTCATCTTGCGCGTGTACCGTCGTTGGAAATCGACCGATTTCTGCAACGAGACGACGGCAAGTGAAGTCCATTGCTCGGAAGAGATGGGCGCGGCGTCGACGGGGCAGAGGTCGAAGAGCGATAAGATGAGCTCGACGAGTAGTTGGCGACAAGCCAAATCACCAGGTCGTTTCTCGGAGAACAACAAGTCGGCGAGAGGGAGGAAGGGTGTCGGGGAACGCGAGGCGAGGGCGCGTTTGCCGCACTAAGAACATTGGAGCTTGAGATTCAGTACTGCGACGTTTGCGGAAAATGAAGGAGCTTGCTTAGCAGCCTACCGCAGTCATGGTCAGGGCCTTGAAGCATCTCAAGAGCTCCTGCAAGAGTTGATCATCGTGTTGTTCCTCCCTACCAGTAGATGAGAATCACGTCAGCACAAATCGCCTTGACTAACGAACGAAGGTCGAGCGGGATACGCACCTCCATTCCATCTCGAGCAGCTCCTTCAACCGCTCGAGCATCCCAACGTAACCCCCACTCGTCAAGAAATCGTTGACCCAACCAGGCGTCTCATTCCTCAAGCGCCTCCGCATCCTCGCCACTTCCTGCACCTCGAGCGTCGAAGAAGCAGACGAGCGCATCCTCACGGCCCACCAGACGGCATCCTCACCCTCAGCCGTGACCCTCGTCGTAGCGCCGACCCCGGAAGCGACGTCCTTGCCCGACGATTTCCCGAATGAGCGCAGAAGAATCGAGGTCGCAGAAGAAGTGCGAGAATGCGTAACCGAGGGATCACGTTTCTTGGACG
Organism: Microbotryum intermedium; assembly: GCA_022702645.1. Classification (NCBI taxonomy): domain Eukaryota; kingdom Fungi; phylum Basidiomycota; class Microbotryomycetes; order Microbotryales; family Microbotryaceae; genus Microbotryum; species Microbotryum intermedium. Next base: position 512,570 of record JAHWDX010000023.1, on the reverse strand, counting down.
TGACGGGAGAAGCGGCGGAGGCGTTGCCGGCAGCTCGAAGGCTCGAATTGCTCTTGCTCTTGCGCATCATGACCGATTTGAACGAAGACTCCTTCTTCGCCGCTGGGGTAATCGGCGGTGAGTCGCAGATGTTGTTGAGGGAGCGACCACGCTGATGGTGTACCCTTGGACGAGCTGCTTGAGAAGCGGGGACGGCGAGGGAGATAGCCGAGTGGCTCGAAGGAGTTGGCAAGGAAAGGTGGGAGGCGCGGAGCATCTCTTCCTTGAGCGGAAGAGCGAGACCGAGCATCTTGGTTCGAACACTGCGGTTTGGCAACTGCATCGTGTCCTGTTGGGAGAGAGTCATAAATAAGATTAGCGCTCGTTTCACTGAGAACCCTAGGGCGCAATCTTACCAGCAACCTGGAGAAAGCCTCTTCGATTCGAGCTTCCTTTTCCTCCGCCGTCTCGACCCTGATGGGCTTGAGGTCCGAGAAGGGGGCCTTGAGTCCGCCTCCAAGCGTATTAGCTCGTGGTCGGCGCGGAGGCGCATCATCTTTGGCAATGGGAGGTGGAGGCACATCCTGGTCGAGCGACAAGGGAGCATTTTGGAGCTCTCGGTGGCCCGGTGAGATCCTCTTGCCCGATTGGGTGAGGTCTTCGGTGAACAAGGAAGGACTCCAGGTAGGGATTGGCTGAAGAGGGGGACTCGAGGAGGTTCGTGCACTTGCTTCGAATTGGGGTGCAGCGACGGGGCGAGAGCGTAGCCGCTCGGCCGAATCTGGCGTCTTGGCAGCCTCAAAGTTCTCGCCAGCCAATCGCGAAGGCCCTGGCGCACGCGTGCGGGTAAGGATCGGCGAAGGAGGCTTTCGCGGTGTTGGACGAGTCTCGATGATCTGGGGTCGAAGGTTCGACGCGGAGAGGACGGTCGGCACCCCGTTCATCCTTCGGCCGGCGTCGACGACTTGGACGTGGCCGATCTGTGCGCACTCGGCCGACGCGAGCGACGGATTCGAGTGGTCACTGCTCGCCGTCGTGTGGATCGAGCCGGTTGCACGTGTCGCCACGGTCTCGACGCTGATTTGGGACGAGGCCACCATCGTCTCCCAATCGCCCTGGAGTGAACCCTGCGCGGATCGCCGAGACGGCTCTGCCGGAGCAGCGGAGGAGGCGTTCGAGCCCGGGAATGACAGGGGTCGTGACCGACTCGGCGAGTGGAATTGGTTCTCCTTGCCTGCGGACGGGGAGGTTGGTTTGGCGCGGATGCGTTTCTCCGCCTCCGGGGACGTCGGCATGCGTTTCGACTGCTGCATCTGAAACACCGAGGCGGGCACGGTGGGGGAGGTCGGGTACGATGTCCCTTCCGGCGGTGCTGATCGAGGCGAAGCGGCCGATCGACCAAGGAAGGGCTGCTTCGTCGTGGTGGTCGATAATGGAGGTAGACGTGGAGGGTCACTGGGGCCACTGCTCGTTGGCGAGGCAGGAATCGCGGCGTAGGGTCGTGAATGGGTGCCGAGACTGACGGCCTCGAAATCTTGGACCATGGAAGCGACGCGGCCGCTAGGCTTGGCCAGTTGGGCGACGGGTGACGACGAGGACGACGTGGACACGGAGGGGAGTACGGAGGATTGGCCGCTTCGCCATCGTTTGGCATACTGTTCGGGGCTGACGGGTTGCACGCCCGTGACGAGCTTGCGCAGGATCATCTGCGACTTTGTCGGTGAAGGTGGGGGTGATCGTGCCGACACTTGGGGGTGCGGGTGTACAGAGGGTCGAGGTCAAGTCTCGGGCCACTACTAGACTGATGAGCTGGGACGTATTTGAACTTACTGGTGGTAGTATTAGTGCTGGCTTGCTTGCGCACGTGTGCGTCGTGGTGGCACGAGCGATCCAGCGCTCAGCTCAGGAGGTGCGAGTGTTGAGTGAGCGCTGATGAGAGCTGAGAGCGAGGCGATCACCCTCGGATGCTGGGCTGGGCTGAGCTAGCCGTCTTGTGGCCCACCTGAGTCGGTGCACGAGCTCGACTGGCGTTGAGCTTGAAAGGCTGGATGGAAACCTCACCGAGTTGTGCAGCAGCAGCCGGAATGCTGACGAACGTGCGCCAGTGAGCCGTCGACGAGTTGGCAGCAAGCGAGAAGCTGTGTGAGCGGTATGGCCGAAGCCTGCAGGACGCGGGCGCGCGGGACACGGGGACACACTCGGGAAGTACTCGGGACACTAGCCGAGTTAGGCCGAGTTACTGCCGCGTTCTTCCCAATTCTCGTGAAGCAGTAGCGATGCCGGAAAAAGTCTACGTTCTACTGCGAACGAAAGTTGCGCGTTGCACTGCAAGAAACACCTCCTACTGAGCAACACGAGAAGTTTCCCCCGTTCCTCCTCTCTGTGTAAGCATATATTCCGAGTGGTGAGTCACTGCTGAGCGCTGAGCCTTGTGACCTCGAGCCGAGCTTGCACGACCGAGTCAGAACCTCGCTCGTTTTGCCGCGCGTGACCGACTCAGCAGGCGCGCACTGCAGCTTGCGCTCCTTCCCCTTCCCTCGCCGATGCGTCGTCCACGCACGCCGCGGAGCAGCAGCACTCGCAAGACCACGATTCGTCCTTCAACCCATGGCCAAGCCCACCGCTTTACGCTCTGGTGCTTGGATCCCAACTTGAGGACGGGGTCAAAGTCCGAGTTGATTTGCTCGCTCCCACGCTTCGCCATGTGTGACGCGTGGGCGCCCCTCGACGGGCAGACACTCTGAACGAGTGGTCCCGCATCACCAGCCAACCGCTCCTCATCCCTCTGACTCCTTCTTGCCCCCTACCTACCACATTTGATGCGTTCACGCCACGTCGGGTTGACGAGCTTGATCCGTGTGCGTCGTCGTCGTCCTTGTTCCCGCGCGCCACCCACTCGTCATCACCTCGATCCAAGGTGCCACCATGCCTCACCGCACAGCCAACGAAACGCAACAGCGACAGACCTCGCCACTCGGAGAGAAGAACGATTTCGTTCCCCTCTCTGGTGTCACGATCCATCGTGCGTGTCATACTCGCACGTGACACCCTCGACACGCCACCGTAGACCCCCCTCCCACACACGGACAGTTCGGCAGGGTCTCATTCCCATCCCGAACGAGATCAAAGGAACGACGGCTATCGATTCGACGCCCCGTCTCTCGGTCTCGTTTCTCCACGAAGAGTCCAGAGCAGCGTCCGTCAGCGGCAGCAGCCAGAACCCACGTCCCGAGACCCACAAGAGTCAGCCCACAGCTGCGAATCGTCCCAAGCCCCGGCGCAGTCCATCGAGAAGAAGAGCCAACGCCGTCAGCAGCCCCGTCATGTCGACGTCCGATCAACGTGTTGTGAACCGCCCGTCGTGTCTATTTTTTTTTCTTGGCCCGTCCTGACCCGCCTCTCACAAGATCGAACCTCGTCGCGAGCTGCCTTTGTCACGGTCGGCACGCCACCACGACTGATTGAGCCCGTGAGCTTTGCAAAGTTAGAGTGTATCGTCCCGCCCGAGACGGTCTTTTCGAGCTGCGTTGAGCGCTTGTTTGTCCGCGTCGCATCCGTCCTGCCTCTTTTGTCCTTTTGAGACGTTCGTCCGAGTCGTTGGTTTTCGCTCGCGCAATCGCCTGCATCGTCCCCGCTCAAGCCTCAGCGCTCACGATTGGTCCCCCGATCACCTCGAGAATTCCGATATCAAGTATTCCTTTCGCCCCGTTCGCGCTTTGATTGACAGCCCACCCGCCTCGAAACGTTTCTGCGTCCCGTCCCATATGTCGTCGTTCTCCCGCACAAAAAGGTCGTCACCGTCCGTACTCACCCAGTGTTGTGGCCCGTCCTCTTCCAAGTGTGTGTGTGCGCACGGCGCTTTTTTGGGGGTCAAACGCGTCGGAACCCGCGAGAAACGAAGGAGAAGAATGGTCCCGACAGCAGAAGCTCGAATCGAAAGGTTGGATAATTTGTTCCCGTCGTCGTATTTGGCGGATCGTGAACGTTTCGGTCCGATGCAAGAGGATTTGCGCCCGCCCGTCCTACTGTTTTTATTTTGCTACTTTGTCCACGGGGCTCCTCGGTCGATGGTCGCCTTTGGTCGTTCGAGGGTCGCATGCTTGTCCTCTTTCCTCCCGGTCTTCGATGGCGGGGCGTCGAGCGTGTCATGCATGCTTTGGATCATGTCGCGCAATAGAGGTGCCGCCGGGATCTCCTCCGCCCAAAGATCTCTTGGCTTTGGACAAGAAGAAGGGCAACTCCCCGGCTGGACTCTGCTTTCGTTGGCTTTGCTTGGTCGTGGTATCTTCGGGTCGGCGGTGGCAGTCGGCTTCGGGCAGGACGCGACGTGGATCGACTATTCGTCCCTGACGTTTGGTGTGTCGTCAAGTGTGTTCTACTGGGGTGTTGGAACGTGGGGGTGAGGTTGGGAAAATGCGGTGAGCGAGCATGTGATCGATCCTCTTTGTCTCCGTGGGCGACTCGTCGGGCGGTTCTCTCCTTTCGGATCGAAGCGTGCTCGATTTTCGAGGTCTCTCGAGACTTCGGTCGTCTTGTGCTGGTTCTCCGTGGAAGGTTCCAACAACACCCTCCTGTCGTTCCCCCTCGAGACGGCTTTCGTTTCACTTTAGTGCAATTCGTGGTCAGGGTCTTCACCTTTCGGTTGGACCTTGAACTCAATTCGGATTACTCTGCGTCTCCTCCCCATGTGCTGCTCCCTCCCTCGTTGCGTGTATGATCATTGATGCATGATGATGTCGGCCTTCTTTCTCTTGCTCTCGGGCCTCGGGGTGTCCTTTGAATTTCAAAGGGTCCTTCTAGGTCTGGAAGAAGGGAGGGGCCCCATTCTGATACAGATGATGGCATGCGGTCTGCTTTTTCTTTATCATTCCCTCTCTCTCTTTTCTCTCTCTCTCTTTCTCTCTTTTTTTTTTTTTTTTTGTTTTTTTTTGTTTTTTTTTGTTTTTTTTTTGTTGCATTTGCAATGTCTAAGTTGGTCATGAAGCAACAAAGAGAGGGAGAACTTGTTTTGAACTCGACGCTCAACCAGTCCGAGTCACAAGAGGCACTGCAACAATATTTTTGATATTTCCAAATAGAAAAAGAAAAAAGTGATGGGGGGAAGCAAAGATCGAACGAAAACAGAACCTCCCGAATAGAGTAAAGATGTACTGACAACGGATTGGTAGAGAAGAAGGGGAGGGGTGGGGAAGAGAGGGGGGGGGTGGAGCGAAGAACAGATAAATAACGCGGGCACCCAACAGAAGCGCGCAGCGCGCAAGGGAGAGAGAGAGTAAAGAGAGGTAAAAGATCATGCATGCGAAGAAGGGCGACGGAAAGAGATGCGTGCATGAGCAGGAGAGAACAGGTGGAAAGAACGAAAGAAAGAAAAGATGCTGTGAGACGGAGGGCGACTCGGGAATCGCGGATTGGAATCCGGGGTATCGCAGTGGTGAGAGGGTGGGAAAGGGAAAGCGCCTGCGCCTAGTTGGTTTCAGCCGCCATCGTCGTAGCCGTCGTCGTAGCCGTTGACGCTGCGGTCGCTTCTTCGTTCTTATCCTCTGCGGCGTTGCTGGTATCGGGAGACTTCGATGTTCTCGGGTCCTGGTTGTAGACAACTTCTGGCGGCGCATAGCTGTTCGCGGCATAGTTGTTCGCCGCCGTCGGCGCCGCGAAATAAGTGCCGAGGCCTTGTTGCCCAGTCAAACTATCCCGCCGAGGCCCTTCCGAGAACGATCGCGAGTGTGCCATCGCGGGGGCGCTCAGTGCGCTCCCACCGCCGTTCATGAAAGAGGGTGAGATGCCGTAGTCCTCGGCCGAAGGGAAGAGGTGCGGATGCGTCATGTTGGTCGAGTAGGACGGACGACGATCGTACGCGCTGCTCGAGCCAGAGGGAGCGAAGTTGGACGACTCGAGGATCGAGTTGAAGTCGAACGAGCCGGGTTGAGAATGCGAGGGTCGGAAGCTCGAGTTCAAAGCCGTCGGAACACTGGCGAGGGTGCTGCGACTGGGAGGCACTGAAGAGGATAGGTAGGACGGCTGCGCCCTATGCTGATGGGGGGATGAGGGCACGTGCGAAGCCTCTTGTCGGGCTGAACTAGACGTCGGACTGGCAAAGTGAGAATTTGCGAGAGGCCCGTGACCAGGACCGGGTCCGCCGCCGTATCGATCGCCAACGCCGAGATGCGGCGAGGGCACTGCCGAGCCGGATCGACTGAGGTGAGGAGAGGCGAAATGGGCCGAAGAGTTCATCGCAGGCGACATGTGAGGCGTCTGGGGTTGCGAAAAGGCCTCGTCCGAAATGTTGAGAGGGATCGTACCCGCGTTGATCAGTTCGTTCGAAGCCGAGCTGGTGTACGTGGCAGACTGTGGACGGACGAGTGAGACATGGATCAGGTCGAGTGCCTTGCAACGGAGAGCCGACGAAGCTTCGAGTGCGAGGCGAATGAAGGAAGAAAGAAAAAACTCACATATTTGCTAATAATCTTCTTCAAAGCACCCGCGAGCACCTTCCATGGGAAGACCTTGACGTCCTTCTCGATGTTGCGCGGCTTCGGGTTCGGAAAGCCCATGATCAACTTGAAGAACGGTTCCGACTCTGCCTTGCTCTTCGAGACCGTCATCGGCTTGAAGCCTTCGAGATTGCGACGAATGCGATTCTTCTCTTCGACGGTAAAGCGCACACCGACGAGTGCTTCGAGCAAGTAGATCGTATCGACCGAAGTGACAAAGCACTCGTTCCAATCGTCGCGGAAGATGCACGAGATGACGATCGAGTTCGGGATGAAATCATTTTGCAGAATCGGTCGGAACGTCGCATTGATCTGGTTGCCCTCTTGGCTGCGCCAGAACTGAATCAGCCTGCGTCGGTTCTTCCATTCTTCGTTCGACCACCCCATCGCCATCTGATTCAGATCGCCTTGCAGCTTGAGTGTCGCCTTGTTGGAGAAGGTGACGAGCGACGAACCCGTTTCGTCGACGAGCGAAGGCGGAATTTGAGATGTTCTCAAGAGGTCCGGCTGCGACGGGGGTACCTCGATCTCGCCAGAGTCCTGTTCATCCTGAAGCGGAGGGTGGCGCAGACTGGCCGAAGCCGCCGTTTCGCTCTCTTCGAGTCGAGGCGATCGACCGGGGTGGTGCGTGCTGCCACCGCCGAGCAAAGGCGACGAGAATTGACCGTTGGCTCGAGGAGAGGAGAGGTATTCTCTGCTGCGGCGCGGGGTCGAATGTGTGACCAAAGGACTGCGCAACCCAGGAGCTTCACGAGCAACTTCAAGCTCGTCCCCGGAACGCTTGAACGTGGGTACGGCACGTCGCGCAGGTGAAGGTGGTAGCGGCGGCGCTGCGTCCCATTCGCCGACCACGGTCTCCTCGAGGACAGTCGAGCCTTCGTCGAGCACTCGCACGGTGACCAAGACGCGTTCGTTGAGAGGGCCCATCGACTGCCGCGCCGGCACAAAAGTAGACAAGACGATGAAAGCGTCCATCTCGTTCGGTCCGGCTGACATGGACTGGGCCACGCCGTTGCCATCGATATTCTGCGCACGTGCAAACCGGGTCGGAGCGGCGGCCACACCAAACGCGACGACGAACCGACGCGTGACAGCCGTCCTGTGGCCGCTCGTCGATGAGCCGGGGCCAAAAGCGGCGATCGAATACTGCGTCGCGGGTGCGCCGTTGATGGCGAAGGCATCGAGCACGATCGTGACCTGCGTCCCTTCGTCGCCGTGCTGGGGCGTCCACTGCAACACCCGGATCGTCGAGGAATAGGCCGACGTGGTCATGAGCCGGGGCGAAGCGGGCTCTCGCGATTCCGAGTGGCGCAATATCGGGGTATGGTACGGCGACGCATGGACCGAGTGGTGGCCCCCGGCAGACGAGTTGCTGTGGTGGTTGTTGTGATTGTTAGAAACCGGGTTGGGGCCATCGTTGATCGATGACGCGGCGGAAGGGCCACCAAGTATCGGCGTGTGCTGCGTCGAGGCCGAGTAGTAGGAACCGGCATGCGAGTGCGATTGCAAAGCCGGTGCCGGGCTGTGGACGCGCGAGCCGCCCATCATCGGCGACGAGTGCAGGTCATGGTGATGCGGCGTCGACGGGCCCGCACCATTCGAAGGGTAGGATGCCATCTCGAGGTTGTGGTAGTTGCGCACACCAGGCCCGGCGTAGCTCGTTGCTGGCGCGCCGCCCTGGCCTAGGGCCTGAGGTGCGCCGTGGGAGTGGCTGACCCGGGGCGAGCCGGCATAGCCAAGATGGGGCGACGGCAGCGGTGATTGCAGGTGCGACGGTTGGTGGGTGTGGTGGGCATGGTGGTGCGACGACATGTCGCGAGCCGAGTTGCGCACCGGGCTGTGTTGCTGCGTCGGGGTCGGTTGCGAAGGGGACGAGTAGGGGGCGGTCGTCGTCGTCGAATCAACTGAGAAGGCAGCCGCTGAGCCGGGCGGCGCGACGCCGGGCCGTGGCGATCGGTCGACTACTGAGATCGTCGAGTGAGAAGGCGTAGGTGGACAGGGGTGGGTGCGTTTTGGGTCGGGAAAGGAGGCCAGATGCGCGCGAGGTCGTCGTCGGTCACGTTATTCGGTCGCGCGGTCACCAGCGACAAGGGTCACGGCGGACGGGGGCGAGGGTGTGGGGATCAGCGGCGCATCGTGTTCGGATCGTTGATTTCGGGTCGCAACCAGTCGGAGACGTCCCAGACAGCGGTGCGGCAAACAGCGAAGAGAAGACAAAATTGGGCGGGGAGGGACAAGAAAAGAAGGAAAAGAAAAAAAGCATGAAATGGCAGTGGAAACGTCAGCAAGTGCATCGTTGACGCAAGAGAAGGAGCACGAGCACACCGCCTCGCCGGTCACCGAGTGCCACGAGATCGCGACCTCGGAATCCACCTCGAGCTCGTCACGGGCTAACGAGCAAATACTCACCATCGTGGGTATACGTCGTCGGTTCAATGTAATGGTACATGGCTGAAAGTGAACGAGAGATCAAAGACGAAAGAGAAGAGAGCGAAATCTTGAACAGAAAACCAAGATGATGCACTCTGGGCAATGAAAGCCCGTCGAAGGCTGGTCTGGCGATCCTCGAGTCCACAACGACTATCCCAGAAGTCGAATGAGGAGCTCGGGGCAGAGGAGTGACGTCGTCGAGCGTCGAGTCAAGGAGTGCCGTCTGTGGTCTCGGTCGCAACAGGAGTTGCAGGTATGCCCTGAGAGCCGAATCCGAAGCCCGCGCCGCGACGACCTGTGGAGGAGCCTGAACCTAATAGCGGACTGAGGCAAGCAAGAGTGTCAGCCGACGAGGCCATCGAGTCAGTCTCACACTTGACGGGAAGCGTTCATGGGGGGCCGCACACGGCATACAGGGGCTTACCTGCTTCGACCCGGGCGATCCGGCGACGACAGAAGGGGAGGGCGCGTGCGGTGTGCACCGCCGGCGAACGTAGACAGGCGGACGACGACGAGCGAGACTCGACGGAGGGCGAAACCTATATGACGATGAAACCTACGGCTACTGGGCGGCGGCGATCACTACAGGGGCAGTCGTAATCGACTTAAGAGATAGTCGTTAGCGGTGGTTGGCAAGCAAGAGTGGCGAGCCCAGCTCAGACTCGGGTGGTATGTTCGAGGTGATGTAGGTAAAGTGGGCACCTGGGCCATCGGCGCCATGTGCATTGAGCACGGCGAGACGCTCGCCAGGGCTCAGGCGCTCAGGGCCCAGCAGACTCGACTCTCCGGGGGGGGGCCACGGCCGGGGGCACGGCCTACCACTGAACAAGCCGCACCAGTCCGCACCTCGGCAGGCCCAGAACTTGCGAGCCGAGAAAGGATCGGCACTTTTCTCCGGGGCCGCGCCGCTAATTCCGAAACGATCATCGATGAGGTAACTCTTAACTCTCTCGATCGCCCTCGCTGATGAAGGTTTCAACCTTGAACAGTGAACGCATGGGCACCGTACCTTACACACAATATTGGTCTGCCCCCCCAACCCTAGGTATGAGTTTCTGGCTCAGATGACCACGACCACCTAGGTAGGTAGGTATGTACCCGGAGTGCAACGAGATCTCAAACTGAATTTGCTGCCAACGGCGTGCGCGAGGTGAGAAACCCATCTTTTTTGAGTCGCCAGGCCTTTGACAAGGGCGACGTGTCTAGTCTAGTAAAGTGGTCACTCAATAACGTGGCAGAGCAGTATACTCGTGAGGGGTTGATGGAGTGCAGGTTCCATAGATCTCACGAGCGGCCGCGTTGGCGCACCCTGGCTGTGCTGACTTTTCGCCCACTTCGAAGCAACGCTTTCAGGCCACTGGCTGGCGCTGGCTGGCACGTTTCAATGAGTTCAGATCACAGTGGCAGACCGCCTAAATTAGGGGGGAATTCATTTGAAGTCTGTCGACGTTACTGCACTCGGCGCGACCCCAAGCGGCCCCTGGCCTTGTAAGAGAGCTCGGCATGAGGTCGTTGTGAGTACTCGCTCAGCCGGCTCCAGGACGACGGCTTGCGCAGCAGGTGGAGATTTTCAATATTCCCAGCTGTGAAACTTCTTCTCTACTTTTCTACATATAAGCTAGTTGCTGTCTGCTTTTAGTAGTAGTAGATCTGCTTTCGTTTAAGCTATCTACGTTGCGTGTTTCAGATAGCGAGTAGGTAGTATAAGCTACTTCAAATTAGTACTCCGCTTGGACGCAAACTACCTAATACTACTACTTGAGTAGTAGGACTTCTGCCTATGGGTGTCGCAAAAACCTTGCTTCCGTTCTCCAAGCAAGCTGGTTTCAGTGCGCTTTCCGGTCGGTAACGCAGGAGCAGCGCTCGGCGCACGGGCTTAAGTCGGCCACTGCTCCGCGGCGCCCTTTCCCGCGATCAGCGAGTCTCTAGCCTAATTGGGATACCGCCTGACGTCGCCGTCTCAGACGGCCAGACCACATACCTACCCTAGTCACGCACCCAGCTTCAGGCGGCCGCGACGAGGCCTGGACATGTCGATCCTCTGGGCCAGAGTGAGGGCGAGTGACACTGACCTCCCCCGGGACAGTGGTCACTGGTCGGTGGCTTCTTGAACGATCGATCACCCGCAATAGCTACCTACTTGAGTAGGTACCTCGTATATCTACCTACTACACAATTCCCGTTGCCACCGATGTCAATCAACGAGCCAACTGGTTCTTGCATGTCCAAGATCGCCCACCGCCGACGTCTCATGACCGAGCCGGTTCAAATTCTGCCGATACCTAGGTAGTAGGAATGTGTTGTACTCCCCTCCACCTGAATGTGCCCGGCCGTAACGTGCGCCGCGGCCCCGTGATTCGCATGCCAAGCCCCTCTTCCATAGACCTAACCCCCTCACCCCTGAGAAAGGCGACGAGCGACGACTTCTGAGCTGGCCTCATCACACGCCTAGAGTCAGCTGTTTCCTGCTCCTTTCCGTGCCTGCCCTCGCTTACGATCCTGACACGGCCCGACCCGACACCATCGGGAGTGCTGGTCCACTGCAGCTGAAACTCGCTTGAGCACTCCGCCCCTTCAACGGTATTCTAGACCCGCCGAGTTGACTAAAGCCGAACAACGCTGTCGACGTGTATTCACGATGGACGTGAACTGCTCGGAAGCAAACAACTCGTCCCAAGTCAAGACGACAAATCCGCCAACTGCTCAATGTGATTTCTCCTCGAGTACCTACTGCCTCCTGCCGCAAGAAGAACTTAGCCATGACCAAAGGGCATCGTTATATCAGTGATTTTAAGAGAGTCCCACAGCTTCCGAGCTTGTCTTAGTCGATGAGCTATGGGATGGGGAGGTCATGCGGACCATGTCGCGACCAAGATTGTGCTCGGAGCCCCTGACACTGGTGTGGGTGCGGCATAGACGAGCTGATGCCCCGCCTAAAGTATTTCACCGCTTTGCTTGATAGGGAAAGATACATCTTACTCTTATGATGGTCGCCTTTGCTGAACTTGCTGTGATTCAGCGAGGGGAACACCAATCGAGCGAGGCGATCAAGTCGGTGGGAAAAAGGAAAAGGATCCTCCGCCGCGCCAACACACCGTCCCCCCCCTCCCCAATTCGCGGGGGAAGCTTTCCCAACCGCAAGAGCCTCGCAGCGAGTCCACGGGTCCTGCAGGAGTAGGAAAAAAAGGCGTTGAAAGCGCTCTGGAATGAATCGTAGATCTATCACCCCGTGGCTTGCCGTGGCTTGCCGTGGCTTGCCGTGGCTTGCCGTGGCTTGCCGTGGCTTGCCGTGGCTGGCACTCGCACGTATCAGCTCGGAGAGCCTTGGAGTTTTCGAAGCACCCAGACGAGGTCGACTTCATAAGGCGTCTTTAAAACTAGTTACGCCCAGGAATTACATGGAAATCCGAGAAGAAGTGCAAACAAGGAATGTGAGCTTCTATCATAGATTCTCATTCTATCATAGATTCTCATTCTATCATAGATTCTCATTCTATCATAGGTAGTCCGATGCGGCGTTCTGGCTGTTTCGAGTCTGTCTGGCTGAGCTCAGCATCAGAAAATTCCATCTGCACCGAGCAAAAATCCCTTTGCGGCATCTAAACGCGTTTTATCGTGTACAATAGGTACCTATGTAGGTAGCACACTTAGTGGGTACATAGAGCTCACTGAGCCTCGCATGCGGCACTTTCAAGGCATGGGGCCATACCCCCGCCCCGATCTCCAAGTGAACGCGATCGCGGACGCTTCGAACTGTTTCGATGCAACTTACGCACCGCGAGCTGGGTCGAGCGCACCGCGGGCTGGATCGAGATAGGTACCTTTTCCGTACAGACGGTCACCCACCTACCTACCTAGGCAATCGCCCACTTACGGTCACCTATTTATGTAGGTACCATTGCGCGGCACTCGCATCCGGATTCAGTGGCCTGCGGTAGGTACCTACGCGGGCCAGGTCAGCTTTTACTGAGACTGGGGTGGTATTCCACTTGGCCCGGGCTCCGCTGCATTCTACCCCCCAACCCCGGGGTGGTAATCATGTACCTTTGTCCGAGTACAAGTAGGGCTGGTAGTCCACTAGAACGTAGCATGAAATAATACACTATCGGCTAGAGTAAATACGCTGACTTGGGGTGGTATTCGACCCGGACGCCGGTCGGCACATTTGAAAATTTGAGGGCGCCTGGTCTCCTCCTCTTCAAGGGAGATAGATGTCGGTCCGGCCCATGCCCAGGGCGAGTCTACCACTGGTGGCATAGATAAATTACCTACGAGGGTTCTCATCAAAATATTAGATGGTCACCTAAGGCCAGCTTGTGCAAAGTCTTCGCAAGCATGACCCTGGTGTCGAGGAGGGTTCGCTGTGCTACCTCCCATAGTTTTTAAACGAAGTTGAGCTTCATCTGCCAGAGTAGTACCTCCCTCGCAAGCTAGGCCTCACCGGCGACCGTGAAGTTTTGGTTCTCTCATTTCAAGTTTGAGCAAATAAAAAAAGGAACAAGGCAATTGGGTACTAACGTGGGTAGGTAGGTACCTAGGTATCGACAGTTACTGTTATATAAGTGATAGGTACCGACTAGGTATGTGCGTGTCGCCCGATCGATATCTGCGCTCGAGCCCGGGCGGCCAGCCGAGGGGCTTCGGTAGGTAGGTGGGCCTACCTGGTGCTTTACACGCTCTAGCTAGCTGTTGAAGGCTACCCATGCGCAGAGCGCGCAGGCCGCTGCCCAATTGTGCTCATAATTCCGACGCGAACTTCCTCTCGCGTCGGCATCGACGTCGCGCCAACTGATTGGGTCTCAAATTTCAACCCTCACGCTCTCAAGTTTCATCAACTTCCGACTCAAGCTAAGCTCGGGTACGGGCGACACCTATCTCCGACGGTAAATTGCCACCGACAGGTGCTGACAAGCCATAATTGATGATAATCCCCACGTCTTCTCTTTTTTTCTTTTTTTTTCTTTTTTTTTTCTTCGTTTTTTTTTTTGCTTGGGGGCTGGCGGAGCCTCCGACATACGATACCTCGGTGGGTGATCCAGATACTGGCAGTTAGCAGCACATACTTAGGTACCTCGTATAGACATGGGAAACCGGCGGAAAATAGTAAAAGGTACCCTAGGCCTGGAGGCCGCAATCAAAACCCGAATGATTGATCTCGCTGGGCGGGGCTCGGGACTCGGCGACGGCCACCCTGGCCAGAGTGTGAGAGGCGATGGAAGAATGGAAGGCCTCGACTCGAAAGGCTTGGCATTGCCTACCGTACAGTTCCGGCCGGATGGTTTCATGTCCCATGTCCCAGGCCCTTTTTTCGCTCCTAATTAATCTACTGTCCCACAGGGAAAAAACCTCTCAGCTAATTTTAGATTCCTAATACATTGAAAATCGATTTTATTTTTTCTAGCGCAAGGTGGAGATCTAATAAAATACAGTGCACACGATTTTTCGGAGAACCGTACCGCTACTCACGACTGCTGTAACTCCAGCCAAACCCCTGTGTAAGTGTGAACCGTTCGAATCTGCCCACTCGAGACGGGCATCTTGCTCCTCCTGCGCACTGACATGATACTTTAACTTCGTCTAGCAGCCGTTGTTGCACCTTGTAGTCCAGCTACATCATTGGCCGTCAGAGCTTCGACGCAACCGCCCAAGGTATTGACATAAACCTCGTCCTCGTCGTCCAACTCGCCGTTGCCTTCGTCAATTGGCCCGTTAGCCCACGGAAAATGCACGTCGCCACCTATTTTTGACCATACCTAGTTCCGGCTCGTTCTCTTCGATACGGTACCGGTACCGGTATCTTGAAGCAAGTAGCACGTCTCGGTACTGGTGAGTCTCGAACGACAGGTCCAATTCGCGGTTGCCATATGCATCAGCACCCCACGTCTGTTTCGTCCCCGGAAAAAAACCTTAGCATGTATTTTGTCCCATCAAATTCGAGTTTCACCTCCTACCAAACCCAATCTTTTTGGGGAGTATCTGTCCCCAAAAAACGACGACCTCATCCGGCCGGAACTATACGGTACCTAGATGTACCTACTAGGTACCTAGGTACCTATCCCAGGGTCCTGGCCCCTGGGCTTCTGAATCGGTCCACCACGGCGATCTTTCATCTACGGTACCGGTAAGTACCGGTATCTATGCAAAGCACCTACCGGTACCTCGGTAGGTGCCTAGTCCTCCGGTATTCTACCTACCGGTACGTAGCGTGACATGCATTCTCACCTCACCTCGCTGCAAATTCATCGATCGTTCGATAACGCCGGGCAAAATCTGTCGCAGAATACAAGCTACCGGCTGAGCGACCAAAAAGCCAGTGAATAGGTAGGTAGCTACGAGTGCATAGGTACCTAAGTTGACGGGTTTATACGATTACTGTTTGTTTCATCAATCCAGCATGTAGGCGGGCAATTGAACAATTGGAAGGTTCGCTCCGACCCGTGGGTGTAGCGTGCATATACCTACAACCCTAGGTAGGCACCTAGGCAGTTCCGCCAGATACCTGGCTACCTACTACCTGACTATTATTATTGAATAACTGTAAACTACCAGCTGGTGCACACCTAGGTAGGTAGGTAGGTACCTAGGCGGTTGGTAGTTACCTACAACTCACCTCAAATCTCGTAGACTTTAAGGAACATCGGCCTACGGTAGGCGCGAGCTTCGCCTCGTGCCGTCGGAGCATAGTCCCGGGTCCCGGGGTCCGAAGTCCGGACCCTCGAAGCGCGCGGGACGTTTGTTCGAACGACAAAATTCGGAAAGCTTCTTCCCCGCTGGGTCTAAACTCTAACTGTCAGTTCTCAGGGTGCAGCGGTCTTCGAATCTAGGTAAGGCACCCAGCGAGATCCGTACCTAAAAGGTGTGATCTATGCAACTGCAAGGGGTTCCCTCTCTGTGTTCTCCCTTCCGCGCAAACATCGATACCTATCAACCTGCCCTGCGTCCTACGCAAGATCTGATTGGCACCTTCCTCAGATCGTGTCGTACCACGACTCGCCGCGCATATCGCTTGCACTAGGGTCGAGTCGGGCCGTCCGCTAGAGGTCCCCCAAGTCCGACCAGGCCGATTGAATGCGCTTGGCGAGGCGCTGCTACATCTCCCACGCGTCTCGGCCAAGCCTGCTCTACCGCCTTTGGGGAAGTGGTCGAAAGACATTGCGAACGCAGACCGTCCACGAAGCAATTCGCGACCAATTCAGAGCTCCGATGGGCCAAACTAGTCATGATCAAGGTCAGTCGGATAATCCGGTGCGCGCTTATGTTGAAGCCCCTGTTCGCCGTGTCGGCAGCCTGGGCTCCGCCCACTCGAACGCGTTCGGTCGGGAATAGTCGTTGACTTTCAGATTGTGCCCTGTTGTACCTCTCGCATCAGATGCCCTCATTTCCGAGTCGCACCGCGCCATTTCGAGCTCTCCGGAAACCACGTCGAACGTCAGAGAGTCTTCACCGGTGGCCGTAAAGCGGATAACTCGCCCGCCGAATGCCTTCATTCTCTTCCGCGCCGATGTACGTCCATAACTACACGCAAAGAATGCCCCGTGTCGCATCGCCGTACCGCTTCACTGTAGTTGACTTCTCACCTGTTGTCACTCCATTCCTTGGTTCCCCTCTTCAATAGCAAGTCAAGCTCATCAAAGAGACTGAGCCTGAGTTCCGGTCCAAACCTCAGAGCGAGTTGTCGAAGGTTCGTTGCCGATCCCTATCGAGGCTGTGAAGCGCGCGAGCTAAACGAAACGGATGTCACGCGGAGAACAACATCAGATTATCGGTGAACGCTGGAAATCGGTGACAACAGAGGTAAAGCAACTGTGTCCCGATAAGAACTTGGCGGAAGCAAAACACTCGCGGAAAGCGCGCTGTGGTATGCGGAGAAGGCGCCGGCCCGACGGTGGTCCCGACGAGGACACGCTTTTCCTGCATACAATGCTTGCCGGCTGACCTAGTTGTATATGTTTGATGATAATTACAGGTACGATCGACGTACGATGAGAAAGCAGAAGGGCTCAAGCGAGAGCTGCTGGAAAAATACGGTCCAGGTAAGCGTCCTTGTCGGATTCAGTGTCCGCACCAAATGACCCGGTCGCTGCATTGCACCGGACTCACGCGTCGGCTCCTATGTACCTACCTCGTTCTCGGCCACTCCCTTGTCTTTCAGTATTTGGTCGCTTGTGAGGGACGACCTTGTTCTGTTGCTGATCGATGCCTTCGTCCCGTGCGACGGTCTCTTGACAAAACAGGTGCTCTCGCGAGAGGTCCCCGGAAACCCCGGAAGAGCGACACCGCGCCGATAGAACCTGCCTTTGATGGACGTACCAACTCGAGCAGCGGTGCCACCAAAACACCTCGCACAACGTCGCACAGCTCCGCACCCAGTCCTGGACACACACTCGGGAACGGCGGCTTTCAGTACTCCTTGCCACCGGCGTCCGGGGGCGGTGCGCCGAGCTCCCACCAATGCGCTGTGATGGCACCATGGCATCCTTCGTTCATCCCCAATGCCGCTCGGACAAAACTTAAACCACGACCTCTCTCACCGAGCGACTCCCCGACACATACGAGCGGGATGGCCCATGCGGACATGTACTTCCCAGTCCATCACCCCGCGCAGTCGATGAGCGCCGAGCATCACGCCGACTATTCGTCGAGTGGCTCCTCATCGCGGATACCGCAACGTGGCGAAGCCATTCGTTTCGCTTCGGGTGGTGGAATGCCGCCATCGACGATGATGGGATCGATGCCGAGGCCTGGGGGACTTCCCATACCCGAGCCGACAGCCCATCATCGGGGTCGACCCAACGCATCGGTCGCTCACCACCCTTACGGGCCTTCGACGTACTACTCGGCGCGAGCCCCGGATTCTTATTGGTCGACCGAAGGATCCGTCTCGTCTCGTTCACGATCGTGGAACCAACTGCCCCGATCAGTAAGAGTTTCCCATGCCTCTGAACCAACAGAGGCGAGCCACTTGACGACTCGATCGCGCTCTTGGGACGAGCGACATGGGTTGCACGCCGAAACGGACGACAGGAGCTACCAGCCTCAGCACCAACCCCACCACCACCACCACGAGAATCATCATTCGGGAACCCACGAAACCTATTTCACTGCGCAGCATGGGACTTGCTTGTACCCCTTGCCTCCGACCTCGAACGACGTCGGAGGCGCGGGTGGCGACGGTGCTTCGAGCTCGACCGCGGCCGAGATCGACGAGGTGTACGCCTACGCTTCGCGTGAGATGTTCCAACCGGAAAGTACGACGGATGATCATCGCGAGGCGTCTTGGGACCAACTCGTGCAATGGGATGTCGATGGATCCGCGCCGCCCTCTCACGCCCATTGATTTCACCCCGCGCCGACTCTTTTTCACGGCAATGGCTTAGCTCGCAAATAAACGCGTTGATGTTGCAGATGTACTCTTACGCGCCGGCCCTCGTGATCTGCGTTTGTGCAGTCCTTTTAGATTTTCTGTTGTCTGAGGTCACTATCATAGATACGTGTAAACCCCAACCAGTAGAAACAATGTAGTTTAGTACTTCTCACCCGCCCCAGGCCTGCGTGGCTCGAATATTATTCTGTCGCACCGTTCGTAAGCAGGCGAGTCTACAGCTGATTCGCCACCATCATCGCTTTCGTTCCCATCGTTCTGCGATCTTCAGATCGTGCTACAGAAGAAGGACTCGTATCAGACTATGTTCGGACGGCTCTGGTCGCGACGTGTCGCCCGCCATAGGCCGATTTATCACGCAGAAACGCGTCAAACGTCCTCGAGTCGCCGCAGGGATGAGATTCGAGGATTACGGGTATATCGACAATGCATTGCAATACAGTCAAAGTCACAGTGGAGGCCATTCTCCCTCGTGTCGGCACCTGATCCAAGTCGATCGAGGACCACGCGCCGCGGAGCCCATGTTTATGCCATCGAGTTCGGGACGATGCTAGGCTTGCGACTCGAGTTCATCGAATTCGGGTTGGGGTTTCTCCCACCCGGTGTCGTGCCACCGCTGACACTGGATGTCCGAGTCATACTCGGACTCGAGGAAGGGTTCGATGACGCGCCGAACCGATCGAGCATGTCCTCCTCCTCTTCTTCGATCGAATCCCACCCGCCGTACCCATTTCCATTGAGCATTGTCGTCGCCATCCCGACTTCTTCGTCCAAGGGCGCGGCGTTGAGGAACTTGCCGTTGACCAAGGCCGTCGGATGGCGTAGTTCGTCCGGCATGCGAGCAAGGTAGTAGTAAAAGTACGCGCACGCCAACGATCCTCCCGCGACGAGGTCGATCAGGTAGTGGTGGGTGAGGTACTGTGGAGATACGTGTATGAGGGACATCAGACCTAACCGAGGCTTGAGCTAGATCCCAATTGGCTCGAAGCAGGCTCACCATTGTGCTCCAGTACAGCCAAAACACGTAGGACCAGTAAAAGACTCGTCCCTTGGGGAAAAAGTGCGAGAGGAACAGGGCTTCCATCGTCGAGCATCCGGCATGGAGGGAAGGAAACGCGCCAAACGGTACGGGTGCGTTGGTAAAGGTGTTGTTGTAGCCGTTGCCGCCAAAGATGGCGTCGATGCGGGCGAGGCCTCCCGGAGAGCCGTGCATGCCGTAGTTGGCGGGGATCAACCCTTCTCGTATTTCGTACCCTGTGAAGTGAGTGCGAAGGGCGAAGCAAGGTGTCAGTGGATACACGTATGTGCAAAAAATGCATGCTTCTCTGCACATGCCATGATGGGAAATCTACTCACATGGCGGAGCACAGGGGAACACAATCTGGATCATGACCCCAACCAAGTTCAAGTAACCAAATGCGGACCCCCAGAACTTGAGGGCGCCAGGGGGGAGAAGACAAAGAGGAATGCGGCGACAAAGAAGGGACCAGCAAAGTGGACGACGCCGTACGGGATCCAGGCCAGGACGTCGAGGAAGGGTGAGGTGTAGCGGGTGAGGATGTCGGAGATGTTGGCGCCGTAGAGCACCGATTCGAGCGTCGGCAGCACGGAAACCCATATGTGAGGGCGGTACTTGGTCGGAATAAATTGTGACGAGAAGAAGAGGATGAGCCAACCGAATATCGGTGTTGCAGGCAGGACGAATTGGGAGGTGAAGGGGACGAGAAGGGCGGCAGTATAGATGCCGACGAGGAACACCTTGAAGAGGATGTGCTGGGGCATCACGCACAGCGAGAACATGGCGACCTGCGAATAAATACGCGTATGAAGAGTCGATCAGTGACTGTAATTTTCAACAGACGTTGCAGCTGATTGAGTTCCAGGCCCAGGCCTGGGGGCGGTGATGGGGGTTGCCCAGCCGGCCGGACCCATGCTTTTGAACGCAAGCACGATCCTCTGATCGCCTGGTACATCTCATTCCACTCGGGCACTGCACCACCTTTCCTATCGAACAATGCTGAGTAACAAGCTGCCCGTCTCGACGATGCAAGGCCGAGCGGATCGTCGCGAGCGCGCAGCCGATCGTTGGAGGGGAGTCCGCTGAGGCCGAGCACGCCTACGACTCCGTCAAGCTCCGCATGGGCGAGTGAGTCCACGTGCAGAGCGTTTCCATACCGTGATGTGTCCGCCGCATGACTTGGCTGAGGTAGGGCGTGACGGAACGACCGCAGCTGGAGGGAGCACCGGCGGAAGGTTCTTGGGGGGGAGAAGGTGCCGCCAAGCCGAGCTCGAACTCGAACTGAACGGCTACGGCCGACACGAGTTCCCGACGTGCATGCATCACTACGAGCCTGAAAGGTGACACTCACGACTACGAGGAAAGCATACGGCCAATCCCGCCTCCACTGCCAGCCGTAACGGCGTACCCTCGCGAGCCCGACGCGTGGGTCAAAGTTGATCTCGAGCCTCGACACGGCCGCGAGCACGCGTTGCTGCAGGTACGGCGATAACCGGATCATCATTCTTGCTGTGCTGTGCTAGGCTAGGCTGGGATGAGCTGGGTCCCCCTCGATTGGGGAAGGGGAGGAGAAGAGGTCGCCAAAGGACGAGTTGGATTGAATGTTGTGCTGGCGTGCAGCGACGGGATGATGCTATGCGATGCGATGGAGGGCGGACTGATGAGGTGTAATCGAGCGCTCGAGCTCTCTCTTGAGGTGAAGTGCTGCGGCAGCCAACGCAGTCGACCGGGGCGAGGTAGCACCACGAGCCGACGATCCTAAGCAAAGAGAGCGCAGGTGCAGATGATGATCGATGGCTCTGAGGGTTTGCTCGGATAGCAATCGAACGGTGAGGTGGGTGGGGTTCGAGTAGCGCAGGCGAGTGCGATGAGATGAAAGGAAGGCAGAAAGAGCAGCCTAGAGAAACGCGCTTAGCGGCCCCCTCGGCTTCAACTTCAAGCTTCAAGTTGATCCGATCCGACTCGGTCGCCTTCTTCGGAGTCACCCCCAGTCAAGACTGGGGGTGAAAAGTAGATGAGTGGTGCGCCAAGATTGGATTGAAAGAATCTAGAGCTTCTAACGCGCAACACCCCCAGTATCCAAGACGAATCGAAGGAGCAAAAGTTGACCCCTCATTCACACTGGGGCCCACCAATCGCCGAGCGCCCAGCGCCGAGCACCGAATAGCCCAGCTCGGAGGCCTGCCACATCCCATCTGGCCACTTACAGCAACGAATTGGGTATTCTCACCACGTCCGCCTCTTCATCCTGGCCCGTCTCGTCCTTGAAGCCATACTCTCGCAACTCGACGTTGGCCCAAGCCGCTCGGACTCCACAGTCCTACAGGACGGTCCGCAATACGGATCGCATCAGTCAGCCTGCTGCACATCAAGTCATGGGAATCAAGTTTTGCCACCTCTCAATTCACTCACGTCGTATGCTGGTATTTTGGTTATTCTCCGCAGGAAGCCGTGATGCGAGACGAGGACCACATTGTCCTCCGTTCGAGAGCGAATCCATCGTCGCACCCACTTCGATGGTCGTCCAAGCGACCAAAGATCCTTGGTCAGCCAAATCATCTCACGCATCTGCTATCGTGATCGAAAAATCACTGCATGCGCGCTGACCTTGGCTCGTTCCAACTGCTTCTCTTCCGTAGCCTGATAAAAACCTTGATTCGAATTCCACCCCTCGGTGCACTCTGACCAATCCAGCCACTCCTGCGGGAACATGGCTTGGACCTGAGACAACTCCCCACCCGTATCGCAAGGCTGATCCCCGCATTCTTGTACTTGGGGTAGAATGACGAGTGGGATCGGGGTCGACGAAACCGGCGCAAGGACCGAGGCGAACGCGCTCATCGTCGTTTGCATCGTTCGACGAAAGGGCGAGGTGACGATCAACGCTGAAGACAAAGAGAGGGATGCGAAAAAGTTCGAGTAGGCTGACGGCACCGAGAGCGCTTGCAGCTCGCCTTTCCTGGTGAGCACGGGATCCGGGATCTTTTGAAAAGGACCCAGATCGACGAGTTCAGCGTTCACTGAGGGCAGAAGGCGGTCCGACGCGGCACGCCATAGAGAAGTCCCCTGGGGTATACGCACCGAATGATTTTCGGGCAGCACGTTGTGCAATGCTTCGCCATGTCGCAAGAGAAAGACTCGGGGTGGCATGTTGCAGCGGGTTCGCTGTCACTCGTCGATCGAGCTAGTTGTCAGAGCTAGCAGTTGAGGATCGAGCACTTCGAGGCGGAGATAGATATCGGTCACAAGTCTGCAAGTTGAAAGAAGTGCATTCTGATAAGGCTCGTTCCTATAGAATGTAGACACCGTCAATAAAGTCCCGATCCCATAGTCCTGGCCAGACGGCAAGCGGCTCATGGCGGCGACGAGCCGACACAATAACGATCGATGGCGCCGCGGCTAGGACAAGTGGGACGCCGGCGTTGTCTTCGTCGTGTGTGGGCAAGACCGGCAAGCCATGTCCTATGAGATGTATCATTGATGAAAAGGTCGCCGGGTCGACGGTCATGAAGCTCGTGACGGCCACCTTCCGCCGACACGGAACTCATCTATGACGACCCACTGGGACGGAACTCACGAGCCGAATCGGTCAGTGGGTTGAGATGGTGGGTCCAATCTTGGGAACAGGATTTAAAGGACAAGTGCGTCGTCGATTGTGTGCATTCGTCTTCTTCCCTTTGTCGTAAGCGGTGTAGAGCAACACCGACGATGCGAGCTGCGGGAAGTGGAGAGCAACGTCGCGCGTTCTTCAAAAACGACGGGACAACTCGGGGCCCACTTCCCTGGTTCGGTCAATTTCGTCCAACCTCGGGGCGATACCCACCTATGAGTCCGAGCCGGAGGCCCCTGAACAGGAAACCAGCCGGCGCGGTCGTCGTTCGAAAGGTTCGAGCGCCAAAATCGCACTGCATCCACATTTTAGCTGATGTGGTTGCCCAAGGCTTCCTCTAAGGCAATCATTCTGATACTGCCGTTCCACCGACGTCGCGCACGCCACATCGATCATCGACCGAGATCGCCGGCCGGCCGCCCCCACCCCCACTCATGCATCGAGATCAGGCACACCGCCTCCAGCGGCGTGCGGACTCCGTCGTCCCAGCCTACGCGTGCATACACGTGCACACCAGTGCATACCCATGTTTACCAATGTTTCAGGCTCTCCGTTACAGATGCACGTTTTTTGCACAACCCTGCACATCTATGCACTCGCCCGCAGTCTCGATCGCGACCCCTCAAAATTGATCGAGCACTGCCGATCTCCCCTGTTTTGTTGCGACTATTCGCCCATCGAGTGCACATCTATCCGAGTTGAAAAGTGGTACAGCAACCCAATCCAATCCTTAAATTTTGTATTGGGAGGGCGTAGTTTGCTGCCTCGCCGGCGATCTGGCGAGACATCGAAGGAAGAATGAAAATACAGAAAACATAGAAGCCTTCAAGGGAATGGTGGTAGGGTGGATGCGCCGCCGACCGGTTGAGCAGGCTGGAATCTGCTTGGATCTCCTATATACCCGTGTAGTCCTCAATAGACACCTATGTACACCAATCCGCACCCGTGCACACGGATGCATAGCCATGCAACCGTACGCACGGACGTGCAACTTGATCGCCTGCGGCCCGTGTGTTCAACAGCCGCCGGGGCTCGACGGCGACTCACTCGAATTTCGTGCCCCACGCATGCACGACTGTGCACGGGTATTCAAACCTGTGCAAACCCATGCAAATTGACTGTATGAGTCGTGTGAGCCAAACGCACATATCTGCACCCTGAAGCGCACGCATGATGCACTACGAATAGAATAATACTACCACCCCCGGTCGATTTCTCCCGTGGAGCTGCCGAGGTACCGATAAATCTGCACTATCCACTCGAGATCCGTTCATTGTTTCAGCGTACCCAGAGAATACTCCTCCGTTTTTCTCGCGACCCTACGTCGCACCTTTGAGCTTCCCGGCTCCGCGTCGGAGTTCGCGGTGGATCGCGGCTGGAGCGAGACCGTCCCAGCTCGAGCAAAGCTGCTGGAGCACCAAGCGCTGAGTCAATTGAAGCAATCATTTGCTCTGGGGTGCTCTTGACGAGCCTCAACCGGGTTTAAACCGGTCCCCTTTGCTCCGGAGTCCTTGCTTTGAGCTCAAGAACGGTGAGTCATCTCGTGCGGCGTTTTCCTGCCCGGCCAATCGGTCGGTCGCTCAGGGGGTCGACTCGGAGTCGAGTCGCTTGAGCCACATCACCATCATCATCATCTCGCTACTCGATCTGGTACCGATGTTGCATGCTTGATGCTCTGCACTTAGGTTAAGACAAATCTTTACCTGTCGATATTCTCTGATGCCGGGGCGAATCGAGTGGGGTTGACAGCCTGCAAGTCATCGATTCATCCACTCTCTCTGCGCACATAACTCCTGCCTCGAACCTGTGCTGACCGACGGGTCGCATGTGCGCGCGCGGCTGACTATTTCCTTTTGTCCAAGCGCGGCGGAAGCGGTCGACGCCCTTGTCCTGTTTTTGTCCGTAGTTTTTTGGTTCCGCACATACCTAATGGGTCGCCAAGGAGCAGCGTTAGCAGCATTACCGTGCGGGTTTGGTAGAAAATCGAGAGCAACGGGGCCTAGCCGCTCTCTGCCGACATCGGGTTGTCAGTGAAGTGAGCCCATTCCCCCAAGTATACCCCTTAAGTGAGCACCCAACACATTGCGCAAGATAAGAATGTTGGGTTCAAAAGCCTAGGTTCACTTCGATCCAAATCCACCACCGATGCCCATGCTTCAATGTGGAGGCTATACTAGAACTTAACCTACTACGGCGGTTGGTGATGGCACGTGACTTGATCAAGTCGTCACGAGCGTTCAATCGATCACGACGCGGCCGCGGCGATCCTCCGCATGCATACATCCAGACTCCACACCGCAGCGGGTTTGATCGGAACCCGGCTGCAATCGCTAGCCAATCCCATCAACATGCCGAACATGGTGCTGAGTGGCCCAACCGGATTGCACCGCTCGACGCTGTGTGATCGCTTCACGAAACATGCGAAGAATTCGAGTGGCAACAACAAAAGGCGCTGCAAGCAGGATTCGAGGTGGCGGCGGCCCAGCCGCGGCGGACGTTTGCAATTGTCCGAAGGTCTCGGAGATGGACGGCGCGCGCCGGCGGACCCAAGGCGGCAGCGATTTGGCCCAAGCGCACAAGGCTGGGCATGCGGCGAGCCCGGTGTTGGCCCTGGTGTTGGGCGCGCGCGACGCACGTCATCGTTTCTTGGCCATTCGCCAAGCCGTCGTTTGATCACAGTACTACCTAAGTGATCGTGAGCAAGCATAAAAATAAATTCTTGCTTACGGTACCGGTAGGAACTTACCTGCCTACAGGTGCCTAGATCTAGGCAAGGGCCTACATCGGGGTTTCAAAGATTTCAAGTCACCCCTTCTCCGCAGCTTATCCTCCTGACGTGACCCGCACTCGCTTTCACTGCTCATTTGATCCTCCCCTCTCGAGCAATCTTCGTGTCGGTCATTTGACTCTCATCGAACACGGACACCGACTTTCAAAGGTACATCGTTCTTCATCCGTCGCCAGTAACGACAGCTCAGATCCACCCTCGCCCTTTCAACCCATACTTCATCGAGATTGCCAGATCGCTCGATGAGCTTGCCGACCGTGAACCCGAGCTCGGGGAAGGCACTTGCCCCGACTGGATCTGTGACGACTCTGACCGAAGAAAAGCTCCCTTTCTTGCTCTCTGCATCCGAAGCCGTCTCCAAGTTCCGCAGTGATGCCGACTATGGACTCAAGAACGAGGTCGTCACCGAGCGACAGAGAGCCCACGGTCCGAACGCGCTCTCGGGTGGCGGAGGCGTGTCGGTCTGGTCGATCCTCGCCGCTCAAGTCTTCAACGCCATGATGCTCGTGTGAGTTGGAGTTTGATTTCACACTTCGTGGTCATACCTTGAGCATTCGTGTCGGGGTATGACCTACCATATCGCCTTCCTGTCCGCTATCGGTCTCCATCCCGGCCGCGGCGAACTAATCCCCGAGAGGCTCGACCCTCGAGTCCTCGAAGGCTTGGCGCCTCTGGTCCGGGGTGGAGTAACTCTCGCCAGTCATGCTGTATCCGAGCTGACCTCAGATAACACTGTTGGCGCTAGTTTGATCATCTGCTTTGCTGTCTCGTTGGGTATTCAATCCTGGATTGAAGCCGGTGTCATGGCCGCTGTCGTCGCCATCAATGTTGTGAGTACATCTCGTTACCACCTCCAGCTCCTAATCTTGGTCAAGCGGGACGCCGTGAACGGGAGCCGATAGGGGCACGAGAGCTGATCCATTACATAACCTCCATTGTTGTCGCTTTAAAAAAGGCCGTTGGTTTCGTGCAGTAAGTCTTGATTCCACTTAGTGTTTCTTCCGCTGCCCTGCGCCTCTATTTCCGACCTCTGCAATGATCGGCGGCGGCGGCCGCGAGGAACGGGGACGATGAGTCGCGGGGGTCTGTAGTCGAAGCGGGAGGGGTCCTTGGTCGGCCGTCGAACGCGATCATTGCCCTTTTACTCCGTCGATCGACACTGGCAATATCGGGTGGTGCAGCTTGCCAACTTCACAAGTCTTTGTTGCTAATGATGTATCCTCTCTGCACCCTTTCGCACCCTGAAGGGAATACAAGAGCGCCAAAACGATGGACTCGCTGCGCTCGCTCGCTTCGCCAACGGCCCAAGTCATCCGCAACGGCAAATCCATCGGCATCCCCGCGCCCGAAGTTGTCGTGGGTGATATCGTCGAGGTCAAGACGGGTGAGTATCTAACGTGTTTGCCACGGGTAAAAATTGGCGAACTCATTGCTGATCAGGCTGGAATGCATGTACGACGCGCTCGCAGGTGATACAATCCCCGCCGATCTCCGAATTATCGAAGCTGCAAACTTTGAAACCGACGAGTCCCTCCTCACCGGAGAATCACTCCCCGTCGCCAAGGACCCCAGTGCATCGTTCGGCAAGAAGGATGGGACCCCCGTAGACCCGCGAGACGTCGGTGTTGGAGGTTCGTCAACTGATTCATCAGGCGCGTTGGAGCTCGGACGAGCGTGGACGCTAATCAGCTCGCTCACATCATCAGATCGCATCAACATGGCTTACACCTCTTCGACCGTCACCAAAGGTCGCGCCAAGGGTGTCGTGACCGCAATTGGAATGCGCACCGAGATTGGAGCCATCGCCGAGTCGCTGCGAGGTGGCGACACACGTGTGCGCAAGGTCCGCAAGAACGAGGACGGCTATGCACCTTGGCACCGATACGTCTCGGCTTACGCTCTCACGACGTGGGATGTCATCGGGCAATTCTTGGGCACTAATGTCGGCACCCCACTCCAGCGAACCCTTTCCTGGCTCGCCATCGGTATGTTGCTTTCTCGCCAAGTCGAATTGGCTCTGTCGAGTCGTGCTCTGACAATGCATTCGCTGCTTGCAGGGCTCTTCGGCATCGCTTGCATCTTTGCTTTGGTCGCGTTCGCGGTCAACAACTTCACTTCCAACAAGGAGATTATTCTCTGTGAGCTCCGTTTGGCTTTTCTTTGTTTCCTTGGCCGCGTCCGACTGACCCTGTTCGCCCTTCGGCTGCTTAGACGCCATCGCCACGGGTCTTTCGATGATTCCCGCTTCGCTCGTGGTCGTCCTTACGATTACTCTTGCCGGTGGAACGCGGGCCATGGTCAAGCGCAACGTCATTGTCCGCAAGCTCGACTCTCTCGAAGCTCTTGGCGCAGTGTAGGTCCAGAGCCGCCACCCACCCACAGCGCTGGTGCCGAGGCTGATCGAGGGCTTTGGCCGATATTTCTCCAGTACTGACATTTGCAGTGACAAGACTGGCACGCTGACGCAAGGAAAGATGGTCTGCAAAGCCGCTTGGGTCCCATCTCGGGGCACGATCCTCATCGGTGACTCGAACGAGGCCTTCAACCCAACCCTCAGCGACCTGTCCTTCACCTCCGACTCCCCCACCGAGTCGGCCAAGAAGGAGAACGCTCGAGGCAATGATGCTTCGCCACCCAAGCAACCCGAGAAGGATTTCGCAAAGGACCTCCTGTCGACTCATGGAGCCCCTCTGGAGACCCTACTCAACGTCGCTTCGATGTGCAACGTCGCCAAAGTTTTCCAAGACGAGGAAGGGTGGGCCGCTCGTGGTGACCCGACCGAATGTGCGATCCAAGTTCTCGCCCACCGCTTCGAATGGGGTCGGGAGCGTTGGACTACCGGCGATGATGCTGAGTGGAGTAAGTCCGGTCACCTGGCTTTGATCATCGCAGACTCTTGAAAAGGCTGACTGACCGATGCAAATTGGCGCCCCTCACAGCTCAAATCCAAGAGTTCCCCTTCGACTCTGACCTCAAACGCATGTCCGTCATCTACGCTCGCAACTCGGATGAGAAGCGCTTCGTCTTTATGAAGGGAGCTGTCGAGCGCATCTTTGATGCGTGCAAGACGATCGAGCTCGAAGACGGACCCGTGACTCTCGACGAGACGATGAAGGAGATCGTGCTTGCGAACGTCGAAGCGCTAGCAGAGCAAGGTCTTCGTGTTCTTGCCCTGGCCCAAAAGCCCTGGGCGTATACCGGCGCCGAGGAGCCTACTCGAGAGGACGTTGAGGTCGACATGACTTTGCAAGGTCTTGTCGGTTTGTATGGTGAGTTTCTGGGTGGCCAACGATCGAGCCTGGCGCAGAGCTGTCCATGATGCTGATTCCCCGGCTCCAATCTGCCGTTCAGATCCTCCTCGCAACGAGACCCAGGGCGCAGTGAGAAGCTGCCATCATGCAGGTATTCAAGTCCACATGTTGACCGGTGATCATACTTCGACCGCACGAGCGATCGCTCTTCAAGTCGGCATTTTGCCTCGCAACATTAATGCGCTCTCGAAAGGTTCGGCCGACGCCATGGTCCTGACTGCGGCTCAGTTCGATCGGTTGTCGGATGACGAAATCGATGCTCTCCCCCTCCTTCCTCTCGTCATCGCTCGATGTGCCCCTCACACCAAGACACGCATGGTCGATGCGCTCCACCGACGCAAGGCTTTCTGCGCTATGACTGGTGATGGTGTCAACGATTCCCCCTCGCTTAAGCGTGCCGACGTCGGTATCGGCATGGGAACCGGCAGTGACGTCGCCAAGGACGCCTCGGACCTCGTGCTCGCGGACGACAACTTTGCCTCGATCCTCAACGCCATCGAGGAAGGTCGTCGCATGTCTGACAACATCCAAAAGTTCGTGCTGCACTTGCTCGCCGGTAACGTCATGCAGGCCATCGTCTTGCTCGTCGGTCTGGCGTTCAAGGATGGACAGAACCTTTCCGTTTTCCCTCTTACACCGATTGAAATCCTTTACGGTCAGTCCGACATGATCACCTTTAGACTCCCAAATCGATGAGTTGTGCGATTCTGACGCTTCAAACGTCGTTTTGATCGCGATTACAGTCATTTGCGCTACTGCAAGTTTCCCGGCTATGGGACTCGGCGCCGAGAAGGCATCACCTGACATCATGCGTCGCAAGCCTCATTCACTCAAGACGGGCATCTTCACGCCCGAGGTTCTGATCGACATGGTCGTCTACGGTATCTTTGGTGGAGCAACGTGCCTTGGCGCCTTTATTGTCATTGTTTGGGGCTTTGGCGATGGCAACCTCGGCATTGACTCGAACAACTCGATCGGTGACGGTTCAGAATTGGTGTTCAAGGCACGCTCGGCTACCTTCGGTACGTCCCGAGGTTTCATCCAAGACGTTTATCCGAAGATGGATACTGATATGTCTCTCCCTCGTATGTGGTGCAGCGACAATGACGTGGAACTGCCTCTTTCTGGCCTGGTTCGTCAAGGATTTGCGACGCAGTCTCTTTAAGCTGCGCGACAACAGCGAGCGACCCTACACGCAATGGATGCACGACATTTTGGAGAACCAGTTCTTGTTCTGGTCCGTCGCGCTCGGGTTTCTTACCGTTTTCCCCATCATCTGTAAGTCGATCATGCTCGAGGATGTCGTTAGGGGGGATGCGACAAGCTGATCCGTTTCCACCCACTTGCCCCACAGACATTCCCGGTTTGAACCGAGTCGTCTTTGGCCACACCAACATCTCGTGGGAGATCTCGGTTTCCTTCATCGCGCTGCTCGCCTTCATCATCCTCGTCGAGCTGTACAAGTACGGCAAGCGAGTTTACTTCCGTATCCGAGCCGCTCGTCATCCCGAAGAGAACGAGGAGATGCCCGGAGTCTTTGCGGCGTGGAAGACGATCCAGCCTGACCAGGAGGTTTAGTTTTTCTCGTATAGTTGAGGAACGACAGCGTATGTATCCGTAGACCGACTTGTATTCTATCTACCAAAACTAGATCAGTCCAAAGGGGTTTGTTTTTTCGTACACGTAAACTGCACATAGCACCGGCAATCATGGGAATGAGTAGATCTGGTCCAAAGACAGAATATAGCATTCGCTAAATCCGCTGGACCACCACCTAACATATACCAAGAACTTCCATTCCGGCGATGTCAACAGAACCTCCTTTTTATTTTTCGGACGTGGTTTCTCTTAAGCTTCAATGGTACTCGAAGTTTAAGGCAACGAAGTTATTATTACAAGGTTTGATGTTAGGAGAACGAGACGGTGTTCAGATGCTTTGGATAATGGAGTCATTGGGGTGATGATACCCGGAGCCACGATCTACGGGCGAACGATCTGCCACGCGAAGGAGGTGTGATCGATGTGATCGGTGAGCGCGGTGAGCGTCAGCCTCGGGAGTCGGGCATTCGCTCAGTCAATCTTGGCTCTCTCGCGGCCACCTCATTGTTCGTCGTTCGTCGTTCAGCACACCTCAGCATCCGAGGTCGGAGAGCCTTCACTCTTGACGGCTCGGTTCGCATCTCTCAAAGACCAAGTCTTTGCTAGGACCCTCCGCATCCTTCCCCTCTCCAGGCTCCAGGCGACCTCTCCGCCGTCCAGAATCGTCACCGTCGCCGGTGGATTTCGACCGATCTGGAAGCCGTACAGCGCAGTGCGTCGTCGATAGTCGCAGACGCGATCTGTTGGTACCGCTGCCGGCATCGCCATGCCTGAGAATGCACTGGCATCGCTCAAGACGAATGCGCAGAGGCTCGGAGCGCGATTGGGAGAGAATCTAGCCGGTCAGTCGAGCCCTGCATCGAGGATCTCCATTTTGTAAGGCCCGCTCACTGAAAAGATCTCCGCTTCACAGAACACTCGCGCGACTTGGGTCTGATTGCAAGTACTCCATCGCTGGCCGCTTGACGCCAGCCCCGGTGATGACGTCGGGCACCAGTCGGCTGACCCTCGCTTCGCACCTCTGCATCTCACAGGATGGTTTTGCGAGCGGCAGTGGTGGAGGTTCAGGACGGTACCTCGAAAATGGTGCCGTCATCACTTCTGCAGGGATCGAGGAGACGAAGAAGATGCTGGCCTCGAAACGCGAGAGCGATCGAGTCGACGGACTCAAGAGGGTCATTGCGGTCAGTTCAATCGCGGATACGGTCCCCTAAGACCCTGAGCACTGTTGGCTGAGTCCGTCCTCTGGCGCTCACGTAGATGATGACCAAAAAGCTTCCCGTACTTGGCTTCTTCCCCCTCGTCACGTCCCTGCTGTCCCCATCGACACCGCTGCAAGCTCGCACCCTCATCTCGCTCTACATCATTCATTGTGCAAATTCCGCACCCGAGCTCGCTCTCCTGTCCATCAACGCATACCAAAAAGATCTATCGGACCCGAATCCGATCGTACGCGCCGGCGCCATCAAGACGCTGTCTTCCATGAACCTGCCCGACATTCGCTCGCTCGTCGGCGTCGCCATTTCCAAAGGGGCACGCGACAGCGCGTGGTACGTCCGCCGAGCCACGGCCGATGCAGTCGCAACATTGTGGCGAGCCGATGCAACCCCCGAGAATCGCAATCAATTACTGCCGACGTTGATCGTCCTGCTCAACTCGGCGAGCCCGCTCACGATCGGATCGGCCCTGTCGGCGTGGGAAGAAATGTGTTCAACGCGGTGGGATCTGATCCATCCGTGCTACCGCAAATGGTGCCGCATGCTCGTCGATGTCGAGGAATGGGGACAAACCGTTGTGCTACGCGTCCTCTTGCAGTATGGCCGATCATTCTTCCTCGATCCGGCTCAGGGGGGCAAGCTCGATCCGGATGCCGAACTCTTGCTCAAGGCTTCGGATGCGCTGTTACAACATATCAACCCGTCGGTCGTGTCGGCGACGATCAAGGTCCACTACTACCTCGCACCTCCCGATCGCTTGCCCAAGATTGTTCGGCCGCTCCTCCGACTGTTGAGATCCTCGCCCGAGGTGGAAGCGATCGTGCTCGAGGATTGCGCCGTGGTGGCCTCGACGAGGCCAGATCTCCTCGCCGAGCACGTGTCCGACTTCTACGTACGCTTTTCCGAAGTCCTGTCGTTGAAGCAGGCTCGCTTGAGGATCCTGGTTGCCTTGACGAACCAAAAAAACGTGCGCGAAGTCATGAAGGAACTATCGGTAAGAGAGACTGCTCTACCACCTGACTGCCTCGCTACGCTGCTAACGCCCGACCCAATTGAACCGCAGATCTACGTCAAAGATGGTGACGAGGCATTCTCGGCGGATGCGATCAAAGCCATAGGCTCGTGTGCTCAGCAGGTACCTGCGGTCTCGGAAGAATGTCTCCAAACGCTGATCGAGCTCACTCAGAGCAAGCATGGTAAGATTGCCAGAAGTGTACTCCGGCCCGAGGCACCCTGTTCGGTTAGGCATGGTCCGCTGACAAACTCCCAACTATCCCTCAATCAGACATCATCATTGCGCAATCGGTTCTCGTCTTGCGATCGCTGTTGAGGTCACCCCACCTACCGAGCTCGACGTCGCGCCCAGCCGTTATCACGCGCCTCGTCGACCTTCTCGAGGCCGACCGTATCATGGCCCCGACAGCTCGCGCGACCATTTATTGGCTGGTCGGACAGTTCGTGTCCGATGGCCTCGTCTCGACCGTGGCACCTGATGTCGTTCGCTTGGGGGCCATCGGGTTCGCCGAGGAATCCGAGGTCGCCAAACTGCAACTGCTCACGCTCTCGGCCAAATGCATCGTGGCGTCGACCATGACGAGCTCAACGCCGTACTTGCGCGAATACTCCTTATTGTTCGAGTATCTGGCGACGTTGGCGCGGTATGACCTGACATACGAGGTCCGGGATCGGGCGAGGTTCTTGATAGGGATCTTGTGTGCGGCTGGACTTGGACGAGCGGACGTCGGGAAGGCAAGGGTCGGGCTCGGAGGGGAGGACTTCAATAAGGGAGTGATGGTCGAGGACTTCGCAGGGACGAGTGTGGACCAAAATGCAGAACCCGACGAAGCGAGGACGATGTCACACGAGCAGGCGCGCAAAATCCTCTTCGAGGGCAAAACGTTCGACTTGGAGCGAGGTGAGTCACCAGCCTGACGCCATCGAGCAACTCAGTCCGCGCAGCTCGCTGACATAAGTCTTACGCTCTGCACGGACAGATCCGAACGCAGGAGATGGCCCCTTTGATTTGGGAAGCTTTTCCCTTGCGCTACCGACCAAGCGCCTCGGCTTCGGATCGTCGACTCCCTCCGCCGTTCCTCCGTACCCGACCAAGGTCCCACCTTCGACGATCCGCGACCCGCCCCCTTCGCTCGACCCGACGCCTCCAGCATCCAGAGGCCAAAGCCGATCGCCAACGCCTCTACGTGGATTCGGGTCCGATTCTTTGAGCAACAAGAGTAATGGTCATGATGGAGATGCCATCGTTTTGACCCCGACGAATTTCGCGAGGTCGGCGGCGACGGAGGCAGGCTCGAGGGCAGTCAGTGGCATGTCCGGTGTTGGGATGCAAGCCAGACGGAAAGGGTTTGCGGATTTGGAGGACTTTTACAAGGATCAGAGTAGTCAGGAAGAGAGCGATGATGAGGAGGATGAGGAGGATGAGGAGACGGACGACGACAAAGACGACGACGAAGAGGAGGTGGATGATGACGAGGATGAGGACGACGATGAAGAAGATGATGACGGCGACGACGGGAGCGATGCTGATGAGACAGCAACAAGCGACGAGAAGGGTGAACTGATAACATCCAAAGAGCAGTGAATATCAAACTGCAACGCATGCAATGCAAAATCTCAGCCATACTTACTTCAGTGACAAGCGTCATAGGAGGTCCAAAATAGCCCATTGAATCGTTGATCGGTCTTCGCCGACCCTGGGCCTGGGGTCGAAGTGGACGGGTGGGGGGGTCATTTCCAATTCGACATAGCTCTCCTAGAAAAAACGGCTTTCGGGCTCCTTCAACCTCCTGTTGGGTACCTAGGTATTGTGACGCGTGAAACAAAGGGAAGTAAAGGTGAATTGATTTGCTTTTAGAGGTGAAGGTGCGTAAAGTAGGTAGCACAGTAGTTCATGCTGATCATTCCCGCGAGGAGTCGGCGTCTGGGGACGCGCCGCACTCAAGCGCGTTCCGGGCTGCGAGAATTTGACGTCAGATCTCAGAACATCACTCGGACGCGCTTGTGGAGCGGTCAGTTCTGCACCGCAGTTCTGAGGTCGCCTGCTTCTGCCGGGTATCGTCCAGCGAGCTCATCGTCACGCGCCGCCCTGGCTTGGCTTGCCTCACCTAGCGGTACGACACACCGGTCTTGTTGACCCCGCCCACCACCACCCACGCGTTTCAAGCCTCACTTGCATCGACCTTTGCCTATCGTGCTGCTCTTTTTCACCCCTCGACGTGGTCTCTCAGCTGCGATCATGGCGCCGTTCCCATCGCGTCGCTCGTCGTCGGCGTCGATCCTGCCTACCTCGATTGCGCACCACCCGCAGCCTCAGCCGAGCGGTACGACGTCGTACCCGCCGGCCAACGGGACCCACGACGGCTCCACTTCGTCGCACCAAGATGGATCGGCTCCGACATCACCTCGTGTCTCGTCTCCCGCACCTTCGACGTCCGGCCTGACGCCGAAGCAGCTCTATGGAGGCGTCGATGAGCCCCAAGCGGGTCTAATCCATGGGCCCGGTCGAAGCTACGAGTCGAAAAAGGTCGTACGACAATTGCTTGAGGTGAGTCCTGCAAAATCTCTCGCTTCCTGCCTTGGTTTTGCTTTCTTCTTCCTCCTGCATGGATACATGCCCTGCTCGTGATGCATCCATCGTCCTCGCCGACTGCGGCGCCGGGGTTCATCAGTTTTGCGACGTGGGGGCGTCAACGTCGTCGCCCTCGCCCTTGCTGTCGCAGTGCTGCGGACCTCTTTACAGCTTTCGGTGGGCACCATCCGCGGTGGGACGTCGAGTATTCGCCTTTCTCGATGGTGCGGTAACGGTGTTATTTGTAATCCTGCTCAGCGACTAGGTGCCTACATCACCCCACCTGCGGCCGTCGGCGCTTCAATACAATCCACGACGATGTGCCACGGCAAAGCTGTCGTACGCGAGTCGATGTTGAATCGATTGCATCAAGTCACTTCCAAAACAAGATAACTAAGCTACAACCGGACCTCACCGAGCCTCACTGGTTGTGGTGTACACCATCCGGATGGTTTGCCGTGATTTTGGTGACACTGCCTCTGCCGCGCCAGCCCCTGCTCGTCACCGTTCTTCCGACGCTTCCGGCCCTCGAGCCAGGTATTTTGCTGCGGTGGCCCTGATCTCTCATGGTACAGTCGCTTGACGATGAATTCTGACATCGTGGCCACCGCGTTGTGATGTCACTTTTCCGCCCCCGGCGCTCGGCGAGAGATTTTTTCCAGCTCCCCGGTTCCGTTCAAGCTGCGCCGCTCGGGTCGATGAGCTGATACGCTGATTCTGTTGTGCCCCCTTTTTTTCGATGATCGCTGCAGGAAAACCACATCACGTACGTCGGCTTCTTCGGAATCCCTGTATCACGTATTCGAACTTGCCGTTAACCTCTTTCCCAAGACATTGCACCCCATAGCAAGCACACCTACTTCAATGACGACGGCTTCCACAACCATGCCGCCCATCATCTCCTCGCTTCCTACTCGCTCGGTGCCCCAGCCTCGTTGCTCAAAAGCATCTGGGAGGTGCATCTAATCGAGGGTACCAAACCGATGCTACCGTTGCATCCGATCGGACTCACCGAAGCGAACTGGACCAAGCATCTGGGGAACGAAAAGTAGGTCTTTGGCTTTCCGGATACGTCGAGGGGCTCACCGATGCACCACCGCTGCCCATTTTCCAGGTTTTACCCGAACTACCTCGCTTTCTTCATGCGACAAATCAAGGAGGTGCCCCTCGCGACGAGCCAATACGCGGAGAGGAAAAGCAGCGTCATTCCAGTGCTCGAACGCTACCTGCTCGGTGGACAAGGCCAGATGCTCGTACGGTACGTCGCATCGCATCCTCGCCATCAAAGAACGGTCGAGCGCACATACTGATCATGGTTAACTTCGATGGGATCCATCAGAGCGGTCAGTGGAGCTTTGCACGGATTGATCAACATTGGCTACGGCGTCGAGTTCGGTCTGGACGCTTTGGTTGCAGAAGGTCCGTGCCTCGGGGGGTTGGCACTTTTCACCCTTGTCTTGACCAACCGGCTGACTTTTACCGGATCGTTCCGCGCATGAAAAGGTCTGGCCCAGTCCGCAGTGACCTCGCCTCAAGTCTCGCCGCTCTTCGACGCGGCCTGGCCACCACCACAGCGCACCCAAACGGCGATGCAGTTCACGCTCTCGTCAGCCCTGTCCTCGTTCAAGCTCGGCAGCGGCTCGTTCGGGACGATGCCCATTGCGTCACCGTCCGACTCGTTCGTTCAGACCGCTGCTCGACTACCTCGAGAGCGTCGAGTGCCTCGAGAAGGTCTGGCAGGCTTCACGATTCTCGAGAGGATCCTTCACGACGCCCGTCTTGCTCCCAACGTCGCGGTGTTCGAAAAGGACTTCCCAAAACTGGGCAACCTGCTCAAACGCCGCGCGGATGTCATCATTGAGTGGTGCGACGAGTGGAAGTTCAGCTGCGACGTAAGCCCAGACTACGGGGAGGAGCACCAAGCCAAGCGCAAAGAAGGGACGCCGCTCAAGACGCCGAATTGGGAAGAAGTGGTCGAGAAGTGCGAAGAACTGATGTGGATGGCTACGGTGAGTCAGCGTCGAGGAGAGGACCCCCCCCCCCCCCCTTTTTTTTTTCTGATCGCCTTTCTGACGCGAGTGGGGGCACGCGCACAGGTGCTGTACGCTTCGAGCTCGAGACCGGGGTATGCGTGCAAGCCCAAGATGGATTTCTTCATCATGCACGGCCTCACTTCGGTCCTGTTCCTTCCGGCGATCCTCGAGGCCGTCTCCCCCCACTTCCGCCCTTACATTCTCCACACTCACTTCCGCATGATCGTCAGCTACTGGATCTCGCGAGGAAGGTAAGAATCATCTCGGGACTCGAATGTGGACAACGATTCATGGGTGTGGAAACTGATCTGGCTCTCGATGTCGATGATCGCAGACCAAATCTTTGGGTCAAAGAAACCCTCATGGCCGCACCCTTGTACCCTATGCCCCCGGACGCCGCTTCCCCGTCGACGAGCGCTGTAGCGCGCTACTTGGCGAGTCTGCGTAGGAAAGAAGAAAGCGAGTCTGGCTCAGACGGGGTACCCAAGACGCCTCAGGTTGATGCGAACGGGAGACTGCGACTCGAAGAAGAATTGGCCGAAGCAACGGATACGCCGATGGATCTGCTCGGAGGCGGGAATCCGTGGTCGACCGTGCTTGCGAGCGCTGTTGACCATCCCGACGACCATGTAGCCAAGGTCATCCGCTCGCTCGCCTTTGCGGCCACCCACTTTGGCCAATCCCCCGCCGGGTTCTACCAGTCCTCGCTACCAGGAACCGAAATCATGGACGGAAGCATCTTCATTCGCGCCGCTGGCATGACGCTGCAAGCGATGGGGTGGTGTCACGAGGGCGAGTCTCCTGGCTCGTGGGATCGGTCTGGGATCGGCTTCGAGTCTGCTTGGGACAATGAACCCCGCATCTCCGGGTACGACTTCCATGCGTCTCGTTCGTCATCCTCGTCGTTTAAGGGCAAGCAGAGGCTTGAACGACCTGACGACCAAGAGGAGGATGATTTCGTTGGGGCACCTGGATCTCGCTCGCGCTCCAACTCGCCGCCTCGTTTCGGCCAAGGACTGGGCTTCGAACCCCTGATGCCGGCGTCGCCAGCTCGAGCAGTGTGGGCCACGAGCCATTCGAGGCCAGGTTCGGGCGCATCGACCCCGAGGGACGGCAGGACACTTACCCCCATCATCTCTGAAGACGCCCTAGAAACGAGGCTGATGGTCGGTCGCGGTGACGAGGTGGAACGGGAGGAAGAAGCGAGGAGGAGGAGGGACGCAGAGGAAGACGAGGATCGAGAGTTGATGGCTTGAGGGCAGACAATCGCGTCGCCCTCCTTTGTCGCCCACTTTACCCTATCGCCGCAGGGAGACCAACATTCACGATGTTCTCTCTTCCTTATACTCTTGTTCCGCCGCTTCGGCACAATCCTCCGTGTCAGCATCGATGCCAATGGACTATGGTTAGTACCCGAATCGTCCGCCAGTTGCGGCTTTGAACATACATATCACGTTTTTTCTTTCATTCGTTCATCGCGTCTAAGAACCCCTTCAAGGACACCGATTACGATTAACCAATCTACAATTGCATTCCTCTCGAGATTCATAACGTCCTGTTTTTCTCAGCGAAAAACTCGGGCTCGTAGAGAGCCGACGAAGGGAGAGATAGAAGTACCACCTGTACGACAAGTTCGAGGATCCGAAAGGGCAGTCTATTTAAAACCAAGATGGAAAAGAACGTCGCAGATACGATGTATACGAATTGTGTGTGCATGTTGTGATATACTATTACAAACCTGCTGGGGTTATTGGTAAGTTGCGTTGCGTTGCGGTGCGTCAGAAGTCCGAATAACCAAGGTGTCGTCAAGTGCTCATCCATTGCGCCCAGCCATTGTTGTGCGCTGCCTCGACCTCGACCTCGACGGCGGTCACACTCGGTCCACCATTCCGATTCGATTCGAGCATCGAGTACATTTCTTGTAACCTCATCTCGGCCTTGGGGGTGTAATAGCAAGCACCCTTGAGGCCTTCGATGAGCCACTTCAATTCGTCGGCATTCAATTCGTCCTCGACCGATTGCGGGCCCTTGGCGTCCCGAGGATCGTACCTCTGCGTCGCCAATTGTGTCCAATCTGCCGTGTGCTCGAGTTGAAAGGCGTAATGGTAAAGCATGTGTCGATCGGCGCCTCGTAGGTATTCGCGCGCGTAGTGGGCGTTGAGTTTGAGCGTTTGCCGAACGCGACTGGTCAATTCATGGGCGTGCATCGGAAGACCTGGGGAAGGCAGTTGAAGAACGAAGCTACGTAGCATGGGAATCAAGTCGATGAGGTCACGATCGCATCGGATGACGCGGGCGAGGTAGTCTTTTTCGTGGTCCGCGGCCGTCGCGACGGCTGATCCCACACTCGAGGGCAAGGTCTCGCTCGGCCCGTGATTAGCATTGTGGTGATGATGGTGGTGCTCGTGCGTCAGACCGGTCTCGTGAATGTACCGCTTCAGCATCTCGACCCCACGTCGGCCATCGTCCACAGCTTGAATCAAATTCCGGATCGCCATGTCGACCTCATCGGCGACCAGCGGTGGACTAGCGATGCGCGCAAACAGACGTTGCGCAGCCGCGACCCAACACGCGAGCGTGTGCACAGCGAGCTGAACGCCTTGCTCGGCTGATTGGGTTGTGCGCAAAATGGATCCAAAGGCGTGTAGTAGCGAGTCTCGAGGAAACTTGGGTTGCACGATAGACGCTTGAGCAAAGTAATGGTGGAGGTCGGATTCGGTGATCATGCACATGCGCCGCGAGTAGGCAGCGATGAGCGCATCCAGCGTCTGCAGAGTATCGAGATCAGTCGAAAGTCACTACTGTACATGTGTGTTTCTAACAGACTGAACTCACATAGAGAGCGACGCCGAACGAGCTCTGCAACTCGGTTATTCGAGCTGACGTCGCCGCCGTCTCGAACAGCTCCTTGTAGTGCGCGATCGCGGTCCTCAGGAGCGACCTAGACTTGCGCGGAATGAACTCAGAAAAGGCGGCCATTTGAGTCAACGCTATCAGAGCCGCCAACGTTTCCAGAGAAACGTCTTCGAGCAGACCGTGATCGAAGCAGAGCGAGTGTGCCTGTGCGACAAGGACCTGACACGCCGACTGACGACGCGTGCCCGCCGACAGGTCCGGATCGCTTTGCCCGTCATCAGGAGCAGCAGCGATACCAAGGACGCCCTGCAAGAAGTTCAACCGTAGGTGAGCAGCTGATCGGGGTCCAGACACTTTCACCACTGGTGCGAGACTAACCGAATGTGGTGAAGCTCGCGCTCCGACTGCGCAAAAGGCGGCGATGGCGACTTGGATGGGACCCGCAAGCTTATCGACCTGCTGGTATTGCGGCATCGATGCGCGGAAAAAGTCGAATGACGGCATTTGAAAGCAACAAGAGGAGAAGAAGGCTGATCGCGCCGGGAAAATGAAGAACGCTGGTTAGACTTGGAACCCGACTCCAGCGCCGATCCTGCTGATTTGGGGAACGAACCTTCGCACAGGTGCTGTGTCAACGATCGAGCCAACTGAGGAGTCGCAAGGCGCCAGTCCACCGATCGCTGCCCAATTTGAGCACCCTCGACTCCACTCAGAGCGGTCTGGGGGCGTGACCGCCCAGATGAGGTCGATGTCGAGGCCGGGGTCCACGTGACAGGATCGGGCTCGCGTGGTGTTTCGTTCTCGACGGTCGATCCAAACTGAAGTTCGAGTTCGACTGCAGCGGAGGGTAAGATGAGAACTGCAAGGTCAGATGGTCGTGGACGGGACGAAGGAGCAAAAACGTTGGCGCTAGCACTGACTCAGCCGCTCCTCCATCCGATTAAGCCGTTCAGTTTCGGCCGCGTCTTGGGCAGACATGGATCTGCAAGACGAAGAGTCACCCTAGCATCAATGCAAGATTCCGATGCAGCACACTTTCAGATCATCTTCGACTCGCATTTTGTCGTTCGGGTGCAGCGAAATGAGATCGCACTCCTCATTACGAATCTTGCAGTTGTTGCAAACGGGGAAGGCGCGATCACATTTGACTAAAGTGGCAATTCGATGATTAGCGTCGAGGAAGACAATGCTTTGCTTTGCGTTGTTGAGAGTGTGTGCGAAACTGACCCTTGCGTATCCTGCAGCGTGCGCAGCTCTTCTCGGTGATGACCGTGTCCGGTTCGCCCGAGTCGCGCGGTTTGCTCGCCTTTCTTTTTTTGCTGCTCGGAACCAAACTCGACGACGTACCGGACAAGTCGGTATCTGTCTTGACCGTAGTTGTCTGAGAGGAAGAAGACTCTGATGGCCTGCTCGCCGACTTTTGCATCCCTGTCGAACTCAATTGGCTAGGATGGAAGCGGCTTTCCCCTGCTGCCGCCGATGCGCCGCCAGATCCACGCGACTCGGACGTGAAGGGGACGACGACGATACTTCTACTGCTGCAAGGCTGTTGCGAGGCTTGGTGTGCTACTCTCTCTTCCG
The DNA here is from genome assembly GCA_022702645.1 of Microbotryum intermedium. Lineage (NCBI taxonomy): Eukaryota > Fungi > Basidiomycota > Microbotryomycetes > Microbotryales > Microbotryaceae > Microbotryum > Microbotryum intermedium. Next base: position 470,689 of record JAHWDX010000023.1, on the reverse strand, counting down.
ACGGGACAGCGGCTGTGGTAGTTGTAGTCGTAGAAGTGCCGGCGGGGGGAGGTCTTTGACGATTGGAAGTGTCCTCGGCGGCGCCTTGGGCGGACCTAAATCGTTCGCCGCCGCGGGTGCCGTAGCCGAATCCGATCGTTATGGCGCTCCGAGACGACGACGAGGACGAGGGGGCACCTTGGGTACCGGTGGTGCTATTTGAATGTGCAGTGCTGTGAATGGGATTAGGGGTGGACCACGAGGACTGAGGCTGTTGATGTTGGTGTTCGTGTTGTTGTGCATGTGGAGCATAGGTCTGGGCCAAAGTCGAAGTGTGTGTCCCACAAGTCGGCGCCAATGGGTCCTCTCCTGAATGTGCTACGGCGACATGGGGGAACACGATCGCAGCCGACTTGGACGACGACGGCGGCAGTTGGGCCGCCGATGGCTGGGTCGCATACTGGCGTTGCTGCAGCAGTCGATGTTGTTGCACGGCTTGCGACATGGAATGCGACGACACGGACGAGTTTTGATGTATCCTGTCGTGGCAAATCGCTGTCGCCGTCATGGCCCACAGACTCACACCGGCGTGCAAGGTCATGTCGTGGTCGTCGCGACCGGCCAAAAGCGTCGTCGATGCTCCTGTTGGCCGTGCGGCGCAAGCAGCATGGAGCGGCGGCTGCTGTTGCTGCGAAGGATGGCGCGACCACTGACTACTCGCAGAACCGACGTGATCTTGTGGGTGCTGTTGGTGCTGTTGTTGTGCTTGGTGATGATGGTGACCTTCCCCCTCGTCGCCACCAACCATCGTCCCAGCTTGTCGCCAACTTCTTGTTTCCGAGTCGAGTCCGCGACTGCGTGTTCGGTCGTGTTCTTAGTAATGGCCGGATAATCGTACGAGGTCAAAGACTCGCGGGTGACGAACTGACGGCTCACGAGCTGGTCCGCGGCCAAAGGGGCTGCGCTGAGGAAAGAAAAAGGCACGACTTGGAGCTCTCCAGCAGCGTGACTTATACTGTGCACTCGTGCAGTAGTAGTGTGGAGGCAAATGACCATTTGGAAGGTGATCGACGCGATCGCTAGAGGTTCGTGCGCCGTCGAATTCCGGCACCAGCCAAAAGCTCGGACCTCCGCGACCAATCCATCGCTTCAAGCGCTCAAGCGCTCAGTCATCAAGCTCAAGCCTGCTCGTCCCTGGCCGGAGCAGCTCATTAAGTCCGCTCCCTCGGTCTCGGCGTCGTCACAGCGGCTATTCACAGGGGTTGTAGAGCTAAGAAATTCGGTTCACTACTGACCGTAATTTAGCGTTGGATGAAAACAACCCTGAGGTTGCGCAATGTGGCCCCTCAGAGGACCACACGAGCAAATTGACGACTCACGACTCACGAGGTCGGAGGTCAGACGGCCTTGGCGCCGTATCGATGCACGGTTGCCATTTTATTAGAGTTGTTCTCGGACTCCAAGCTCCAAGCTCGGCTTGACCTGATGGACTTCGAGAAGGCTTACGATCGGCTATCCCACACTTAGCTTGATGCAGTCCTCCGCGCCGTTGGCCTTGGTCCCAAAGCCCGTCAATGGTACCGAGCGACGTACACCAACCAGTCCGCCTCGGTCTTCCTCAATGGGTGGCTCTCTGCCGCTTTCAACTTCCTGTCGGGGGTTAGACAAGGCGATCCTCTCGCTCCGTCTCTCTTCGTCCTGGAGATCGAAGGTTTTGCCTGTCAAATCCGTTCAAGAGTCAAGGACATAGAGAGTCCGGGCCTACAAACGATTCGCGAACTCCTCTTCGCCGACGACGCATGCTGCGCGCTTCACGACCTCTCGGACCTCCAAGATCTCAATCGGGCGATCGGATTGTACGAGCGGGCAAGCGCCAGCAAGCTCAGTAATGCCAAATCGTTCCTCTACCCTCTCGGATCGTTCAGGAACCATCCGATCGTTCCACGCCTTGGAACCTGGCGTCTCAGCGACTCTCAATTCCGCTACCTCGGTATCCAGGTTGGGGTGGACATTGCCGAGGATGCGGGTTGGGAGGAGGTCAAGTCGTCCACCATTGCTTGTATACGGTCTATCCCGATGTACGACCTTCCTTACGCACCCAGGTGCTCGATCATCAACACCTACTGTTACACGAAGGTCCTCTTCTACAATCGTTTCCTCCCAGCCCCAAAGAGTGTCGTCAAGGAGATCAAGGATGCCGCCATGCTCGCAATCCACGGTCGAGACTCGGATGGAACTCGAAGGCGCCCGATTCGGCAGGCACATTGACCTCAATGCTCGAGATGCATTGACTTATCGCTTGAGTGTCGGTAAGACCTCGTACCTACCTAGGTAGGTACCAACCTGGTCTATGTATCCCTAAGGGTTTATCCCTCAGGTTTTTACGGGGGGTGGTTTGTGTAGGTCTTTTTGTGCAAAAGGTCCGGACCGCGCGCGACTTTTGCCTTTTTTGGCAGGTCGGACTTTCGTGCGCCAGGCTCAGTGCTCAAGCGCCTGGACTTGCCCAGACCCAGCTTTCGTCAGCACCTGTGACGTTCGAATGGCTGGCGACGAGTCCACGCATGGGTGCGACGGTGCAGTGCGGCCATGCTGCTTTCCGAGCTGTACTCCGATCTCGAAATTCACAAAGACTTTCCGCTTGCTGTCTGACCCATTGCCTCATTCTTTTCACGTCGGAGAGACGCGAGAATTGGAGCGTGTCAGTGCTGACGCCAAGTTGCCGCCTCCCGTCGTCGAACTCGACGAGCCAACGAAAGTTTTCTGAATTGAGATACCCGAGTACGTACTTCGGCCACCGCCCACAGCCAGGTCGCGCTTGAACCTAAAGCATAACCACCAAGGTCGGTCCTTCTCTCTATTTTACAGCTGCCCAGCTTCGACTCCGTTTCGCCACTACCTGAGCGATCTGGCTTCGGATAAAGGGAAATTCGATGTGCCGCCAGCCCTGAGACAAGCGAGGAAGCCCACAACACTTTGGTGAATGCCCCAAAACGCAAATTTCATAGAACAAAGACCACAGCAATGAGTGGGGCTTTGGGACGAGTGGGAGCAGCAGCAGCCATCGAAAACCTTTGTGGTGGAAACGATTTGCGGCAATTATGCATGCGACATCGCACACGTTTCGTTGCGCGTACTTAGAACTCAAGACTAAGACAGTGAGTGCTCTTTCTCAAAGTGCCACAAGGCGAGAGGAGCAGCCCAGAATGATCGCATCTGGAGGTGATGGCCCAGCTGGCTGCATGCGACCGCCGGGCTGAGTCTCCTTTACTATTCCGCGCCGGTTCTGACACCGACATTCCAACTCTTCCATTCTGCCTACTCTGAACGCAAGGACCACTTCAACAAATCGATCTTGCTTCAAATACCGCTCTCTCTTCGAAAGCGCTCAGACCGGCTGAATGCAGTCTGGCGACTCAAGGTTTCTCGGCTCATTTTCGTGGCCTTCTGCCAGAAACAGCTTTCAGTACCGGGATAGAGAAAGTGGTCTCGAGTCGCCGTCGCAGCTTTGTCAGAGCGTGGTCTCCTGAGTGGTTAAGCTGTAGAGGTAAATACGACAGCTGCAACACTTTGTTGAACAACACCTGGCGCATTGTGCTGGGATTGCTCATCACGCGCTTCAAAAGAGGATGATTGGCAGGGCTTGGACTCTGGAGTTCGATTCCCGAGTCGGCGCTCCGGCTCTCCGGCTCTCCGATCTCTTTCGAAAAATCTACGCAAGTGTATGAGACTCGGAGCTTATTAGAGCACTTGTTGGAAGATAGGTAGCGCCAGAGCTTTGATTTCTACCCTTAAGGTGCGCCCGGCACGGGCCTTTCTATCTTGCTAAGATCACTGCAGGTACGGTACCTACATAGGTACCTGTCTGGGTGGATAGGTACCTGTAGAGAGGTGGGTAGGTAATAGGTACCTGTACATCGAATAGGTATCACTTTGCGCCGGTAATCCCGACGAATTGGCTCCAAACTTCGACTTGCCCACTTTCCCACTTCGAACTCCACCTGGATTCGCGACTGGTCTATTTCACCTTCTCTTCCGACGTAGGTGGTACGGTACCTTAAAGTAGGTACCTACCTAGGTAGGTATCATAGGTTTGTGCAAGTTAGGGTTACAATTCCCTGAACATCGTAACCTGTATTTTCCATCTGTGATTAGTGAAAACGCTTGCATTGGCAACATAAATTCATCCCAAGACGATGCCGAGGCTAGCCAAGAAGGGCATTGGTAATTGACCACACACACACACACACACACACACACACACACACACACACAAACAAGAGCAATCCCCCAAAAAATGACCGAGAAGGAGACGACGAAAAACATTGTTACGCGGCATTGATGATGGCGATCAACGCATCCCGATAATTGCCCGTGGTCTCCTTCATCACATCCGGCAACAGGTCCCTCGAGTACTTTTGGCGATACGCCCCTTTGAGTTGTTGCCAGCGATGACGATCCCAGTGGGCTCGAACGATGCGCATGATCAACAGGAGGTCCTTGGTGCCTACACCGGCCATGGCGTGGTGAAGACGTTTCGCGTCTCGCCCTATCTCCGGAGACGGGACCAGGAAGAGATTCGAGCAGTGAGTGGACAGAATCCACGACTCGACAAGTGGGGGAAAACAAAGAAGCGCTCACAACAACCATTCGTATCGCGTTTGCCTCCTTCCAAAGCAAAGAGGTACATGTCCTTGAGATGACCGTCGACGCAGCGCTTGATGTTGTGCGTCAACGTGGCTCGGGCGAGCGTCTTGTATTGCGTTTGCACCGCTTGGAGATGCGCGGGCGAACGCGCAAAGATGATGGAGGATCTGCGAGGCGGTCGAAACGGACAGTTAGTGAATAAGAAATGTCTCAAGAGGCAGACCCGTCTGTCATAGCAGCAACTTACACATGCTGCTGGTCGATGCTGACCTCGCCCGTGACATGAACCTGAATGACCTTCTTGAGTTGCTGCCATGCCAAAGCCACAGTTCGGGTCCAAGGTTCAGGTTGTGTATCCCGCAAGACATACAGAGACAATTAGCCTCCCACGTACCTGAGCATCATCTTGGACCATCTGCTGATTGATCTGTGCCGGAGCCGCGCCGATAAATCCTCCTACACCGCCAGCTCCACCCTGACCGGCTTCATTCTCCGGCGTCCTCCCCATGTTGGGTTGATCTTTCCAATCGCCAAGCAAAGCGACAGCCATGGCAGACTTGGTCTTCATCGACAACTCATCCAGCACCTCCTTTTCCATCGATTTGCCCGTGTGAGCTTGGAACGCCGCTTTGAGAAGATCCACCGCCAAAGGGGTGCGACCGATCAAGACCTCGGTCAAGATCATCTCATTCGTACCCAAGCCTTTGCAAGCGTCCTTGACGAGTTCGACGTCGCCAATCAATGGTCCCACGAGGATCTGCACGATCAGCGTCTCGTAGTTGCCTCTCAACTCCTTTTCAAGTAGCTTGATCATGTCTTTGCCTTCGCGCGCTTTGTAAGCGTAGATCAGAGGTGGGATGCGCACGGCCTGCAACGTCGCGACGACGCCGGTGATCTTGTCCTCGTTCGTCCCGAGCCCCTTGCAAGCCTTCTTGATCGTTTCGATGTCCTTCGCGGGGTCGTAACCGTCGACAGCTTGGTTGGCCCTCAACTTTTCTTGGGCAGGCAAGAGCGGGTTCTCGGAGGGGTGAACTTGAGTCCCCAGGTACGTGCGTGGGATAGGGGCGGGTGCTGCATATCCTGGTTGAGGGGCGTAACCTCCAGGTGCAGCAGGCTGTCCGTACTGGCTCGGTGGGGGTGCGCCGTACTGTCCAGAGGGTGGGGCTCCTACGGGTACGACAGAAGTGTAAGATTAACGATGCGACGAACCCCCTCTGGATGGTTCGGTTCAACACCGACCGTAAGCCTGCTGAGGCGGTGCGCCGTATTGGTTCGGAGGTGCGCCTAGTCGTCGATAACACGAAGGAAAAACCTTGATCAGGATCTAACCTTCGGAATTAAACTCCGAACGAGGGCATTCTGGAACTGACCATGGCCCTGTTGGGCAGGAGGAGCGCCGTATGCTCCCTGGGCAGGAGGTTGTCCGTATTGACCCTGTGGCGGCTGACCGTACTGCCCTTGTGGCGGCTGACCGTATTGACCTGCTGGCGGTTGACCATAATGGCCAGCTGGAGGTTGTCCATGTTGTACCGCAGGTGGAGGCTGACCGCATTGGCCTGTGAGAGAACCCGGATGCGTGAGCTCGCACACATCTAGACTTTTCCCGGAGGAGCGAAAATTTATCACCTTGCGGTGGGGCGCCATATGCCTGCTGTTGCGGTGGGGCCGCACCATACTGGGGCTGCTGACCATCTTTTAGGGCACGACAGGAGATACGACATTGAGTTTGGGGGAAGATTAGTGGATCGCTAGAAGAGGAACTGACAAGGTTGCTGCTGCCCCGGTGGGGGCGTTTGTCCATACGGCTGTTGCCCCTGAGGTGGCGGTGCACCATCTGAGGGCGAGAGGAAGCGCATTCGCTCGATGAGCCTTTGATTCGTTGCCCCAGAAGAGACAAGTCGTGACATACATTGCTGAGGAGCGCCGTACGAGGGTTGACCTGCCGCGGCAGGAGGCCCGCCGTCTGACAGAGCGTGAAGCCAGGATCGAAGCCAAGCATGTTAAGTCAGCACACGTCAAAGGAATTTTCGATTGATCGTATTTGGACGATTCGGAGCCGGAAAGTAGAGGTTTGCAGCTGTATAACAGCCACCGGGTGCAGGGGGGCGGGCAGGCAACTCCTCCCCTTTCCCCACATGGGGCTGACTGTTCGATGTCCTAGTCTCATCGCCCCGTTGAGGGCGCTTCACAAGCCGGTCACCCAACATTCATACAAATCTCTCATCTGGAATCCTTTGGACATGAAACGGCGACTCCAGATGTGAGACAGGAGGCTGCTCGTCGTGCTCCGCCGAGCGGATCGATGCCAAGCCAGGAGCCAGCTCCGATCCGGCTATCGGTGGACAGATCCCGGAAGCATCTCTTGAGACTGCCACAATACCCACATTGATTATTGTAAGTGGGCTGTTGATTAGCGTAACCTGACATCTCGTTCTGTGACGATTTGTATCTGAGGTGGGGGGAAGGTAGGAAAGGAATGAGATCATGAAAGTTGGAGCCGCGTGGCGTCGATCGCTTGTCGGGCTCCATTTCACGGCGGGGCGGTGTAAGGCCGGCCGGCGAGGCAGGCAAGATGTGCATACATCCAGCTCAGCCGCGCTCCCTCGGGCCTTGGGGCTCGATCACGTGCACATGACCAAATTTCGCAACTTCGGCGGCTCCGATCTTACCTATTGCACAGTTCAGATAATCGATTCTCAAACCAAGTGATCCCTACCTATCCTGCGGCCTCTAAAAAAATAGTCAACCCCTCGACACATTTTTCCATTTCCCCGGTGGGGGCGCGCTCGGACCTTCTGCCCCTCCGCGAAAGCCGACCTCCGCTGCCTCCGCTGCCTCCGCTTCCTTCTTCCTTCTTCCATCTGATCCTCCCTCACCCACCTTCCCCCATATCAAAAGTCTTCCTCACCTATTCGACCCCATTTTCTCAAAACTATGACCGAAGGTCGTGGTAAAGGAAAGAAGAAGTACGTTTCAGGAGGCTACACTTCGAAGCGCCAAGTCGGTGGACCGGGGATCTTCATCACCACCATCCGGGGCAAGGAATCGCGATGCGTGCAAGAGTTCTACAACCTGTTGGATGAGGTGGGGTTTTTTGAAAGCAAGTAATCTGGGTAGAGGATGTGACTGATGCTCATGTTCGATGATGGTGAAAAGGTTGCAGATCGTTTGTACCCCAAGGAACGACTGGCCGAGTTGGAGAAGCTGCGACCCGCCAAGGCAGCAGCTACGACTTCTGATGCTCCAGGACTGATGAACCAAGATGCAACAGAAGCACCCATCAAACCAGAAGAGGAGCAGCAGGAAGATCCGCAAGCAGAAAAGGAGACAGAAGAGGACCAATCGATCGAAGCGCAGATCGCGAGAGAAATCGCCGCTCTCAATCCACGCAAGACCAAGAAATCCAAAAAATCGTTGTCATCCCAATCCACCAGCACAAAAGGAGGGACGGGGAAGAAGAAGAGAGCGAGGTTCCTCTCCGCCGAGACAGGGACGGAATGTGGTCAGTCCTTTTTTCCCACCCGCTCCACCCCTACGCGACAACGAAGAGCTCATGAGAGGGTAGCTGACTTGTCTCCTGATTCGATGCGGGTACGCACAGTCTGCTTCTTTTCCATCGCATGGCCTTACGACCCCGTCGAGCTATGCAAAGGCATCGTCGACGACCTTCAATCGACCAAAGTCCTCAAAACGAGGTCAGTCAAAACTCCCCCAGACACAATCGAATCAATCTCTCCTCGCTCATTGCTCGTTCCCCGTTCAAACGATCAGGTTCTGCCTCCGCCTCACCCCCGTCAGCATCTCATGCCATGCCATGAAGACCGAGACCGTTCTCGAACAATCGAAAGAGTTGATACGACGCACGTTCAAAGAGTTTTCGGCTTCGAAACAGATCTCCGACTTCACGGTTCGTTCTTCGCGTCTTGCAAAAAAGGTCCTTGAACGTGTTGCAAGAATGTAACTGATCGCTTTATGTTCTTTGATCAGTTCGCGATCGAACCTTCGATCCGATCGCATTCAGAACCCATCACCCGTAGTTGGCTGATTGAAGGATTTGGCCACCTCGTCAACGACGTCGCCTCGTCCGAATCGCTACAAATCAAAGCCAATCTTTCCAATCCCGATCTGGTCCTCCTTCCCGTCGTGTTGATGAAGGAATATGCATTAGGGATCGTCGAGGGTAAGGGATGGGTAGGGGAAGGGAAGAAGTGGAATATGGATGCTATTGGGGCCGAGATCAACAAGAAGTTGTTGAGTGGGGACAAGGCGGACGGTGCGGTTGAAGTGATCAATCGATCGACGGGTGGGGCAGCAGCGGTCTAGCGAAATTCAAAAGTCCAGTCACAGTGTTCTGCAATAGAAAAACAACATTGCATCGACTCTTTCCGCACTACACCCTTACTCCCCTGCGTCTGACCCTCCTCCTCTCCCCAATCTCCTCCTCCAACCTCTTCCTCAACCTCGTACATTGATCCCTCGCCCCTCGTTCCTCCAAAGCTCTCATCAAGATCTTATAAGCGACCTTCCTAACCTTTTCAAATTCATCCTCCCTCATCACCCCCACTTTGTCCAACCCCATCTCGTCTTCTGCCCCTAATACCTTCTCAGCGATCCTTTCGATCCCCGACGCATCGACGACGCAATTCCACTTGACCAAGCCTTTCAACCCGACGTTGTTCAAGATGCCTCGACTGACCGCACCCACGCCCACACCCACACCCCCCTCAGCCTCCTCCACCCTCGTCATCTTCCTCCCCACCGCACTTTGTTCAATCCATCTCCAAGTCTTGCCCACCCTTTCAACCTGCTTGCGTCCCTTGAGCCTCCCTCTTCTCGCCTCACCCAAATCCCAAGGTCTTCCCAAAACATCCCTCAACAACAGCCCAACACCCATAGACACATCCGTCTTTTCAGCCTCGTGCCCTAGATCGTCCTTCATCCTTCTTCTCAACCGCGACAAGGAGACGTCGTGTTTGGTACGCACGTAGAGCGTGTAGAGTTTGGAATAGCATTTCGTCCACTTCAATCGATCGCTCTCGGAGAGAATCTGCAAGGTCTTGGTATTGAGCCGTTGACGAATGAGGTCAAAGTCGTGGATCGCGAGTTGGGGTCGACGCGTCAAGAGGTGCGAACTCAAGCGAGCCGATAAGGATCCGACGGTCGGGACAAAGGTCGGATGATTCAAGAGGTCGGACCATACCCGGTCCGAAGTCATGGCGCGATGCGAATGGAGCATGGATTCGTATTGCGGCAAAGTTCGGGAAGAAGCTGGGATGAGGAGGAACACTTTGGTCGCTAGTTTGGCCTGACGGGCGCTGATCAAGGCGTCGAGGATGAAGCGAAGGCGTGAGGAGGTGAACGACGTGGGGTCCCTTACCATGACCAATTCAACGATTCGGGCATAGAAGGGTTCGAGAGGTGCATCGATGCGGAAGCGATGGAGGAGCAGCGTCAGACACCTGTCGAGCGTGGCACGCAGGGTCGCGTCGATTGCTCGCGAGGCATCCGCATCCGATGACGAGGCCCAATGCTGTTCCAGAGACGTGACAAAGGCTTCGGCGGTGTACAAGACGACGTCACCTCGACGATGCCACTCGTCATGATCGGCCAGAACGGTGAGCGTCGAGGCAGCGAGATCGACTCGGGCTCGAGGGTCGAGGGCAGAGTCGGCTGCGAGCAGCTGGGCGACGAGATCTGTTCGTGAATGTCGCAAGGCCGCTTGGCCGAGGAGAGCACGTTGCGCAACCGTCAGCTCGGGCCGTGAGCTCGAAAAGTGGTCGATGACCCGATGAGCGAGCGCTGTGGTGTTCCCTTCTTCGACCACTTCGGTCCGTGCAGCCCACTGCAAAAAGGATGAGACGAGCGTCGCCTTGACCTCGGGGGACATGCCGTTCTCCGGAGTGCCAACGAAGGCTTGCCAAGCCCATTCGACGAGCTTGTCCGAGAGAGCGTTGAGTTCTCCAAAGCGGTCCTTGGTCTCAGGGCTGCCTGACAGACATTCCCATACGACCTTGGACGGCACCTCGACGAATGCCATGACGGCCAGTGTCGTCCAAGAATCGGGTCGAGCGCGCGCTTCCGAGAATCTGGACAAGACCTCGACGACGTGAGGCATTCGTTCCATCTTGCGTGTGACAAAGCTCGAGACGACGGTTTCTTTGGTAGACGGGGCGACCTTCACTTCGGGTTCGGAGAGCTCGACGTAGCTTGAAAGCAGTAGATTCAACGCAGGGACGTTGTCGATCTCTTCCGTCCTCCTCTGCTTTCGGGAGGCCAAGTCTGCCTCGGCTCGTTTTGAAACGGATGTGGGAGCCGACTTAGACTTGCTGCTGTCGTCGATGCGTTGCACAGTACTTGTCTTGCGCACGAGCAAGCCGAGCGCGCTCGCACCCAAGAATATGGCTTGGAGTAGGAATGCGGTCAAGAGGTGGGGGTTTTCGCTGCTCGAGTGGGGAAGGTAGGCGATGGGAGGCGGTGGTGTCGGTGCACCGTTCGTTTGCGAGTGGTCTTGTGAATGAGCTCCCGGGGGTGGTTCAGATCAGAATCGGTGGTGTCCTCGAAGATGGGTAGGATCGAAGGCAGCGCGCGTTCGGAGCGGTGTCGTCGGATGTGCTCGAGCAGCGCCGCGGTTGCTTGTCTTGACTTCAAAGGCAATACCTCTTGGCCACTAGGATGGTTTGAGGGTGGTGCGTCCCTGTTGATGGCAGGTGGTGGTGTCGACGGTGGAGGTGCAGAGACGGTGTTGACACAGTGAGCTGGAATGGGGGGAAAAGCCCCAGAGATGAAGAGATGGTGAGTTGGAAGTCCTCGAGAGGTTGGAATACCTAAAGACTGACCACGCGTCGCTGCTCTCGGAATCGGGTTGAGATCATCAAAGGGTGACGAGGTGCCGTCGCTGGGGTGCGAGGGGAAAGTCCAATCGGGTCGTGTGCCGTTCGCGGTCTCGGTCTCGAGCGTGGTGTTGAAGGTCGCCAGCACGGACGAGGTTGATGCTTGCTGGGGCCCGGTATGAGGTGAAGAGCAGAGCGAGCTCGAATGTCGACTACACGTCGTCGTCGCCGCGGATGAGCAGCTGCTCCTGGGTCGTTGAGAATGACAAGTCGAGCTGAGCCCGGTCGTACCACTGCCGGTGCATGACGAGCTCAGTGCGGCCAAGAGAGAGGGTGAGACGGCCCATGCCTTGGCCTCGACGACTGTCCTCCGTGCGAGCATCGATGTACAGGTCGAAAACCGTCAGACGGCAGGCGGCGGCGACAGCTCGACAGCTTGCCGGGCCAGGACGCTGCGCGCTGCGCCTCCACGCGCAAACGACGGCTGTGAAGTGTGCATACGCCGCCGAGCAGGGTAGCATAACCGGAGAACACACCTACCCCAAAAGCCAAACGAAACCCTTTTGCGGCGGAAGGTGCATATATTCAGCCTGCCGAAGCCTGAGACGGGCCCGACGCTCGGAATAATGCTCGGTCCAGCTGTTTGTCGCGGTTGGGGTCCCGACTGCCGAGACTGCCGACGCGTCGCTGCTTCTTCCGCTGGCATCCCATCACTCAGTTGCCCCCAGCATGGTCGCAACACGATCATCCTCGGCGGCCAACACCCCCGACAAGGCCGCCTCCACCCCCAAGCAGCGCTCAGCAAAATCAGCCTCGGCCACGACGAGCGCGGCCGGATATGACCCCGCTCCCCGATCGACCTCGTACGAGTTTGGTGGGCCGATCGGCGCGTGTGGCGTCACCCTCGCCGTGCCCTTCTTTGCCTACTGTGAGTTCACTGCCTACCATCTGATACGAGAACTTGGGCTGTTCTGTTCGCTATGATTATGAAACGCCGCACTCAGACCGTCAACTCGTCCACCCTCGCTGCACAGGGCTCACGCTCGCGTGCACGGCGCAACAATGTCCTCCGTGGCCCATGTCCAACTTTGTCGACTTCCACGGCCAGGGGTTCCAGAGGATGACGACCTGGCAGTTCTACCGCGACCTCTTCTCGTGGGACGCATCCATCGTCTATGCGCTGTGGTACCTCTGGACCGTCGTCTGTTGGGCCGTCCTGCCCGGAGTTCAGGTTCATGGGGTCGAGTTGAGGGATGGATCTCGTCTGGCCTACACCATGAATGGTGCGTTCGCCGCCCTGCGTGAAGAGAGCTTTGCAATACGTAGCTAAAACCCCCACGGCGTACCACGGCGTACTGTTCATTAGCCTTCTCCACGATGGTCCTCACCCTCGTCCTCATCGCAACCACCACCTACACTCAGGGCCTCAAGCCGCTGCTCTTCATTGTCGGGAATTACGTCCAGCTCATCTCGGCCGCCATCGTCATGAGCGTCGGACAGGTACGAGGTGTCGCCCAGGTTGAGGTTCGGCTCAGAAAGGGGATAGCATATTGATACCGGCGATGTTTTCCATCAGGCCGTCTTTGTCCACGTGCAATCGCACCAAAAGCAAGTCTTCGAGACGCTCGGAGCTCCCAAGGGATATTTTGAACAACCCATGCTTGCCCTCGGTGGCAACACCGACAGTGGGCTCTACAACGTCAGTACCGTTTCTCAGCACCTGATGCTCCACAGAACCTGACGAAAAATCCTTCTTTCTTCTTTCACCGTCTCTCTCAGTGGTTCATCGGCCGAGGCTTGAACCCGCGCATCGGTTCATTCGACATCAAGTCCTTCAACGAGCTGCGCCCCGGCATGATCCTCTGGGTCATCATCGACCTCGCCATGATCGCGTACCAGTACCACACGATTGGGAGGGTCACCGACAGCATCTTGCTCGTCGTCGCCTTCCATTCGTGGTACGTCTTTGATGCGCTTTACAACGAGGTGAGTCATCGACGTCGTCCCTTTTCCGCAAGGGCGTCTAGACTGAATCGGACTTTGCATCGCCATTTTCATTCCAGGCCGCCATCTTGACGACTATGGTCAGTACCAAATCCTACTCGAAAGCCGCACATCAACGCGACTGACAATATCCCCATCCTTCACCTGACAGGACATCACCACCGATGGTTTCGGCTTCATGCTCTCGGTCGGCGACCTCCTCTGGGTCCCCTTCACCTACTCGACCTCGGCTCGCTACCTCGCCCTTCACCCCACCGACCTAGGGCCGATCAAGACATTGCTCATCATCGGACTGCAGTTCTTGGGCTACTGGATCTTCAGGAGTTCCAACAGCGAGAAGAACGAGTTCAGGAAGGGCAACAACCCCAAGAGTGAATTTCTCATCAAGTGGAAGGCGGGCCTTTTTTTCGATTTCAGAAGCCCGGAGCTGACCTTTTTTGGGGTGTCTTCTTCTGGGCATGACAGACCTCAAGTTCTTGCAAACCGAACGAGGGACCAAGTTGCTCACGTCCGGGTGGTGGGGTCTTTCGCGTCATCCCAACTAGTACGTCATCAAAACAAAAACAAAAACCCTTAACCTACACTCCCACTACAAGTTTCACTAAACCCCAACTTCTTTCCCCCTACCCCCCTCTTCCCCTTCCCCCTTTACTCACAGCATGGGCGATTGGTTCATGTCCTGGGCCTGGTCCCTACCGACGGGTTTTTCGACCCCGGTCCCTTATTACTACGTCATCTTCTTTGCGATCTTGTTGATCCATCGCGGGATGAGGGACGACGAGACGTGCGCGCACAAGTACAAGAAGGATTGGGAGACGTACAAACGGATCGTAAGGTGGAGGATCATCCCTTATATTTATTAGGCAAGAGGTATGTGGGGAAATTGGAGAGGGTCGTGTTTGGCGAAGGCTGGGAGTGATGTCGCTGTTTACTGATTTGCCAAAAAAAGGAGAAAAATTATACGAAAACCCAAACTTAATTATCTACACGAAAATCAAACCCAACGAGGCTCGAGAGAGAGGCGGGGAAAGGAGAATAGCGAGAGCGAGAATCACCACCTTACTACCCCTTCCCCACTGAAGGTCCGACGAACGCACTCGCATAGCTGACACTACTCCCCTTGAGCTCCTTGACGCGTTCGCTCTGTTCGTACCTCGTCCAAACCAAACGATGTTGACCACTTCCTTCCGATCGTTCGGACTCGTATTCGGACTCCGCCCAGGCGGCCAAGGCTCCTAATAACACTCCGATGGGATGACGCCCACAGATCGTATTCCTCGTCTGTTTGAGGTAGGCATTGAATTCTTGATGCGCAGAACGAGGCGTTCGACCTCCAACGTCGTCTTCGGATGTTCGACGAGGTGCTTGATCGAACGAAATGATCCTCATCCCTTCCCTATCCAACTTCTCGATCGACTCATCAATCGTACAACACCCTTTTCCGGCACCCACATTGGAACCTTTGTTCAAGGCTTCACCTTGTCCTACGTCCATCTCCACCCGAGGGATGTAGTACGTGTATCCAAACCTCGCACCCCAATGACAAAAATCGGACGATACTATGAATAAGGTCTCGGGGGAACGGAGGTAGGGTTCCAAGAGGGCGCCGTAGGTTTTTTCGGACGTGGAGGAGAGCGAGCCAACGAGGATGGGCACGATGGAAATATCCGTACGCCTGGGTAGAGAAGGGGCGGTTGGTCAGAAGAAGACTTTAGGATGGTAAGATCTGGCATTCTTCTTACCCTTCAAAGATCTTGCGGACATAGCTGTAGGGTCAAGAAAGGTGAGCTCGAGAATTACTCACAGTTGCTGTGAGGGGTTTGTGTAGGAGCTCACGGGAGGTGCATCTCGATGCTACCGGAGATGACATCAAGTGATCCCAACGAGTCAGATACTGAACTGGTAGCTATGCGTTGGGCTAAAACACACCTATGCTCATCCTCATCGGTCTGTTGATCCATCCACTCGAACTCGCCGGTCGCTGCGAGTTCGGCGATAGCTGATTGATCCAAGTGAGTTTCAGCAAAACCGCGACTTGGCTTTGAAGCGATACCACCCAAAGCTGTTTTGACTGACTCTTCTTGTCCAGTTGCAGTGGACCCAAAGGCGTGGCGTACTGATCGCATTGCGAGAGTGCACATCCAGGTAGGGCGACGTGGTGCGACGGTCCGAGGATGAAGATTCGTTTGCTATTGTTCAGACCGAGGGCGAGGTGGCGAGGTGGAGGTGTCGAGGAAGGGCGATCGGGGGACGGAAAGGGGGATCAGCTTCGTCGGTCGTTGGAGGCGTGTTTTGATCCTTTTCCAACAGCTCTAGACTCACATGTGCTGTACATCGACGCAACGATAGGCCCACGCAGCTGTGGGACCCGAATACGCATAACCGGCATGACTGCCAGCAGTTTTTGACCCAAACGACGTCCCGGTCCCCCCACACGGCCGCCCCAAGTCAGCCACTGATCGCGCACCTCCCCTCCTCAGGGCCATAGGATCAGTCTTACGGAGCAATGATGGCTTTGCACCCCTTCACTGGGAAGCCAGTCGGTGCATCCGGTTCTCCCTCTGATGATGACGAGGTCGAGGTGTCGTGGACGGCTTGGAGCCATTCGTTCAATTGACGATCCAGTTTCGAGCCTGTCCGATAGGGCACTGCGTCAGTGTGGAGGTACAAGCAGGGGACGAGGAGTGAGGAATAGGAAGTGGGATTGGGGTGGTACTTGCTTGAGTTGGTGTACCATGATCCTGCGTGGGAGGCGGCGCGGACGAGCGGGGACATGGTTGTTGGGGCTTAGGGGATCGATGACGAGGAGCCCCGATACGGCGAGGCAAGTGGGGGAGGCCCAAGAGGCACAAGGCGGTCGACCGCTCAGAGCCCCAGAGCTCAGCGCTCAGATCTCAGAGAGAGCCAGCCAACAACTTTCATTCTAGACAATAACAACTTCAATATAATAATCGCGGCAATACAAACTCCGCATTTCTATCCTACATCCCCCTCGAATCGACCGGTTCGACCAACTCCATCCTGACCTTACCCCTCTGCGTATTCTTATCCTTCTCCACCGAGATCTCCACCACGACCTTATCAAAGACCCCGATGGTGACCTTGTCCTTTCCATCTTTGGACGTTGGGATCGAGATCTCGTACCTTTCGGCATCGTATTCATTCTCTCTTTTGAATGTGACCAGGCCTTCGAGACCGAATCTATCAGGACGAAGACGAAAGAGTCTGTCAATGTACATTCAAACTCCTCAATGACGAACCCCAACCCCCGACACTCACTGCGAAACAAAGACGGCCAACCCATTCCTAAAAGTCCGAATCACGAACGCTTCTGCCCGAACTTTACCCAACCCTTGTCCGACCCTGGCGTTCTCCCTCCCTTCAATCGCCAAAGCGACGTAAAACTCGATGCTCGCCCTCGCGGCTTGTTGAGCACCCCGATGCCTCTTGTTCACGACCCCAAGCGTCTTCTCCACAAAAGCCTTGGTCTGCAAACCCGCATGCAGAGGCGTTGACGAACAAGCGGCCGAGAGTTGTCGATGGACCAATACATCGGCGTATCGACGGATCGGGGAGGTGAAGTGGGTGTAGATAGGGGACGCGAGACCGTAGTGACCGAATTCGGACCGCGCCAACGACCCCGAACAAAAGTACTCGGCCGAGAGCATGCATCGCGTCGCCATGATTCGGACGAGGGTGTTGAACGCTGGTAGCTCCGGGTCCTGATAGAAATGAAAAGGATGATCAGATCGACTCGTGGGGTCCGAAGAGCGCAATGAAACTTTGCAGGAACTTACGACGCATTCGTCGAGCGATTTCGCCAATGCGCCTGAACTCGAAGCATCGAGACTCATCCCCCTTCGTTTGGCCAAGACGTCCTGCAGCACCTCGAAGTTCGTCTTGGGTGGTGGTGCGTGTCGTCTGCAGTCCAAAAACAAGATTCATCAGTCCAAGCTTTTTACTCTTAGTATCTCGACACCTCAGATCCGAAGAGGAACGCACCTCAACACCGCCGTCTGGGGGAACTGTTCGTGGATCCTCTTGGCGACCGAGATGTTGGCCAAGAGCATGAACTCCTCGACCAATGAATTGGTCTCGTACATCTCCTTCTGTTCAACGTCGATCGGGTCCGAAGATTCGGCCGATTCCATATGGATCTTGACTTCGGGCGAGGCGAGATTCAACGCGCCGGCTTCGAAGCGCTTGGCGCGGAGCTTGATGGCAATCGAGTTGAGTAGTCGGATGCCGTTCGTCAAGGGGTCATTGAGGGATCTGGGGGGAGGATAGGATGGGCCAGTTCGTCAATCGCCAGTATAGCCGTTCAGCACCTCGTGTAACTTACTTGTCATCCTTTCTTTTTTGCGCGGCCTCATAAGTGAATGCCTCCTTGGAAGCAATCACACTCTTGGTGAACCGGACATCGACTAGATTCGCGTCTTCATCAATCTCCCAAATGACCGAAAAGGCCAATCTTTCGACATAAGGCCTGAGCGAACACAAATTCGTCCCGAGCAAAGCGGGCAACATGTCGACACGTTTATCGACGAGGTAGACGGTCGTTCCTCTCGAGGCGGCTTCGGCGTCCATCGGGTTGTCGGGATGGACGAAGTGCGTGACGTCGGCGATGTGGACACCGGCTTCGATGTTGCCGTTCGGTAAGCGTTTGGCGTGCAAGGCGTCATCGATATCTTGGCATCCTGGAGGGTCGATCGAGCAGACGATCTCGTCCCTCAAATCGACGCGACCTTGCCAGATCCCCTTGGGGTCGTCATCCTTGGGTGGGACGACCCAGCTCTCCCCTTCTTGAGGTAGACAGCTCAAAATGGCATTCGAGAAGGGTCGGTAAGGGACCTCCCATTCCTCCAACAGCGACTCAAGTTCGCCCTCCTTACTCCCGACTTGACCCAAAGTGCGAACGAAATGACCCTCAGGATACTTGGACGTCGTCGGCCATCGGTCTATCGAGACGAGGAACTTCTGAGTCGAGAGCAGTGCGGCTTGGCGCGTGAGGATCCGGATGCGAGGGATCGATCTCGAGACGGGGGAGGCAAAGATCGGGGTCGAAGTCGTCGATGTCAAAGCCGCGGGAGGTAAAGATGATCGATCGAGATGGCAGACGTAGGTCCTCCAATTTCTTTTCATGACGCCGACGACTCGTCCGGTGGGTTGCACGTCCTTTCTCGCGACAGGTTTCATCCGTTCGTCGTCGGGGTCGTGGATTTCTTGATCCGATCCGTCGGCTGAGTCGGCATCGGGGTCATCGTTCTTGGCTACAGTATCAGCGTCGACAACGTCTACGGCTGCTCCTTGCCATTGCGATTCGGGCAAGAGCTCGACGACGACGACATCGCCGGCGACGGAGCGGTTCATACTCTCGAGGCCCACGAGGAGAATCGGTTTGGTTCGACCATGGCACGCGACCGTGGCCTGTGGAAGAAGATCAACGTGAGGAACTTTCAGAGGGGTTCTTCCCGCTTGCGTGTTGGCTTACCTCTTTGTAGTTGTACGGGTTGGGGTTGAAGTGCCCCTGAAACAATTTGCCGGCCTTGACACCGGCTTGAAGGACCGACGGCAAGAGGTACTGGTGGGGAATCGACACAAGATATGATCAGATTCTGGATTCATCCCAATCACTGACGGCACTCACCTCGGGATACAAAGCCCTCCCCTTGTGTCCTCCTGCCGAGCGATGCGAATCGAACCCCGCTTGAGCCAGAAGATCCAGCAGTTCATCCTGGACGTGTTTGGATTGGGCATGGACGTATTCCCTGACGGTCATGGCCTGGATCGATTGGGCTAGGGCTTGGTTCTTGTTGCGTTCGTCTTCGGTCAAGAGGATCAGGGACGAGGGGGTCGTGGTCGTCGTTGTCCTTTGTCGTTTCGATGACGAAGGTTGATCCGCAGGCGAGATGCCCAACTGGGCCGAGTAATAACTTGCTAGATGCCGTATGGCTGTGGGAGGGTTGACGAAGAGACATTGTCAGAGTCTTTGCCAAGGAATACGATGGATGACCGCCCAGTGCATCGGGGCTCACCCCTGTCGTTGCGGTCATTCGGCGATTCGGCAGGGTGGGTCTCGAGAAAGAGTTCCTCGCTGGCCTCGTTCCAAACCGCATAAGCCCTCTTGACCGCTTGCGCAGACGTATTTGCTGCTGTGGCCGTCTCGTCACACAGGGCCTTGAGTCGATTCCAGAGTGGCAACGACCGATGCCTGACTTCATCGAGCACGGTCTGCGCGACGAGCAGGATGGCCGGGAATTGGGGGGACGAGACGAGGTCGAATTGGTGCAGTACGACGTTGGTATCGATCACGACCCAGTTGGGGATCGAGCACGGGAGAGGCGGGAACGAGGAGAGCGGTCGAAGGTAATGTTGGCGTACGACCCGTTGCAGTTGACCTCGAGCTGTCTTGCGCCAGAACGATTGCGACGACGACGCTGAGCTCGAGGTGGGCGTGCTGGGTCGAGCACGTTGGATCGTGATGCGCGAAGGCTGCGGATGCTGGTGGCTGTCCACGGTGGCCATCTTGTGCGTTGCGGGAGGCAGGCAGCGAGGTCTAAGGAGTGGAGTGGGGAGAGCGGCCGAGTGTGGGTGGTGGTGAGAGCTGCGAAGAAGCGCCTCGGCTTGTGTTGGTCCTGAGTGGTAATCCATGCCTTTCTAATCGCGGATTTACTTATGAGCTCTTACTTGTCGCTTTGTCGTTCCCCCCACCTCCACCTTGCGCACCACCTGCCATCTCGCACCACCTCACTCGCGTCCATAAGGGACTGCGATACCTAGTACGTGCCCATGTTACCCTCTCCCTCACCCACAAGACCATCCACACCACTCGACGATGGACAGGAACAACGACCGCTCAAACGACGTCGAGCCAACTCGTACGACAAACCACCACCACCACCACCACCACCAGCTTCAGTGCCTGTTACCACGACCAGCAGTACCACCAGCACCGCCACCAGCACCATCACTAGTTCACCTCCCAACACGCCTTACCACCACCCCATCCAACCCCCACTGGATCCCCACAACGCCCCACCTTGCCGCCCGATCGCGTTCCAACAACCGCTGCACCTGACCTCGTTTTCCTACTCCCCCACTCGGCGCGTCCTGCTCACACCCCACGACCGCGATGCCTCCCTCGCCGTGTACTCATCCCCGAGCCTAGGCAGTGACTTGAACACTGGGTTCGAACAAGCCGTTTGGAGGGACGATCGATGCGATGAGGGATTGGATGCGTTGTTGGACACGTCAGTCGAGCTCGGCTGCCCCTGAGCGTCAAAGTGGAAATCTCTGACTGGCTCGAAACGTTCACGTCTCGACCGACGCGCAGGCTGCAACACTACGTCGAAGCAGATACGACCGGAGCAGCGGCGGAGATGCTCGACAAGGTCAACATCATCACATGGAGGGGCATGATCACCAAATTACTGCTCGCCGTGTACCAGGTTCAAGAGGCCCATACCGACGCCACCCACTCGAAAAGGACTAGAGCCGAAGGGTGGGAGATGAACGTCATGCTCATGGCGGTAGGTTCCGATCCGACACAAGGGAACGTTCTGCACACTCATCTTTGCAACTGCGTCAGAGACCCACCAGGGCACTCTATATTTCGAGGAATCGAAGACGCCATCCCACCTCTCGTCCAAAGCCGCGTCCGAAAAATCCTACCTGCGACAATCCTACTACGGCTATTCGTTCGAAGCCTTCTCGACGCGGTCACCTCAAAGCCAATCCCATCCTTCCCATACAAAGATCCCTTTTGCACCACCGAACACGAACGTGCAATGGTGTTCGATCGTCAAGACCAACCTAGGAGGGTTCAGGATGTTCCTCGGTGGCGAGGTCGATTGTCTCAGGGCTGGGTGGAGGGAAGGCGATCCGATTAGGACCGACGATTTCGTCGAGCTCAAGACCAACATCGTCATTGGGAGTCATAGGGACGAAACGTTGTTCGAGAGGTGAGGAGGGGAGAGCTACTGAGTCTTTGGGGGCTTGGAGGCGCCTGGAAACTGATGACATTCCTTCCATTGGAATCTTTTGTTCCTTCGAATATCAACAGGCAGAAATTGCTCAAGCACTATACGCAATCTTGTGAGTCGTCGAGTCGACGCAACATGATCTCATCTGTCAACCTGTCTGATCCCACAGTCACTGGACCCATCCATTCCCCTTGTTGTACACACAGTCCTTTTGGGTGTCCCAACCATCATCGTTGGCTTCCGCACTCGAGCCGGCCACCTGACGGCTTTGCAGTCCTTCAAAACGCTCGAAATACCTCGATTGTACGTCAGGACGTCCCCCCTCAGGCCTTCACATTGATACCACCTCGACCTAACCATCTAATGCGCTCGTCATCTCGCGTCTGTCTTTCTCCGAAGGGTTCGCCACAAGCCCCATGCCTGGTCCCCTACGACCTCGCTCGCTTCGGCGTTTGACTTGATCCAATTCATCAACACCACTTTGTTATACGACGAGCACAACAAAGCTGCTGAGGATAGGTGGAAGGAGACGGGTGAGATCCCCGAGAATGGATGGCCCGTTTGGAGATTGAAATTCCGACCTCTTGAAGAGCGGGAGCGAGAGGGTGGGGTAGGGGGTGGTGGTGGTGGTAGAGGTGGGTTGGAACTCGTGAGGTTGACGGAGGGAGAGGTGGAGGACGAGGTGAAAGCGGGGAAGAAGAGGGTGGAGAGGGTGGGGTTTCTGCTCAACACGTGGGTCGAGGGGTTGAGGGAGAGGAGGAGGAGGAAGGGCTGAGGGCTGAGGGGCGGTGATGGGTTGGGTAGGGATATAAAATGAGGTTGTGTGATGGTTGGGTAGGGATATGAAATGAGGTTCTGTAAAAGTAAGGTATTGAGTGCGAGTCATGGTGAGAGAAGATGGAGAGAAATGGGTAGTAGAGACAGATGAACATTCTGGAGGACACAGGGGTCCAAGCGCACTTCGCACCAAAGTGAAAACAAGGGGAAACGGAGCGAATGCACTACACCTGTGCTGGGAAAGAGTAGTGGAACATCTTGTGTCTTCGACAACGCGATCGCGCACAAAGCGACCCAACAAGTCTGCTACTCCGGTCCTAACTTCAGGGCAACCCTCGTGTATTGCAAGGTCTGAGGGCAAGTCAAGTACAGGACTTCGGAAGGTCGGAAGTTCAACTCAGAGGGGGTGGGTTCGTAACGCAAGATCTGCCTAGCTGCGATGCGGGAGGGATACACAGGACAATTGGGCTCTGAGATTGTGTCGAGGTAAGCAAATTTGCACTATGAGTTGATAATGGGGTCGAGAGCAGACTGGATATGTAACGCGATATGAAAGGCAGGGTGCAACCAAATCGCAAGAGAGGAAGCAGGCGGGATGTTTCAGACCCAGTGCCAGGAGACGAACAACAGCCTCGTGGTGAAGACGACGGAGACAAGCAGAACATTGCTGTGCCTGCAGACGAGTTTATACTCTTGTCAGGAGATACTCTCTCGATTGAAGCTGCATGAGGGTGGGACATACCACTTGCTGCTGGATAGTACACTTGCCCCTGCCGAAGCAGCCTGAGGCTGATTGGCTGTGGCCGTGTTGCGCCAGCCGACGGGTCTGCAGGGGTGATGAAGGACGTGAGAGAGGGCCGAGTCAGCAATGGTAGGGATTGTCTCAGTTTCCCAACGGCACTGCGCCCACGTCGTAATATTGGTCGCGACTGCGCTTGGGGGGTGCGGTAGACGAGGTGGATGCGGTCGTAGGGGTCTTTGATGTAGCCGCAGCTGTTGTCGATTCCGAGGCGGAAGTGGTGGGCCTGCCAGCTGCTGCTGATCAACACAGGATGCGGCGGCGCAGTGAGTTCGCGAACTGGAGTGTGGTGATAGACTGTTGAACCCCGACTGACCTGTTGTAGGAGAAGAGCTACTTTCCGTGTGCCACAGACCACTGCTCCTCGGGGACGAATCACTGCTCCTGGAGGACGAACCACGAGTGGCTCGGGCAGAAGGCGAAGCGCTAGCGGTGGCTCCTGACGAGCCAAGTCCAGCGCACGTCGAAGAGACGTGAGCTCTCTTGCTCAGACGTTAGCCAAGATCAGGGTTCTCTCTCACCACCACCTCTGCCACTTGAGCAAACAATGCCATGGGAATGGTGTGGCTCGTCAGTACAAATTTGTATTTGTGATAGTAGCGGAAAGGGGTCGGGCTCACCATCCCGTCAGGCCAGAAAAGACCTCCTGAGTCGCTGCGTTGCTAGCAAAGTTGCCTGTCGAGTCGCTGTAGTGTAACAAATATCGACCCAAAGGTCAGTGATCGGGTTTTGTATCATCAGGCTGGATGCGTCGCGTGAACGGACTAAATGAAAGCTGTGATTGACGACCCCAGCGGAGTGGGTTTGAAGGAGGGGAATGAGCTGGGTCGTTATAGATAAAGCAGCAATAGGATGACATGTTTGGCTCACGGCTGTATTCCCGGGGGTGTGCGTGACCTAGGAGGCAATGCGGACCAGACCGGGTTAGCTCAGCATAGTCACAAGACGACGAGATGAGTGTCTCACCGAACCGGCACCCGTGTTAGGGCCAGCGAAGGATTGCAACGTCGTCGCAGGATCATCGGATGGGCGAACTATGAACAGGGAACAACTCAGCATCATCATCTTATTAGCGGTTGTTCCCTGCACAAGTTTTGTCATGACGTCACAGCCCGGGGCTAGGATCCCCTGACTTGGGTTGATGGTCGCCGGTCCGCGAAGCCAGTTGAGCATGCTACCTCGAGGCAAGCCATGTCGGGACGGGTGACAAGAGTAGCATATTTCAACGATTGGTAAGCATAACTCACTGAAGATGGTGCAAGGGCCGTTGTCGCAAGTGTAAGCGAACGCAACGGGCTGGGTGGTGGCGATTGCGCAGCACGTCGCACGAAGAGCGTTCAGTCGGTCAAGCGATCGGGGCTTTGGAGGCTCGTCTGTTCCAGGTGGTGAGATCAGACACCATGGGACATACTTGACAGGTGTACAGTGCAGGAGAGGCTTTTAATGAAGCCAGGGAGTGCACGAATCGTTAGTCGAAACCAAGTCATGCACTGTGCGATCGACCTCTGAGTGAAGCTTACCGATCTGCAGTGCTTGAGCTGCCGCGGTCCCAGCCCAGGCAAGCGCACCGAGCATGTGGAAGCCGAGCATCCTGAAGTGTACAGAAGGGGTGTAGCGACTTTGGGAATGCGAGGATGGGTATGCGCCGTGCTATGGACGCTGAAAGTGGGGAGAAGAGAGAGAGAGGAACTTCAGAGGGAGAGGGACGGCGAAAAGGAGGCGAGCCGAGCTGAGCTGAGCTGAGGAGAACAATATCGAGTGGTTGCCAAGGGCGACCTTTGGCGCGCCGAGCGAGTCGCAAGGCGAGTGCCGCGTTCATCGATCATCGCTCTCTTGTACTTGTACTAACTCGACTCGCTCGCAACATCGCACGTTGCTCGCTCGCAAGTCGAAAATTTTGCTTTCCCGCCCGCCTCCCCGGTTTTGCCTCCCCGGTTTTGCCTCCCCTTGCTTTCGCTGCCCCGCCGGTTTCTTCGCAGGGCCGTGTCGTGGGGAATTTCGGCCCCAAGCCCAAAGCAGCATTTATATTACATTACACTCACTTAACATGTTTAACTTGTTGAGGATTATTGGTACTAAAATAAATGTGTTGTTATTGAAATCTATCAAATAAAAAGAGATAAAAGAAGACTGGATCCGGAAATGACGACGATCAACTCATGCTTGCTCGTCGTCCTAATTCGCCGTCACGAGCCGTTCGACGAAGCAATCGGGACAAACCAGCATATATGGAATCATGCGTGTATCCGAGAGTTCGGGGAAGACATCGAGCAACTGACTCGAATTCCAGGAATCCGTGGTGCATGCGCATCTCGATACGTGCACTCGTGAAACATCTACAAAATAGGCTAGAAAAACACGAAACGCAACATCAAACTTGCTGTGACCATGGGCGAACGGAGATTGAAGACTGCGGGGCAGCGAGAGGCCGGGCGGGGCAGTACATCACGTGACGCCCGTCGCGCAGTGGTAAGCGTCCATTCGAGTCATGGTCAAACAGGGGACACGGTATACCACATGCGTCCCCATACGATAGTAGGATACATGCACACTCCCTCGTAAAGACGCATCATGCCATCAAAGTACCGCGAACTTGTTGAAGCCGACCGTCAGTCCGGTTTTGAGAATCGGCGAGCTGAGACCGGGCCCTCGGCTCGGTCATATCGTCGGCTTCTGGAGCTCGACGGGCGGCATCGATCAAGGGCAGAGGGAAAGACTCACCAGGTACGACAATATGCAAGCGGTCTTGCGGAGCTTCAGTCCACGGACGACATGCCGATGTTACCATTTGACATTCGAAGGAGTGAATAAGCTGGTAGCGATGGCAAGCAGCACGCAGCAGGCAGCCGGTGGGAGAGGTGAGAGGAGTGAATGAGGTGAGGTGGGTGGGGTGGGGTCGTCACGATCGAATAGTCAGCAGTACTGCTCGAGACACGAACAAGCTCGCTTGCGCCAGGTATCAACTCACGTAGGAGGGTGGGGGGTGATCGAACGATAAACTCTGGAACGCCGATTCCCCTGTCGCCTCGTACTCTCCGGAAGAGGGGAGCGGTATCGACTCGATGAAAGGGCGCGCGAGGAGCAGAGGGCGTCGACGAGGAGAAGGAAGGAGAGAAAGAGAGAGAGTTGGACGGGGGCGTTGAGAAGCGCGCGTTGGAGCTGGTGCTGGGGCTTACCAAGCAAGCCGAGTCAAACGAGCCTTTCAGCTCGATCGATGACCCCAGCCGGTGCCGCTGCCCCTCGGGATTGGAGGCTTCCCGCTGCTGCGGTCTTCCGAAAGGAGGCTCGAGCAACAACGTCACTCCGAGCCGCCTCGAACCGCTTTCTACAGCGAAGATAACAGCAATGGGGTCCATGATTGTTGTAGGGTGACATGTAAATTTAAAGCGTCTGCTCGTACTACTCTGAGCTCGAATGACCCATTACTTGTCGTGCACTTGCATGCCTCGGACTTGGATGCGGGTCGGAGCCGATGCGCAGCGCGTGGGTCATGACCTTCCCACCGGCCTCTCGCTTCTCGTCTTTTGAACCTTGCGCCCGCTCTCGACGAGCTTTTCTCAATGACGGTCAAACACGGCCACGATTGGCTCGAAGGCGCTCTGAGAGTCGTTCCAGAGGCCCTGCTCTTTCGTAAGGTCAACCTACGAGACGCGCTTCTTTCCCTCGTCGGCAAGGTCGACGGCAAGTCACCCCCTCAGCCCCTCAGCCCGACCTGCTCGGGCTGTCTCGCTTAGCATGGCCAAGCTAACCCTCACTTTTGTCCGCCACTATATCTCTCGCAGTCACTTTTATCGACGGCTCCACAATGTTCAGGAGCCAGTGCACAACGACGACGTACCGTGCAAAGCACAACGAACCCAAGCTACACCGTCTCTTCCTAAATGCGATCGTCAAACTCGCCGATCAACTCATTGCAGCGACGGCGAAGCAAATAAAGTTGGTTTTAGTATTCGACAACGCCACCTACCGTCCCGTGCTCAAGCAAAAGACGGTGGTGGCGCGTCAAGCACGCGAACAGCAGCAGACGCCCCAAAGAGGAACCGCCTCGGATACTGACCCCGTCCCGGTCCATCAGTAAATTGGCCCCGCGTGCCTAAAAGCCTCCTTAAGCGCTTTAAGCCGTCCCGCGCGCCTAAGTGCCTTGCGCGGCCACTATCTACAAGATGCTTAAAACTGCTTAATGGGCAACCAAGCTAAGCGATTAGCATGCTCCGCTCAGCAGGGCTGTTAAGCTTGCGTTAAAGCTTGATCGTTCCATAAGCTGCCATGCTGCCTCTTAAGCTCACATTTGAAGTGCTCGGACCCGCTACAGTAGCCGCCAGAATGAGTTATAGAGTACGCATATGGCATTGCAAGTTGTCCCGAGAGATATAACACAGGTATGCGGCAATCCTACTTCCTTGGTCGTAGCACTGGGCATGGGCAGGCGAATTCCGAGTGCTGTGATTTGATGCGCAGCAGTCGGTCGCCTGCCCGTGACGCGCCAGTGGGCCGGGCCTTATGTAACGGTCTGTTTGCATGGGACGCGCTGAGCTACGTTGGGTGGACCGCCTACATACTTATTACCTGGAAAGTAATATCTATCTTTGACACGCCGACGAGATCCGGCTTATCCGATGTTTTGGGAATGCACAGAAACCATCAAGGTTAGCAACTGCTCTGTTCCCTTCGAACGCGTTTCGCAAGGTATTAGGTAGACACCACCATGGCTCACAAGCAAGGAACGTCTAACACGCCTACAGAAACGACTGCGTGGTCCTGCTTGGTAGAGCAAAGAGGGAAAAGGACATGGCGCGCATGTTTGTGCGGGTTGTATGAAACGTTGAGTTCCGTTGAGTCACTGGAACGCGACGCGCAACGAAGCGCCGCGCGCCCGCACCAGCGCACGCCGGTGCATTACTTAGGGCCGCGCTCGCCTGCGCGACGGTTTTTTCAGCTCTTGAGGCCCAGAGCAAAGCCCTACAAGTCACGTGAGCAAGCTCCTGTAGCAACTACCCTTGTCTGACAATCGACTCTCAATGGCTGTCTGTGAGCTTCCTGAACAGAAACGGAGAACAAAATCAGCCAATTCAAATTTTCTACATGATGATTGAATGCTTAATTGGGCAATCCCAGCAGCATTTGTCGAGTCGTTCTTTATTTTAAGCAAGCTGTAAAGTGGTCTTAATCGACTGATAAACAGCTGTCTCCTCAGCTTCGACGACCGGAGGGGAGGCGAAGAGAGAAGAACTGTTAAGCAGGGGAGCGAAAGCATTGATCACGGCGTAAGCGCTGCTAAGCGATGATGTTCGAAAATGATCGGACGGCGCGCGCGCGCAAGTCAAGGAAGGGTTTATATATATATATATATATATATTTCAATAGCAGCACATTTATATTAGTACCTAGAAATCTTCGGAAAAGTCGGAGGAAATGCATTAAACACACTGGCTAGGCCAGTAGTGTGGGACTCATCGACCCTTTAGCCAAAGTCGACCATACCCACTAAAACCCCCTTTGGAAACGTTACAGAGACACGAGGCGACCTGTGCACCCCTGGATAGCCTCCCGAAGCTCCTCAAACTCCGTCTAGGTGATCGGCTCCAGAGGTTGAGAAGAGAATCGACCTCGGCGAGCGAGCTTCCAGGTCGAATGGAAGAAGAGGATGCGGAGCTCGACAAGTCGACGCTCCGAGCGAGAGACGAGAGGACACACGAAGTCGCCAAAGACCGGGTGGAGGGAGGGAGAAATAAAGAGATAGTCGGAGGTAGAGCCTCGTCGAGGTGAGTTCCAGAGATTCAATTTCGAACAAGCGAAATTAGGGGTTTAGATGGTAGTTTGCAACTAGCAAATGACCTAAGCTCGGTTATAAACCTCACTGCTATAGGTGCTTGCCCGAGCACAAGCGCCCTCTAAGCGGCTCAAAAGGCCAAACTCCCTCCTAATCATCGTTAACTCGCGTTCGAGGCGGTAAGCAGGCGCGCGCGCGCGAGGCCAATTTGCTAATGAGTCCCCGTCCCCGTCATCTCGATCGATACCCTCGCCGCGTGCTTCTATCGCCTATCGATCGAGGACTGGAGCGTGGTTTTCTACAACGGTGGCGACCCAACCCAAATCGCTAACCCGTTGGCTGGTCCGAGGATGCTTTGCTTGTTGTCGCCGCCAACGAGGCGGATCCCTAATTTCGGCGTCGACGAGATTCAGACAGCTCTGCGGCGTCGCGCTCGATCCCGACCGCACCGTGCTTATGAGCGCCGACAGTAACTTTTTCATGCTTCTCGGCGCGACCAAGCCCGCCATCGCGCCGTGCTGTCGGAAAAACGAGGCGAGATTAGTCTGTTGGACTTGGCCCTTCTCGAGGCTCATCCTGCAAACTGGAATTCTGATCAGCGATTCGTGGCGAGTCTCATCTTTGGCTGCGACTATTTCGACGGGATCAAGGGGGTCGGACCAGCGGCGCTTCGTGTATTACCCCCGCAGTGGTTGGAAGCGTCGACGTGGATGAGTGGGTGGGAGGGCCCCTGCGGCGCCCTGATCATGAACGTCGAGAAGGCGCCGACAGCCGAATGAATCGACGACGCCAAGTCCCTCTGCAAGTTCGGCCCCCTGCGTCGGCCGACCGCCCTACAGCGACCCAGCTTCGGCGTCCCACGGCGCCAGGCGTCAGCAGCGGCGGCGCAAAGTGCGCCAACCGAGAGTGAGGCGAACATGCGCTTAGAGCGAAGCGGGCGAGTACAATTTCCTGTTCGTCTCAGCACCTTTTCGCATTTTGCTCGAACGTAATTATTTCTCGCAAATTCTGTTGTTTTCCCACCCACCGCCCTTGGTGCTCAGACAAGCTTTCTAGTTCCTGTTGTTTGTCTCTTTTTGTGTAGAACAGACTGACATCCCATAACCGCGAACCCTATAGAATACGTGGCGGTCTCGTTCTAGGGCCCCCGGCGCGTCATCGGCGTCACACATCGCCTCCGCACCCGGTGGGCCCTTGCACTGCCTGCCCTTGCCACGCCGACTTCGCAGAAGTTCGGATCCATTCTCTTGCACAGCTCCCTTTCTCCCTCCACACCGCAACCGACTTGCCTTTTTCTTTCGAATCTTGGGGTTGTCGCTGGGAACATTGGTTTGGACTCGGTTACATCGCTATCTGGGAGACATCCGCATATACAGCAGCACTCACCGACCGTAAAGCACACGACGCGACCCGTTGTTGCCCCGCCTTTGGGTTCGTATTCGGGAACGAGCAAGCAGCGCGCCGAAGCAAAGCACGAGAAGCCAAGCGCTTGAAGCATCATGTCGTACACGAACCCACCTCGCTCGTCGAGTTCACCGCATGACCAGGACAACTCGGACCAACAGCGTGGTCGAGGACATCTTGCGCAGCTTTCGACCTCGTCGAGCGTCGCCGCGCCGCAGTACGAGTTGTCGGCGTACCCGCACCACACCTCGCACGGGGTGTCGCTGAGGGACCAACCTTACTTGCCCGCGAGCTCGGGCATGGGCAATGCGGGCGCCACGCACGAGAGTTCGTCCCTCGCCTCCAACGATCCTCTTTCCGCTCGTGAGACGCTCGTAGGCGATATGGGTAGGGCCCAGGACGATTTCCTCGCTCGCGACTACGCCATGTACCCTCCCGTGCGAAGCGACACCCCTTCGTTGCACAACCACGGCGGCAACGGTAGCGGACAGGCCGCCTCGACTTCGCAAGCGCAGTACACCAAAGGGTCGACGACGCCGATTCACCCCGGTGCTTCGGTGACGATGCGCCAAGCCGACTCGACCTTGTCCTCGACGCAGAGCGAACGAGGAGCGGAAAAAGTCGAAAGGAGGTACGGTCTGCCTTCGGAAAAGACGAGCGGGTACCGTTCGCCGAGGAATCGGTCCCAAGAACGGTCCGCAGGCCCTGGCGGTCCCCATTCTGGCCTCGGCAACTGGAGTGGACCGGCTGGATTGGGTTCGAGTCCTTATGGGCAGTTGGGGGCCGGCAATGGGAGCAACGTGCAGAGTGCTGCTAGTTCGAGCCAGAACCTCGTCTACGCTGAAGGTCAGTCCGTCGGCTCGGTCGAGGCTCAGGTGAGGAGGTTGTGGTGTGGAAGTGTTGACTAGGACCCATGTTTCCTATAGGTGACTTCATCAAACCGCCTTCGAACGCTTTCACGCGCACCGTGTTCGCCCTCTACGACTCGAGCTTCCTCGTTCGTTGGATCATCTACATCATTCCAATCCTCGCACTTCTCTGTGGGTACCCTCTCCGACGGTCTTGTCCTATTGGGGTCTGAAACGCGAAACTGAGACTTGTTCTGACATGCAGGGATCCCGGGTATCGTGGGTTTGACCGTTGCTCCAACCGCGACGATCTGGGATGTGCCGCTCGTGTGGTGGTCGGCCTGGTTTTCGATCGCATGGTGTGGATGGTGGGGAGCCGCATTGAGTGAGTCGTTGCTTCCTGGATGACAAGGTTCGGTGAGCTCGCGACACTGACTTGTCCCTTTGATCTACACCTTTACAGCCGCCAAGATTCTCCCACACTTTTTCCAACACACGGTCGGGGTCATTGCTCCGGAGATGCTTCACCTCGTCACATATTTGAAAGCAATCAGGTTCTATGTCGGTACCGCTCTTTGGGCCATGGGTTAGTTCTGCTACAAATCCACTTACATGGAATGTGTGTGTGTACTAACTGTCCCACAACTCTGCTCGCGCTTACAGCCAACTGGGTTTCGTTCTTGCCCCTGATTCGCCTTCACGCCAAGACGTCGGGCTCGGGATCGACCCTCGTCCTTTTAACCAAAGGCCTGTTTGGCATTCTCATCGTCTCAATCATCCTACTAGTGGAAAAACTCCTCATTCAAGTGATCGCTCACAGCTTCCACAAGAAGTCATACGAGGACCGCATCCTCGAGCAAAAGTTCCAGATTTCGGCTCTCGTTGCTTTGTACCTCAACACGCGTGACCTCGGTCGATCGGATACGCTCGACGGGGGCTTGTCGGGTCCTGGGCGACCGAGGAACCGTCGACAGCACAGTGATCCCACTCTGTTGGTCAAGCATGCGCTTCGAGGGGTCAAGAAGGTAGCGCAAACGGCGACGACCGTCATCGGCACCGTCGCGTCCGAGATCGCCGGCGAACAGGTGCTCAAGCCGACGTCGGCACACTCGATGGTCCTCGCGTCCCTAGGCTCGGCGAACAAGAGCAAGCAGCTCGCACGAAGGATCTACTACTCGTTTTGTCCCTCGTACCGCAACTCGCTCTTGATTGAGGACATCTCGCGCTGCTTCCAGAATCGTGAGCAAACCGAGAAAGCTTTCGCGGTCCTTGATCGGGACGGGAATGGTGATGCTACGCGCGAAGAGATTGAGATGGCCGTCTTGGACATCCACCGCGAGCGCTTGTCCCTGTCCCGCTCGATGCGTGACATCGATTCGGCTGTCGGTCGCTTCGACAGCATCGTCATGTCGCTGTGGTACGTCGTCTCGATCCTCATCCTCGCCGGTCTGCTCAACGCCAGCTTCAACACTATGATCGCGAGTGCGGGTACGCTCGTGTTGGGTCTCAGTTGGCTCATTGGTACGACTGCACAAGAAATCCTCGCTTCCATCATCTTGCTCTTCGTCAAGCACCCTTACGACGTCGGCGATCGAGTCGACATCGACGGCGTCCCCTATGTCGTGTTGGAAATGCACCTCTTGTCGACTGTCTTCCGCAACACCAACGGCACGGTCACGCAGGCGCCTCATTCGCTGATCAACACCAAGTTCATCCTCAACATCCGTCGCAGTGGTGCGATCAGCGAGACGTTCGTCTGGGATGTCGCGTTCGCGACCTCGTTCGAAAAGATCGAAGAACTGCGCGCCCGCATGTTCGCTTTTGTCGAAGCCGAACGTCGCGACTTCCTCCCCAAGGTCGACATCGTGATCAAGGATTTCGAAAAACAGGGCAAGTTGACCTTGTCAACCGACATCAACTACCGTGGCAACTGGCAGAACGGGGCGTTGAAGGCGCAGAGGAGGAACAAGTTTTTGTGCGCGATGAAAGTGGCCATGGCCGAACTCAAGATTTACGGACCGGGCGACAATGGTGATCCTTCGCCACCTCCCGCGGATCCGACCAGGGTCATGATGGTCCCCTTCATCGATCCGGGCCAAGAGGAGCATGACGAGACCGATGCTCAGGACACGGCCAAGACTTCGGCGACGACCTTGGCGAACAAGGCCAACATGATCGCGATGGATCTGACGAATCGAAGGGGCGTCGTTGATGCCGACGGCGATGATTACGATACGAGGGATCGTGACGGCGTCAGGAACGAGTTGAGGAAGTAGAACGATGAGTCTTCGATGATTCAGAAGTGTTTGACCCCACATAGACCCTGGTTTCCCTTCCTATCATAACGAACGAGCAGATCCACCTTTTTCTTGCTGCATATATCTTCTTTCCTTATTTTGAGTGACGATGCCCATGGGCAATTGTTCCTGACGATTTTATTTTCCTTTTGAAGGTATCAATTTCTCTATTTCCACTGCATTTTCTACTTGCACTTCGCAATGCACAACGTGCGTTCTTGACCCCGCAAGGCACTCGTGTCGTTGACTCTCGATCCTCGTGACGTTGACAGAAGGAAGTACTTCTTCAGCGTGCAGTGGAAATTAGGTAGATGTGGGGATGTGAGCGGCTGTGCATGCTTGCTGTGCAATGAAATGGCGAACGTTTCCACCTCGGACCAAAGCGGCGACCGTTTTCCCGGGGGGAAAAGCCCCTAGCCGAACGGACCGGCGAGGTTGAGCCGCCCGGGGAAAGAGCCCTGCCCAGGTTAGAGCATAAAGCCCTACCTCGATCCCAGAGTGTGCCCTGCGTCGATCTAGGTTATTGGACTTAGCCCTTTTGAAGCTCGTTTTCCCGCACGCCGAATGTGGCGCAGGGAAGAGAGGCGCCGGCGAGAGCGACAAGGGACGACCGTTGTTTCCTCTAGCGCCGGTCAGCGTCGGAAGCGTACTTTTCAGGATGAGGGGCTGTGAGAGGACGTTCTCGGCCTCCATTTTCATGCATTTTTTCCTTCCCTCTCTCCTCTTGGCTTGCGTTCTCTTACTTTGAATTTCCACCACTCGTACACCCACCTACAGCGACCCCGTACAGAATGAAGCTTTCACTCCTAAGCGTGGCGTTCTTCGCCATGACTATCACCCATTCGGCTCCGGTTCCGTCGCCGATGGCGGTGAGTACGAGCCAAGGGGCGATATTCTTCCACCAGATAGTAATAGCATGCGCGGACTGATTTGGCTTTTTCCGCCTTTCCTTATAGTCCAGTGTCTTAGGAATCATCCAGCAAGTCCCAAAACTTCTGCTCTGGGCTTTACCGCCGGCACGGTCCGCTGACTTCTTGTTCAATTTTTTTAAAAACAGAGAATTCATGCCCGGACAGGTGTGTTGCTTCATTCAAGTAGCGCAAAACGAAGTCGAACCAGTACATAACCCGTACTGATCTTTCTCGTGTTCAGCCTGGCTTTTCCATGGTTGCCAAACTCGTCGCGTAAGTCCGCGGAACACCGACCGTTGTTCGACGCATTGTTCCATAATCAGCACGCGCAGTTCTCATGCATTATTCCTTCAATTTGTGTCACATAAAGTGCACTATCGTCGGGTATGACTTCTTTAGATAACAGCGCCAGTCGGTCCAGCAGCACCAGCGTGAGTGGAGAAGCGAGGGGTCCGTCGGCCCCTCCACATCCGCTGCCGTTTCGAGTGCCGAAGATCACCATGCTTCCTTCGATCACCTCACACAGAGCGCACTCAGCTCGATAACGAAGCGAGACCCTTCCGTCCAGTATAAGAGAGCCTAGTCAGTTGTCTCGAGAGGCAAGCTACAACCGCGCGAGTCTGATGCCCTGTCTGCGATTGTGAAGCCCGTTGTTGTCGGGGTCGGGAACGACGTATTTGGGCAGCGACTATCCTAATGGCCTCAGTTCTTTCATGAAACAAGCAGAAGCCGAGCACCAAGACACCCCGTGAGCAAGGTCGGCACTCGGATGCGTATGCCTAAAAATATCTCCATTGACTAGCGAGACGGTCGATTGTTTCTACTCGAACAGCTCCTCAAGGACCATTAGCGACGTTGCCAATGCAGGCGACTCGGCAAGAGTGAGTCATCCTCAGTTATACGACCAGCACGGAAATGAGTAACTTACCTTGATGAAGAAAGCCCTCGCCCCCAGATGTCGACTCGGAAGCGGCGAGGTGAGTCGCGGGATAGGGGCTTTTTTGCCCTCCCCAACTCTGGTACTCACGCATAGTGGGCTACACCGACAGCGCTTCTCTGGTAGTAATAGAAGCTCGATCGAGCATTCTACACTCAAAGTGACCGGGCGCTCTTTGCTTTTGGACTCGAATGTCCTTCCAATGGGTCTGAATAGCACGGCTGCCAAAAGCTGGGTAAGTTGAGCTTTGTAAACCGGCCTGGGCTCCCGGATGTTGGATCTGGTGCTCACCTAGACTTTGGGGATGTCGCTAGTAAGTTTGCATATTACTCCATTTAGATTCCCTCGAGCAGTGGTTAAACGGCACAGACTTCTGCGGATTGGCATTATCGTCTCAGAGGATTTATCGTCATTAAACTGGTAATATTTGGTATCATTGCTTTGGCTCGGTTCTATTCAGTTTGATTCTCCCATGTCGTGTACGTTGTGGTGCACTTTATTCACATCTTCTTGAATCTGGGCTCCGGCCGAGAGAACGCCTTCCGTCTGTAGCGATAACCTTCTCGGCCCCGAGTTATCGATCTCGATTCGTTGAGCACTGCTGATCAACCTGTGGTAGAAAGTTAAAGGGCATATTCTAGGCTCAGAGGATGACGACAGGTCAATGTAGAGTGCGATCAGGGTAAGCACAATGGCCCAGGGGGCCAAGATGCACGATCTTCGTCACACCGACGCCGTTGCGCAGCGCTCGCAACGGGCACGTACGGCACATCACGTTACCCTGGCAATGATATTCGGCGATCCAGGGAAACCCTTCAAACCATGTGCCCCCACGAGTCCCTAACTGGTCGTCCTCTCCCATTGCCACTCACCGCTCGACTCCATTAACTACATTTCAACGGACCATCAATACACCACCCAACATGAGAATCTCCGGGCTCGTGCTTCCGGCGATCGCGGCAACCGCAGCTCGTGCCGCTCCTGTACCCGCTCCGACGTTTGGTGGCGCCTCAATGTGGGAGTGCGTGCCAGACAGATCCAAGGCATCGAACAGAAATCAACCACTGATGCTATAACCATTCACGTAGTCCGATGTCTTGGATGAACAATTGGAGCAACATGTGGGGCGGCGGCAGTGGTAGTCCAGAACGGGTTCGGAGCTTTTGTCACCAGCTTTCGACTCTGATCTACCGACTCGCCGCGGCTGACCCGGTCTTATCATGTTGCAGTCGGGTCTTGGAGATTGGACCAAATGGGCTGAGTGAGTTTTTCTTGACCAATGATTTGCCTTGGTTCTTGCTTACCGTGCCGTGTCACTTAATTAGCAGATGGTCGCCGACTAGATTTTCGGATTTGCCGTCATCGGTGATGCTTGATTCTCTCCATTGGAAGCTAGGGGCATCATGCTGAACCTCGATCATTTCATTCCTCTTAGAGGGGAATGGGCGACATCTCCAAATGGATAAGGTGGGCTCATGAAGCTCCCAAGATCCAGAACCTCGCGCTTACCTTTGCTCAAAAATCCCGCAGCATGTTTTCACCAACGGGATCTACGAGCACGACTGATGTTTCGACCATCCCGAGTTCCACCTCGGAATCTTCACCTTCCCGTGTACGTCTCATCTCCTTCGTAACCGCTGTTTTCGGTGAGGCTAATTCAATGAGTTGCGGCCCTTCAGTCCGACGGAGGCACAGGCACGAGCACGGGATCCGACGGTGGGGCCGGCTTGGCTGCCCTCGAAAAGATGGCCAGGCAGGTTACTTTTCAGGTCGCTCCGAACAAGGCTACAAATCTAATGCGATTCCTTGCACACCTCAGCGCATTCATGTCGGGATCAAAAATGTCGGCAGCCGACTCAACAGATACTACGGGCGACTTGACTGGCACCACTTCTGACGCCTCCGACTCGGCGCTGTCGACCTCGGCATTGGACACCACCCCTGACACCACCCCTGACACCAGCGGCACTTCGACCAGCGGCACTTCGAACTCGACCGTCTCAAAGTCAGCGGTGACTCGAGGGACGCCCGCGACCGAGGTCCAACGGGCCAACAAGGCCAAGGCTCTGGCGCTCGTCAAAGCATTGATGCAGGCCAAAACCGAGAAAGCGGCACCGTTTCAGTCCAAGACTCCGGCAGTAGCGACGACAAAGACGAGCACCACCACCTGAAAAGGAGCGACGATTTTGGATTCGCAGGCAGCCAGAGGCCCCGGTTCTGTTTAAGTCGGTCTTGAACATAGTCTCGGATTCCCATGTGTTGTTGATATGCATCTGAATCATTTGTGGGCACTTGAGGTAGTATGAGCAAGTCCGGCGAGCGGTCCCCTGGGAGCCGAA
Organism: Microbotryum intermedium; assembly: GCA_022702645.1. Lineage (NCBI taxonomy): Eukaryota > Fungi > Basidiomycota > Microbotryomycetes > Microbotryales > Microbotryaceae > Microbotryum > Microbotryum intermedium. The sequence continues at coordinate 433,168 of JAHWDX010000023.1, read as the reverse complement.
AGGAACCAAAGAGCATTCGCGCCTGTAGCAAAAGCTGCATTGGGACGACGACGGTTTTCCGAATCCCCTTCATTGCGCTTGATTCGTTGATCTTGAAAATAATCTCACAGCGCAACTCGCTCCAGACGCGTGCAAGACTGTGAAAGAACATCGCCTCGTCGCATACAGAGTCGGAGGTTGCGCTACTCGTGAGAGGACGCCGTTACGCCACTAGCGGCGTTCCGTCGCGGTCCGCCACTGGTTTTCGGACGTGTTACGGCTACCTACGTATTTCCTCTTTCTCCTTTCACTGCACTGCATCTATTTTGTACTCCGTCCTGGGACATCATGAAGGTCGCGGTCATTCTACTTGTCGCGCTCGCATCGACAGCAACTCAATCGGCACCGATCCCACATCCGAGTCCTCAGCCCCAGCTGGGGTGGCTCAAGTAAGCGTCCCCGCTTTGCGAGAACGCCACAGTCTTCTCGACTACATGATACTTCCGTAATTGATACCACACTTTATATGTTCCTCTTAGTCCTCTCCACTGGTTCAAATCGAACAGCCCTGCGTCAACACCGGCCACAGCCGCGCCTGCAACGACGAACACCTCGGGAACGGTGAGAAACGAACAGCGCTCTAATCGATTTATAAATGTTTTGAGACGAATGCGTCATGATTTAAATTTCATAGAACTCGACTGGAGATTTATCAAGCCTGTTGAGGTAAGTGGCATGATGCCTAGAGACCGTTCTGCATCCGTCTAACAATCGGCTTGACCCCCGCACGATAGCGCACTCGCTTCGTCTGGCACATCCTCGAACGTAAGGTTTTTTCCACTGCCATCAGACGAGGCATAGATAAAAGAGCTCATTTTTTGGTTGCTTAATTACCTCAGCCTGCCTCCGATGATACTTCTGGGTGAGTCTTTAAAGACACAGTTGCCTTGAGAAAAAGTCGACCGTAAGAACCTGACTCCTCTTTATCTGATTTTCGTTAGCACATCCTCCTCGTCCTCGGCTCCAGTCAACACTTCGACCCTTACTTCTTCCGGTGCCTCGACTTTGAACACCACATCTTCGAGCTCGGGGCCCACCGATGTGAGAGCCTTCTTGGGTACCTCATGAGATGCTTGCCCACTGCGACGGCGGCTGACGATGTGCGAGTACAGGACATGTCCAGCGATCTATCCCAGATGTTTGGGCGAGTTAAATCACCGGGGTTTTCGTAATGACACCCTGCGACTAACAGTCGCTCCGGCTCGCTTGAGCGTTCCCAGTGCATTCGTCACACCGGACAATAGCACGACAAATGCTACCACGTCGAATTCGAGTATCGACGCCTCAAACACAAGTGCTACTGCTTCCAACTCGAGCGATACACCTTCGTCGTCCCCATCGAATAGCAAGGGATCCGGATCGAGCGATAGCACCTCATCAGGTTCGAGCCTTTCCAACGACGACAGTAGCAGCGACGACTCTTCGACGGGGTCAACCACCGTTACAGGGGCTGGAAGGAAGCCCAATTCGAGCAGTCCGGCCCAGGTTGCCCCCCCGAAATACAAAAGCAAGAGCTCGAGTAAGGTGACGCCACAGCTGGGAACCCCGGTCAACACGACTTATTTCACCGACGACACGACCACGCAAACGCCGCACAAATTAACCGTCAGCTCTGGAAGCACCGGTTTGAACGCATTAATTGCTTCGACATCAAGTTCAACGTCCGACTCGGGATCCCAAGATATGGACAACTCGAGCGGGGACAACTCTACGACAGCAAATGTGAAGACCACGCCCGATAGCCTGAACGATACATCGAATGCACTGAGCACGTCGAACGACACTGAGAATGCGACGCGCTTGAACACGACCTCATCTCCTGCATCCTACTCTCAGAGCGTCTTGGGGGATGGGGACGATTCGACGAACTTTCCAAATACGACGGCGACGAATACGACGGCGACAAATACGATGGCGACAAATACGACGGCGACAAATACGACGATGGCCAATGCGACCGGATACAAGGCTTCAAATCCTTTCAACGTCTCTGTGACGAATACTCCCGACGATAGCACTGACTCGATCGTTGGCCTCGATGGCAGCACCGACGGGAGCGGCGGCTCTAACAGTACTGATGACAGCATTGACTCGAGCGCCGGGACCGATTCAGCCTCCACTCCAGACCAATTGAACACAGCATCTACCCTCAACAAGACGGTTTCATCCTATTTCAATCCGGCGAATGTCTCCAGCTCGACTATCGACAACAGAACCTTCCACGATTTGAACGCCACTTTCTTCGGCACTGATTCCAATACAACCGCTGGCACATTAAACGCGTCTACTGTTGTGGCTTCAAATACCAGCACAGCTCCCAAAACCACCGCCTATTATGGGACTTGGGCTCCTCCTAATCAGTACGGGAATGCGACGACGAGCACCAATGACACGATGACGGGCATGACGAGTGACCCCGCCGGGGCAGATGAGGCCGCGACGGATTCGACGAACACTACACAGGTCGACGGAAGCACCGCTTTGAACCTCACCTCGATCGCTAATGCTACGAGGTTTTGATGTTGTGCCTCAACTTGTTCAATAAAGGTGTCGGCTCTAGTATTCATGTTCTTGCTGGACCTCTCTTTGTGTTTATTGCCCCAGGCCATTTAACTGTTCGCAGGCTTTCGAGTGCATTACCATATCCTAATCTTCAGTGGAAGTGGCCTGAGCGAGGTGGGCTCGGTCATCTACGCTCCTCAGCACCCCTTCTATAAACTGACAACTTCGCGGGGGGGGGGGGGAGATTTCCTCGAAGTGAGCTTGCGATTTATGGTGCGACTCACTATACTTGGGACCAAATCGGATTGTGAGCTCAGTACATGTAGGAGGGTACAGAGCTAGATCGGTCAGCTTCAAATCATTCTGAATACGCTGGTTCATCGGTCGTGATTTTTTGTCAATGCCGGACTTTGGGGTGTGCGTCGCGACAGACGCCGTTGCTGGGGTCAATGCGCAGTCCGGTCCGGCAAGCGAAGTGAAGTCGGACGCATGATCTCGAGGTTCGAAGCCCCAACGAGTCATAACAAAGCTCCCTGCCGGTTCTGTTCCCCCCAGCTTCTATTCATGCCCATTTGAGACCCGATGTTGCTCAGCCAGAGATATGCGATCATCTTCTTCCTATGGCTCGTGTCGACGACGGTGACGTCTGGCGCACCAACACCAGATCCCCTATCGCTCGGCGGGTTGGGCAAGCTGTTCCAGTGCGTGACGATCCATGGCCGGACCCCGTGTCCTTGACTAGCGGAGAGAAACTGAAGCATCTGCTACTTGATCTTGCAGCCCATTCATGCGGTTCTACCACCAAAGCTGGAATGGCAGCACCATTACGAGCACTTCATATGGCAGCGGGGCAACGTCTGGTAGCATGGTCTCGGCAACCACCTCGGACTCGGAAGACGCAGGCGGAAACATGTCCAAAGCCACATTGAAGATTACCGATCCGACCAACACGACGCAGATTTGTGCCGTTGCATGCGCGGAAAAAGAAAATGCTTTCACGTGAGCCTCTCGAACCTAACTTAAGTAATTCTCCGGGGTCCCACAGCCGGAAGCCAGCGAGGAAGCGCTGGACCGCGCCGGTCTGATGCTATCCCTCGCTCCCAACTTAGACGAAACCGGTACTGTCCGCAACTCTGCAAGACGTTGATGCTGTTGCGAGCGAAACCAAGTCGGTCCACTTCGCTTCGTTCGAGCTCGAGGGTTGATATTATCGTTCAAAGCTTACTGTTTTCGGCTTGGCGCAAACCTTTTTGTGGCCTGGCCTGGCGGGCATCCGAACAGGTGTGACCGGGACGGCATCTCAGTGACACCTGCGAGGGGAATACGTTCAAGTTGTGATAGGATGCTTTCATGTAATTATTAATGGACTGATCACGAATCACAAGTTGCCGTAGGCGTTGAAAGCGATCCGAGGCCTCTCAGAGACCACCTACCGGGGGTAGACTCGGCAGTAGTGCCAGAAGCGAAACGCAACCGGTCTGTTTCGAATTGCCATGGGAGTATTCCGAGGAACATCATGTCTCTTGAGTGAGCGTGAGGTATAGAAAGCCACAAGAGCCCCGGCGCTTGACCCACAGCCGTGTTCAGCACTCGTAGCTCGCGCGAAATGCATGGCTCGCGATAGGCTCGCGGTCAGGGCGAACTGTGTTGCCAATAATGGCGATGGCCGAAGCCCGTTGCATCTCCTGCCCGTTGCCCGGGGCTCGTAGCCGGGTCCGCCCTCCCTTTCCCCCCCTTCGTCTCTTTTGTGGTCGAATAACTACCTAGCTTGTCCAATCCACAACACTCGGGACCCTACCTACGTCAAGGCACCGCGCACTGCGTCCTCAACTTGGACTCGCGTGCAAAAAGGATCATCTTGATAGGCAGCGCGACGCCGCGGAAGGTGAGTGGAGCCCCCGCGAGTGAAGTGACTCAGGGCGACTCATCCGTCCTCAATGAAGCTGACATGCTGACAGCTAACAAGGAAGCATCCCTCCCGTCTCAGATCCGCGACCACGACCATGGTCAAACAACCTGCTCATTCCATCTCCCCCGACCACCCTTACCAAAAGACTTACGCGACCCGTCCCCGGGCTACGTATGGATCCTCCCGCCGTCCGAGTCGGCAGATGGCCCTGGCCCTGCTCAAGGACACGATCCCCTTGACGACCTTCCTCGGCTTTGGTGCCTTGTTGCAATACCTCGTCACCCTTTCTTCCCCTCCGTCCTGGTGGTGGACTAAATGGGTCCTTCCCTTACTCCTTATCCTCGCACCCTGGGTCAAACCCACCTTGGTCCATTTCGGCTTGAGATCCTCTCCGGACCTCGATCGCGTCATGCCGGGGAAATGGATGGCCCGCATGCCAGCAGGTCAAGAAGACCCCATGACGGGTCGTCTGCAGTCCCCCGAATTCGTTCTCTTCATGATCGGCGCCCGTTTCCACGGTCCCTTCGCTCGCTTCTCCTCGACGTACAAAAACATGGGCAAGGCGTTCAGCGAGATGTGGGCCCAACTTGCCGCCGATCCCGATTCGGGTCTACTCAACGTCGATATGTACATGGGCACGTCCGAGTGGAGGAACAATAAACTCAAGGCCGTGGCCGTGTTTAGAGGCAAAGAGGATCTGTGGAAGTTCGCGAGGGCCCTTTGCGTGCCAAGGCTTGGAAAGACTACTATGACTCGGGCGGATTGGAGGATCGTGGGTATGAGATTTGGCACGAGATGTTTGTCGTGAGTTTGACCCGAAGAGAGGGCATCTTTGTCTGGTTGTTTGGAGTTTTCTTTGTGTGTGTGTGACTGACGGAGGAAAGCTGCTTGTTGAATAATGGCAGGTCAAAGAAGGTGGATTCGAAGGCATCTACGCCAATCACGACCCCTCGGGCAACACGATGGCCAACATCTTCCGTCGGCTCAACGAGATCGATCCCGAAGGGACTCACAGTGAGGAAGGCGATCGATGGAAGTCCATTTTGGTGCCGGTTGATGATGCCAAGGTCAAGACTTCGGCGGGGAGGATGGGACAGGAGGAGTACCGGAGTGAAGAGGGGGAGGTAGTGGAGAAGTAGGGTTGGGTGACATATGTACGGAGGAATTTCAAGTGTCTGTCGGTGTCGTGCTGTCGTTCGGGTTTGTTTTGTGTTGTCCGTGTTCAAGATCGAGCTCTTTCTTCACCTGATGATCACTCCTTGCTGAGGCCTCGAGGAGAAAGAACAAGGCCCCCATCAAAAAAGATATCGTTTTTTATATCTAGATATATAATAATAATATTACAGCCCTCCCTCATTGACAATGGCCCAAATGATGATCCTCAGTGCTTGCGTCAACTCGGGGAGTGGATAAGGCAATCCGACGCTGGGAGAGGGTTGATGGCGTCAGATTGACGCAGCATGGCAGATTGACGAAGTAGCACTCACGGCGGTACATGGATGAATTGGACAGGTGTTTCGTGAGGCGTCCCGTCCGAAGTGATCGCGTTAACACCGGCTTGAGCATCGTCACCGTTGGGAGATGTCGATGTCGATGTTGTTTTGAACCGAGCCCATGCCATCGAGGCGTAAAAGGTGAACTCGCACAGGAAGAGACCTAAAAAAGGACCATGTCGGAGCAATGATTAGTGCATGCCCATTCGACTCCCTGACTCTGCAGAACGACTGACCGGCATCGCGACTGATCCTCAAAAACTCGACCCCACCCCTTTCCCCACGACTCGTTTTCAAAACCTTGTCCAAATCGACCCTCGAGTTCAACACCTTCTCCGATCGATCGAACACCTCCCCCAATCCAAAGAAACCTCGGTCCCCTGTTTCCGGGTCCAACGGTGCAAACGCTCGATCGACGTCGGGTTTGTCGTAGCCGAATTTGCGCGCGAGGGCTTCGAGCGTCAGGGAATGAGGCGAGCCGACGCCGACGTGGATGATGAGATCGGGCATGGGGTCGGTCGAATCGGTCGTGTCGGTGTGGAGTTGGGAGACGATCAAGAGGGACGACGCGTAGGTGACGGGTATGAGCGTCGAGGTCAAGTGGATCGGTCGGGCCGAGGACGATGACAGTGACTTTGACTTGGATGATGAACTGGCGGTGACCGGGTTCTTGCTCGATGATGATGCAGATGCAAGGGGCGCAGGGCGTGTCACAAGCGTGGTCTCGTGCAGTTGCTTCACGGCCTGCCAGGAAGGGTTGGTCTTGTGTTCCCCAAAGGGCTGTATGCATCAGTGATGAAGGGGGTCAGCGAGAGTGAGTTACTTTTGAAGTGGGGAACTCGACTGGGGATCCTCTGAGGCAGGATCAGATAGACTCACCCCGAAACCTGTGATGTGCACATGAAATGGCTTGGCATCTTGGTCATTGTTGTCGCTTGGGATGGGTGCCATAGCGCAGGGATAGGCTAGGCGGAATGGGGAGACAGGAGGCAACGAGGAGACGAGGTCCGAGCGCGCGAACCCGCTCAAGCCGGCTCAAGGGGACGACCAAACACCCATTACGCTGCTCTCGCTGGTTCCTACGCCTTGCTCAACCACCACACTTTGGCACCATCACCTAGTCGGATCCCTCGGGCGCCATTCCAGCCACCGTACACTCGAACCCCTTCGAGTGCCACCCACCCCAACCCACCTCACCGGCCTACGACGCGTCATCAACCCATCACACAGCTTGCCCATCGAAGCACTTCCTCCACCATGACCAGCGCCAACCCTTCTTCCACTTCCAAAGACGCTCAAACATCACCACCAGCAGCAGCATCCGCCTCCGCCTCCACCTCAGTGGACCAACTTCCAGCCCTGCACGAGGACGACGAGTTTGAGGAATTCGCTTCACAGGGTCAGCTGGCACACAACACTTGCTGAGGGTGTACCAGACCCTTAACTCACCCTGTTCTATTGCATGTCCAGACTGGGACGACTCGGCGACCTACTCAAACGTCTTGGCGTCCAAATCCGCTCAAGCGAGTACCGGTGGGGCAGCAGCAGCAGCAGCAGGAACGGACGGGCAACAGCAACAGCAGCAGAAGCAAGGGCTCGATTCGCTGTGGCAGGACAACTGGGACGATGACGATGTCGAGGATGACTTTTCCGTCGCGCTCAGGTACGTCTAGGGTGGATGTTACGTCGTGACTGGGTCGAATTCGGCATTCCGAGATTCTGATCATGCTCTCGATTCCGATCAACAGGGAACAGTTGAGAAAACAGGATCAGATGCAGCTGTAGTGAAGTCTCGAATCAATGATCTGTCGATATCTCTTTCACTCTTCTCGCTGGACTCGGTGCACCTGACGCATTCGAGACGTCGCACGAGATGGGAACTGTCTGACCGCGACCGAAGGTTTCTCGCGTTCATGCACCGACTGAGCTGTTCCGAATGCGAGACTTTCGACACTCACAAGTAACGGGAGCAGCAGTGTGGGAAGAGAACCCTATCTATATGAGCGATTTCAACAATACCCTAAACAACGACGAAAGGACAGGAAGAGGAACCCAGAATTCGGGGTGCGAAACTACTATAAGACACGAAGATTCAAGGAGGAGGAAGAACACTGACACGAAAGAAACTCGGGGAGAAACCCTATCTTTATCAATGCTCTTCAGATTCTCTGAACAGGCAACGTCTCGGCCGTCCCCAAAGGGCCCTTCTCAACGGGAACCTTGGCGTTGGACCCGGACGAGGAACGACTCAATGCCGACGAAGGGACGTTATTGAGTGCGTCGACGTCTTCGGGTGATTCGAGGTCGCGGCGCATGAAGACTGTAGGAAGGGAAGATGGGGGAGATGTTAATCCCTTTGAAAAAGGGTTGGGTATTGGGAGCGCCGAGGAGGAGGACTAACCGAAATCGTAGCCCGTTTCACCGCACTGGAGAATAGGGAAGACACAGACACCCAAGAAGGATCAGCACTACTGTCCCTCCAATCACTTTACCCACCCCAAGAACAAAGAGCATAACTCACCTCGGTCTCGTCAATGCCCAAAATCTCCTGGTCCTCCGTCGCACGGAGGTGCAATCCGGGGATATGGTCGACGGTGAAGAGGATGATGTACGTCACGACCGCAGTCCAGGTGATGATCGCCAACGCGCTTGCGAGTTGCCATCCCATTTGCTTATATTGCTTATTGATCCAACCACCTGGGAAAGAGGGAAGAGGGAAAAATTCAAAGATGAGTATAAAGCTTTGAAGCGGGGAGGCTCGGCTGGACTTACCGGCGATGACGGTGTAGCCATCAAATCCGGCGACGCGCGCATCGGCAAAGAAGCCTGTAGAAAGGACGACGTTAGAATCTTGATTCCCATGCCTATACAGGTGTAGTGGCACATCCAAGGCTCACCAGTCATGATCGCGCCCGTGAATCCGCCGATCCCATGCAGCGCGAACCCATCGACCGCATCATCGACGCCCAACAGGACTTTGAGGCCCGTGCTGAAATTGCACACGATGGCCGTGACGAAGCCGATGGTCAGAGCCGCTGGGGCACCTACGTATCCGGATGCAGGGGTAATGCCGACGAGGCCGGCGAGAATACCGGAACAGAGTGCTACGGCGGAATATTTGCCCGTGTGATAGTAGTCCACCATCATCCACGTCAAGCCGCCCATCGCCTGCGCAGCCAATTCGTGAGGAGGACAAATACGAGGTCAGCGATGCCATTCATGGTCATGGGGTTATTTGAGAGTCAGGTGAGCAAGGGGACCATAGATATAAGAGTCGTCGAGGTCTATGTAATATGCAGGACGGTCGGGGAAGCGACTGAGAGCAGCGACGCAGATCGCGGAGAACGCCGAGAGGGAAGGAGACGGCCGCGCAGAGCAATGAAAAAGGACTCACCGCCGCCAAGTTAGTGACCAACGCCGCTTGAACGGAACGCAAGTTCATAGCAAGCTCGGAACCACCGTTGAAGCCGAACCATCCGAACCAAAGCAACGCCGTACCGAGGACGACGTGCGAGACCGAGTGCGGGCGATAAGCGAGCTTTGCCGTTCCGTAACCGCGTCGACGGCCGAGGTAGTACGATACGACGAAGGTCGCTGTTCCCGAAGTCATGTGCACCGGTCCTCCGCCGGCAAAGTCCAAAACGCCTTTATGGAAGCCCCAGCCGGTGGCGTTCCAGGTCCAGCAAGCGACGGGGTCGTAAACGAGCGTCGACCAGCAGAACGTGAAGACCATGATCGGGAGGATCCTCGCTCGCTCGGCGAAGCCAGCAATAACAATAACAACTGTCACGGCGGCAAATTGCAATTGGTAAAATCCGAACAGAAGAGCAGGTATCTTGGATGAACCGACAGAAGGAGCGTCGAGGACGTTGATGAAGCCAAAGTGCTTGAGGTTGCCGATGAACTTTGAGCCTTCGCCGAACGCGAGCGATTAGCCCCAAAACATCCACTGTAGGTCCGTACAGCGTCAGAATTTTTGACCAAAAAAACCTAAAAAAAAAAAAAAAAAAAAAAAAAAAAAAAGGAAAATGTTGTAGCACTCACTTGAATCGCACCGATCGAGTACACCACCATCGAGAGCATTAGCATCGACAGCGCGTTCTTCCGTCTCAGAAGCCCCGAGTAGAGATAGCCGATACCCGCACCCATGATCATGACCAGGGCCTATTGCAGCTCGGAGCAGCATGACTTCAACAGGTTGTTCGATTTGCCAGAGAACGAAGAATAGAGACTTACCCCGGCGGTCAAGATCCAAGACATGTCGCCGTTGTTGAAAATGGCGACGCCGTCGGCACCGGCGGAGGCATCGTACGTGGTCGCGTCGTAGATGGCGACTAGAGAACCCGACGCATCGTAACTGATGTTGACCATCGGGAGGGAGGGTTCTTTTTGGTAGAGAAAGAAGGGAAGAGACTAGGCAGATGGACCCAGTAAGTCAGATTGGGGGAAAGACCGAGAAGACACTAGGGGACAGGCCGTAAAATCTTGAGGTCAGCGAAAACGATCTCAATCGCACGATAAGTCAGATCGACTCGGCATTGTAGGCGGGCGAGTTTTCCCGACCCACCGACGGCGGGGCCGAGCTGGTGCAGACTGGGGCTTGGAACTCACATTCACCGATCTTTTCTTGCCACTGGAGCGACAGGTTGCTATCCGGACGAGAAGCTACACGAGATGTGAAGAAGGAGAGAGAAACACTGGTGATAACAATCCAGAGCTCGTCTGGAACAATCAGGGAGCAAAACCGATAGGGCTTCTATGATTCAACGTCATCTGGAGAGGCTCGAGCCCCGGAAGCAGTGCCGCCTGCCCGCAATCGCCTGGTACCTAAGATCGGCCGCTATCGAAGGGCGCGCGCCCGATAGGTAAAGAAGGGATCGTGATCAGGCACGCCTTGGCATTCTCAGTTGTCGAGAAGAGTGATCCCCGCCAAGTCCCCCATTCCAACCGACTCTGTGAGTGCTCGGTGTTAGGTCCGAAAAATGAGAAACAGCGAGATTCTCTTGATTGCAACCACCACAATCACCTTCAGGCAAACAGAACCGACTCTGACGTCGCGGCTGCCGCAGTGCTCTCAAGAGCTCATTGGTGCGAATCGGCGCTCAATGGTCACTCTCTACAAGTCAATGCCAACCTTATAGCGTGTAGTAGTCAGCTAGGTACCTTCTTCAGGATTGAAAATCTGCGTATCTTGAAAGCTTCTCGAATGCTGCATCCGCGCGTAGGATACCTACTACCTACCTCGAGGTCCAGCGCCTTCGATCACGTCAGACTCGTCTTGCCGCCGCCTTGTGAATGAGAATGTCTTTTTGTAGACTAGCTGGAATTAAAAAATCTCATTCTCATCCTATTTTAATGATTTACTGGCTCATGAGTAGGTACCTAGGTACTTGTAGTCTGAGCGCGCAAGATAGATCGTTTGAAAGCCCCACGATCGAAAATTCCGATCGTTATCTTCTTCGAGGTCCCGGCGACGGGCGCTTATGCGATCGCGATGATCCGTGAGGTACCTACCTAGTCAGAGCAGCCTGAGGGCCGACTGAGGCTGATGCAAGAGAGTGTAATACAAGAGCCCAGTCAGCGAGACTGATAGGTACTCACATGACACTACGGGCTGGTACGAACCGCGTCATGCCGACATTGCCGAGTCGCCGTGACGCTGTTACAGTTGTACGAGTGCCTGACCTTGCCAAAATATCCGATTGCCGTTCACAAATCATAGGGGCTCAGGTACAATGCAGCCGATGGTTCGTTCGTTCCACAGCTTTGGGAACACAGATGAGCAGTAGGAAGCACTGCTTCGTACCCAGCCGGCCTGCCTTGCTTAATGCTTATGCATGCTGCGATGACCCTTCCATGCCTTTGCAACAAGACGCCAACACACGATTGAGTACCCCAGCTTGGCAACCTACCACCACTCATGGAATGATGCTCCGTCGGACGGGGAGGATATAGATTGCAATTGAGCGTGCTGTAGGTTGACGACGTTGGAGGAGTCGCATCAGCGCGATCACGGAGTGCATCTCGAAGTTGTCCTTTGCGATCGATGTAATCTATGAAACGAAGCAGTCTTCGTTCGAGCTTCAGACGTTCCGCGTCAGAAGCGGGAGCAATTCCGTTTCCTGAGAGAATCGTCTTCAATGAGCTCAAGGTTGGTAAGATGCCAAGTCGTCAAGGATTATAACACACATGCAAGCCGTAACTGCTTCATCATTTATTCGAAACGGCAGCGAAATGGCCGCCAGTGCGGCGGGAACTCTTCTGAGACGTTGCAGACTGAAAAGCGCAACGAATGGCTTCGAATGCGCACTCGAATGCGCACTCGATAGTCTCAGGGACATGCAAGAGTCAATACTACTTACATACCATGAAAATTTCCACATACAATGTAGGCTAGCGTGCCAACTTACGGGATGTGCCATCTGGTCCACAATGCGCCAAAGAAGACGCCTTTGGCCTATTCGACTGGCAAGCTGCGAGATTGGGTGCGCGATGCTATACCTCCTTTTCTTCTCATGTGCTAAGCTCGGCATTATCTATCGCTATCTCTGGAGTTTGCCGCGCCTCGACGGGACGTGCCTGTTATAAGCCTTCGTTCATTGTGCGAGCGGAGTAAGAGCCTAAGACGGTCTGGCACCTGGCTACTTCAGGGATCAGGATATGCGTACCTACGAAGTGGACTTCTTTCGAAAATTTGGACGTGCGCGTAGGTATCGTAACTACCTATTGAGCCCGTGCAGATTTCGAAGCTGGATACCAGATCGTCCAACAGCCTCATAATCAAAGTCCGATCGTCCGTCTCGGCGAGTTGAGACTCGAGAACTCTTGCACATGCCACACAGCCTCATGCCTCCGCAGCCGTTTGCTGCTCCTTCCAAATGTCGTTGGTCCAAAAAGCGCGCTCCACCAGATCTTCCAGTGATTTACGCTCGGACACCCTCCAGAGGTGAAATGACCCCTGACTTTCGTTCTGGGTGGCGCTCGTCTAGGTCTCGTTGTCTGAGCCTTACATCGGAGCTCAATGGGGTTGAAATGGACCGTGAGGTCATAGCTAATATCAGCTCGAAGAGCATATGTGTAATTAGATAGTAGGCATAATGGAAAGCCGAAAGAGATCCCCAAAACAAATTCAAGGTTGATAAAAGCACACAAGGCTCTAGGCGAAGAGGGGGAAGGAGAGAGAGAGATTGGATATGCCAGCATGTACAGAGTTGGTCAAAAAACAACAAAACGAGGTGGGGTGATCACTACGACCTCAAACGCTCTGCGGCGCGAATTTTTCCTCGGCCACGGGCACAGCGGAGTGGGCCGATTTCACGTCCTTGTGACTCGACGACGAGTGATGGCTCACTGGACGGCTAAGATTTTGGCCAGTCGCTCGGTTGTGCAGCTCGGAGAACTCCTCAGGCTGTGATGGCATGGAAAAGGAATGTTCAGCTTCGGCATTCCGTCGGGTGATGATCTGTCAGAAGCAGAGACTCACGTTTTCGAGATCACGGTTGCGGAAAACTGTGAGAAGTGGTAGGATGAGAGCACCAAGCTCGATCAGCTTTGTTGTTTTTCGGGGTTCGAACACGTTCCACTCACCAAAGTCGTAGGCGTTCTCGCCAAGCTGATTGGATTGGATAGGGGGCTCAGTTCAGCCGCTTGAAAACGCATCGCTTCGCGTTTTGTAAGAAAAGCTCACCTCGGTCTCGTCGATACCAAGGATTTCCATGTCCTCGGTAGCTCGGAGCTTGAGTCCAGGAATGTGGTCGATCACAAAGAGGAGGATGTACGTGACGACGAAGGTGTAGGCCATGATGGTCGTCGCTCCGGCGAGCTGCCACCCAAGCTGGATGTAGTTGTGGTTGATCCAGCCACCTGTTCCAAAAGCCAATCACAGGTCAGTCTGGCGGAATCATAGCGCCATACGTCCTTTGCAATCACTGACCAGGAATGACGGTGTAGCCATCAAAACCAGCGACACGGCTGTCGGCGAAGAGCGCGGTCAAAACGGATCCGCAGTAGCCGCCAATGGCGTGGAGGGCGAACGAATCGACGGCGTCGTCGATCCTGAGCAAGACCTTGAGGCCAGTGCCAAAGTTGCATGCGATCGCAGTGAGGAAACCGATGGCTAACGCCGCGGGGGAGCCGACGTAACCAGCCGCAGGGGTGATGCCGACAAGACCAGCAAGGATACCGGAGCACATCGAGACAGCGGACCACTTCTTGGTGTAAAACCAGTCCATGGCAAACCAGGTGATTCCACCCATAGAAGCAGCAATATTGGTGACAGTGGAGGCCTGGACCGCACGCAAGTTCATCGCGAGTTCGGATCCACCGTTGAAGCCGAACCAGCCGAACCAGAGGAAGACGGTGCCGAGGATGATTTGGAAAACCGAGTGAGGGCGGTAAGCGAGCTTAGCGGTGCCATAACCGCGACGGCGCCCCAAGTAGAGCGACCACGCAAAGCCAGCAGTTCCCTAATGAACCCAAGGAAATATCATGCATCAGTAGCCGCTTTGAGTGCAAATGACGCCTCGGCGCAAACTAACCGAGGTAATGTGGACGGGTCCTCCGCCGGCAAAGTCGAGCTCGCCAGCCTTGTAGAGCCATCCGTTAGGGTTCCAGACCCAGTTGGCGATCGGATCGTACACGATAGTGGCCCAGCAGAAGCAGAAGATGACTGTGAAGAGGCGCGTCGGCGTGTGCGGTCAGCTTTCGAGCTTGGGCGCGGCGCGGAGCTCAAATTGCTCAAACTTACGAAGCGGCAGAATGCGTGCACGCTCGGCAATACCACCAACTAAGATAACGACAGTAACACAACTGAACATGCTTTGATAGAGCATGTATAAGAGAGCTGGGATTTTGGAGGACCCGGCAGAAGGTTCGAGGGTGACGTTCATGAGGCCGAAGTGCTTCAAGTCGCCGATGAATGCGCTTCCGGTGCTACTCTGCGTGTGCAGATAGAAGATGTCGCACAGAAACAACAGGGAAGAAATAGAGCGTCAGCTCATTGTGCGATTCGGGAGTGTGTAGGGCTGTCCTGGCCGTCAGGGGCTCTTCCCCTTGCCGTGTGCTCCCGACGACGGCAAGGCGCGGAAGCGGGAAAACTCACGAAGGACAACGAGTAGCCCCAGAAGAACCACTGGATTGAGATAAGCGAATAGCTGTATCGGAGGAAGCACCCAAGACAAAGTTGACGACCAGAGTCAGAACCAGCTTCTCGGCAGCAAAGTAAGATGCACGAATTTGTCGCTCGAGGGTGCGTGCGGGGACGAGGGTTATCTCGAGCAGTCGGAGCGCTATCGCAGTCAAATCAACGGATGGCAATCGCCGTGACCCGAATCGAAACGACGAACGAAAGCGGAGAGGCGCACGTTGCCGAGGAACTCACACAAGGACACCGAGCATCATCATCGACAAGGCGTTCTTTCTTCGCAAGAGACCGGAGTAGAGGAATCCGACTCCGGGGGACTGTGCATCGAGCGGACGAGGGAGGATAGGTGTGGTCACTGGTCAGCGGCGTGCACTTGGGCCCGATTCGCACAAGACGTTGCTGAGTCGATCTCCGTCCGAGGACACCTCGGAGAATCAGGAACACTCACCATGATCATGACAAGAACACCGGCAACGAGCACTGTGACGAGAAAACAAGGCGATGCCAGCATGTCAGCACTCGGGTCCCGCCGGGTCGCCGGGCGAAGTTGGCCGAATCGACAGAGCTGGGGATCCAGCTGTACGTATGAATCTTTTGACTTACCCCATGCCATGTCGCCTCCATTGTAAACGATCTCGGCGCCATCGACAGTGGCGACTAGTGTTCCCGTTGTATCGTACGTAACGTTGACCATGATGGGGTTACAGTCAAAGAGTTTTTGGGGTGGGGGTGGAGAAGGGAGAAAGACAAGAGCGGAAGGGATGGAAGGGGACGGGGTGCCCGAACTGATTGCTGGGCAACGCTGGGCGGCGTGCGGCAGAGATAAGCGGAGAGTTCCAACTCGTTTTGATTAGCGATTGAAATCGTCAGGCACAAGACGAGCGTGACCGGGGCTTCTTCGCGATTGAAAGAAAGCCCCAGCTTTGTCTCTAGGTACTTAGAAAATCACCAGCCTGCAGCTGCTGTCGCCGGCTAGAGTGACTCACAGAGTGGAGTAGGTAACGGTCGTGGTGGTTCGATGGGTTGTCTAGGAGAAGAAAAGGCGGAGATGCTAGGCGGTCCCATTTGACGACAGATTCGGCCCGGCCTCCTTTCGATCAGCGGCGGGATCAGCTCGCAATAGGCTAAATATAGCTGCCCCCCCCCCCCCCAACGATTGCCTGCACCGATTGCCTGAATGAGATGCAGCCTGATCAGTGCCCTCTCAGCGGGCCGTACCTATCTATCTTCACAGCTCCCGCGGACGTGCAATCCTCGGTACAACATCTGCTGCAGACGCACGCAATCACCAACTCGCGAAAAAATCGAGGCGATGTCTACTACGCCCCCCAGCGCGGTGCGCCGCGGGTCACGGCCCGCCTGGAAGGCTGCGCTCCTCTAGCGAGTGGGTCGCGACTCTTATTCCATTCGGTCCACTCGACTGAGTGATCGGCCGCTGGAATCTAAAGTCGCTTGGCCGATGATACTCACTTGAGCCTCGTGTTGCACCCAACGATCTACTACTTCCGAGCAGGATTCAGTGACGGCTTGCTTGAACAATGCTACGTCCAGAGTCCAAGGGAACGCGTCCTCTCGCAGTTTACGCGTGTGGCCCGGCGCTTGTAGTCCACTTTGGATGGCTAATGAACACGCTGCGAAGAGTTCAATTTGCATTGGGCTGCGTAGAGCACCTTTTCTCGACTACTGATCAAGCCTCGATCTTCCATTCCATCCGCGACCCATTGAACTGGCCGAAGTCGACTCTTTAGCTTGGCCCCAGTGCAAGCGCCAGCTTCATCAGCGCGTGCTCCATAAGACAGAGCCCGGACCAGAAGGGTTCGGTAACTTGGGTACATGAACAAGATTTACCCATGCGTAGCCAAGAATGACGTTCCAACGAGTCGGCAGATTTCGATGCCGGTCGAAGATGACTTTCGTGGGAAGTTGGCGATGATTCAGGCACAAGCAAGCGGGACCATACCGCTTCCTTATCGCAGCCAATCAGCTGACGTTGCTACCCGACCGACTCGCGACTCGGGGCGAACGTATCTACCGGGCGGCGGGACCAGTGCCAACCTCGGAAGAGCTCCGACAGCACTCGTTACAACTTGATAGGGGCTCGATTTCGCGAGGATCGTGGAGACTCGAACCGGTACCCAATAAGAATTGGAGATCATTGCCAAGCTTAGGTAGGTAGTGTTCTAATTAAGCATCGGGGCGCTAATCGCCCCGGCCGCCACGGCGCCCCATTTATAAAAGCTGGGAGAACGACTAGCGCTGCCAGTGCGCGACCAGCCGACCATGCCTCGGCTCCTGGTCGAGATCATGAGGTCCTCGACCACACTTCGGCTTAGGAAATGAAAGACGTGTGCAGAGGTCCGGGTAAGCAAGACCTTCTTCTACCTCTTGTGCTACAGATGGTTACTCAGGCAATCGGTTGCCGAATTCTCCAGCCTCCGAGAGTCCGAGGCCCGGACTGATGACTGTAAGGTTCGGCAGCCACTCAGTAGGTCCAAGCTCAACTTCGGACCGACTTGCCTGACCTCCCTTCCACTTACCTGCCTTTGACTGACAACCATTGTGCATCCCTTTGTCACCCTTCCTATTTGTTCTCTATTGTCCTGGTTTCTCACAAAGAACCTCATTGTCTACATGTCTCCCTTTCTTATCTCCAGATTTCCTTAAATAACGATCCAGAACTCTCTTCTCTCTTCTTCTTTTTCCTTATCCTTCTCTGGACCCTCACTCTTGACTCTTGACAATCGACTGGTTTTGGGACTGTCTATTCGTCAAGCACCTTCGAGAGAACAACCGAGGAACTCGCCTTTACTTACGCTTTCCGCTGAGTAATCTGGGCTCCTTACATCTTTTTTTTGACATCCAAACTGACAAACCTTTGGATTGCCAAATCTCGTATTCGAAGCATCACCTTGTGTGTTTGCTTTTCCGTGCCAACACGTTTAGTGTCAGCCGTTCCAGTGCATACATTCCTGTATTGCCTTCCTCAGAGCCTGCAATCTTCGGATTCAGATTCTGTAAATTTTAGGAGAGGGACAGACCCACCCTCCCTATCCCTTTATTTGTGACGAGCTTAGCTACCTCGTGCACCCGAGAACTTGAAGCGCTGGTCGCCAGAAAGTCCTGAAGATTGCAATCGAGATGAGTCCCGAGGACAACGAAGATTTACGCGCAAGGGGCTACGAGACGCCCGATACCGACGACAAAGGCAAAGTACCTCCCGTCGAAGTTGCTGAAAAAGATCAGCAAGTCGTAGTAGAACAAGACCGCCTGTCTGAACTACTCACGAAAGACCAAATCCTTGCGAAAGAAAAAGAACGCATGGCAAGGGTCGCTGAGATCTTGGCAAAGCATGACGCCGCCAAGAACGCTATGAGCCTGAAAGCTGGTCCTAGCAAGGAGCGAGAGCGCGACGACCAGGTCGCCCGACTCGAGATGAGGATGCAGAACCTGCTGCAAGTCCTCATGCAGAAACATCCAGAGACGTATAACACGCTAATCAGCGACGATACGAAAGAGAGTGATGAGGACAGCTCACCTCTCCAAACTCCAACGAGGGTGACAAACCCCATTGTTGAAACGACGACCGCTCCCGGTGTCCATGCAGGGATCTCAAACCTCGCTGGACCGATTCCAACCGATTCGGCCTGGCGACGCGGAATTTACAATACCCGCGAAACTCAAGGTGAACAAACGCACCTAGACACGATCCTTGCAAACCGGGCCGAACAACCTGGCCCGGATGAACCCGATGACGACGGATCCGATGACGGATCCGAACGATCGAATGCGAATGACAAACGCGGGCCGGCGATGAGGCCTCCGCGAGCGCTCTTCGATAATGCGATGGCTCAAATCCGCAAAGTATCATCGGGCCGAAAGCTCCCCAATGTACCTACTCCTGCAAAGTATTCAGGCACTAGCGATCAGCCAGAGCACTTACGCGCCTGGAAGTATGCCGCTCAAGCTTACCTTCTGGGAAACGCTTTGAACCCCGATTCGTGCCTCGCGTTCACGCACATCTTGAACCTCACGGAGAAACGTGCGAATGATTTCATGGCCAAGCGCATTGTGCCTGAAGTCATGCGCGAATTCGATGTGAAAGCGGGAGGAACCAACCCCTCTCCTATCACGTTCGACGAACTCATCGAAACCTTTGAGAAAAAGTTCGTCGATCCTGAGTACAAGCGTCGTGCGATCAGCGAACTCGAAAGTCTCAGACAACGAGACAATCGAGGAAACTACGTACGAGTTCGAGACATTGCTGATAAGATTGAAGACTTGTGTGAAAGCACGAACGAACAAAGCGAATGGCAGATGAAACGATACTTCATCGATGCGGTCGATTACAAAATTGCAGCGGCGATCAATCGCGTCATGACCTGGGAACGCGACAGCGTCCTGCTCGACCACCTCGTCACCGTCGCCGCTCGCGAGGAACAATCCTTGTTGGCGGAACGAGGTGCCCGCATGGCATTCCAGCAAGGAAAGAAGTTCAGCAATTACACTGCTTTGATTGCGAAACCAGGAAAATACGCTGCGAATAATGAACAGTCTATTCGCCCGTATCAGCAACAGTGGCGCGCCTCCGACAAGGGGGACCACTCACCTCGAGACTACCAAAAACAGGGGCACAGCAATGAGCAACGTCCCCGCGACTCGAGTACCCCGGCCAACGGCAGCACCCGAAATCCTACCCGAGACATGAGCAAGATCACTTGCCACAACTGCAAAAAGACTGGCCATTACGCTCGTAACTGCAGAAACCGCGTCGAATCCAAGTTGATGGCGATGAACAACAACGACGCCGAGATCAAAGTCATGTCGTCCAGCAATTACGTAGGCGACGACGTGCAACCAGCCAATGAAGCCCCAATTGCGCCATTCACAAAGTACGTCAGTGTGCCTGTGAAACTTGAGGACCAATCAGGCTTTAACGCAACCATTGACACAGGCGCTTCGCACACGTTCATCCATCCTTCGCTGCCTAAACGCTTGAAGGTGAAGATGGTACGATACCAGACCCCCCGCAACTTGAAGCTCGGAACGAAAGGCTCGAGGTCCAAAATTGTCGGTTTTTGCTATCTAAACTGGACCATTGCCGACCTCACAACACGTCAGCGGTTCGAGATTGCGAACATCGATGATGACGTACTTGTAGGAAGAGATTTCCTCCGCAAACATGACGCCGTAGTGGAATTGAACCCGGACAAAATTATCATCCGAAATGTGATGGGCCGAAACATCCGCCATAGTAAGGCGGAAGCAGTCGTGCCTGAACATCTCCAACCTCTCGAGGCGATGCCTTTGAACTCGGAAACTGAGATGAGAGAAATTGGACGTGAGAAATTTGACCCCGAATACGTCCCAACTCAAGCCGAGATCGACGAATCCAAGCGTACCTTTTTGAAGAATACGACGACGTCTTCGTCGACGATAAGGCACCACTCTCATTGCCGCCGTTGCGCGAAGTCCAACACACGATTCCATACATCAACCCGGAACGCGCAGACAAGAAACAGCGCATTTCGTACCGATTCCCAGATGAATGCATGTCGGCTTTCAACCGCTGTTACAAGAAGCATGTCGAAGCAGGCATTTGGGTGCCGTGCGCTGCTGAGCGAGCGGACCCGATGATTCCCAGCTTGAAGAAAGACGGCGAATTTCGCCCGCTTGTCGACCTGCGCAAACGGAATCTGAACACCATACAACAAGATATGCCGATGCAAGATGCAGATCGCATGATCAACGAAGTAGCGAACGCCCAGTTTGCCTCCACATTCGATTTGAAAGGGGCGTTCCAACAGATTCGCATCAACCCTGATGACGAAAGCAAGGCCCCCTTTATGACGCCCTACGGCGCCTGCTACACGCGGGTGGCCCAACAAGGCGATCGAAACTCGACAGTCTCCCTAGCGCGGCTGATCGAGCACGTTTTCCGCGACCAGCTCGGACGTACCATGTACGCTTACGCGGACGATACCAAGATTGTCTCACCTTCCTGGGGACAACACATTCGTGACACGATCGAAATTGCCGAGACTGCACGAAAGCACGACCTTCGCTTTTCGAAAGAAAAGTCCTTGATTGCACCAGTAGCAAGGGATACTCTGGGAAGAAAAATCCGCAAAGGTGTGATCAGCATTGAGTCGGACAAGCGTAATGCGATCCTTGCATTGCCGGTGCCAACTAACAAGAAGGAACTGCAAAGTTTCCTAGGAATGGTTGAATACAACGCCCGTTTCATTCCCATGCTGGTTGATGACACGGCACCGTTGGCAACCTTGACGGGAAATGTGCCTTGGCGATGGGGAGGAGCTTGTAATGCTGCTTTCGAAGCAATCAAGCAGAAACTTGCTCGGGAAGTCGAGCTAACAACGATCAACGCGCAAGACTTAGCGCCGTACAGTAGCTCGCCTGCCCACCTCACGCAGCCACCACAGCAAGACAACGTACCAAAGAATACTGTGGATGGAAAGTACCTTTTCCTACAAACAGATGCATCCGTCGAAGGTGTAGGATCAGCGCTCCTCATTGGAGAAAACTGGTGGAACGCCAAACCAGTGGGTTTCCACTCACGGAAATTTAGCCCCGCTGAATTCAACTACACCACACCCGATCAAGAACTACAGGCGTTCTACGAAGCGTTTCGACATTTCGAACCCCGAATCCTGGGGCGTAAAGTCATTGTCCTCACGGACAACTCAACGCTGGCATCCCTTCTCACAAAGAACGCCAATCTGTTGACAAGGAAACAAGTCAGAATCGTTGTTGAACTGGCCCGTTTCAATTTTGAGATTAAGTTCATCAGGGGCACTTACAATGTCCTGGCAGATTACTTATCCCGTTTCCCTGCAGAGAACGGCACAGCACCCGTCTTCGAAACGAACGACGACGAGTTTGGCGATGTACTGGTCGAGTCTCGCCAGATGACGATGCGACCCCAAAGGACTCGCCAGCAGACTGACCGCTATGCACCACCGCAGGCCGAGAAGAAATCAAGGCAGAACGGTGGAGAGCAGAAGCGGACACATCCGACCGAGCGCAAAGCCGCGCCACCGAAAGCCAATGCAGCCAGGAACAGGTTCGACAAGATCGCTCGCATGCGAAAGGACGATGCTTGGGCCGTGCCCGACTCACAGGACGCCACGCTGGACATTGAGCATCAATCGCGCCTGCTAGAGAGCATCGCCCGCTCATATGTCTTAGATCCATTCTTCAAAAAGATCATCACATCACGCAAACAATTCCGCAATTTTGTGATGGAAGACGACTTATTGTATCTCAACGACAAAGGAAGAATGCGACTTTGTGTCCCCTTCGGACATGTACAAAAGCGTAGCATGCGAGAACTTGTCCTCCAGCATGGGCACACGGTGCTAGGCCATGCAGGGGCATACCGCCTTGTCGGATGGCTCCAAGACAAGTTCTACTGGCCTGGAATGGCAGTTGAGGCAAAGAAATTTGGAATGACTTGTCCGTCATGCCAAGCGTGCAAACCTCCGCACAATACTCCAATGGGTTTACTACACTCACTCCCAGTCCCTGACACCCCGTATGAGAATATTCATCTGGATTTTCAGGGTCCGTTTCCCTCAGCTCGTGACGTCAATGGCGCCAGAGTAGACTACCTTCTCAATGCAATTGATCGCCTGACCGGCGAAGTCATAATGATCCCGTGCAACCAGACCGCACTAACTGCAGAAAAGACAGCAAAGTTGTTCATTGCCTTTGTCTACCCGCGATGGGGGATTCCGCAGGAAATCACGATGGACAACGATAAAGTTTTCCGCGCAGCATTCTGGCAAAACATGTGGCAACTCCTAGGAACTACATTATCCTTCTCCACATCGTACCACCCCCAAACGAATGGAAAAATCGAACGAGTCCATCGTGACATGAACGCAGCAATGCGACAGCTTGTCACTGAAGAACAAACAAATTGGCCACAAGTGGTACCTTTTGTGGAATTCGCGATCAATTCGGGCCGAAGCTCGGCTTCGGGATTCTCGCCTTTTGAGCTCTCTCGGTTCCGAACGCCACAAGCCATGCCTTCCAACCTCAGATACAAAGGAAACACGAAGAACTTGGCATCCTTCGTTCAGGAGACAAACCTCAGGGTACAACAAGCCCGTGATGTAATTGCCAGAACAAAGGTGTACCAAACAATCACAGCAAACAAAAAGCGACGAGCTGACAACGAGCCCCAAGGCACTGCCGGTGACAAAGATGTGTCACCCATTGGCAAATACTTCTGGGTCTCCACAAAGAACTTGATAACTGCTCCCTTCAGAGCCAGAAAATGGTGCCCTTTGTTCATGGGGCCCTATAAATGCCTGACCTACAACTCGAACTCTTCGACTTACGTTCTTGACATTCCAACTCGTCTGCTCTCCCGACGCATCTCACCGCGCTTCCACGCCTCCCAGCTCCAACAACACCGTGAGTCTGATGAAGCTCTATGGCCCATGCGCATTGTTAACACAGTGCCTATTTTTCCCATCGACAGCCTTGAGATGTCCATCACCAAAGTCATTTCGCACATCACCGTGGTTACCGACCCGCAGGCGCCGATCCACAAGTTCCTCGTCGAGGACAGCGCCACGAAGTCCAAGTGGTTCATCGAAGAAACACATGATGACTTCAACGAAGACTTGCCGGCCGTCCAAACGTACCTCAGGAAGCGCCACGTCAACAAAGTTCGCGAACTGCCCATCGTAAGTGAACTACCTGCCTTTATTGCGAAGAAATTAAGGCACGAACTCAAAGTCATGCGCGCCGAATACCCCACAGGTCAAGGCACGCAGCGCCTCCCAACGGAAGGCTCACAAGGTGCGCCGCGCATTCCGCGAGCAAGTCGCCATGAAGGCCACCAGAGAGAAACTGCAACAACTGGCCGAACTGGCAGACTACAAAGCTTCCATTCTCCGCACGACCGGGGAATTAATCGACTTTACCGGTTTGGCCAACCAGACCGGACTCGGCACTCTCCTCCACAAAGGCAAGCGAGAGACTCGCCTGATTGGCGGTCATCACGTCGTCAAGCAGTTTAAGTCCGTCTGGTCAGATGATCAATCTGAAAGCGGAGCGACCGACAATTTCGAGCGCATGGCGATCGACCAATCCGTTCCCCGCATGTAGGTGCAGTACCACTTGCACAGTGGGGGAGGATGTAAGGTTCGGCAGCCACTCAGTAGGTCCAAGCTCAACTTCGGACCGACTTGCCTGACCTCCCTTCCACTTACCTGCCTTTGACTGACAACCATTGTGCATCCCTTTGTCACCCTTCCTATTTGTTCTCTATTGTCCTGGTTTCTCACAAAGAACCTCATTGTCTACATGTCTCCCTTTCTTATCTCCAGATTTCCTTAAATAACGATCCAGAACTCTCTTCTCTCTTCTTCTTTTTCCTTATCCTTCTCTGGACCCTCACTCTTGACTCTTGACAATCGACTGGTTTTGGGACTGTCTATTCGTCAAGCACCTTCGAGAGAACAACCGAGGAACTCGCCTTTACTTACGCTTTCCGCTGAGTAATCTGGGCTCCTTACAATGACCTCCCTTTCGAACAGGGGTGTCAAGTCTACCGCGGCAAGGTCTGTGACATGCGCAAACGGGCTTTCGGCAAACAGGGTAACGCCAAAGGCAGGGCTGCATGTACCTGCCTTCGCTATTCTCTCATTTCCTTATCATTACCACCCTCCACCAAAGTCATCTAACACATCCCACAATCACCGATGCGCGTCCCCTCCATCATTCTCGCCGCAAGTGCTGATCTTCGCACCCTGATGGGCGACATTGATGCAGCGTAAGCATGCGATGAAGTAGAGACATGTTTGCTATTTCCCTGGATCCAGAACTGACTATTACGAGCTTCGTGATCCTAGTCCTGCTTCGGTGCAGTGCCAGATAAATCTGTACTACCGCCATCTGTGCGTCCTTTCCCTTCGTCCAGCCTCCCAGTTTGAAGGCCACAACGACTCGGTGCGAGGTCACTGATGCCTCCTCCAACATCGAAAAACATTCAGCATCTGTCACCTAAAATGTCATCTAAGTTCACTGCTCAAGTAAGTCGTGGTTGTCTTTGCAGCCGGCGTTGTCCAACCGTTCAGCAGGAGCTGACGAGCCGAAAATGTGCTGTCGCGACCCCTCAGATCTCGCGCCTCCTGCATCGCCAGCATTTGTCCAAAGTACGACAAGCCATGGCAGGCCGCCAAAGAGTGTCTCGCGGAGCACAACCAGTTGAGTTGAACGACAAGTGGGGACCAAAGCGAAAGTTTGACCTCCCGAACTGACCGAACTGCTTTTTCTCGGCTCGGTCCTTTTCTTGGGGGGAAACCGAATTAGTCCTTCGTGTTGCTGCACCAAGACGGGTGCCCACTGCAAGTGAAGAGCCAGGTCAAGCATGCCGAAGAGGTATGGACAAGAGGAGATTGCCGTTGTCGCGGGGGGACCTATTTGTGGTAGCATTTCCAAGAGCCTCACAGTAGTGTTTCCTCATGGTAGTCCTCGACACGCATTCATGCTCTCGGAAACCAAAGCATTACAAAGCCTGTTCGGGAAAGAACTCAGAGCATGGAGAAAGGAGATCAGTGCTTTGTTCGGTGGAGACGGTACACCTCCAACACTAGCGAGCGAATGGCGGCACGTGGTTCGGCCCCGTCGAAAGACATCTAAAGCTCCTAGCTCCTAAACTCGACCACTGGGCGCCCCTCGGTGCCACCGCACTAGCAATGGTTGGAACGGAAATCGATGATGAGGATCGGATCGTAACAAACCTGAAGCTTGGGAAACGAAGGTCACGTGGGGATTTGCTCTTTTTTCGATTTGTCGATCCAACCGATCAAGGCGAACTACCTCGCTTGCGTCACCGGTGCGACGGCGTGCGACGCCCCAATTCGTCTCGCCGAGTTCGCGCCACTTGTGATTCGTCTCTTTTGCTCTCCTCACGACTACACCTCGAAAGGCCCTTTCACGTAAGACCAAGCTCAACGCCACATGAATCAGTTCCTAGAAGTCATGTTCTCCCTCATCTCTCATCGTACCGTCTCGCGCTCGGCTGTCATGTGAGTGATTGCTTGGAGCTAGGCTGCCCCCCACATCGTTACGTCACACGCGCCGTCTTCTGGTTCGTGCGAGCCGAGATCGGGATCGCGGGTCCTACCGAGTTGGAGCTCCACTGCGCGCCAATGAGGCCCATTCGCTACCGACTGTACATGGCTCTTGGGTAACTGATCCCATACATCATGTTGTTATCCTCTCAGTGCCCCCCGCATGTCGTTCAGCACGTCCTCGACGTCGTTTGATCCCTCGTCGCAGCACCGAGTAGGCAAGCCTCCGGGTCTCGATCATCTCGAGAACCCTTCTCATGCAGAAGAGATCGTTCATGCCGAGAGGTTGGGCCAGGACCCTTTGGGAAAGGACTCCATCGGAAAGGACACGGCCGGAGGGAGTGCTTCCGAAGGGTGGGAGAAGGTCAAGCAGGTTGCTGAGGACGTGAAGGACAAATTTACAGGCAAGGGCAAGAAGTAGGATCGAGGAGAATTGAGATCGGGGATGATAGGCTTTCGCATGGTAGCATGACGCATCGTTGATTGGGTTTCCTCGAAGCTTCCTAGCTAGATACTGCAAAATCGATAACAAAGCACAGATGCATGGTTACTCTATCACTGTTATCCCGGCTGCGAGAGAGAATTCGCTTCATGTTGGCTTTGAATCGAGCCAGTGCGAGCCAGAGATCACCTGGGTTCTGGGTTGTACATCACCTCGCAGTAATCCCGCTCATAAGAAGTACCCCCAAATAAGACGCAATCATAAGCCCTTGTTGAACTCGACATGATCGTAAGGCAAGTCGTGGTAGTTGTCCTCCAGTTTTTTGGGACTGATCGCTCCTCTTTGAGGGAAAACGGCGATCGCAGGTGGAAGGAACACGAGCAAGGACAAGCCGATCAGACCTGTAGACGAACGTGAATGATTAAGTTACATTTCGTGAGTCGTGTGGGATATGCGAGAAAACCGACCAAGGTTGAGCGCCGTCGATAACCGTTTCCCGTTGGGTCGATCGAAAGCCCCTCTTCGCTCCAAGAGCGTAATGATCAGAGGCGGAAGAATGAGAGTCGGACTGGACGTTGAACTCAATTGAAGGTCAGTTTAATTTGGATTCGCTTTCCCATCCAAGCAACGTCAGTGTCTCACATATTGGTCAACACCCGACTCGCAGCCGTCTGCCCGATCGCATATTTGCCCGCCGTCGAACTCTTGCCCAAGACCTCATCACTGAATCGGCCCGTCACTTCATCCTTGGGCTTGTAGATTGAGATACCGTCCCTGATCTCCTTCCACCTCATCAGACCGATGTTGACGCATCCCGCGGACGCGACGGCGACGAAGGGGACCAATTTGCCAAGAAGCATTCGTGTGGAAGGCGCGAGAGAGCGTAGTCGAGGTACGAGTGAGGTCAAGCCTACGGCAATTGTACAGGATGCGATCGTGGCTGAAGCGTAGGCCTTGGCGATCTCGGTATTGGTCATCGAGATGGACTTGTTGGCGTTCGAGTAGTTGACGGCAACTGCGTGGCGGCGCAAATATTGTGGTCGTGGGAGATCAGTCACATATCAACCAGCTTGGGGCAGCCGCCAGGCTAGGGTGCATATGCACCACCCACCGTTGAGAGACTGGTTGGCAAATTGCCAAAAGATGACACCTTTGATCGTCGGGTTGGGCATCAGCATGCCACCGACAATGAGCAAATTTGTCGGGACGAATGCGGACAGTCGGAAAGGCAAGGGCACCGAGAGGCCCGTGTCTGAGGGAGCAATGAGTGCAAGAGTCAGCAAACGGTGCGAATTCAGGCGATAACTGATACGTGAGACATACCAGGATGTATAGAACTCTCGACGACTGCGACGAACAAAATGAGAGGATCATTAGCTCGGCGCATCTGGCCTCGAGTCCCAAACCAAAACAAGTAACCGCTTACGCTGTTTCTTCTTCCATAAGCCGTATTCATCTTCCTTTCCCCATGCCTTCCTCCCTTCCCCAACGCCGTCTTGGTATTCGCGGAGGAATCGTTGGGCATTCGCGAGCTCGGTCGACGAGGCCAAGAGTGTCAGGGGCGAGGTAACGGATGCGAAGTGCTTGAGACGGCCGACTGTGGAATGCAGCGCGTTGATAGGTGGTCAGGATTCAAATTGAATTGGATGGAAGCCAATAGCTAGTGCGAACTGACCATAGGTACTGGTGTCGTAGCGAGATTGAGCTGCGTGAGCAACGAAATCGAGGATCAGCTCGTGTTGGAAGCCTACTCGCCACGACTCCCTCGTTGAAAAAACGAATAGAAGCAGCACGATAATATATTTGAGGACCACTTTCGTTGTATTGGAAGTAGATATACTCGATCCCGCTCTCGATATCGCCCGGATTAGCGAACTGATCACGCCCACGATCGAATCCACGGGGGGCGTGTGACGCTGCGGTCGCGTGAGGGGTGGCTGGTGAACTCACTGATATCAATTGGTGGTTGCTCTACCATGGTGGACCGTGAATGATTGAATTCCACAGCAAGAGGCGTGGGTGTATGCTCAAATGAATGTGGTGCAAGGCGGTCGAGGACTCGAGACGCGTAGATCGGCCGGGCGGACTGACCGATTTCGCAGCCGGCAAGAGCCGCGATCTGCCGAGATCAGCGCCTCGCCGATCAAAGGTGGTCCGTGCGCGCACTCGACTCCAAATCGATCAACCAATCCCAAACTCCGAGTTGTCGACCTGCTGCTGCCTCCCGTTCGCTTCCTTTCCCCAGCTCACCTCGATTCCGCCAAAAGGCGATCTCAACCACGACCATGTTCCCAAGGGGTTCGAGGGCCTTCTCGACGACCTTGTCCACACTCTCTGCAGCTTCGAAAGCGAGGAAGGCGATCCCGCTCTACCTTCGACCACGAGCTTCGCCATCAGCCCCTAAAGCCCATCCCGTCCCCGTCCCCGTCCCCGTCCATCCGAGCCCGTCAGAGGTCCCATCCACCCCATCTCTCCACCAAGATGGTTCATCGACGCTCTTGATGAGCCCCAAGGAGAAAGGCAAGAAGAGGGAGGAAGGATTCGACACGCTCAAGCTCAACAAATGGGCCGAACCGCCTTTGGTCGCGCAGGCCAGAGCCAAGACGGTCAAGCAGAGGAACGTGTGGGAGTCTTATCTGGGTGAGTGGATGAAGGGTGAATGCGCATGGAATGCCACGACGCTGACGATATCACGATTGCTCCAGTGCTCCCACCGAAGACGAGGCTCTATATCTCGCTCGGCGTATTCGTCTTCGCCTTGATTGGCCTCTACGGCGGCGACTATCTCGTACCCGAGACCGAGGTCGAGCGCAACACAAGGATACGAAAGGAAGAGTTGGTGCAAGCCCGACGAGCAGCCGTGGCGGAAGGCAAGAGTGGTAGTGCATCACAAGTCGCCGCTACCTGATCACCGTGGTCACAATCTCGGCCACCTTTCATCCGCGGCGATTGAGGATTTATTGGCATGCGTCTCTCGACATGTTGTTTTCAAGGCATATAGAGGAGGATCGTTCATTGCATTATAACGGAAGCCCTTGCATACTCATTCCTTTTTATCGAGAAGGCTAAGGCACTCAGCAGAGGATTCAGCGGGCGAAGACTGTTGTCTATTCATCGTCAAACACGGGCTTCTCCATCGGCGTCAGAGTCGCATAGTCGACCGATCCATCCGAAGGTCTACCGAATAGGCGAAGTCGCTTCAGACCGCCGTCTGTGGAGCGAGATCGACGAATCACGGGAGAAGAGGAAAGGGGTCAATCTTTCGCTCGGGTTGGGGAGCAGAGTCGGGCATGAAAATCCTCGACTAACCAGGGTATATCCTCAAGCATACATGAGCCCATGTCTTACCTTTCTCCTTTAACTCCCTGACATGGTGGGCATGCGCTCCAACGTTCTGTCGATCCAACAAGCACGTCCAGCCTCGCATGGCATCCTCGATAGGTGGGATCTTGGGCCTCTCCGTCCCGCTACTGGCAGCCGTCGCCTCACACCCATAAAGTGCGACCTGATCCGGAAAATTCCCTTTGAAGTCTTTGGTATCGATATCGCACCATTCCAAGAACCCACCCCCTTGGCCCAATTCGACGACGAGCCAATCGCCTTGATCGGTATCCAAACGACCGCGAGAACGGCGCGTATGCCACCCGTCTTCCATGTCCTTCCCCCGACCTGGGAGAAGGAGGTAGGAGCCTACGCTGTAGTGCTCGTCCGAGGTCGAGGTGACGCGACCGCCCTGTAGGATCGAGGCGAGGTCGATTCGCTTGGAGTTCGAAGATGAATCCACTGAAGAGGGCGCGATGTGACCATAGGCACGGAATCGACCGATCCCGCCGTCGGGATGTTGAGTCACTTTGAGGTGCGTGAAGGGGCCGAGGGGTCGAGGCAGAAGTAGAAAGTGTTGCTGCGCTGGTCCGAGCGGGGTCAGAGGCAGGATTTGCTGCCACTGATAGGGGTTTCCAAGTACGTCGTCTCAGCGTTCGCTCGGTAATCATGGTGACTTCTGGTCTGATTCTTACTTGATCACTTTCGTTCTTGATGGTTTGGTCTGGTTCGACCGTGGCACCCCACACGTCCGTAGCTGGGCATTCGTTGCCGGCGAAATGTCGAGTGCTTTTCGCTCGGAGAGAAGCGCCAGGGAAGGGGTAAATCAGTCACGCTGGTTCTTACAGGTTCAGTCAGGGGATAGTTCTTTACACGCACTCAATATCAAAGCCATGTATTGCCCCTGCGGCACCGAGCTTGACGATGGCCCTGTGAATCATCGCACGTTCGGGATCAGAGTCCGGTTAAATTGTGGTCGGATCGTGGGTCCGAGCTTCGTGCCCTACCAGTCATGCTTGCGATTGTGTCGTCGGCTGGTCCACGGTTCATAAAAGAGGTTTAAAAAAAGCTCTTGCGCGATTCTCTCATCCCTCTTGCCTTTCCAAACTCACCTCTCCCACCCGTCCATGAGCGACCCATTCGGCCCAAACTGGCCGGGCATATCGACCGGTGGGCCTAGCTTGATCATGTTGTGAACTTCGGCGAAAAAGTCGTCGCTGAAGGATTCGATCGTTGCTCCCAACGCGATGCTGGATAACTCGACGAGCGACTTGAAGTGCGTTGATGAGGTGTCGAGACGGGTCGCTGCCAGTGCTCGCGGAGATGACGGAGATGATGACGAGGCGGAGGTGGTCGCGTGAGGGGGGTGCAAAGAGGCGGCCATGGAGGATGCAATTCCTCGGAAGTAAAAGGGAATGGACTCCCCTCTTTGGGGTAAAAGCTGAAAGGCTTTTCCAGACTTTGAGGTGCGGGCAGCAAGTTACGAGAAGCAGGATGACAAGCGGCTTCGGAGAGAGCTCGTGGGGCACACACCTGCTTTACTCCACACGAGTCGCTGGCCAGCTGAGCTGAGCAGCGCGGGCCGGGTACGTATGTGTTCCGTCTTGGGTACATTCATCCACTTCCCGCGTCCGAATTCATATGGGAATTTAAAGACTCCAAACGCCTTTGAAAGTCTTCTCAAAAAACTGAGGAGAAAAATTGAGAAAGCTATTTTTGACTTTGGCGACCCGCCAGGCGCCACATGTCCACACTCGGACTCCGATGCACTGCGAGCGGCTCACTCTTGGCCCTTTCATCGCGTCCATCACACCCTCCTCCCCAACTCGATCCAAAAGATGACGACCATCAGTCAGTTCATCCCCGAAGCCTTCACTTCCGAAGCCTACGAATCGCTTGAAGCCGCGCAGGCCCAATTCAAAAAGGACCTGCTCGAGTTCTTCCCCGAAGTCGTGCCCCCACCGGTCGTCGAACCGACCTCGCAACTCGACAGCCATGGTCGCGTCGTCTTCGGCTGGGACGTGTCCGGACCCGCTCAAGCCGATGTTGATCCCAAGGCTCAGGAAGAGATGCAGGCCATCGTGGGTTGGGCGATCGGGGCGCTGCGCAAGGACCAAGAGAGGTGCGACAAGGTTCGCATCCTCTCTCTCGTCGACTATGGCTGGTTCCAGGAGAAGGAGATGCAAGGCATGGTTGAGATTGTCAGAAAGAGTAAGAATCTTGAGACCTTTGCTATTGTGAGTTTGATTTCATGATTGGGATGGTCGTCTGTTAACCTGTAGCGACGTGCTTGTGCTGATTCCTTTTTTTGTTGTTGGACCTTTGACACGTCGCGACGCGCTCGGTCACCAGACCCAGGGCGATGCCACCCACAACGCGTCCTACAGCGCCTACATTGAGCCATTATGGGAGGCGTTGAAGCAAGCACCATTGCTTGCAAATCTGATTGCCAACAATGGGCCGATCGTCTCGTACAAGTACGACACCTTCAGCCCGTCCTTGGCGCGCCTCGAATTGGCGAACGCGCAGGTCGACGACACCGACGGCGAGTTGCCTCAGGGGCTCAAGTCGTTGACGCTCGACTACATCTCAGGCTTCAACAAAGCATGGTTTAACCCTGCGCTTTTCAACAACTTGGAAACGTTGCGGTTGCGCGATGTCAAGGCCCCCGAGATCGAGATCATCACGTCGGCGATCAAGGATTTCACGGCGACGGCCACGAAGGGCCCGCTGACTCGTCTCTCGTTGGACTTATTCTTTGATTGGTTTGGGTCAATGACACCCGCACCCGAGCTCGCTCCGGCAATGATCCAACTCCTAGCCGCTTTCTCGGCACAGTTGTTCCCTCAACTCGAGACGCTCGAAATGCTCTCGACCCCGACCCCTTCCTTTTCGGCCTACATCAACGACACGTCCAAAGCCGTCTTCATCTTGCAACCCCAAACCATCGAGAATGCGATCCAAGTCGTCGAGACCCTCTCGAGCCTCGGCGCTACTTTCCCCAAGCTTGAAACGCTCGTCCTCTTCTTTGGCCCAGGCGACGTCTTGGTCACGGCGCAAGAACACGAGCCCCTGCTCCGGACAATGCTCGAGCTCTTGGCCCCGATCAAATCACTCAAGAGGCTCGTGACCAACCTTGTCCCTTCTCAAGCCAAGCTGGATACGTCGGCTTCGAAGGCTTACTTCGAGGGTCTTCCTTCGTTAAAGCACGTGTCGTTCAGAGCCAAGTACGACAATGTCGACGACTGGAAAGCGTATGAGAAGGACGGAAAGGCAGAAGGTGTGCCTTTCTTGGAACTGATCGCAGAGGAGGATGCCTTGGTGGCGAGTAGTCCAGTGGCGGGCGGTGCCACCACAGGAGCACCCAAGGTGACTCCTGAGCCGGTTGCAGAGGACAAGACCGTAGGCAGGGCAGGGGATGAATTGTAATTGAGAGAAACTGGGACCCCTGATGTAGACTCGACATATGACTCGTAAACTGCATTGCACCATGTATCATCGTCCCGACGAGTCTGGACGTGGGAGTGCACTGAGTCCTGCGCTCTCACTCTTTCACTGCTTGGCCTTTTTCGACTTTGTGCCTTCACTGAAGCCCTTGTCCGCGGCAGACTTGCGCTTCTTGTCCGCTTTGCTCTTCTTTCCATCCTCTTGTTCTTCAGCACCAGATGGGAAAGCACCGACGACTTCCCTCCTTGCTTCTCGCAACAGACGCTTCTCGCCGTGGCGGACGATGATGGCCATTCTTCTTCTTGGATCGAGGTCGGTCTGGGAGAGCAAAGTTTCATCCTCCTGCAGACGCCACCATAGTAAATTGGTATGATGTTCGGCTGGTTTACTGATTGATGTTCATACACACTGACCTCTATGCTTGTCTCATACTCCTCCATCCGCTTGTCCAGGATCGCAATCGCCCACTTCGCGGAGACCGAATCCAACCTCGGTTTTGGGGGCATCTCCTTCCTCTGCGCCTTTTCAAAGCCCGCCTTGTCCAGCAACAGGGTCCGAATCGTGGACACGAGTTCTTCGGGAAGTTCATGGGTCTTGTCGAGCACAAAGGTGTCGTCGACACCTAGTTCGAGGAGCCATTCGACCCTTGTCGACTGTTCGACTTCGGAGAGACTCGAGCCTTCGGGACCACCAACGAGGCCGACGACGAGTTCCAACCCAATCTCGACGAGGTCAGCACCATTCTCTTCGTCGACGTGGCCGTACCTCCTCAAGAGATCTGAGTTGGGTGGGTCAGCGTACGTGTTGAAGATCTGGGCTCCGGCCGGGATCGAGGCCGTCGACATCATGTTGAGCGTCGAAGGTTCGTAAAAGAGCCGAGCATTGTCGCTTCCGAATCGAGCGTTGAGGAGGTCGGCCATAGGCACCATTGCTACGTCTGCAACGTCTTCTCGTTCCTCTTCTTCCTCGTCATCCGAATCCGAGTCTTCGTCGCGTTTCCCCTTTGGCTTGTCCTCATCTGGGTTCGCAGACTCGACGTGGAACGAACGACTCAGAATCCAACTTCCGCATCGATGAAACAAGTCCAGCGTGTAGTCCTCCTTGTTGCCCAACACGCTCGAGTGATTCCCAACGAAAGGCAACAATTCCCCCGTATAAGCCAGCTCGGCTTCCTTCTTGCCGACCTTGTCCAACACGGACGAGCCTTTGAGTTGATCGAGTTCAGGTTCGGACCAGAACATGAGTGAATCAAAGGATGCGGGGAGGAGATCGAAATATGGCTTCCATTTCAAGGTCCGAAGGTATTCGTACATGAGCGAAAGGATCAAGGGCGTCCATCCCGTGAGCGTCGTGAGCGGGACTCGGGACGAGAGCGACGAAGTCGAGGTCGTGAGCAAGATCGAGCGTGGTAAGGAGAAGAGCAACGTGTCCGGCTGCAGCAAAACAACCAGATCAGATCGACCTCAAGAATGAGCACTGTTGAGCTAGATGACAAACCTGGATGTCCTGCAGTGCCACCGCGCCTCGGCCCATGCCTTCGAAGTGGGTCAGCCCGACACATTGGTTTACAGTCGCTCCATTCGATTTGAGCCAGTTCACGAAGGCTTGCTCTTGGGGCGCAGTGACTTGTCCGGTAGACATGGCAAGTGTAGGTTCCATTTTCATGTGATGAATTATTGCCACGATCAATTGATTGATCGACAACGGTACGGCGACCGCTCATCAAGCGTGCGCTGCGAAACGGTCGGTCCGGACATGACGAGACTCGCACGGACCTGTCCAGCTGCACCGATCTGAGAGTCAATTTGTGAGATTTCCGCGGTCCGGGATACCTCTCTTGATACCTATCCAGATAGGTAGGGCATAGGGACCACAGAGGGGGCAAGGACCTACAAACGTACCTATCCGATGAACGCTTAGAACCAGCGGCTCGAGATAGATGGTCGGGTCGCACCAGACTCGGGAGGCGATCACGTGTCATGGGGGCGACGGGCGTGCGAGTATGCGAGCGCTCAGACGATCTCGATGACCAGTGAGGTACCTAGTCAGAGCAGGCTTATGCCCGAGAGTGTAATACAAGAGCCCAGTCAGCGATATTGACAGGTATTCATATGACACCGAGGCTGGTACGAGCCGCGTCATGCCCACACTGACGCTAGTACAGTGGTACGAGTGCCCGACCTTGCCATACTATCCGATTGTCGTTCACAAATCATAGGGGCTCAGGTACGATGGAGCCGATGGTTCGTTCGTTTCACAGCTTTGGCAACACAGATGAGCAGTAGGAAGCACTAATTCGTACCCCGTGCTTTGCTTAATGCATGTGCATGCTGCTGCTGTGGCAGCTTCAACCGGCCCGGTGCTCGACACCGGCAAACGCCACACTGTTGGGCTAGCGCAAGAGGTCACAAGTCGCAAGCGACGTCCCAGGCAGTGTGCGCTGCCCCTCTTCGCTTCCTCTCTCTCTCTCTTTCTTTCTTTCTCGTATCATCCGTCTTTTTGATCTCATGTGTTCCATAATCGCAGCTCTCGCACTTGACTTGAATCCGTGCCCCGATCGCATACATGCCATTGCAAGCGTGCACCGATCCATTGTCCGAGTTGTCCCAGCTATTGTTCGAGCCCTTGACCGTGGTGGCACATCTGGCATCCAAATCGCGATGCAACCCAACCCGCACGCCTCGGAGTCGCCCATCCAACCCATCGAGTACATCATCGGGACCTTCTCCCTCCACATGACTGAAACAGCGTTCAGGCGGTTCGAGTGAGTATATTGACGGCATTGAGCCCAGTCCGAGTCCCACGGGAGTGGCACCGTCTAGTAGCCCCTGCAGTGGCAGCTGAGCCGCTCAAGGGCTCAAGTGATCGATGTACCGGGTCCAGCACCCACTCACCGGTCTGGGATCGCTCTGAACTAGTCTGAGGGACTTGACGATTGAGCGCGCGTTTCTGGTTACGAGGACTCCATCTTCAGCCCCTGCTGCGGGCCCACCGGAATCGTTGAGAGCTTTGCAACCTCCACTGCACCAACCTAGGTGCCTGTTTAGGTGTAGCGCTGTCTGTATAGGTACCCGCCTCGGTGTAGTGAAGTGATGTTGGGACCAGTTCAGCACCACCCGTGGCCCGCTCACTACAGCCATGAGGGTGATCTGGTTCTGGCTCGCTTGTTCGAAACCGCTCGTTCGGATCCGGTTGAGTCAGTTCAAAGTGCTCGATAGCAGGCTACAAACTGTAAACTTCTAGCTTGGATAGGTTGTCATTATGTAATACTATCGCGTAAGCTTTTTTTGCTCCAAGAGCACAATACCTACATAAACCCACCTGCAGCAGGCCCCAGGAACGGCTTTCACTGCTGACTGTAAGCACTCGGCGCGGACTCGCTTTGTCGACAAAGCCGAGCCGTGGCGAGGGACAGATGGTCCGAACCGCGCAATGTCAGCAAGTTCGGCAGCTTTTCACGCCCAATCAGGCGTTGCCGCTGCCGCGCTGCCGCCCACGGCGCGCGCAGCTCATCTTGATGCTTACGCGTGCTCGCGAGACTTATTTTTGGGACCACGGAGAGGGTCGCCTGAGATACTCCCGTCATCATCGGCAACTCCTGCCTTTTGGTGCTCTTTCTCCTCCGCCCAGTCCACCTCTTACCAAGATCTCAAAAGTCAATTCATTGCTTCGGTGACAACCCATCCCGAACAAAACCGACGGCGTATTCCTCATAATCATGTTTGGATTCACAACAAGCAGCGGCTCATCCTCGTCACCGAGCTTGACGTCCTCATTTCCCAGGAGCTCGACGTCGTCGATGCTCCGACTCAAGGCGAGACGGTCAGAGCCTCTTCCTACATACTCGGGACCGAACCAAATCCCACCTTCGTACGAACAAGCCACGGGCAAGAAATTAACGCGATCATCCTCGTCAGAAGAACACTCGCGCCGCCGCTCGTCTGTCTCGCATTGGATCGACTTGGTCGTTTCGCAGCGCGCGCAAGCCCAACAGGCTCACGCCCGAGCTTCGTCGTCGTCGTCGTCGTCGGAATCGAGTTCGACGGGTCCGAGCGCTTCGGTACGAAGGAGGCGGAGGAGAGCGGCGGGTATTTGGGGACAAGCTAGAGCGAGGGATGAAGCGATGCTGTCGGGTTGGACAAAGGAGGTTGCACGAAGGGCTTAGACGAGGGGAGGATATCGCTTCGGCCGTCCCGAGATGAGCTGCCGTTGACCGGTGCGCTTTGGGTTGCGGACTGCGTCCGGAGTGCCGTTCGTCGATAAGCTCAGGTTGGGAGGCGGATTGTACCTAGAAGTAGAATTTTTGACAGTAGTACCTTAGCAGCGCCCTTTTCGTTTTCCTTGCAGCCTTTGTTATGGGCTTCTCAGTGATGTATGATTGTAGACCTCGTCCACAACTCTCCTCTTGCTCTTGCCGCCGATAAAGCTCTCTTGCCTCCGGTATCACGTGATGAGGTCGCCGTTGTCGTCTCCGAACGCCGGTGGGCTAATGATACTCCGGTCTGGCCGAATTACGTGATGGACCGTGGACTCAGATTCGCAAATTAATAATGATGTTGCATTCCATACTGTTTGCGAAATACATGGGAGCGTCAAGTGCTAGGCAGGCGAGGTACTGCCGATGCAATCGGGTGCCGCAGATTGATCACGTGCATGTGCTATCGAGCACCTGGGCCCCCCAGCAGGGACCGCTGTCCATCGACCCGTGGTGATGGTGACGTAAAGGTTGCATATCTCATTGCACATGGTGTCCCTTTCATATACAACATGCCGGCGCACAAGGGTTGGACTGGCGACGATTTTGTCATGTTGGGACCGATTTTGGGTCCGCCGAATTGGCCCTCGTCGCTCATGTCATGTCGGTTCAGACTTTCGGCCGTCCCAAAACCCTTTTCCATACGAGATGCAGATCTCGGACCCCTTCTCGACGCCTCTGCGACCACTCCACACGCTCATCCTCATGCCTTGCACCGACGTCCCATCGGCGGATCTCCATTCCCTCGATTCGAAAGCAGCGTTGGGTCGGTCCAACACGCCTCGATAGTCGTTGATGAAGCGAGCTTCGTTGCCGGCTTTGGTAGCGTCGATCCCGATCGTTTCGTACCGTAGAAGAACGGAGCCATCCTCCTTTGAAGACTCCTTGACGATCGGGATCCGGGCAAGACAGAGATCGTAGTCCGAGGTCGGATCGACGTCCTGTTCGGGATGGACGACGCCTAAATAATCGCGGATCCACGTTCGAGGCGGGATCTTGGCATTTGCAAAGAGACCGAATTGACCCCGCGCGGGGTGAGCAGCATCGGTGATGGGTCTGATGCTGAGCTGAGGTGGGGCGTTGGGAAGGGCACTCGGGGGGTGCAGTAGAGGCGGCGGTCGGCGGCGGAGAGATGTTTGGATGGGATGGGTGCAGCGAGGTACTGCACGGTTGTGGGGAAGCGGCTCGGAGGCTGGTTCGATGGCTTGCCTTGACCTGTAGTGGTGGTGGTGGGGCCGGACTTGTAATTGGTTCGACCCTGCAATTCAAGCGGATGTGGATTTGTGTGGTCAGCGTGGTCACACGTCGAGGAACAAGACTCATGCTGGCGCACACCTTTGATGCCGAGAACATTTTTGAGTACGGTCAGTTATGTAGCATAGTCCATATAGAGATCGAGTCGAGGAGGACTGCTAGGCAGTCAGAATCGAGGGGAGGGGAGGGAGTTGAACGTCGAACAGGGGCACCGTTCATTACCTGTCGATCGGCATCACTCTGATGACAGTTACTAGTCTCTGACTGGCCCGTGAGTATATACGCGCGGGCGCTTGAGCCACCGTGAGAGCGCCATTCAGAACTGGGGTGGTCTCGGATTTACTAATGGGGTGGTCGTTACGGTTGTGGAATGGACGCGTGGCGCTTGCGGGTTGGCCAGCAGTGGCTGCCCGAGTGTTTGCTCCCGTTCCTTGCCCGTTTCTCAGAGTTCGATCAGGTGTGCAACCCGCTCCCCGGTCTTTCGCTCGACAGACCTGCGTGCATCGTTCATCCCGCTCCAGCGGATCGGCTGTCAAAAGTGGGGGCCACCTATTCAACTTTACGACACCACGCCCACCTGTCCAACAAAGCCACACCACCCACACGGTCAGACGACAGAGGGCATCAAGGCAACAAGTCGACGACGACACACGACACCTGACCTGAGCGCCGCCTGGTCGACAGAGGCGCGGTCCCAGCTGCCGCCATGTCACACGGCAAGGAGAACGTCTACGACGATCGACCACCCCCAACCAAGGCCTCGTTGCTGCGGTGGTGGAAGGCATTCACCGCCAAGACCTCGTCGTCGAATTCGAACCCCAACACGTCGTCGACCTCGTCCTCAGCGAACCACAAAGTGACGCGTGCTCGAGCCTCGACCGCGCCTGGTGCCGTCTCGGGCAACACGGCTGCGGTCGCCAGGCCGTACCAACCACCTGGACGTGGATTGGCCAAGGGGAAATCGGGCGAAGGCAGGGTCTTTGGTGTATCGCCCGAACAGAGCCTCAAATACGCCGCCGTGGCTATCTCGACCGCCTCCGCGTCAGTCTCGGTTCATCGCGCGTCACCAATCGGGATCACCGAAGGGGAACTGACCTTCTACAAAGTTTTCTATCGTTCCATATCGCAGTGACGGCAAGCCGTATGTTTACGGCTATGTTCCCATCGTCGTGGCCAAGTGTGGCATGATGCTCAAGGAGTCAGGTTCGTCGTCCCTTGGCGTGTCGTCATGACCCTACTTCCTTCGTCCTGTTTGCTGACGGGCCCGAATCTCATCCCCGACCGATGACGCGGTGCACCACATCGATGCATGTACGTACAGCAACCGCCACGGAAGGGATATTTAGGGTCTCCGGATCCAACAAGCGCATCAACCAGTTGCAAGAACTGTTCGATCAACCTCCGCGATACGGCAAGGACCTCGACTGGGCAGGCTTCACCGTCCATGATGCCGCAAGCGTACTCCGACGATACCTCAACATGATGCCCGTTAGTCTTTCGACGAAGAAGGCTCTTTGATCTGGTGCCATCGTGGCCGATGGGGAAGGGCGGAGGATGCTGACTTTTCTGCCTGCTCCTGGCGCGACAAACGATAGGAACCTGTCATCCCAGCGAATCTTTATGTCGACTTTGTTCACGTGCTTCGTATGTACTGTTTTGCCGTACATCATGGTTCCACGAACTTGTCAACTGATTACCTGCTATCGGGCCCGCGCGCTCGAACAGAACGAGGTCTACCCGAGGAAGCCTGCATCGCCGAATACCAACGCCTCATTTCGCTCTTACCCCCGACATCACGATACCTCCTCCTCTATCTCCTCGACTTCCTCTCCGTATTTGTGCGCTCGAGCCACATCAACCTCATGACCGCATCGAACCTCGCCGTCGTCTTCCAACCGGGACTCGTCTCGACGCGCCGGGAAGGAGCAGGCGAAGGTGCCTTGCTTGGTTTCCCCGGTTTCTTTGACGGCAAAGTCCCGACGAGCCCGACCGGATCGAGTGGTGCGGGTGCTCAAGCAAGACAAGGCGCGGGTGAGCATGGGAGGGGCAAAGAGGTGCTCGAGTTCTTGATCGAGCAGCAGAGCCGGTTCATGATCGGGTTGGAACCGCCGACGTCTTCAGCTTCGGCCGCGGCGGCGGCGACACAGGCCGCGACGAGTTGGAATTTGGCGCCGAGGACGTCGTTGAACGTCGTTGGCAACAAGGCGGCGAATGGGCAGGCTCGACCTTCGACTTCGACCGCTATGAACTCCTCGATGCCGATGAGCGGCTCGAATGTCGCCGTGGGGCCGAGTTCCAAGGGCAAGCAGAGGGACGAAGGGACGGAGAACATTGGACCCAACGCGGCGGCGGGGGCGCACTTGAATCGACGAGGGAGCGAGAAGAGCGTCGAACGACGTCGGTTGAGGAAAGCCGCGGACGGGTCGAACGCCAAAGTCAAGAGGTCCAAGACGCTGCCGGGGAGGGAGTCGTCTCTGATTGATCAGCATCAGCATCAGCACCATGATCACCAACCTCCTCAGCATATTCAGGTGGAATCGAGTGGTGGGAGGGGGATGGGAGAACATATGGATTCGCCCATGTTGATGGCCGGTTTGGTGCCAATGAGGAAGAGCGTGAGTGGGAGGTCGCGTCAGGGGAGTCCGAGACCGCACAAGGCACCACCGCTCTTGTCACCACCACCAACACAAACATCGGTGACGTTGGGTCCTTCCGTCGATGTCGAGTCGACTTTAAGTACGACGAAACCTCGAGGGATCCCAGCTCGGAGAACGCCGACCAGTCAACCTGAAGTTGCGGTACCGTTACCTAGGAAATCGTCCATGACCGCAGCCTCGACCAAGGCCTTGCTCAACAGCAGTTTGCCGAGTGCGACGAGGGTCATCCCGAGTGTGACGTCGACGTCGACCACGAGTTCGACGACGGTCTTGGTCCCCCCTCCCATGGGACCGCCAGCACCGAGGCAGTCGTTTGAGACCATGCATACGGCGCAGAGCCAGCGCAGCGATTCGATGGACGTTACGGGATCTACGACGGCGGCGGCTTTGCCGAGAGGGATCCCACATCATGGAGATTCGGAGACGACGGGGCGGTGAGGGAGCTTCTTCTGGAGGATGTGGAGGTAATGGGATGGATCAACGCTTGGAGCTTGCACTTTGGAAGAGGGGCCTTGTTCGAAGATGGATGGAAGATCCTTCCGAAGCGATTCGACTTCTTTTCTCTTTTCTTCTTTTTCTTTCTTTTCTGCTTATATGTTGTTATCGAATCAAAGCTGATGAACGGTCGCAATCGCATTCGGCTCTTGCGGGGGAGAGAAAGGGTAACTTGTTACAACATGGCTATGAACCAGAGGCACACACGGAGATGTCCCAGTTCCTTTGAACTCATGGCTTGGGTGGTTGAACGTTTTCGGGTACGCTGTCGCTTGAGACGGCGTAGACGGCCTTTTCGAACTCGATGGGTGATCTTCTGAGTAGGACTTGGGACCAGAACCTGATGACGCGCCAGGGCAGGAAGATTCGGCGTCAGCGATCAGAGCGACGGGGTTTCTCTCTCTCTTCGTACTTCTCGAGAGCTGCTTTCACAAACCACCAAGTTTTGCTTGATGTTCAAGGAGGTACTCACTTGATGATCCCGAGCCATTCCTTGTCATTGGTCGGCATCGGACTTGGGTGCAAAGGCAAGACGTAGGACTCGATCCTGTCGAAGCCTTTCTTCCAACTGGGGAGCGCGAGACCGGCTTCTTGAGTCTTGCGAGAAACGAGGAGGACTTGGGTTGGATTTTTGGTCGGCTTCGCAGGGAAGGACAGGAGGGGACCGGAGATGGAGATGAGGGACCCGAATGGGGTTGGGGGCTGGTACTGGAGCACGAGTTCGGAGGCACAGGTCGCGCCTTGGGAGTTGCCGAAGAAGTGCAGTTGGGAAGAATGCCAGTTGCAGGTGGTAAGGAGGTGGTCCAGGACTTGGGTAAGGAGTCGTAGGGTTGAGGTTGGGTTTGGATTCGGGATCACTGTGAGGCCAAGTCGATTGCGTGAGTGAGCAAGCGATTTTTTTTTGGATCCCCCTCAATGTGAAGACGGAGCAAGTGGATCTTGTCGTTTCGATCGGGAGGACTGACCTTGACCGAGGTCATCAAAGGATGGCCACCATTGCCATGCCTCTTCTTCCAAGAGCGGGACACGCAGAGGTGCTCGGATCGAGAGGATCGCCGTTTGCGGGAGCGATAGCGATTGGCCGAGTTTGAAAAAGGGGGTGTGCGAGTCGCCTGTGGTGAGGAGAGGGAGAGGGGTTCAGTACAGGCGTGATCCGCCAGTGAGGAAGTTACTGACCTAGTCCATGGAACAGAATGAGCAGGTTGGACTCGATCACTTGGTTGGTCGGTCCTTTGGGTGGTGCATACGAGGAAGTCACGAGATGGGAAAGTTGAGGGGCAGGGTGGATGCGAGCGAGTTGGGGTAGTGCAGTGACGGAGATGGGTGTCGTGTTGTCCGGCATGGCCCTTGAGACTTGCGAGGTTCGGTTAAAGAAAGGAGGAAGGCGGAGGGAATAGTGCCGACATGCTGACAGGGTGGGGTGCAAGGGGCAAGTGGGGGTCGAAATCCGATTACTAATCCGCGCTAGCAGTGCGGTAGTGCGATCGGTTTGGACGGCGCAAGACGGCTCACACACTCCGCGTGGCGACGCTTTTGTCTACCCTCCCATCGTCCCCGAAGGCCACCAGAAGATCTTCTCTCTTCCCGAGCAACGCTGGAACTCATGGTGGAAGGCTTTGCGAAAGGTTCGTAGGGTTCACTCGGATGCCGAAGACACCGCCCACCTCCTCTCCCTGGGATCCCTCCATCCAGGTGCACAACTTGCGTCCCCAGTCCACACCCAACTCAACAATCGGTCTACTTTCTGCGTGATGTGCCTCTCGGAAGCAACCGAGTCTCTGGCACACCTTGCAGTCGGCTGCCCGTTCGCCCGCCGTCTCTGGGGTGCTCTTTCCCCGG
This sequence comes from Microbotryum intermedium, assembly GCA_022702645.1. Lineage (NCBI taxonomy): Eukaryota > Fungi > Basidiomycota > Microbotryomycetes > Microbotryales > Microbotryaceae > Microbotryum > Microbotryum intermedium. Next base: position 389,265 of record JAHWDX010000023.1, on the reverse strand, counting down.
CCCCACACCCCACCTTTCTTGACTTCGTATGTCCGGTCGTCTCTCGCTCGGAGCGTCGACTGGTCGAGCTACGTATTCTCTTCTTCCATTCGGTCTGGAAGCTCTCTCGCCGCCGCCGATTCTCGTCAGATCCTTTGGAGCCGATCACCGAAACGGGTTTCGAGGATCTTCGGGCGTCCATTCAGGAGTCCAAGGTCGCCTTGTGTCTCTTTGATACCACCCAAGGGGGTTTTAGTGGGTATGGTCGATCCTGATGCAGGATCGATGAGTCCTACACTATTGGCCTAGCCAGTGTGCTTCAAGCATTTCCTCCGACTTTTCCGAAGATTTTTAGGTTCTAATTTTATTTATTTATTTAATAGATTTTAATAACAGCACAATTATCTTAGTACCTAAAAATCTTCAGAAAAGTCGGAGGAAATGCTTGAAGCACACTGGCTAGGCCAATAGTGTAGGACTCATCGATCCTGCATCAGGATCGACCATACCCACTAAAACCCCCTTGGGTGGTATCAAAGAGACACAAGGCAACCTTGGACTCCTGAATGGACGCCCGAAGATCCTCGAAACCCGTTTCGGTGATCGGCTCCAAAGGATCTGACGAGAATCGGCGGCGGCGAGAGAGCTTCCAGACCGAATGGAAGAAGAGAATACGTAGCTCGACCAGTCGACGCTCCGAGCGAGAGACGACCGGACATACGAAGTCAAGAAAGGTGGGGTGTGGGGCCGGGGAAAGAGCACCCCAGAGACGGCGGGCGAACGGGCAGCCGACTGCAAGGTGTGCCAGAGACTCGGTTGCTTCCGAGAGGCACATCACGCAGAAAGTAGACCGATTGTTGAGTTGGGTGTGGACTGGGGACGCAAGTTGTGCACCTGGATGGAGGGATCCCAGGGAGAGGAGGTGGGCGGTGTCTTCGGCATCCGAGTGAACCCTACGAACCTTTCGCAAAGCCTTCCACCATGAGTTCCAGCGTTGCTCGGGAAGAGAGAAGATCTTCTGGTGGCCTTCGGGGACGATGGGAGGGTAGACAAAAGCGTGGTAGCGTTTGGACGCGTTCACAAACGAGGACGGAGTCATTACCTCGCCATCGGGGCCTCGAAAGAGCGTCGGGTTTACCGAGAGTTGAATCCCGTGGCCCGCCGGGAAGAAGAGTACGTGGTTCGCCCATCGCTCGAGGTTCTGATTCTTGGAAAGTTCGGGTGGATTGAGCGTTGTCACCGACGCCCAGGCCTCGAAGTAGCGGACCCAACGTTGAGGGAGGAGTTCCCTCGTCTTTCTCACCGCGTGGTCCCACTTTGGTGGAGGATGGCAGAAGTATGCCCACCAGATCCAGATCCAAGGGCGACGATGCTGGTTAGTGGGCGGTTTGCGCAAGGTAAAGGGGGTACGCTGGTTCGCCGCCTGGAGGCAAATGCGGATGTCGAAAAGGTGGCGTGTGAAACAGCCGTCGGGGTCGCGGAGTTGGAAGACCCACTTGGCGTGATCGATCGCTAGGCGCCGAGGCAGATCAATCAAACCAAAGCCACCGTGATCGAGGGGGGTGTAGAGGCGCGACCAGGAAACCCTCGGGCGTCTCTGAGTGCCGTCCGAGGCTCGACCGTGAATGGCGAGCATGGCGGCATCCTCGATCTCCTTGACGACGCTCTTTGGAGCCGGGAGGAATCGGTTGTAGTAGAGGATCTTCGTGTAGCAGTAGATATCGACGATCGAGCACTTGGCTGCGTAGGGAAGGTCGTACATCGGGATAGAGTTTATACGAGCAATGGTCGAGGACTTGACCTCCTCCCAACCCGCATCCTCGGCAATGTCCACCCCGACCTGAATACCGAGATAGCGGAAATGCGAGGCGCTGAGACGCCAGGTCCCGAGGCGTGGGGCGACCGGGTGGTCCCTGAACGATCCGAGAGGGTAGAAGAACGATTTGGTGGTGCTGAGTTTGCTGGCGCTTGCCCGTTCGTACAGCCTGATCGCCCGATCAAGGTGCTCGAGGTCCGAGAGGTCGTGGAGTGCGCAGCAAGCATCGTCGGCGAAGAGGAGTTCGCGAATCGTTTGTAGGCCCGGACTCTCTATGCCCTTGAATCTTGATCGGATTTGACAGGCAAACCCCTCGATCGCCAGCACGAAGAGAGACGGAGCAAGAGGATCGCCTTGCCGAACCCCCGACAGGACGTCGAAAGCGGCAGACAGCCAACCGTTGAGGAAGATCGAGGCGGATTGGTTGGTGTATGTCGCTCGGTACCATTGGCGGGCTTTGGGACCAAGGCCAACGGCACGGAGGACTGCATCAAGGTAAGTGTGGGATAGCCGATCGTAAGCCTTCTCGAAATCCATCACCGCAAGAAGACCGGACACGGGGACCGAGCCCGGAAGTCCTGGATCCATGAGACACTGGACCTCGGCAATGTTCGTGCCGATCCAACGGTTCGGAACAAAACCGCGCTGGGTCGGACCGATCAAGGATTCGAGCAAGGGAGCGAGACGCTGGTTGTGGGCCTGGGAGATGATGCGTTCATCGGCATTGATGAGTGAGATTGGGCGTTTGTTCACCAACTGGTCCCTTTCGTCACGCTTATGGATGAGGTGGATGTGGGTGATGTTCCGCGGAGAAGGCTCGGCGCTAAGGCCCTCGGTAGGTATCGAGTTGATGACGTCTCGAAGGATTGGACCCGTGACCGTCCACGTCGCACGGTAGAATTCAACGGGAAGGCCGTCAGGTCCAGGCGATGAGTTCGACTTGCACGACTCTTGAGCCTTGGACATCTCCTCCAATGGGTACGCTCTCTCGAGCTTGTGGGAGTCCGCAGGAGAGAAGCGAGTCGAGGCGAGTCCGTCAATGATCTCCTCCAATGCGGCGTCGTCGATGGGGCGGTCCTGATAGACACTCTCAAAGTAGTCGCTGGCCGCACCAAGCATCGAATCGGGATCCGATAGGACGACATCGTTGACCGCAAGCGAAGGGATGAGGTCGGATGCGCGCACTTTGCGCAGGCGGATGAAGATGGAAGATGGGCCAGCTAGCGAAGGGTCGATTCGAGAGCGCAGAGCCGCGCCGTAGCGCGAATGGTCCGCCCTCTCCTGCTCCGATCCTCCACGCCGGAACCGTGCGAGTGTCCGAGCCAGAGCCTGGAGCTGGGGCAATAGGCGGTGCTTGGTCGTCGTCCACGCTGCTTTCGGGTCGTCGGGCGTCTAAAGCAGGGCTTCGTTGTAGAGAGTCTGGACAGTGGAAGACAGGTACTCGCAGGTCGCGTCGCCTTCAATCACGTGCAAACCAAGTTTGAATTTGCCCGGACCGATATCGATTGCGCCTGGAACTTGGAACCTTGCCACCACCATGGAGTGCGTCGATTTGAGGACAGGAGCCCAAATATTATGATCGTGGAAGAGGTCAACCCAGTCGGGTGAGACATAGATGCGCTGAAGGCGTCGGCAAGTGCCTGGCGCTGAGCGGTTCGTGGTGTGTCGTCCTTTGGGGTGATGGAGTCGATAGACGTCGGAGAGATTGTTGGCCGTGACGAGGTCGCGCATTTCCTGACCTCCATAATTCGTACCATTTGGGTTTTCCGAATCGAGGAGTTGGGACTCAACACAGTTCCAGTCGCCCCCAATGAGGAGCGCAGGCGGCGAGGGGTCGTCGCTCATGGCTCGCCGGAGGGTGGTGCTGATGTGAGAAAGGAAGCGTTTCTTGTCCGGCTTATCGGAGGATGGGGCGTAGAATGATACAACCCGGACTTTCAAGTCACCCACACGGAATGTTGCATCGGAGATTCGGTCCGGGAAAGAGAAGGAAGCACGAAGAAAGTTGGAAGGCGACTCGGGGTCAATAGTAACGACCGGCGAGTCACTTTTCCAGAGTATGGCAGTATTGTTGAAAGGAGTGAAAAGAGCGGATAGCTTCGAGTCTTGGCACTCCTGAGTCCACTGGGCAACCCGTTCAGGGGGAGGTCGGCCAGTTTCGCTCAGGAGGAAGATATCGGCATTATGAGCTCGAAGGTTGGAGAAAAGGGAGGCACGCTTACGGTCTTTATTTATCGACTGCACATTTGCAGCGACAAAGGACACGTTTGGGATCTTAGTGGTGCTCATCATCTTGATCCATAGCGTCTTCCGCATCCTTGGGGGGTGCTCCTTGATCTTTGGCTCCTTCGTCGGCATCGTTGGCGGCGTCGGCGTCATCGGGTCGGGCTTTGGGCGCGGCTGAGGGTGTCGGCTTGGGCGAGGAAGGCTTCGAGGTCGGCTCGGTGGCTTGGAGGGCAGCAGGAGAGGTTTCAGGGGCGTTGGCTGGGGCAAGGATCGACTTTGATCGGGTCATGATCGTCTTTGGCGTGGCCGGAGGGGGGCTCGGGGAGGGAGAGGTGGTCTCTGAGCTGGAGGACTCGGAGGACTTTTCAACCAGGGAAGCTGTTCCCTGGATGGGGGCGAGCTGGGGGGCAGCTTGCGGGGTGAAGGTAAAAGTACGGCTAATGGGCATGGGACTAGCGTCGTTTGATTGAAAATCAGGCTGGGGAGCCAGAATATTCTCGGTTCGACTTCTTTTGGTTTTGCGGTCGGAGGCGACGGTCGCGGAAGCGGTGTTGGATCCGGCGGCGGTGGCGGCGGCGGCGGGAGCTTGCGAGGCACGTGACGTTGAGGCGGCCTGGGGGCTCGACCCGTGGCGGCCGGGGCAATGTTGGGTAGCATGTGAGGTCTTCGTGCAGATTTTGCACGGAGGAGCGACTGTACATTCCTTTCGGACATGGGCCCCAGAGCGACAGAAGACGCTGCAGTGGCGCATGCCACCGGTGATCCTGAGTGGGATGCGCTCGGTGACCCCATCACGTTCGAGGGGAAGAGATGCGGGGGGGAGGACGTTTGGATCTTTAAGAGCGAGGACGAAGTCGTAGACGCCCGAGATGTGTTTGGTCTTGCCGACGTACTGAGTACGTCGCATAAGAACGGTCCCGAACTCTTTGATCTTCTCGTCGAAGAGCCGGACACCCTCGGGGTCGGAGAAAAAGCCCACAAGGGTGCATTGGATCACACTCTTTTGGGCAATGTGGAAAAGGTCATTGACCTTGCAAAGAGTCTTACCAACAGTAAGACCCCTAGCGACCAGCTCTCGCAAGTCAGCCTCCTTCGGGAAACGAAGGCCGCGTTGTCCCTTAATGAGGCATGGCATGGCGCCGGTTAGGGACGGGAACTGCTTGTCGAGAGCCGTCAGTACTTGTTCCGGTGTCGACCCAGGAGGAGTCTTCACGATGACGCGGTTTGCGATGTCGTGCATCAGGGGGTGCGAGCGGGGGGCGGCGACGGCGGGGGGACCGGTGGCGATGACGGTGGCGGCCTTCGCAGGTGGCGTAGCACCAACGGCGGCCGAGTATGACTTGGTGGCGGTAAGACCGGGGGGGTCGGGGGGGCGTTTGGGTGTTGGACCAGTGGGGTTGGTACTGTTGTTGTTGTTGCTCATAACGGGGGGCAGTTCCAAAAAGCAAGCAACTCCATGAGAGGATGTTGGATTGGGAAGCAAGGAGAAATATTTGGACTAAGAGCGTTGGCGTGCATCAACAACGGCAATTTTAAGTAAAAGGCGTAAGATTGATTCTGTGGTCGATACACCGCTCAGTCTAAGAGAATTGTGCTGTTATTAAAATCTATTAATTTTTTAAAAAAAAGACGCGCTTGGACGTTTCAACCGGCACAACGCGCCTTTTCGTCATCCGACCAACACCCGCATCGCATCATTCGGCGCTTGTCACCCCTTCGATCCGACCACGGCAAGCATGGCATCCAACAACCTGCTGCACCCTGCGATCGCACCCCCACCCCCGCACGTTCTCCGCCGACGTCTGAAGCGTGCCTTCAACGAGTGCTCGAACCGTGCCTTGCCCGGCAGTGCCAAGTGGGCCGCTGAACTGCTCAACGCGATACCTTGCTCGGCCGTGTTTTCTTCTTCAGCTTCCTCGGCGACGGCCACGGGTGCACACCATGCTCGCAAAGGAGTTACCACCGCCAAGAGGGGTCCGGCAACCTTGAGCTCGACCTCGACCGCGCCTCCGAATCCGATGAGCAGTCCCGAGTTGCTGTCGAGGTTCGCCACTTCCACACCCATACGCTCCAACAGTCCAGGTCGTACAGCCGGAACTTGCAATGACAACACGACATGGGCAAGTCTAGGAGCGCATCGAGCTACAGCTTCGGCTTCGACATCGGCAAATCCTCTCGCTAGTCGACCCCATGCCGCGAGGGATTCTCTGGGCTCCATCATGGAATTGGCTTCTTCACCTGGCGGGTATCCTCATCACCTCGATGATCGACAACATCCTCCCTCTCATTTGGGAGAAGAGGATTCCGAAATGCACCCAGGGGCAGGGAGAGCCAATATGGACGGCCAAGAACTCGACCTCGATCTCGATCCGGATCCCGAGGACTGGGATGCGCTCGAAAGCGATCGCTACGACCTCGCATTAGCGTACGAGAGGACCCATGAACACCTCAGAGCTTCGAGCGTGCTGAACGGGTGTAGAGGAAATAGGGCGAGATGGTTGAGAGGCTATACAAAGTATTTGGTCAGTTTGGGGTGGAAAAGGTTCAAGAGGTGGGAAGATTCTGAATTTATTTTTATTTTTTGGCAATGCGCCTCGGCCCATGTTCCTCATCCACAGGCTGGAGAGAAAAGAGCACAGGAAGAATCGGGCGACCTGTTGGGCGTCAAGGACCGAGGTACCGCCAACCCCTTTGCGCAAGAATTGTTGGCCGAAATGGCCGAGTGGGAGCCGAGGACGGTCGAACACGATCCTTGGTTGCTGTACCTGTGCGTCGCCAAAGAAAACTCTCATCTCTCAGGGATCGTAAGACGGGACTGATGATGTGGAAATTTCTTCGCGACGTCCACAGCAAAGCCTTGTTACTGCTCGCGATCCCACCCGTCTCACCTTCCCCTTTTGGCCCGAGGGACCCTACGACCATGACCGTCACGCTCGATCATCGACTCGCCGCGATGGATCATCTCGTCCAATCGGTCAAGTTGGAACCGTACAACTGGTCCGCGTGGCTCAAGTTGGCGTCGTGTCTGGATGGGCCTGAAGAGGTTGGTACTTGCACAAGATAATTTCGTTTTCACGCTAAACTGATTCTGCATCTTCGCTGACCCTCGACAGCTCGAAGCGACCCTGCATTTCTTGCCCAAGGAGACACCGTTCCTTTTCTTCTTCGTTCATGCGACACTAGAGATCCATGCTGCGGGAGAAAACCTTCACGAGGTCCTGAATGATCTCGACAAGATCTTCCCCGGTGCGAGTCTGATCGAAGGCATGCGAGGGTTGATTCATTATCATGTTCGAGGTGCGTCCCATCCTGGCATTTACGCGCTCACTGGGATCATTAATTGATCGAGGCTTGCTCTTCCCAGAATTCGACGAAGCGACCGAGTACTTTACCAAACTACAAGAATCGGACCCGTACCGCGTCGAAGAAATCGACATCTTCTCCAACATCCTCTACGTCTCGGAGAAACGCGCCGAACTCGCGACCTTAGCCCAAGAATACACCAAGATGGATCGCTCGCGGCCCGAAGTGTGTTGTTTGGTTGGGAACTATTACTCGTTGAGAAGGGAACACGAGAAGGCCATCTTGTACTTCAGAAGGGCGTTGAAATTGGACCGAGGATATCTGAGCGCGTGGACATTGATGGGCCACGAGTACGTCGAGATCAAGAACACGAATGCCGCGATCGCGAGCTATCGCAGGGCTGTCGGTGAGTTCGCAAGCGGGTGGGAGAATGTTTCACTGTGCAAAGAATCTCTGACCCCGTTGTATTGTGACGGCGAACAAACAGATGTCAATCGCAAGGACTATCGAGCATGGTACGGCCTCGGACAGACGTACGAGCTCTTGGGCGAACCTTATTCGGCGGTGAACTATTACCAAAAAGCGACGGCTTTACGACCGTTCGATGCGCGGATGTGGTGCGCGCTCGCCGTATGTTACGAGAAATTGAAGAGGTGAGTTTGAAGGCGAAGGATGGGAAGACTGGTTCGGGATCCACCAGAAGGACTGATTTTGGGGGGTTTGTCGTTTTTGATCCCAAGGGTCCCCGACGCGATCAAATCGTACCAACGTGCGCTCGTCTCCTCCGAACCAGGCGAGAACGACACGGCCCTGCGCATCGGTCGACTCTACGCACTGCAAGGCGATTCGTTCAAAGCCGCTTCATACCATCGTCGAGCCCTAGCAGAGGGGATCAAGACGGAAGCGACGAAGAATGAGCTGAGCAAAATTCGGTTGTGGTTGGCCAAGTACGAAATCAAACGCGGACTGATGAAGGGCGACTTGGATGCGGCGGAGGAGTTGTTGAAGGAGTGTTTGGGGGTCGGCGAGGACAAGGACGAGGCCGAGTTGTTGCTCAAGGAGTTGAATGTGCTTTTGCTGAGTCGAGAATGAAAGATGCGAAGAGGCACTTCTTCGAGCTCTTTTGGTTTATGAATGCGAATTCGATCCATTGCGCAGCATTTACAATATCGTCATGAGAAATAAGTGCGTAAGCACGGATGAGAAGAGACAACCAGATATTTGGGGACCCCATGATCACAATCAGCGAAGTTCGCCCAGAACCTCTCGACGGCCACCTCGTCTCGTTTTAACAGGGGATGCGACGGCCTTGACCTCGAGTACTTCGACGACTCGGGAACGAAGCGATCGGCTGAAGATGACAGGTGAAAGGACTTCCTCCTGCTCCTGCTCCTGCTCTTCCCCGATTTCCTCCTCTGTTCTGACTGGTCCTTCGCTTCTTTGGGGGTCGCAAGGCGAGGCTGAGGAACGTCTAGCATGAGCGTAACAGGCGTCCACGTCCTCGTCGTCACTACTATCGTCGTGGGTCAGGGCCGAGCGAACGGAGGCCGGGGCGTGTTCGTACGTGTAGCGAGTCGGAGCACTGTTTGACACTTCCAATTCCCCATCGTGGTCGTCTTGTTCGACCTCGACATCGTCGTCCTGTTCTTCCATCCGCGCCATGTCAACCTCCACCGATAGGTCGACCGAGAAGCTTTGCTCATCTTCAAACATGGCATGTGGTTTCTCGAGTAAGACTCTTCGAACGGATGGCGAGAGTGGTTGAGAGACGAGGCGTTCAGGCAGTTCGGCCTCTTTCTCATCCTCGGCTTCATCCTCGTACACTTCATCTTGAGCGTGCTCGTTGAAAATGTCCTCCGGTCCTTCATTCAGCTCTCCATCCCCGACAACGACTGCTTGTTGAGCAAGTTCGTTCATCCTCATCCCTAAGGCACCCGGGACGCGGATCGCCATCGAGACGAAGTCTTCGAATCGAGGAGGCGTGTCGAGCATGATCGAGCAGGTTTGGGCGAAAGGCTCAGGGGTGAAGCGAGTGAACTGGGCAGGCGTAGTGGGTGGGAGGTCGAAGGTCGGTCCGTCATTATCTAGTTCTTCCTCGAACTCATCCTCGGTCTCTGCGGCCGCTTCCTCTATCTCCTCCTCTTCTTCGAAGGGTTGACCGTCCACAGCGAGAGCTGGCGCATCACCCTCGATTCCGGCGACGTCATCTAAAGTCGGCTCGATCTCCACAGTTGACGCATGTTCGTCAAAGTCGCAGGTGTCGTCCTGCTCGACTTTCTCTTCCACGTCCTCTGGCCCCAATTCGGCCAAGTCGTCTTCGGCCGGCAGTTCTGCCACCGTATCCTCGCCTGCACTTGAAGCATGGCCGTCCACCTCATCGACAGTCTCGACCGATTCCTTAGCACCTCCGGCGACCGCAGCGAGATCCTCCGACGCTTCGTCCTCTTCGTCGTCCTCTTGCAAGTCGACGATCCTGATCGCGTCGCATGTCGGCTCTTCTACCCACTCACCCGGTTCTTTGATCTCGTAGCATGTTTCGAGCTCGGCGGCAACGGGTGTCGATTCAGGAGCGACAACGACCGTTGGTATGGGCTCTTCCTCGATCGGTTGTTCTTCAGTTGTCTCCGGTGTAGCAGTGGTTCTCTCTAGTGAGGTCTCCACGACCGCGGCGACGACGTGTTCGTACATAGTTTTCTCCGTGGAATCGTCTGGCTCGACACAAACGAGTGTTGTTGAACCGCACAGAACCGGACCGGGATCTTCGGGCGACGAGACAGCCTGGGCTTCGACCTTCGGATTCATAGGGGCCACATCGGTTGCCACCGCAGGCAGTTCGGCGTCAGGTACCTCCGTCGATGCCATGGCCACGTCGGCCGCTGCCTCGGGAGCGTGCGCAGCTTGCTCGGGGACAGAATCTACTTCAGCTTGAGCAGCCGTCGTTTCCACAAGCCCATCGAGCAAATGACTCCGAAGCACCTCGTCATCGACGATCGAATCCTCGGTGACCACGCCGCCGGCATCGACAATCTTGACCAGTCGTTCCAGTTCCTGAACTTCTTCTGCACTCTTTGTCGGAACAACTGCGGGTTCGAGCTCTGTTTTGGTTCGGGGAACAACGACGCTCGAACTGACAACCGTCCTCTTCTCGATTGGCTTGACGACTGTCGAAAGAGCAGAAGGAGCCCTCGATGCTTTGGGTCGGAAAGGTCCATTCGAAGCTGCAGCGCCATGTCGAGCCAACGTCGCAGGTCGCCCGATCGGTGCGACATTCGCCATGACGGGCGGCGGTGCGATGACGGGTGCGACGCGTCGGGCCCTTCGGACTTCTACGTTGCTTGCTTGCGTTGCTGAGGCGGAGTTGAGGCGGAACGAACGAGAATTTGTCGAGGGCTTGAAGCCTCCGCTGGTGGAAGGAGGGACGTGAGGTGTGGACGAGGACGAGGACGAGGACGAGGTCGAAGGTATAGGGGCATCTATCGGAGGACCGTGCGGTGTTCGACCCGTCATGGTGTAGTCCGATGCCGTCCACATGGGTGCTGACGAGGAGGTCGCTGACGGGAGTGATCCACCACTGCCGGACCTTGCCGTTTCTTCTATGTTACTCGAGAAGACGGGCGGTGGAAGACCATGCCCGACACTTTTGGCGAGACGCATGTCCCGAGCGGTCGTTGAAGTCAAAGGTCCGGCAGGCATGGGTCGACCGCCGTACAGGCTTGCCGAGAGTGGGGTCGGCCGGCTCGATGTAGGCTGGGAAGAGGACGAGTAGGTCGGCGGAGGTGCAGAAGAGGTTGAAGGCGGGTGAGAAGATGTCGACGGGATTGGTCGATGATTGAAAGCAGAACGGTGAGGGGCAGTGGTCGTCTTCTTGGGACCGGAAGATGCGGAGACAGAGGAGGAGAGGCCCGAAGGAGCTCTGGGCTTGGGGCCGAGGGCATGACTTGTTGAGGGACCCCCCACTGCCGCAACGTTGAGATACTTGCGACTGATGGGTGTCATCGGTGCAGTGAATCTGAAGTGTTCAAGTGAATTGTTAGCCTCGCCTCACCGCGGAGACGCTTCAACAGTGTTTGACTTGACTCACTGCGCAACTCGTTCAGGCCACTCTCGCTTGTACACATTCCAGCACTTTTTGATCTCGCCTCGCACTTTGGGTTCCCTGTCCGTAGCACCGATGCGAATGACCCACTCCAGCTCTTCGACACGTTTGTCGAAAGCTTCTTTGGGGACGACGAGTTCGGCCGTGCCGGCGCCGAGCATCGTCGATATCGCCTCAGCGACGGCTATCCGGAACGATGAGGATTTGCCACTTTCGAGCTTCCATTCGATGACGATGAACTTGAGGATGTCGACGAGGAGCGTGTGTTTGATGATGCCATGCAGCGTCGCCAACGCGCGAGAAATGTACAGCTTGTTTGTTCGGCACAAGAGTCGGAGCAGAGGAGACAAGTAGGTCGTCAAAAGAGGCTGGAAATGGGCGTGAAGGCGTGTGCACGATGCGATGAGGTCAAGAGTGGAGGCGCTGAGTCGGGTTCGTTCCGTGGCGAGCTGTGAGATTTCGGCCACACATAGGGGATCAGCGCCAAGCTTCTCTTCCTGACGGTCCTCGTCGCCAATTTATCCACCATGGCCAAAATGTGTGGCCTCTTCAAGTCAGACTGACCGATCGAATGATGCCATTCGATATGGCCTTGTCCCTGAACCTCCTGATGAACTCGTCGGTGAACTTGTACGCCCCACCTCGGACGACGGCCTGGAATCGCTTGACAGCGCGATCGATGTTTTCCCATGTATGCTCTGTCTCAGGTTGGGTAAGAGCACTTTGTAAGAGTGTCAACTCGTGGTCGAGTTGGGCCGGCGAGGCGATCTGTGGGTGCGAGGGAGGGCAGGTTGAGTGACGATCGACGACTCGAGTGGAGCTGCCGAGCAAGGGTAGGCAATGCGATGGGCGCAGGTCAGACCACTCACCGGTATCCGATCTGGCTCAGGTGCTTTGACCATGACCGATGTTGTAGCGCTGGTGCTCGTGATGCGACGATTGAGCAGAGTGAGTGGAGCAGCGAAAGTCGAACGAGCTGACAAGCAGAGGGGGAAGCGCTTGGGAGGCGCGAGTCGTGAGTCCGACGCGCTCTCGTGCCCTTGGTAGCCCTTGGTCCTGCTTCGTGAATTGTCAGGTCATCAAGCAAAATTTGCAAAATTTGATGCAATTCGAAACGCGTTCCCGGACGGCGGACCATGGCAGTCGAAGCAGAGCAGACGGAGCCGGGGCGTGCCTATTCCTATCGCCCGCGATCACGTGATGAGCCTTTGCGTCGTGGATTTAATTTTCACTTTTTGGTGAAACAAACCGAACTTTTTCTGATATCGGGACTTTTCTTCATTGAATCAGCGCGCGAAATAGTTTCGTAGGCAATGTGACCAGCGGACCGCTTGAGCGCACTGGCCGGTTCGGGTCCGGCTTTGCTGCGTTGCCGAGCGCTCGCAGGTGCAAGCGGGCTTGAACGCTGGCAACTACCTACTCTTCCTCGTTGCTCTCCATCCCCGCGGCCACAACTCGACGCGTCACACGAACACACTCGCATCATGTCCAAGCCATCGTCTCTTTCCTTGTCTCCGTTCATCACGCCTTCGCCTGGCTTGGCCCACATCAACCGTGTGATCGGCACGACCTCTGGCCAAGACAAGGTGTTCATGCTCTACGCCTGTCAGTGTTGAATCTTACAATGACTTTCCCTGTCGCGTAAAATATAGTCTGAACACTGGAGCTGTCCTTTCTCAGACTCGTCCCATGTGATCATGCACTTGTTGCGCTCTAAGCGCCTCGCAACCAAGTCGCGACTCGAGCTCGCGAACCGCATGGACAAGTTGCGAGCCGTCATCTCGGATGCCAGGACATTGTCAGTCCACAAACTCGGCAGGTACGGTGAACCCAATGCGGAAGCTTATCCCCCTATTCGCCCCTGCAGATATCGTCTTTTTGGACTGTTCCCCATCATTCAATGGGCTCAAGCTCTCAATGACCCTGCCACGAGGCCCGCCGATGGCCAGTTGACGCTCATCAACAAGTTGCAAGCCTGGTCCATGTTATTCTACTACCCTCTCGAGCACTACTGTAGGTTTTTGCTCCTCGCGCTACTTCCCATCTGCAGCAGCAGCCGCCTTTACGATCGAGCCGGCTCCGCCAGTCTCGAAGCGGTGCCCCGCATTTCACTTCAAGTTCAAGCTTGCAGCTGTGCTAGGGTCTCACGTCGTTATCTGGCATGGCACAAAGGGGTAGAGCTGATCTCGTTTTCCATGTCCACCGCTTCTACTCTCGTACATCAGACTACTTGGCAGGCAAGGGAGTGTTTGATTGCCCTCCCGCAAGGATCGGCACGTGAGTCCCTTCTCGGAAGCCTCTCGGAATCCCGCGGGAGTCACTGGATGTCTCTGTGGGCGGATGGAAAACGTGACTTCGTTTCTAACACATTATCGTGCCTCAACCCTCAGTATCGCCATGTGGTCATGCCGCTTCTGGGCCTCTTACGTCGTCCTACAAGTGCTCCACATCCGACGCGAGTACCAGCTCCTAAACCAGTCGCGTCGCAAGCTCGTGAACGCGCAGCGCGAGTCCCGCATCGCCGGTGGTTCAAGCGAGAAGAATACCGAAGTGGACGAGATCAAGAGGATCAAAAACAAGAGCCTTGCGCTCAAGATGGACACGTTGGTGCAAATTGGGTACTTGCCCTTGACGGCGCATTGGTCAGTCTCGCTTCTTGGTTGACGAGACGGTTACAAGCTCGGCAGGTTTGGCAGCCTGCTTACGACTTGCTCTCTTCCTCGCATAGGTCGATCCCTGGAGGCATCTTACCGGACAACCTCTGGGTTGGCATGTTCGGCACGCTCGCAGCTGTGACAGGGTTGAAGACCTTGTGGAGAAACACGGCTTGAGAAAGGTGCTGAGGTATGATGCATTTGTGGTTCTTATGGTTTCCTTTCTTCTTCTCGGAATGCTTCCTGGCAAACGAGAAGCTTCACTCCATGATAGTGCAGCTCAGCGTCATTGCAGAACTTGGCCCAGCGATGCGCCTGTATGTCGAGGCATCCATCCGGGAAACTATGCGTTTGAACGGAACACTGCACGATCAAATTCACCGTCTCACAGATCGTCCCTCCCGTCGTCCTTGTCCACCACATCCCTCGTCGTCACGCCCTGCTCCTTGCTCTTGTCAATCTCTTTGTGGACCTCGTCCCGCGACTCGGAACAATCGTTCTTCCGACTCGGCGGTCGCCTGTCCCGTCGCATCCTGTCGGTAATCATCCAGTAAATTGAGCATCAGCATCAGCATTAGCAAAAGGATCACCAAAAGCGGCAAGCGCGTGGGCTGATCGATCTGCTGCGAAAATACCGTTCCTACCTTGATCGTCTTGGATGCGGCATCCTTGACTTGGTTGAGCGTGTCGCCCACAAAGTGGAGACGCTTGGCGATCGGCCCCTCGACTTCGGCCGGTCGGGTCTACCATCACTGGGGCGAGAACGGATAACGCCATCAATCTATCTAGATTGTCATGAAGTAATAAAAAAACATGATGCCGGGTTGTGGTGAGACGTACCACTCCGACCTTTTCGTTCTCGTCAGCGGCGCGTGCGATCGACGAGGTTGCGAATGCCGAAGTGGCGCCCCAGATTCGACTCGGCCCACATGGCGTCGAGCGGAGGACCAAACTCGACTTGGCAACTTCACGCAGAAGGGCGAAGCGATTCAAAGACATCATCTAGTGAATGCTTGGGTATAAAGGCGCTGTTATTGAAATCTATCAATCAAAGACTAAGAAAGGGGTCAGTAGCACGAAAGAACAACTTGGATTTTAAGAGTCAATTCAATCTTGCTCTTCGCCTTCTGACCTCTCCCAAGCCATCACCTCAATCACCCAACTACCCCTCTATCTTGTTTGATCTTTTCTAGGGCCTTTATGACTGCCCCCGCACCATACCTCATCACAGTCACAGTGTGCAATTCTCCGCCTCTCCGCCACCTTCTCCAGCACGTTGCTCCTGCCAGCGACTCGCCACCGTCAAAAGTTTGCTCCTCCACCGCACCACCGTCGCCTCCAGGGTCTCTTACCCCTGTGTGCGACTGGCAGCGGGTCAAGCAACCTCGAAAAGCCTTTTACCTGGATCTGTTTCTAATTTCTCGAAATGGCTGGTCTGCGTCAAATTGGCCATCTCGATCTGGACTTGACTCCCCTCCAATCCGATCCCGGGCCCACTGGCACACTGGCACTAAAGTCTGCCCGCTGGGTTCGCACCGTCCGACCATGCTCACCATCGGCATGCAGCTTCCCAGCGTTCCCATTTAGTGGATAAATTGCGCAGCACCGCGCCTCGCGCGTGACTGAAATCGACAAGGTAGATGCAGACATGATCAACGAGGCCGGCCGCTGGGTGTTCCATTGATCGAAGCTCCGCGTGACCCCTGTCGTCGTCAGATGCTGAAGCCCGGGCATGTCGGTTCCGAGGCAGCGACAGACCGGCTCTTTCCGACTCATCCGAATGATCTGCCAACGACAAAATGCCTGTTCGCAGCCTCCGAGGTCAATGGCGCTTTCATATAGTGCCAGGAAGAAGCCTCTGCCGCAACACTGGTTTCCTCCCAATCATGGAAAGATGCCTTACAATACCCTGGTTATGGTTGGGTGGTAGCCTCGACGGAAAAAAAGCAGGGTGAAGGGCCAAGATAAAGGTTGTGTCGTCTTCCATAGCCTGACCTATATGTCGTGAGCTCATCGAGGCCCGCATAGCAAAAAGGCAGCACCAGGCCCTTTTTCATTGCAGTACCCGCACGCCGAACCGGGAGTTCCTGCCGAACCGTCGGCAGCGCTGTCTGAGTTCGGCATCGCAGCATCAACTGCATTACTCGTGCCAGCACTTCCTGACGTCGGAAAGGAATAAATCAGTAACCGACGAGACGAGGCGCGAGAATGCCGAGCCCACTGACTGTTTCTTGGATATCGTCTTCTTCGAGATTGATTTCGAAATCGGCGTCAATTGCCGAGCGGGGAGGCGACCTGGGCACTAGAGGCCAAAGACTTTCAAAATCCCCAGATCTTCACGCCGGAAATAATCCTTCGGCACCCATTGACTCTCGTGCCCATCGGCCCTTTCAGAACAGACCAAACACCAAAATAAAGTTGGCATCAGTAAACGGCTCGGTCCATGGGCGGGCGTGGGTGGGCTGATGTGGGGGTGCACCAGGCCCGACGTAGTGGGAAAAGGACGCATTCGTCGATGAGTTTCTTCCATTTCGGGTCCGACAGACCTGATTTCCCATTAGCAACTCGCGGCTGGAGCCCCGAATTTGGTTTCGTAAACCTTCAGCTCTAATAGAGCTTCACGGATTTTCATCAAAAGAAATACAAACTATACGTTCAATACTGATAGACGAATGGCAAAACCCCTGAGGACGACTGCCCATGAGATCAAGAAGAGAACGCTGTGAACCCCTAAACCGAATGTCCCAGACTGCAAGACGCTCAAATTAAATAGCGAAATTCGGGATGCTTAAAGCCAAGGGCAGTCTGTTGTTGCTCGGTCAATCCTTCAAGCAGGTGGTCGCGTTTGCCTTCGTCACGCTGCTTGTTTTCCCAATGACAGTAGGCGGCGATGCCAAAAGCGATCAATCAAAGCAGGCATGACGGCGGCGGCCACGTTGAGCGAGTTTCCAGGCTTGTAACGAGGTGCAAACTTGGGCAAGTATGCCCACGTCGCCACTATCGACCCTGAACATCAACGCAGGAACGAAAGTCAGTCAACCGCTCCGTCGCCATGTCGAGTCTAGAGGAAATCCCAAACTGAACTCACCCCAGGTCCCAACACCCGGTACCAAGGCCGATGTGATTGCTCGAGAGGTTTCGGGGGAAGCGTTGGCGACGGCCCAACTGAGGAAGATGGGGCCACAGGGCACGGCGCCCGAATACGTGATGAAGGTCGCGAAATAAAGCACTTTGGTGTTGCGAACGGTCAAGAAGAGAATGTATCCGATCGTGCTGAAGCAGCAAGAGAAAGCAATCCAGACGCCGTGTTTGCGAGTGCGCAGGCAGAGCCATGAAATGAAAATGGACCAGCACGTAGCAATGATGTAAGGTGGAACGGATCGAAGTTGTACTAGAAGTCGCGCCAAAGAAAAAGAAGAAAAGAAAAAAGGGGAGAGACCAATCATCAGCACAATTTTCTCAAGTCCAATAGCGGAGTCTTTCATATGAAAAGGAGCCGCGATGCATTTTATTTGTCCATGTTTTATGTTGACTCAATTTATCTTCGACAGTCGAAAATTTGCCCAATGTGCGAATGACGGTAGGCAAGAAGAGTGACGCGCCTTGCACTTGAATGTTGATGAAGCCGTACCCGAGGCAGCAGAGCCAGGTGATCGAGTTGCTCAGGCCATGCTTTAGCGATTTGGAGGTGGTCTTGTCCTTCTGCGCCCCCAGCTGTTCGATTGCGACACGCTTCACCGCCAATGCGCGGTCTTCCTCGTTGCGGAAACGTACCGTCTCTGGGGAGGTGGGGACCACGAAGAAGCTGGCCAATCCGACAAAGGTAGTGATGATGCCTTCAACTGTTCCGAGTACAGGATGTCAGGATGGTGGGTCAGGGGCGGCGAAACGGGATTTCAAGCATGGTCGGGAAAGGAGGCACTTACCAAGGAAGATGTAACGCCATCCTTTCACGGATCCTATCGTCTGCTTGACCAAAGCACCCGCGAGCAACCCGCCGAAAGCGCCGGAGAGAGAGGGGCCGAGAGCTGCACGGGGGAAGAGAGCACAGCGATCAGTAGCGCCCCATTTGATTCAGGATCACAAGCTCAAAAAGTGTATGCTCACCAAGGAAGGTACCGATACGTAGGACGAGCTCGTGTCGACGGTAGAAGCGACCCAGGACAAATGCGATGCCCGGAATCATTCCACCTTCAGCCAACCCAAACAGGATGCGAACTCCCAAGAAATCGTGGTAGTTTCGAACGAAGGCCGAACCAATCGTAATGACACCGAACATGACGACCAAAGCCGAAAGCCACAGGCCACCAATTTTTTTGAGGATCTGCGAATGGGCGAGATTATGTGCGGGGCAGTCAGCACAGATCTGGCGTGCCCCTGTTCTCGCGCCGCAGGAGCCTCTCGAGACTTCTGCTGACGCTTTCTCGACGCTTTCTGAGGTCCCAGATCTACTGACCAGGTTCGAAAAGGGTTCTACCAGGATATAGAACACGTAGAATATCATTAACGCGATGTTGTATTCATATCCAATCAGCTTGAGATCCTTGGAGAGTCCGGCGACGTTCGCATTGCCGACGGCGGATCGATCTTAGAAACCAGGAGAAAGCGCGAGGGGTCAGGAGATGGAAGTATAGAGATGATGGTCCCAACGACGTACCAATAAAATTGAGCAAGAACATGAGGGTAACGAGGGGCAAAATGTGGTACATGCAATGAATGATCAGCGCTTCGGCTCGGTGGCAGCGAGATGATCATGCCTGTTGTGTTTTTTGTATCTAGCCTGATTAGATTTCACATATTCGGTTTATCTACGCAAAATCACTGTTTCTTGAAAAGGGAAGTTGGACTTTTACAAAGTCAAAGCCACTAGCTCCATGCAGCCCTTGCCTGTCTCTGACGGAGCTTCGAGCGGCCCGCGGTCCGAGCTCAGCGCTCAGACGGCCGCTGATCTTTGCAGCACTTCGCCCACGAAGAAGGCGAAATCGTGATGAGAAACACAAGAGTCGACTCACTCGAGCTTCATCACAAGCTTGCGTTCGGCCATTGCATCGATTGAGCTTTCGAGTTCGGCAATCTCATCGATGTGTTTGACAACTGCCTTCTCGTCAGCGTAAGCGCCATCCATTTGAGTCATCGTGAATCCTGACAGGCGGTTAAATCGAAAAGGCTACGATTGAAGAGGTAGGTCACGAAGGGAGTTGCTTGAAGAATCAAGGGCGGAGTGATGAAGAAGGAGGAGGAAAAAGAGTAACGAGGAAGAAGAGTATCGAACGCTTGAACGGACCGTGACATCGAGTGCTGCTCGTGCCGGCGACACATGAGGGCACCCCAATACCCATTGATCACCCCACATTCAAAAGCGGATCATCGGTAATAGCGAGGGCTCAGATGGGTGGGGGCCCTGGGGGGAAAGGGCTCGGCTGATTGGCTTCTGAAGCATCTAATGTCTGTGCCTGGGTTCGCGGCTAAAGGCTGCCGAGGGGAGGGACAACATTTTTGCGGGGCCCCGCGTCCAATCGCTTGACGCGATTTGCTTGGCAGTCAGACTTGGCACTTCGGTGCCCTACGCCCTTGAGTCTGGGCTATGGACTGCTTGACATTGTTTCTCGCCTCGAAAAGGCGTCAAAAATAAACTTGGCAAGTGCCCACTTACTACCTAGTAACTACCTACTGCCCAGTCTACACGTGCAAAGCCCACAGGCACTTGGTAGTTGCGAGAGCCGGACGCCGGACTCCGCGCGCGCGTGCCTCCCCGCTCCGAGGTTTCTCCCGAGCTCGCCAGGCGCCAACGATCGGGTTGGAGCGCTGCCAGGGTAATCTTTACAAACCTGTACTGAACTACTGAACGCCGCTCGTTGCCGTCCGGTTCTTTTGCTCGGGCAAGCACCTATAGCAGTGAGGTTTATAACCGAGCTTAGGTCATTTGCTAGTTGCAAACTACCATCTAAACCCCTAATTTCGCTTGTTCGAAATTGAATCTCTGGAACCCACCTTGACGAGGCTCTACCTCCGACTATCTCTTTTTTTTTGATACCACCCAAGGGGGTTTTAGTGGGTATGGTCGATTCTGATGCAGGGTCGATGAGTCCTACACTATTGGCCTAGCCAGTGTGCTTCAAGCATTTCCTCCGACTTTTCCGAAGATTTTTAGGTACTAAGAAAATTGTGCTGTTATTAAAATCTATTAAATAAAAAATAAATAAAAAAGGGGGAAAGCCAAAAAAAAAAGTAAAAAAAGAAAAGCTATGGACAAAAAAGAAGAGAACAGGAGCGCCAGCCGCATCCGCCAGTTCTGGAGAAGAAGACATACCTACCAAGCGCGCATGCATTTGCGACCGGTCGGTCGGTCGGTCAGCCGGTCAGCCAAAGGGTGCCCATCGTGCGGGGTACCTACTAGCACCTACGGTCGAACATCGAGCGGGCTCAAGGCAGAGAGAGGCCAAGTCAATGACTTACAGGCTGTCCTCCCTACTCAATTCGCCCCCGCATCAGAAGACCATCGAATGTCGATCTAATTTAGAACAGTAAGCATGCAGCGTCAGTACCAGATCGAGCGGCGATGATGCTCGACTCGAACCCTCCTCTACGTGGTACGGATCGAGGGAGGTCACCCTCACGCCCAGGAAGAGAACGTCGTACGAGCTGAGAGTCACCGTTCTTGACGTCTTGAGGGCTTCACCAGCGACGACGTCGATGATGGTTGCTGCCGTATTAAGTTGATCCCGCGCCAATGACCGTGGGGTCCGACGCAGAGGTACTGCTGGAAGAAGAGGCAACATTGAAACCTCTAGATTATCGCTCTAAAAAAATCGTCGCTCAGAACTTGACTGCACACACAGCAAATGCGATATTACTATTAGACAAGACGATCAAAGAAAAGAGCCAGCAAGCCCTCACAAAGCCACGAACAAAAGAAAAGGCAGACAGAGGCGACGAGCAGACAAAGAAAGGCAAGGGCTACAGACATATCTAGCATTGAATTTTCCCACCTCTATCTCTAGGGTGAGAACCATGGTCTTGGCGTCCGTACACATTCCCACCGTGAACTCACACCTAACGCCTACTGGGACTTCTTCACACTCAACAATGTCGCGACGTCGACCTCGTCGGACCCACTCTCGCTCGTCGTCTCGTCGGCCAAAAGATCCAACACTCGTTGACGTGTCGTGTTCAAGGACTCTTCGCTGCCAGACCTCGAACCCAACCCGGCCTTTTTCTGCTCAATCACGGCCAACACGGCATCGAGCGGGTCGTCGCCCTTGGCAGGGACGCGGAATGAGCCGCCGACTTTGTCGGCCCATGTGAAGTACTGGCCGTAGTTGCACGTAAAGTAGATGTGGTGGAGGGTGTGATGAGCGGGTCCGTTGATGTAGTGTTCGAGCGGGTGGCCACACAACATGTCAGAGTCGTGAATGAAGATCGACCACAAGTTGACGAACGAAAAGAGGCCGATGAACATGTACTTGTGGATGGGGAACATGTAGCACGCCATATGGTACGGCACGGACTGCAGATAGCCGTCGACGGGGTGGAAAGCGTGCGATGCAAACGGAGAAGGGACTGTGGGCGAGAGGAGTTCAAGCGATTTGAGTCAGAAAACGCTGTGTGCGCACTTGCAGACTTGAACCGGAAGAACACAGCAGCAACGATTTGAAAACTCACTGATCCACTTGTGATGGGGCTTGTGCAACCGCCTGTAGAGGAAGGGGATGTGCAACCACCGATGGATCCAGTAGATGCAGTAGTCGGTGAACCAAAGGAAGAGCGCAGCCGAGAACGCCATGTATACCCACGGCTTCCATCCACCGGCGGCACCGAATGGGCCCTCCGCGATCGAGTCGTACAGTTTGGAGTAGCCTCGGACGTCGCCGAGGAACCACGGTAGTGTCAAAAGATCGAGCATCGGGAAGGCCTCGAGCGAGAACATGATCTCTTTCCGGACTTGGTTCTTGAGCCACCGCGGGTGAAGCTTCATGCGGTGGTCGAAAATGAAGTAGTACGAGAAGGTCGCGACCGAGAAATAGAGGAACAAGATGCCTGGAAAGGAGCGTGAATCGGACGTGACTCGGTCAGCACTTCTTGCGAGCCGCAGGGAGGACAGGAGCAAGGGAAACTCACCGACGTAGGTTATGCCATACAGGGAGATGCACTGCCGCAAAACACTGTCGCGCGGGAGCGAGGAAAGCCCCGGCACAGTTGCCAGGTACTGTGTGATCGCCGATGTGGTCGCATTCGAGGCTACCGAAGAGAGCGATTTGTCGCCGAGGCTGGCGAGCGGGTTGTGCAGGCTCGAGTAGATCGCGTCGCCAGCATACTCATCGAAATCTGGAATGACGAATCAACGCCTTTAGTGACCAGCACCACGAAGCAACAATGAGAAAGCGCTGCACCCCGCTAACTTGCAATGCAGTGCAATGTCCATCGTGATGCGCTATTCAATCCTTCAAATAGCCTCGGCTTTCGCGCGCTTGAAAGAGGGGTATCGATAGGGAGCAACGGGATGTAGGTTCGAACCTGGAGGTCAGTCCGCATGGCGAGGTCAGCAAATGTCACGAAATCAGGTGTATCATTCAACTCGATGATGCGTTCGTGTCTAATGAGTGGCTGCCTCGGGCTTGTTTCGCTCTTCTCGGCGTGAGCGACCATCGCACCCGGACCGCGCGCAGCTCGCATCTCGCATCTCGAACTCAATAAGTCGGAGACGCCGCAGATATCTTCGGCCACAGTTCGACCACTTCGGTACCCCATGACTGACCTTTAACGGAACCAGCGTTGGTCTCGAAATCAAGAAAAAGAAGCAGGTACTCTCGATCACAGATACGTAGGCGAGCGTGATCTTGGCCGTCAAATCAAACGGTGTGAACGCTGTGCACGATCCCAGACATGTGTCAGTGCCTCGATCGCTGGTGCAAATGAACCGAGGGGCCACTGTCGAGGGTCGGGGAGGCCACTGCATCCAACGCCGTCGTTCTCCGTGCCGCGACTGTGACTATGCTCGGCCGTGAGGTCTCCGGATCCGCCACAACACAGGATCGGCATTGGGGCGGCGACGAGATGAATGAGGCCACCGCGACGCGCGGTCCTCGTCGGACCACCGGCCGCCACAGCGGTCACCGCATGGAAAGGAGGTAGTGCAACGGGGCGTCCCAGGCTCGACTAGCCAGGGCGGTTACAGCGATGAATGCACTCACGTCCGGTACGCTGTTGGATGGGCAAGGGGGGTTGGAGCGGGGAAACGACGTCTGAGACGATTGACAAGGCGTTGTTTTGCCAGGTGAACGAGTGCGATCGTCGGCAGCGCGGAGGGTCTGAGGCCCTTCCAAAAGCTGTCTCGCGCACGTACCATGTCTCGGACTTCTTCGACCCGAGCACTCACAACGAGTGCCTGCAAATTGACTCAGCATCAAGCAGCCCTTCTGGACCTGAACTTCATGCCTTCGACCCGAGTACAAACACTCCTTCTAGCACTGTCCTTCGCCGTCGCCTGAGGGCAGCAGGCGCTGGCGAAGGTTGCGTAGTACTTCTAGTGGCGTCGCCGCGTCGGCCATCCGATCCTGATGCGAGGTGCCCCTATTTACGACCTTCTGAACCAGAGAAATGTCGGGTCGCGTACTTATGTTGCTCCCAAATAACGGTAAGCACGCCCTCATGGTGCTTGCTCTAGATGATGGAGAGCTTTCCAAGGGTAAATAGACAGTCCAAGAGATTCCTCAAGGGGCGTGTGTCCCATACTCTCGGGGTGCCAAGAGCGGGCTGCAGGCTCTTCACACCCACGGAAAAAGCCGGGAAGTCACCTTTTTCAAAGAAGGACCAGAGAAGGACCAGATGAATGTGGCTTTTAGTCTTGCTCTGCTCAACACTGCGCCCCGAGCTCTCTGATTCATTCTCGACCCAGATTCATCGGCTATTATGCATCACCAAACAAGAAAGAATTTTGGGGATGCGCTCAATTCCAAGCCACCCAAGCTCTACTACAACAGCTCCAACACATCTTGCACGATCGAAAATATCAATCCTCCATCGCTCGTTGCACGGCCTTGTACACCTTGCCGTCGTCCCTCCTCCTTGTGCCGCGCGCTCGCCTCCATTTGCGCTGCATCTCGCTGATCAGCTTGGTCAACCGGCTCGCGCCGTATTCCTCGAACGTCCAGCACGCCGCCGTATTGGCGATCAACATCAACAGCATCTCGAGGTGGAAGTCGTGCGGAAGCGATACGAGCTGCAAGAGGGCGAAAATCGGTCCCGAGGTCGTGAAGAGCGTGTAGATCGAGAAGACGGTCAACGAGACCAAGGCCGCGACGAGCCACCGGTTCGAGTACAGAGGCTTGCGATAAGGTGGACCGACGCAAAAGATGAAGGCGACGAGAACGTATTGGAACGAACTGATCAGGAACAAGGCCGTGTTCTCGTACGAGACGATGTCGAGCTCGTCGGGATCGATCTCGGGTGGGGCGTACCAAGATTGCGCGCGGACAAAGAAGAAGGTAATGGACTGGAACAACGCCGCGAGCGCGATCTGGCCGATAAGACTGGTCAAGACCTTCTTTGAGATCAAAGACGCGGTCGGTCGCTTGGGGTGAACGCGAGGGAAGGCTTCGGTGCGGCCCATGGTGACGGCGATAGGCAAGATGAGGAAGAGGTCGATGTACAAGAACTGGAAATCCCCCAAGGTTGAGGCAATAGAGTAGAGCAATGTGACCGTTGTGAACTGGATCAAAGAGTACAGGGCCCTGCAAATGGCCCAAACACAGACCTCGTCAGCAAAGCACATTGGAGCCACGCGAGCGAGCTACTCACATGAACTTGAAACAACTGAAACTCGTGACGAGAGCAGCTCGGCCTTCTTTAATGACCTCGACGAAGCAACGAATGTCGGGCTGACGACTTGTGAACGAGGCAGCCACACTGGCTTCGGCTTCGGACAAACTAAGCCCGACATCGGCGGCCTTGAGGGCGCCACAATCGTTGGCGCCATCGCCGCAAAAGCCTACGGTATAGCCCAACGACTGCAAGCGTTCAACAAGCTCGTGCTTCTCGTCGGGCGACATGCGGGCAAAAATGATGCCCTTGACAAGCATCCGCTGCAGCGTTTCGAGCGCCCCAAAGTCCATCATCCAGCGGAAGACATCGCCAGAGATGGCCAAGTGGTATTCGCGCCTTGACCTTTCGTCGCTGTAGCCGCTGTAGCTACTCCGATCGTCGTCGGTGACCACGGGTAGAAGCGAGTAGGGATCGAGCTTGCGCGACTCATCGTCGACGTCGATCCATTCGATCGTCGATCGAGGCGTCGAGGAGTTGCCCTTCAGGAACGTCGGAAGGTAGACCCGAGCAGAGCCAGGGAACATACCACATTCTCGACCGACCGAGATCGCGGTCCGGACGTTGTCGCCCGTGACCATCCTCGTCGGAATATGCGCCGCGCGCAGCGTCGCAATCGCCGGCGCCGTCCCCGGTTTGAGCTTGTTCTCAAAAACGATGATGCCCAAGAAGCGAAGGTCGGATTCAACGACCTCACGCTTGAGCCGCTGGGCTTTGATCCATGTTAATCCGGGCATCGACTTGCCCGCGAGAGCAATGACGCGGAACCCGTGCTTGGTGTAGTAGGCCAGCATCTCCTCGTAGTCGTCCGGCAAGGTCGTCTTGTTGCAGATCTCGAGCATGACCTCTGGAGCACCTTTCACGTACGCTTCGACCGAGGTCGACTTGAGCTTCTTGACGAGCACACTCATCCTTCGCAGCGACGAAACAAAGTCGAACGTCCGCAACACGCCCAACTCGAGAAAGTGTGCATGCTTGGAACCGGCCTTGAGCGCGTCCTCGAGCTTGAACGATTCGCCACCGGGTGGGCGAACAACGGTTTGCACGAGCGTGGCGGCACGTTCAGGGACCTTGGACGACGCCGAGCCCGGCGCAGCTGCCGCTCGAGCTGACGAGGCATGCTTCCTGTGCTTGGCGGCATCCGTGGTCGGGACCTTGGTCGTCGCAGCCTCTTTCCCTTCCTCGAGCGTCCAGTGGGTAAAATCAAACATCCTCAGATCGAGCGGGTCACCAATGACTTCGCCATCAACAATCTTGAGCGCATGGCACGTGGCCAGAGCATGCAGCAGGGGTGTTTTGGCATCGGCGGCACCAAAAATGGGTACGTTGTCCGCGTCGTGTTCCAAGTCGGCGAATTTGTTGGTCGAGCGCACGACACTCCGCACGCCGAGTACGTCGAGTCCCTCTTCGGTCAGTGTCCCCGTCTTGTCAAAGCAAACGATATTGACCTTGCCGCCGATGTTGACTCGACTCGGGGAAATGCAAAATATGCCAATCTTGCGCAGTCGGGAGATCGCGAACGAGGTTCCGATCGACATGGTCGCAGGCAAAGCGGGAGGGACGACGATAGTGACGAGATCCAAAGCGCGAATGACGATAACGGACCAAGAGATGCCGAGCTTGATGAAGTTGACCGAGGACGCCATGAAGCCAAGCACGGCAACGATGGCGAGCACGCCAATGAATCGAAACGAGTCGCGGTAAAAGGCGAAGCCGAAGGGCTTGGGGAAGAGCATCGAGCGAACCAGAGCACCCTTGGTCGTGTTGAAGCCTGCATTGCCAAGAGTAAGTACACCGAGTCAGTATGGCTGAAGCGCGAAGATCCCATCCCAAGATCTGCACTAGCGCACCTGTCCTCACGACCATCGCCAATGCTTCGGGCTCGCCACCTCCAATACTGATCGGGCTCGTCTTGCGAATGCGAATGATCTTGGTACCACTGAACACGACATGCCTCGACAAATCGGGCGAGACGTCACCGCCAGGCGCCGATATCCACGAGATACCAGCTGGCTCGACGGGGTACTTGGACACTGGGACGGATTCGCCGGTCAGCATCGACTCATTGACGATCGCGTCGCCCGAGAGCAGGACCGAGTCCGCAGGGAAGGTGTTGAGGGATGCATCGGAAAGATCGACGATGTCGCCGGGGACGAGCGCGTCCGAAACGTCGGAAGTCCCTGTCAAGTGCGAAGTTGACTGTTCAGCTCTCGCGCGCTCAGCTACAATGTCTTCCGCCTATCGACTCACATTCAGAATCACGAAGGACCTTGACGGGACAGGAAAACCTCGACATTTCCCTCATCCGTTCAATGTTCTATGGGTACACGAGCGATCGCATGAGTGAAGGAGCTCATTGATTCTGCAGCCCATCAACGTACCCCTTTAGTCTCGATCAAAGTCGAAATGATGGATGCGACACTGATGATGGCGATCGCAAAAGCGTAGTAATAGTAGTCGTCGACACACCACAGCGCGATCGAGAAGATCTGGAAGATGTAGAAGGGGTGCAGCACCTCGTCCATCAGGAGCTGCACGATTCCGCGCGCCTTGATGTCGATCGAGTTCTGCCCAAACAGGGACTGCCGCGTATGCGCATCCGTCGAGGAGAGGCCCTTGCGGAGCGACAAGAGAGTCGTCCATGTGGGATCCTTCCATTCGCTACGAGCATGCAGAGATTCGATTCAGTCTGCATGCTCCATGAATGCCTGAGCAGCACCAAAAGCACTCACCGAACCATCCTAAACTCTCCTTCAGGGTGCAGCAAGAACCGATAGTACCGATAGTCGAGGTACTGCAGTTGCGTGATCGCTGGCCCCTTGGCCTTTTTCCCCTTGTGATTGGTTGCATTCTGGCCCGTCGCGTTCGGCGGTTGGCCCGCAAAGGCGATCGGTACAGCCTCATTCTGTGCTGCGCCGGCAGGTGTTACAGCCGGAGGGGTCGAGCTCGGCGTCTGTACACCCGTATCAG
The DNA here is from genome assembly GCA_022702645.1 of Microbotryum intermedium. Taxonomy (NCBI): domain Eukaryota; kingdom Fungi; phylum Basidiomycota; class Microbotryomycetes; order Microbotryales; family Microbotryaceae; genus Microbotryum; species Microbotryum intermedium. Next base: position 361,403 of record JAHWDX010000023.1, on the reverse strand, counting down.
TTTCGGACGCCCCCTCGTCTATCGGCTTGGAAGAGTTGCGAGGGTGGGCGACATCGTCACGATGCGCAGGCGGTGTGACGAGTGACGGTGGAAAGGCCGTTGAGAGTGCGAGTGGTTTCGAAAAGTGGAAAGTTTCAATTGGGAGGATTTGGGGTTCGTGATGGAAGCACTGAATCACATAATAAGACAGTGGCCGGCAAGCTCATGAGCTCATCGACACGCTTCAAGAAGTGAATAATGTCATGGACTCACCTCAACAACGACATACGAGGCCTTCCTGAACTCGCCCGGCTTACCCACGGATTTGAGCCAAAGTTTGGGGAGCCACCTCCCGAGCAGCCACAGAGCTCCACCGGTAAGAATACACCCGAGGGTCCAAAGCGCGACTCTCCATCTCGAGACATGCAATCCAAGTAACCGAAGGGGAAGATCCTCGTCGGGGATGTAGACGCTTTGACTGGCCTGCAATCCGCCGGCCTTGCGCCGTCGTTCGTCGTCTTCGTCGTCGGTCGAGAACTCGTCTTCGTCGTCTTCGGCATCGCTAGCGAACTCGATACGAGACTCGCCATAGAACGCATCGCCTCCTCCGCCCGGTAGGACACCCAAAAGCCCGCCCGCTCCTCTACGTCGCCGAGGCCCGCCTTCATCCTGCGAGGATGACGTGAGGGTTGATGAAGTCGACACCGAGTCGGACGAGCCCCCGTAAGGGCCGTAGGGGTCGTCGTTGTCATCCTCGAATCGATCGCCAGCATAGTCGCTCTCGGACCGCAACGAGACGGCATCTTCCTCGAGCACGTCGGTCGACCGTCGCCCTGCCGAGGCCGAGACGGATTTGCGCGAGGTGGTCGAGTCGAGTCGTAGCATCAAGGGTCTCCCTCTGAGGGCGTTGGATATCCCTTGGAAGAATCCCGATCGAGCGTGTTCGTCCTGGTCGTCGTCTTGGTCACTACCGGCCATGGACGCGGACCTGTTGGAGGTAACGCTCTTTCTTCTTCTTCGCCTCGGCCGACTCTTGCTCTGACTTGACCGCCTCGACGTCACTTGGGACGCTGCGTCGGTGTCGTCGCCTTGCTCTCCCTCCATCTCCCCCTCGGTCTCGGATAGGACGGCACTGCGACTGCTGCGACTGCTGCACTTTCGCGGCGGTCTCCTCGATCGCTTGGACCTCGACGACCGCCTCGCGATGCTCTGGCCGTCATCCTCTGTCTCGGTGCCATCGTCACCGAATGAGGGTCGCTCGGACGCGGCTTCGTCGAGGGAGGCTCGGACGAATTCCCTGCTCGCGCGGTCCAACTCGCTGCGACTGCGGTTCCTCATCCTGAACCCGCTCATGCTGGTCGGGATCGATCTCGCGACGGGTCCCGCCCAGAGCGATCCATCGGGGTCGTCGTAGTCGTCCTCTTGGTAGTCGCCGCGTTGCTCGGCGGTGGCGGCCTCGACTTCGGTCGGGGTCAGGGTCGGGGCCGAGGCGATCTCCTGGGAATTGAAGAACTGGGCATCGGTCGAGAGTTCGGACGAGTAGGCGGAGGTGGCTTTGAGGATGGAAGTTGGGGCCGTGCCTTCGGTGGTGTTCGTGGTGACTGTCGTCGTCGCCGCCGCACTGGGATCGCCGTTGTGGGTCGGGCGCGGCATCTCGGTAGCCCGCGGAGGTGCCCCACGAGTCGGAGAGGACGATGCGAGTCGTGGTCGGGATGTGTCCTCTGTGTTTGAGCAAGGCGACGAGGAGCGAGAAGGAAGAGGGGTCGAGAGCGGATGCCTTTGTATTGTCGACTGTGGAGTAGTGAATCAATTGCAGAGGGTCAGTACGGTCACTGTTGGGGTCAAGTCGAGCACGAGCACGAGCACGAGGTCACCGATAATGGTGCGCTAGGGTTCCGATACGCGTGCCATCTTTCGCAGAGAGCCGACGGGCGGGGTCATCATCTATCGATTTCATCAAGAGCCAGCCGAGAGAGAAAGAGAGAGAGATAGAGAAGGAACCATGCTCGGCGTAGCGTCAAGCGTCAAAATGGGGTGGGACCGACTGACACTGATGTTGACTGCGATGTTTCCTGTGGTGGGGTGGTGGGGTGGTGGGGTGCTGAGAGGCGACGCCAGAGTCGTGCGTGCGTGCGTGCGTGCTTGCGCGCGTGCGTACGGCGTCGATTACGATTACGATTACGAGATCGAAGCGACGATCTGCAGCAGAGTTAAGCGTTTGACCCGGTTCCACAAAGTGTCAGAGCACACACGCTTTGCGCTCGTGCTGGTAGATGGATGTGGATCCAAGTGGAGCCGCTGGCATGTGGAGAAGTGAGAGTTGTGAGACGAGTCACGACCCACCGCAATTTAATCAGGGCAATGCGCGCGCTTGGAATTGTCGTATTTGTCCTCTGTCGTGACGAATGACTCGTAAAATTCAAAACGAAAGCCGGCTTTGGACGACGGGCTGTCCCATCGCACGACCCCAACCTCGACTTGCCTTTCCACTTGCCACCTCCAACGGCCAACCGATCATGACTTCGTCAACAAACGCAAGCACAAGTGCCAGTACTAGCACCAGCACCAGCACCAGCACCAGCACGAATGGGAACGATATCAGCTCTAGCTCCAGCCCAAGCAGCATCGTCGAACCGGCGACTCGGTCCCTCTTCTCGATCGATGATTCGTCCAGTCCGACCTCGGCACTGCCTTGGACCAATTCCGACGCCGAATCGGACCCAGGATCCGACTATTCGACCGCCTCGAGCGAGTACATCGCACCCCTCTCCGGCCACGCCCCGGAGCCTTCGATCGACGGGTCCAGCGTCGACGGCTGTGGCAACTCGTCGACCGCGAACGGCGGCGGGATTCGACCCAAGTCTGAAACCGATCTTGGGCCGGACGACAAGAAGGTGAGCCTGTCGAAACGATACATCTCGGCTATCGAGCGTGATTGCGCGGGAGCATGCCCCATTCTCGCCTCGCCTCGCCGCGCCGATCCGGTCGAATCGTTCTCGATCGCCTTCGCAATCCGAACCACCCGCGATAGCACCGTCGACCCTCATGCGACCGGGCAGCACAATCGAGTCTGCCGCGAGTCTCGACTTGCAACGCACACGACATGGTCTCAACTTTCCCACAGTGCTGACCTGCAATTCTCTCGCCCCGGACTCGCTTGCCTGCCATCAGGACGCACTCAGGATAAAGTCAGAAGCCAATGCCCTGTTCTCGGGTACGTCATCCCGTCGAAGCGTCGAAGCCACATCGCTGGCCACTACTCGCCATTCAGCATGCTGAATCGCGCCATCCACTATCTCGCACTCTTTTGAACAGCTTCCAAGTATCGCCCTTCGCTCGACCTCTACACCGCATCCTTGAACAAGAACCCGTTCGATCCGATCGTCTGGTCCAATCGTCAGTGGTCGCCACTCGCTTCTCCGATCCTTCATCATTTCCCTAATACGGTACTATTCGCCTTGTTTACAGGAGCCGCTGTCCGGCTAAAGCTTGAAGAGTATGGACTCGCCATCGCCGATTCGACCCGAGCGATCGAACTCGATCCGAAAGCAGTCAAGGTCAGCGCGCAAGTCTTGGTCGCTCGCTTTCGCGATCATCCTTTGAGCTGAATCATCCCAACCTCGTCACAGGCATACTTCCGGAGGGCCATTGCAAATCTGGCCATTATGAAGCCCAAGGCCGCCTTGGTCGACCTGAAAAAGGTGCACTCGATTTCCTGGGCGCCGCCCTTGGTGATGCCGACGCTGACGATCCAGACCCCACATTTGAAACGACGCAGGTCATCTCACTCGATCCCAATAACGCCTCCGCCAAAGCCCAACTCGACGCCACTCAAAAGCTCCTGCGTCGCCTGCAGTTTGAGGCCGCAATCTCGGCCAAGGATGAGGTCCTGACCTCGACCAAGATTCTCGAGCAACTCGCCCACGGCGCATTGCCCATCGAAGCGAGCTACGCCGGACCCCGATTGCCGACGGAAGAGGAAGGCAAACCTCTGGGACCGACAAAGGAGTTCGTTGGCGAGTTGATCGAGTGGTTCAGGAAGGGGGAGACGATCCCCAAGAGGCTGGCATGGCAGATTGTGTTGGGGGCTTACGAGAAACTCAAGGAGGAAAAGTCGTTGGTCAAAGTCACGATCCCACCGGGGGAAACGATGAATGTGTACGGACCCTCAGTTCGCCTGCACAACTCAAAATTCCTGACCAAAGCTGACCTGCTCGAGTCACGTGTTTTCCACAGCATCGGCGATACCCACGGCCAGTTCTACGATTTCTACCACCTCCTCACCCTGACCGGTCGGCCATCAGAGACCCATTCGCTCTTGTTCAACGGCGACTTTGTCGATCGTGGTTCATGGTCGACCGAGATCGTCTTGGTCCTGTTCGCGTACAAATGCAAGTCACGTCGAAAGCTGGGCTCTCGGCATTTCCTGCTGACAAGACCTGCTTTGTATGGTTCTCCTTCAGGGCTTTACCCGACCAAGGTTTTCCTGAACCGAGGCAACCACGAAACAGCGGACATGAACAAGGTGTATGGGTTCGAAGGGGAGACGAAGAAGAAGTACTCCGAAATGACGTACAAGCTTTTCGAAGAAGTGTTCACCGCTCGTGAGTTGATTCCTCTTCCGCTTGTGCCCCTGGCCGATATTGACCGAATTCTCACCTGATTGATCTGCAGTTCCTTTGGCGACCCTCATCTCGGCGTCTTCACCACCGCCGATCAGCGACACTTTAAGCTACGCCCCGAAAAACCCGATCCTTTACCAAAACAAGAAGCGCTACTTCGTCGTCCACGGCGGCCTCTTCTCGCGCGACGACGTCAGCCTCGCCAACATCGCCGCGATCGACCGCATCAGCCTGAAACAACCCGGCCACGAAGGATTGATGTGCGAGATGTTGTGGACCGATCCTCAGGACACAGCGGGGCGAGGACCTTCGAAACGTGGGGTTGGGATCGGGTTCGGTCCCGATGTGACGAGGAGATGGTGCGAGTTGAACCAGGTCACGGCGGTGATGAGGAGTCATGAGGTCCGACAGGCGGGTTATTCGGTCGAGCATGATGGGTTGTGCATCACCGTCTTTTCGGCACCCAACTATGTAAGTCATTCTTCTTCATTCGTTCGCCAGAACGAGCCGATGAGCTGATCAGAGTCTCCTGCGTTCCTCCACCAGGTCGACCAAGTCGGCAACCTCGCTGCCTTCGCGACGATCGACGAAACAGGATCGATCAAGTTCACCACCTTCAAAGAACAACCGCACCCCAACATCAAGCCGATGGCGTATGCGGGGCAGATGGCGATGATGTGAACAACTCTCAAGGGATGTTCGAGCCAACCGCACGAGGGATAATGATCCCGATCCTCGCGAGAGGGATAGAGAGGACAAAGTGGACCAACACCGCTTGGCTTGTAGACTTTTTTTTGGAGGTGGGCTTACACCCTATATCCAACTGCATTGAAGAAATCCAATCCGACCAGCAAAGAATTTGCTATCCTAAGCGCAGCTTCAACACTTTCGGAGACTATCGCATTGTATACAGTAACGCCGCGAGTTGACCAGGGCAAATTGGTGACAGAAAACGTTGATTTCTGAGATTTCATTCTAGAGTGTTTGAGGCAAGCGGTCGTTCACGTGGACATGCCGCTCGAGAGACGATGTCTGCAGAGAAGCCTATGGTAGGTAGGGAAAGGCTAATAGGTATAGAGAACTTAGAGACGTTGAGGAAATCGACTCCCTGATCAGCGAAAGCACATTGAGAAGCGGATGAGGAGAAACTAATCCGCTTCTGCGCGCGGAGTCTAACAACGTCTAAACAATGCCCAATTGAACACTTTCTAATGCATGTTGAACCCAGGAATCCCTTGCCTCGTTCTCACTCGAAATCACCGTGTCAACCCAGTTGGCATCCCCTTTGCTCACAGACGAGATCGTCTTCTGTTGGACCAACCCATTCCAACAATAGGTATCACATTACCACATTACCAGATCGGAACACTGCCTACGACCTAGGTAGGAGTTCCTAAGTGCCTAATCGAACGCGAGGACGGCTCGGAAGCGGACCTTGTTTTCCGACATGCGGTCAAAACCCTCCTGGACTTGATCGAGCGAGAAATTTTCGATCGAGGTTTTGACACCGGCGTGCTCCGCGAACGCGATCGTCTCCTCCGAGTCTTGTGCCGTACCCGAGGGCCAGCCGACAATGCTCCTCCTCTTCTGAATCAGATGCATCGCGTTCACCGTAAGACCATCGTGAGGGACTGCCAAAACGACGAGCTGCCCATCGACGGACAAGGCCGGGATCAACTCGGCCATCGCCTTGCCTGAAGGGGCGACGACGATGATGACCTTGGCGCCGCCGAGCTTGTTGAGCTCCTCGACTTGGTCGACCTTGGACGCATCGAGGTAAATGTCGGCTCCAAGTTCTTGGGCAAGCTGAGCTTTTCTGTCGTTCTGCGACAACGCCACAGTCTTGTACCCTGTTGGAGAAGAACGGCAGCATGCCCTCGGGCTGATGATCAGTCTTGAGCTTGGTTGGCAACCGCCACGGTCCTCCAACGTACCCATCTTTTTCGAGAATTGCAGAGCAAGATGGCCTAGACCACTGCAATCGGAACATAGCGCAACACAAATTCGGTCAGTATTACTTGCTTTTGATACCTAGTGCAGCTTGATCCATTCACTTGGACGAGAAAGCAGGACTGACTTACCCAACACCCTGAACTGCGCAGATCTCGCCAGGAAGGATCTTCATGTGGCGAAGCGAGTTGTATACCGTGACTGAGGCAGATATGGTGAGTGTTCAGCACACCTTGTCAGGACTATTTGTCAGGCGTGGGATGAAACTCACCACCGGCACATAGCAGCGCGGCGATCTCAGCCGCATCGCTTTCGGCGGGGACGCGAGAAAGCGCTTCGGTCCTCAAGGTCGCGTACTCGGCGTAGCCACCATCGACGGAGATACCGTTGATGACCTGATTCGCGCACGTCACAAAGTCTCCGCGGCGGCACGACAAGCACTGAAAGAACCGTTCGGTGGTCAGCCTTTGCGAGCTCGAGAGAAAACGAGAAGGAAGGCGTGAAACGGTCGAGCGCCTAGAGAGGTGAGGAAGCACGTCAACGGCTTACATAGCCTCAGTGGCCTCCGTGCCATCCACCACCGACTCGATCGCCAACTTTGAACACCTTTTCGTCCGCGGGCACCGCCGCGATTTTGCCGATGATCTCGTGGCCAGGGATTCGGGGTAGACCGGTGGGCATGGCCTGGTTGATGACGATGCTGTCCGAGTGCTGTGGTGGAGTCAGTCAGGGAATCATCTCAGCGCATCATGCGACAAACGGCCGTTCCAAGCTGAGATCAATGGTTGTGCGACAGAGATCGACGACCGAGCAAGTGCCGATGAGAAGGCCCGGAGGCGAGCAGTTGAGCTTGAGCTTACACAGATACCGCAAGCCTCGACCTTGACGACGACATGTCCGGGCTCGGGATCCTTCCTAATCAATGACGGATGGATGTAAGCTCGAAATCAGTTCTTGCGCGGCAACATTCAGCCGACCATGGTCGACCTCGCTCGGGAGGTGGACCGAGTCGCCTCGCTTGGAGTCATGCTCGGTCACCAGAACTGGAGCCCGACGGTCGATGCTCACCAGTCCTTGTTGACAATCTCAAACTTGCCACCCTTCTGGGAGATCTATTGCAGGGGTATGGGGAGGATATGGGTCAGGTATCGCCCTGGAGAAGCGAGTCAAGATGTATCACCTGGTGTCTCGGTCGGGAGCGCCAGGACGTCGTCGTACGTCACTGATGTCACCAGCCACCGGCGGCGGGCCTCGAGTGCATCAAGTGGAGGCACATCATCGCCAGCAAGCGATGTTGACTGCGATCGGTTGGGCGCTTGAAAACTCACCTGAGCGGCACGGTAGGTTTTGGGGTGGTCAGACATGTTGTACATTGATGGTAGGAGGCTGCAACACGGTAGGTACCAACGGTCAAAAGAAGACCCTACTACAATGCTCAGGGAGCTTTTTGTCGGCGCGAGCTGAATCTACATTAAATCTAGCTGACCAAATGCGATCGTCAATATTGCCCGCGGTCCGCGGAAGCGGAAGCCGAAACCCAACCCGCGGAATAGGATCATCGTTACTTGTTTGGGCATTGCTTGAAGGGGAACACTCGGCCTGATGAAGCTCCTCTTTCGTCTAAGGCAACGCTGTTGCCAATGAGGGTATGCCCTCTTGTATGTTGCTTCCGCCGGGCGATCCGATCGCCGGAACAAACTTCTTTGAGGCGCTGAGTGGCGCCCCACCAAGTGTCCCCGGTTGCGTCCAGATTTTGGGCAACTGACGGGGCGCATATGCTTCCTTTAGCTCGCATTGGTTGGCTCGTCCTTACCCATGCAACTCATTGTAGTAGCAGGCTCCGTCCGTTTCTCCAGGCTTGAAACAAGTCCCGTGCGCTTCGGCGCGCACTGCAGCGACGAGGATGAGCGGCTCACCGGCTGCGGCCATTCGGGTGAGGCCACAGGAATTTTCAAGAACCAGATCAGGATTCTGCCAAAACATCGACCTTGCCATTTCTTCCGAGAGACTGAACAATTAGGCTGGCACATGCCCCCCTTTCCGCGCCCCTACTAGTTCTTTGCTCGTGCCATCCTGCTTTCTCCTTTTTCGTGCTGTATCGCCTGTGTGCATGCGCACTGCACTAGTTTCCATCCGATTTGAAGATGTACTTTCGCAAACTTTCCATTCGGCTTTCGTTTGATCAGACTACACCATTCCTACCCTTCAGCATTTACCGTTCTGTCCTTTCCCTTCTCCCTTCCTTTTTCTTTCGTCTTTCTTCTTCTTTTCTCCTTCGTTTTTCTTTCTCTTTCCCCCTTTTTCGTTTCTTTGCCTCTCCCTGCTCCCTGCTCCCGACACGGTCACGAGTTGTTAAGTTGTTCCTTCGTGCTCCGAGCACTGGCGTACCCTGATCCCGATCGCGGATCGACGTCATTGCAAGCGCTTGAGCGCTAAGCGGGACCGAACGACTCGCGGGGAGCGTTCGAGCGTCCAGGCTCGTGCTACGTTTCCCTCTTGCCAATCCCAGGTGACTTTGCTGGTACTCTTCACCAATCTTGAACACTCAATTCACCCCAATTACTAGATGCTGTCTTTGAATCGCTCCACCCTTCTGCGTGAAGTTGCCAAGTCGAGTTTGGTCCTCCGCTCGACGCCATGTGGGCCGAGTCGAATCTGGGGCGCCACTTCGGCATTCGCAACCTCGTCGATCGCACGCGCCGCTGACGAGAACGAAAAGGTCGGAGTGGTACGTCTCACCACAACCCGGCATCATGTTTTTTTATTACTTCATGACAATCTAGATAGATTGATGGCGTTATCCGTTCTCGCCCCAGTGATGGTAGACCCGACCGGCCGAAGTCGAGGGGCCGATCGCCAAGCGTCTCCACTTTGTGGGCGACACGCTCAACCAAGTCAAGGATGCCGCATCCAAGACGATCAAGGTAGGAACGGTATTTTCGCAGCAGATCGATCAGCCCACGCGCTTGCCGCTTTTGGTGATCCTTTTGCTAATGCTGATGCTGATGCTCAATTTACTGGATGATTACCGACAGGATGCGACGGGACAGGCGACCGCCGAGTCGGAAGAACGATTGTTCCGAGTCGCGGGACGAGGTCCACAAAGAGATTGACAAGAGCAAGGAGCAGGGCGTGACGACGAGGGATGTGATGGACAAGGACGACAGGAGGGACGATCTGTGAGACGGTAAATTTGACCGCGCAGTGTGAATTGGTGAGGGCTATGCAAGGTCATGAGTATTGATTATGGTGATCGTAGTGGTCGTGGTGGGGAGACTGGGCCCTTTTGGGGAACGACACTGCGTGTTGTGTCGATGGACCATGGTGTGGGAAAGAGTCCGCCGGGTAGCGGGGGCAGGCTGGGTCTATGGAATGCCGTGGCAGTCTGAATACAATACAACATGTCCAATGTCCACGTTTCGCAATGCTGCCCAGTGAAGCCGCCCTTTTGTCGACCTGAACGTCATTCAGAAGTGTCGGGATACCCGATTCTGCCCAGCCTTGTCCTCCAGGCTCTGGGCGGTGAGCGTTCTCATCATGAAAGATCTATCCAGACCGTTTCACCGCTGCGCCTCCTGTTCACCTTTCTTGATTCGATCGATCATGTCTTGCGTCGTCGGTGTCGGCCGAGGAAGCAGGCGCTGCTCCTCTCCAAGCACGAGTCGCTTGTAAAGCAGGATCGACGAACCGACGAGGAAAGGTGTGGCGATGATGATGGTCCGCAGTCTAGAGATGAGATGACCGAAAAACGTATATTTCCAACATTTGTAACATAATATAGGTCTTCGTCAGCACATGCTTCTTCTTTTACCGTGGAACGTGAACGCAGCAGCGACTGACCGCTTCGCATCCGCTGGCAACGGAGGCTTTCCAGTTGCCATGGTCGTCGATCGAGACGAGGGGATAAGGTCAGGGCAAGGTTTCGAGCAGGGTCAATGATGTGCGTGCCAGCGTGGTCCGGCGGATGTCTGATGAACCAAGAGCGGGAGCAAGAGTTGCCGGAAAGAGCGTGCAAAGAGTCTCGCTCGCAGTGTCTCGCCCGAGCTGGCGAGCCATAGGCGAGAGCAGGCAGGGCTCCACCTAACCGGCCTGACCTCCCCACATCTCGCCTGACGGCCTGACCTCGCCTGACCCAAGTCGCGGTCAGTCGCTGACGGGTGTTTCTTGCTTCTTGCTGCATCAACTCGGTTCTGCTCCGACCCCGACCTTGACCTCGGCACTGGAGCGCTCCTTCACCGGGGCCGGCATCAGCGCTTGGACCCGGTCACAACTCTCTCACGAACCTGGTCATGGCATTGCACCTACCACAAGAGAGCTCGCATGCACTTCCAGCAGCAGCAGCAGCAGCAGCAGCAGCAGCTCCCGTGCTTGAACCCGACCCCAACCCCAACCCTTGTCGCCGCAAGCCTAGTTCGAGTTCGAGCTTCGACAGCATCTGCGACCGGCCGACCACCACCATTACAACATCCTTTCTCCGCCCCACCGATCTCAACATAGTACATACGCCCCCGACCCCCGTCGACGGGCCAGTTTCCTCGATTTCGGACTGCTCGCGTTCGCAATCACAAAAGCCACTCCGCATCACCATCAGCCAGCAACCTGGCAAGATGGTCCTGGATCCCACGCTACAGTCCCAGCTTGCGTCCGAAGGGACTCTGTCGACGTCGCCAGAATCCATACCGGCCGCAGTCTCGTTCACCGATTCCGGTCCGAAGTCGACCCCTGCACTTGCTCCGGCTCCGGCTTCTCTCCGCCGCTTTGCCATCCGGAGGCATTCTTCGGCTTTCGTCATCCCAGCCCAACTCGCCCGTCCGGGCATGGAGATGCTCAAGGTGTCGGCCAAGAGTGCGAGGAGAGCCAAACCGAGAAACCTGTGGCTCGACGTAAGCACCGCCGGATTCGAAGATGGGGAGGTGGGACTCGAGATCGGTGTCGGCCTCGTGGGCGGTCAAGACGTGAGACTGTGCTGGGAGAAGAATGGGTTCGGCCTAGGTGGGTGGACCTTTTCGTGTCTCGTCTTGCCACCGGCAAGAGAGTGGCGTGCTCACACGAGCTCGATGGTCGTGCAGGTAGCAAACGAGAGGCGTCGGTCCCCATTGCAAGAATCAGAGATTTGCGATTCGCGGCTCAAGGCTCGCCCTATCGGACCTCGCTGCAGATTTCGACAGACGTCGAGCCGAGGTGGATGACCATCATCTACTCGGTTCCGCAAACCTCACGCAACATGCTCAACTTGTCGAGCACCAGCTACAAACTCGTGCACTTTATTGCTCCGACGCAGCAAGCGCTCGACCTGTGGAGACTAACGCTGGACAAGTTTCGCGAAGGCCGGGTAGCCAAAGGGTTTGCCGTTCCTGACGCTGTTGATCCTCCCTCGTCAAACCTCGCCGCTGAAGAGGATTTTGACACGGTCGTGCGAGAAGCCGAGGTTCATCAGCTTTGTGCCAAACTGGGAATGGGAATTGGGTCCGTCGAGATTGGCGAGGCATTCAGGGTTAGTTACTGGGCGGCGATAAAGGCTGTTGCTGGGCGGCGATAAAAGCTGTTGCAGGGCGGCGATAAAGGCTGTTGCAGTGGTAGCAAAATTCGCATGCGCTTTGCTTGCTGACGTGGACACGCTCTTCCCAGTCTACGGCGGCCCCTCGGGACTATCTCGACTTTGCTGCGTTCCAACGCTTCGTCAAATTGCTCAAGCGTCGCGGCGAGATCGAAGACATCTTTGCAGGCGTAGCTGGGGCAGGGCACGAGTCCTTGTCGCTCGAATCCTGGACGAGTTTCATCCTCGAAGTTCAACATGTTCGTCAATTTTTGCATGGATGCGCATTCGTGTTGTGTGTGCTATGCTGACGACTCCGCTTCGTCGCCCCAACAGCAACCCCTCACTCGAGAAGCCATCTTGGCCTCGTACGCCAAGTACGCCGATCCGGAGACAAAACGCATCACGATCGATGGGTTTGCATCCTATCTAATGTCCTCGGATAATGCTATCCTCAAGGACGAATCGCATCAAGACATGACTCGCCCGCTTTCGGAATACTTCATCACTTCAAGCCACAACGTGAGTTTGTGCCCTTTCGGCAAGGTGTCACCCGAGGCGAGCCAGCTGAAGTCGCGTATGGCCATGGCGCTCCCAGACATACCTTGTCGGGAACCAAATCAAAGGGCAGAGTACCGTGGAAGGCTATATACGCGCCCTGCAGCAAGGCTGTCGATGTGTCGAGTGCAAGTCTCACTCTCCCTCATGCGTTTCGGATCCCTACAGGTGGACAGCTGATCGGGTTACGCTTTGACGGGATGAGCAGTGGATTTGTATGATGGGGATGACGGCGAGCCTGTGGTCACGCACGGCCTGACATTGACATCCAAGATTACGCTGCGCGAAGTACTGCATGCTATCGCTCAATACGCCTTCCTTGCCTCACCCTATCCGGTCATCCTGAGCGTCGAAATTCATTGCGATGTGCCTCAACAGGATCGCATGGTGGATTTGCTCGTTTCGATTCTGGGCGATCAACTCGTTCGGTCGAGGCTCGACGGCGCAAAGAATGATGATGAGCTTGAACAACTGCCCAGCCCAAACGAGCTCAAGGGCAAGTTTTTACTGAAAGTGAGTGGGATGCACCGTTGGCAGTAGTCTCCCTTTGCGAAGCTTACAGACCCATGCATCATGCCACACCCAGGCCAAGAATAAGCTGATATCGGCGAATAAGACGGATGGAACGCTGAACAAAGTTGCCCAAACTGAAGACCACACAACTTCCTCCGCCGACTCAGCAAGTTCGGATTCAGACTTTGGCAGAGGTCAGTCGGTCGCACTCTTCATTCCGCCCTGCACGCTTGCGGATCGATCTATGCATGTTCATTCTCGGTGATTGACGACGATGTCGGCTGCAGTTTTGCGGGCTGTTCGCAGACGCGTTGGCGGGTCGCATCGCTCCATTAGTCCACCTCGACCACCACGGCCACCACTTTCGCCGTCGCCGTCATCATCGATCAAGTTAGCATCAACGATCAAGTCGGCATCAACCGCAACGCTGAGCCAGGCTCCACCAGACCGCTTGTCCGCGTGCGTGACCATCGAGCCCAGCGACGTGGTGGCCCCAGCGGGTAGACCAGACAGAGATCAGTTCATGTCATCCGCACTACTTGGCTTGCTTGTCTACACCGTTGGGGTCAAAGCTCGGGGGTTCAACAAGAAGGAGACGTATGGTGCAACGCACGTCATTTCGGTCGGCGAGAACAGCTTGCACAGAATGTTCAGAGACGAGGGCGCACGGCAAGACTTTATCGCCCATAATCGAAAGCATCTCACGAGGGCGTACCCCAAAGGGAGTCGCCTCAACAGTTCCAACTTTGAACCCCATCACATGTGGGCTGCTGGCGTGCAGCTCGTCGCTTTGAACTGGCAGACTTTTGGTGAGTTGCTTAAGCATACAATTCGAAGCTTGTGCTCACATAGCTGATGGTTGCTTCCCATCTAACCAAGATACCGGCATGGAGCTCAACTCGGCAATGTTCTCCCGCGCAGGCCGTGTCGGATATGTCCTCAAGCCTGAGCTACTGCGCAAGAAAGGCGGAGAGAAGGATAAGACGGCGCTGATTCGATCCGAGACATACACGTTGAAAGTCGAGGTCAGTTTTTTTTGTGTACTAGGCCCTCGATGTCGTCTTTGTGTATCCGAAAGGTTTGGAGCGCCGACCGCACGATTGCCTCCCTTTCCAGGTCATCTCCGCCCAGCAACTGCCCAGGCCTCGCAATCCAGATGCCGTAGACAAACTCGATACTGCCCAGGTCGATCCTTTTGTCGAGGTTACGCTTTACCAACCCGGTGCTTTCTCACCCACTAAGAAGCGCAGCAAAGTTATTCGGTATGTGCCACGAGATCGCGTTTTGATTCGATCTTGCGGGCTGATGTGAAAATGGCTTGCTGAGCAGCGGGAACGCGTTCAACCCCATTTTCAACACGCCTTTGACATTTGAGTTCGCTGCTCACCCCTCAGAGGGCATGTTGGATCTCGTGTTTCTTCGCTTCGAAGTGCTTAATGCGCGCGGCAACGTCAAAGCCGCAATCGAAGAAGGGAAAGGCGACCCGTTGGGTGCTTTTGCCATTTCAATGGGGGCGCTGCTGCCTGGTAAGCTCCTCCATTGGCCTGCTCTTGGGACCGACGCAGTGTTGCTGAGTTCAGAACTTGTGCACACTGCGCCCAAAGGCTATCGGCATATCCCCCTCTACGATGCCGTCGGCGATCAGCTTTTGTTCTCCACTTTATTCCTCAAGGTCGTCCTCAAGCCTCAGAACGACGCACCTTCCATCGCGTAGACGCTTCCTTGTATTTGTTTCCACACCCTTGTTGCTCTGTTCCATCACCCGCTTTACTCTTAACGACGAGGCGGTGCAGAACCGCCGCATGGCTGAGTACTTAGAAAGATGCCTGGCCTGTGGATTTCGAGTCCCACCCAGTGACGACCTGGCACCTGGCGCCTCGATTTCGGCAAGACCTTCCCTTGACTTGTTCCGAAGACATTTTGGACAATCATCAACGGTTGATGTCGATTCTTTTGGCGCTGAACGTAGGAGTTGTCCAAGTCTCACAAGACAGCATCACCGAACGATCGCTTCGATTTGACTTTGATTCCCCTCTTGAAAATCGCACAGTAATCACCGAACGCGGTACAACTCCAGCTTGGAAAGCTATCAGCCTACGGCGGCCAACTTGGCCCAGATGGGTTGCTTGCCCAGATCAAACCCAGAGCTTAGAGTGGGCATCGTAGCACGCAGGACGAGCAGAGCCTGAGTCGTCAGACTTGACCTCTGAGCATGAATGGCAGGCGGACTCCCGAGATTGGAGCGCTGAGCTGCCCCAAGCCAGCCTGAGCCCACAGTCCTCAGCGTCTGACACGCTCGACTCGACCAGGCTCTCCTCCATAACTTCATCAGTCCCTCCAAGATCGAACCACCATGTCGTCCGCACCAGCATCGTCCAACAAATCTGCTCTTGCGGTGCCTTCCGAAGATGTGCTCTCTGCGAAGGCAAGTACGCTCTTGGGGTTTGTGATATACCCACCCACCTTGCTTGTACTCCCGCTACCGCCGTCGTTGCTCTCGCACTGACTGAGATCCTTCTCACCGTCTTACAATGGGGCGATCACCTACATCACCTTCGTCATAATCGCACTTTCTCAAATCGCCCGCATGTCTATCCACGATTCCACTGTTACGACCGCGACCACCCGACCCTCTCCGACGTCATTGTCGCACGGCTGCGCCATCTACCGACGATCCGGTCCATACCGCCTTGCTCAATCACGTCCAAAAACACAGTCGGATCTCTGTGTGTCGAATGCCATCGTTAAAGCTGGTATTGGATTCGGCGCAGGCGTCGTCGCTTCGGCGATTTTGTTCCGCCGTAAGTCGCGAACACGGAGACGAGCCGGAGCAAAGCTCTACCTGAGACTGCGTCATCGCACTTGGCGTCAATCACGTCGATGGAAGCTGACATACTCCCACTGCGCGCAGGGCGACCGTGGCCTGTGCTCGTCGGTCTCGGCTTTGGTCTTGGACAAGGGTACAGCGACTGCGAGAGAGTTTTCAACCCGGTCGCTGTGCCCGGTTTCGTCATCGCCAAAGATGCCAAGCCCCAGGTCCGTCCTATGGCTATGCCATGCGCGACGCCCAATTTTACAGGTTCCTTGAAGCTGACTGCGGCATCCATGATTCGTCCGTCGTCCCTGTCCCGTCTCGCGCCGCCGTTTTCACCCTGCCCGCTTGTCCCTCTCTTGTACTTTGGCATCTACTCGACGATACGACGATTGTGCAGCCTTCCCCGTATGCGACCTTCAACCCGTTCGGATCCAAAGCTTCAGACGTCAAGGACAAGTCTGAGGCCAAGGCCTCGCAAGTTGTGGACAAGATCAAGGACGCGACAAAACAAGTCGTCGGCAAAGTCGAGGAGGTCAAAGACAAGGCAGAGAACAAGCTCGGGGACAAGAAATGGGTGTAGCATCGGAGTTAGCGATCCCAACACCAATTCTCTAGAGTAGAAGGACGAAGGAGCGGAACGGAGATTGTTGTCATTACAGGTTGTGGGCGATCTGCCTTCCGCCATCACTTCAAGCAGACTCAGGTGCTCTTCTCGCACGTGACCGCGAATGCTCTTGTTCAACCAAGCTGCAGCAGAAAGCGTGGATGAGGAAGGGTCGCGACGCGACGTGACGCGCAATCAGGAAAGAAGAAGTCTGATTCATAGGTAAAATTATAAAGCCCCTGTACCAGGCTCTTTCGAGTGGGTTGATCGTGATCGAGGTCTTACAAGTGGACCACGTCGTTAAAAGTGCCCTCAGACCACTTGAGGAAAGCGCCCGTAAGAGTGACTCTTAGCTACGGCGCCGAAGCCGACACTTTTAAGGGACTTTGAAGCACTTTTAGAGGCGTTCAGAATGGCTGAGGATTTCCTTAAAAGTGCTTAAATGTGGTCCTAAAAGTGCAGCCGAACACGCCCGTACTAGGCGCCAGTGGTCTCAAGTGGTCTCCAAGTGGTCTCCAGTGGTTTCCATTTCCAGTGGCTTTCAGTGTGGTCTAATCTCGTCGAAAGCGACGTCGACTGCCTGGCGCGATTCCTTCACGCCATTCTCTCCCTCCCCACCTTCCCTTTCTGCTGACGGGTATCTTCCGGCTCTTGTAAACGATTGGAAAGACGCGTGCCAACTTGTTTCAGCATGGTCACCGCTTTCGTCTCGGATGCGCTGTCAGTCGCGGGCAAAGGTGCGATTGCGTTCATTGGCGCGACCGTCCTCGTCGTCGCGCTCAACGTCGTCCAGCAACTGGTCAGCGAGCACACATGGTCTTTGTCGTTGGCCCACAGCCGCCCGTGGGCACCAAGTTGACCGAAGCGAACCCTCTTGTCCTTGCAGATCTTGCCGCGTGATCCGACCAAGCCGCCGGTTGTTTTCCACTTCGTGCCCGTGATCGGATGCGCGATCACCTACGGTATGGATCCGATTGGCTTCCTCAATCGATGCCGCGACCAGGTGAGTGTCGCATCTGGGCAGACCTCCGCGTATCAGTCCTACCTTCTCATCAAGAAGCTGACCACTCAGTATGGTGCTCAAACCCCTCGTCCCCGGTTCGTCCCTCGCAGTATGGCCCCGTCTTCACATTTCCTTTGCTGGGTCGCAAGGTCACGGCCGCGTTGGGGCCGCTGGGATCCAACCTCGTCCTGAACGGCAAACTCGCGCACGTCAATGCTGAACAAGCCTACACTCATTTGACTACCCCGTAAGGATTGGTTTTTCTGATTGTGATTCCCCTGCTCCAACGCCTAAGAGACAGCGCCGTTCAGGTTCACACCGCCTTCGCAAATCTCGGCCGGAGCGTTCTTATGATTGTCTGCGCTTTGCGATTGTCAGGGCCCTCGAACTGACACGGTGCTGCTCGCTTCGTTGTGGACAGGGTGTTCGGTACTGAGGTCGTGTACGACGTGCCCAATCCCGTCCTAATGGAACAAAAGAGATTTGTCAAGTTCGGTTTGACGACGGAGAACTTCCGCCGATATGTCGGCCTCATCCGCACCGAAGTGCTGGGCTACATGGACAAGGAAGTCTTCAAGGGCAGCAAAGTGAGCACGCTCAACCGATCGGCGCGCCGATGCTAGATGAGAACGAGGCGTGACCAACCAAGCGCCTTCTGCACCTCCGATCAGGGCAAAGTTCCCACCAGCGCAGATGCGTACAGAACCTCATCCGAAATCACGATCTTGACCGCGTCGGCCACGTTGCAGGGCAAGGAGGTTCGACAGAGCCTCGACAAATCCTTTGCTCAGCTTTACCACGATTTGGATGGCGGCTTCACCCCGTTGGTAGGTCTTGGTGTCCCCTTCCCGTCGCTTTCTTTTCTGAGTAAGCAAGCTCTTCTCCCCATTGCAGAACTTTGTCTTCCCCAACTTGCCCTTGCCATCTTACCGTCGCCGCGACGTCGCTCAGAGGAAGATGCGCGAGTTCTACGTCTCTATCCTTGAAAAACGCCGCAAGTCCGTCGAAGCTGTAAATCTCATCTTCAACAAACTTCTCGCTTGCCTCAAGCACAAAGTCCTGACAAATTAGTTCTTGCGTTCTCCAGCCCGACATGGATATGTTGACGGCGCTACAAAATCAAGAATACAAGTCAGGAGCACCGCTGACGGACAAGCAAATCGCGCACATCATGATCGCTTTGCTTATGGCGGGCCAGCACACCTCGGCTGCGACTGGAGCGTGGGCTGTCCTCCGCCTCGGACAGCACCCTGAAATCCTCAAAGCTCTTTGGGATGAACAGGTGGAAATCCATGGAGACGGGGAGAACGGCCTCAAGCCGCTTGAATATGACACGCTGCTGACGCCCTTGCTGAGTGCCGTCATCAAAGAAGTCTTGCGACTTCACCCACCGATCAACTCGATCATGCGCAAGGTTATCGCCGATTGCCCGGTGCCTTCGACGTTAGCAACGCCCGCCGGCGAGCCGACGGCTTCAGAATCGTTCAAGAAGGCTAACGAGGGACAAGAGTACGTCATCCCGCAAGGTCACTTCGTCCTCGCAGCGCCTGGGGT
The DNA here is from genome assembly GCA_022702645.1 of Microbotryum intermedium. NCBI lineage: Eukaryota > Fungi > Basidiomycota > Microbotryomycetes > Microbotryales > Microbotryaceae > Microbotryum > Microbotryum intermedium. The sequence continues at coordinate 342,269 of JAHWDX010000023.1, read as the reverse complement.
CAGTCAGGTCGACGAGTCGATCTGGGGGACGGATGCGAACGACTTCCGCCCCGCGCGATGGCTCGAAGACGCCAAAGTGCCCGGGGAAGAGGACGAGGGCGAGGAGGACTACGGTTTCGGCAAGATCAGCAAAGGCGGAAAATCTGCTTGTGAGCCAATGCTTCGGAGTGGGCGACATCCACGCACTATATGAGCTGGAACTGAAGCCGCTTCTTGGCGAGTTACTCTCACAGACTTGCCTTTCGGAGCAGGCCGCCATCGTTGCAGTGAGTCTTCGACGAAACGAATTCAATTACTGAACTTCACTTATAGACCTGATTATGAAATGCCTGGTGGTGCGCCCACAGTTGGCGAGCAATTTGCTAACGTACAACTCGGAACAATTGTCGCCACTCTCGTGCGAGAGTACTCGTGGACTTTGGATGCCAATTTTCCCACCAACGACTACTCGGTTAGTGGATGGCCTCTTCTCTAGTCTCGATGAATCAACGACTCTACGAGCGCAGGCTGACCTCAACGAAGTACCCGACTGCTGCAGACGATGATCGTGATGCCGTCCAAGCCCCGAAACGTTACTTTCACGCCTCGCGCCTAGTCGAGAACCTTCACTGTGATCCGAGGCTAACAATGGGTTATTTCCACTACCACTATAGTCTCCTCAATCCCTCTTCCCCTCTTGTTCCCGACTCTTAGCCTGGTGCCTATAAGGCTCGGCAGTCATTCGGTAGGTCCAAGCTCAACCTTGCTTGACCTCCGTTACTCATCTCTTGGTTCTCTGTAATAGCGATCCGTGGCCCTCTTCTCTCTTTTCCTCTTCTCTCATCCTTCTGTGGACCTTCACTCTCGATTCTTGACATTTGAGCGGTTTCAGGACTGTCTTCAGCGTCAAGCACCATCGAGAGTATTATCAAGGAACTCACTCGCCTTTATTTATGCTTCCCGCTGAGTAACCTGAGCGGCTCCTTACAGTGCCGTGGTCAAATTCGAAAAACCATCCCCTCTTAAGTGAAATTTCTTGGTGTATTCTCGAGCATTTTGGTCCCTCAAGCTCAAATAAAAATGGCTCCCTGCGACAATCTTTAGTTAAAGTTTCGGCTTCAATGGCCTTGTTAAGTTGTTCAAGCTCCGCGCTAGGCATTGCTGGGCGTTGATCAATTTCAGGCGGTGCCCACCCCCCTCGCCGGGCCGCCGCTTGTCCTTGTGCCATCTTTCGACACTCGAGCCCGAACGAGCCAAGAAAGGACCTGCTTCGACACTATCTTGATCGATCTCAACCGGTGACCGAACTTCTTATCTACGGTGTAGGGACTGGAAGACCTCAGCCTGCTGCTCCATCCTCCGGTGGTTCTTCCCTCGTCCCCACAGCCGGCCGCCCCGACCCCAGTTTACCCCGCAGCCTATCGGCCCTCTCTATCACGACCGATCACCCCCGTTCTTGCACGGCAACAGACTGCCCCAGCGCCCCTGGCTGGACCTCGTTCTCTGCAGTGCCATACTCGATCAACGATCATTGGGCTGCCAGATACTCCTTCTATCGTCACCGAGTTGGTACCTTGTCCCACCGAGCCTGCGCGGCACCACAAGTTGCTCACTAGCGTGGTCCGTCAAGACGCCATCGGTCAGTGCTTAGTGACTGCGAGCGCCTCTGTCGGCCAGAAATGCCCAATAGTCAAAAGTGAGAGTCTCGGTAGATCCAGCCATACGACTGACCCGCACCTCGCTTGTTCACTCAGACCATCTGCCTCTCTTCCACCTTCCGCGACCCGCGACGCTTACACGTGCCATGTCGACTGAGCTCCCCGACGTCTCCAGCGGCGCTTCAACCGTTGCCGGAGCAGCTTCCCGCCTGCGCTCGCAGTCACTATCGATGGCCACCGAACTCCCCATCTCGACCTTCGCACCCCAGAACCAACACGCTTTGCTCTTGCCCATTCCCATGATCGGCTCGGGCGCGAGCTCGAATGCGACTCCTTCTTCTCCGCCAATGGCCGCGCTCTCGCCGCCGACGTCCCCACTTTCAGCCTCTTTGCGGGCGTTTTCCATCCTGACGCTCAGTCCCCCGACCACGCTCGACTCGGAAGAATTTCAAAAAGCTCTCAGCCATGCGAGACGGGCGTCCTTTTCCAATTCGGGCGCCAGGCCCATTGTCGTCCCAGACGATCCTGCCTCAAACTCTCCCGGAATGAGCGGAAGCCCGACCAGCTCGGCGTTCTCGGACCAGCTCCTGACGCCTTCCTCGTCGCCTCAACAGACTCCACTTAATCCCAACATCGGCATTGGCCTTGGGACCAAGGCAAAGATCGCCTCGATCAAAGGGGGTGCTCTAGGAGGCGTTTGCGAGAAGGACGAGTTGGCACTCGCCGATGAAGACGAAGACGGTGATGGCGTGGACCCGAGATCAGGAGCGGCCTTGTCTTCGTCCGCTTTGTTTGCGGATGGAGCAAAATGGGGTTGGCCACAATCATCGAAATCTGGCACATCGTCACCGCCTGGTGCAGTGGTGGCCCCTTCAGCCGCAGCTTCGCACAATCGCAGAGCGAGCGGTCCCACGTTGATCCCACTCGGCAGAGTTGTGTCCGCTGGGGCCGGGCCCCCTCCCGCAGCCACTTCAACTTCCAACGGCCTCGGCTTATTCCGGCGGTTGAGCGTTGGCGGGTTTGGAAGCAAGGTTAGTCTGGGGCACGCAAAGGGGCACCAAAGTCTCGTGCGGTTTTCTTGTCGTCCCTCTGCTCATGCGCGGGTCCGCGACCTGACCTACAGCCGAAAGCGCCTTCGCCGCCGGCGAGTGCAAATCCTCTCCCACTAGCCGCTAACGTGGCGCCTACCAGCCTCTCCCCGACGGATGCACGTTCCTCCGCTGCAGGAGATGAGTCACGAGGTAGAAAGTCGTTGGGTCCTTCCAAGTCGACCAAGCGAAAAATCTCGCCCTTCGGTGAGCGCATGCTCCACGGAATGCATCATTAGAAAAGCGAGATATCGACGCCCCGGCCCGTTGTACATGCCGAGCGGTTTCGCAGTTTGTACTTTCCTAAGTCTGGGGCTTTGGGTGTATTTTTGCCTGCTTTGGTTGCTGGTCAAGCCTTGACGGTATTGTTCAAACTTGGCTCCGTGGTAAAAGGCTTCTTCGTCCCGTTTCCCTCCGTTTGTCCTCTCTCTACTTCACGACCCCGATCTGTTGTGATTAACATAGTTTGAAGTGGTCATGGTCTGACTTGTACAATTTGATCCTGACACTCAGTTTGCCTCATCGTTTCTCCGTCGGCATTGTCTTGAAACAGACGAGCTTCTCATTGTGACCCTTTGCACCGACTGCGCTTCAGGAGTCGGCGTGCATTCATTACGTACTCGGCCACAAAAGACAATCATCCTCGGTAATACCCAGGCGTGATCCATGGCATGGAGGTCACCTCGGCCTTGCGCATTTTGTTGCGCACTTGGACCATCACTTGGGACCCCTTCGCGTTGAGACCGGACTCAGTCCGAATGAAACCCATCGAGATGTTCTGGCCCACCGTCGGAGCAGGCATGCCCGACGTTACGACGCCAATCTCGGTGTTACCGTCGGGCGTAACGATCTTTGCGCCCTCTGCAAGTCCACTCGTTCGAGGTTAGGCAACGTTTCATGAGAGGTCAAACAGGGCCATCCCAACTGCTCACCTCGGGCTGGAGGGCCTTTCTCGACGACGAGGCCGATACGTTTCCGCTTCGTCCCTCCCTTCTTGAGCTCGGCCAAAGTTCTTTCGGCTCCAATGAATGAGCCAGGCGTACGACGGTCACGACCTGCACATTTCCCACGAGTTAGCCGTTGATCCCGAACGGTGAACCACCTACATTACTCACCGACGACCCAGCCAAGTCCAGCCTCGCCAACTCCAACGCTTTCATCCAGATCATGACCGTACAGGCATAGGCCCGCTTCGAGCCTCAGACTGTCTCGGCAAGCCAGCCCAGCAAGCTTCACTTCGGGTTGTTCCAACAGCATCTCCGCAAACGAGTCGACCTGTGTCGTTTTCGGGACGGAAATTTCAAACCCATCCTCCCCCGTGTAGCCCGCACGCGTGACGTGTAAAGCCTCATTTGAAAGCGATGGGATAGGGACAAAAGCCGAGGACGCGAACTGAAGCGCTGACTGGAGGGAGTAATCCTTGGGAACGAGGCGCTGCAAGGCCTCGAATGCCTTGGGTCCTTTGAACGTATGGAAGAGTCGAAGCTGTCAACGCAGTGCTCAAGCTTCATGTACAAACTGACCGCCTCACCTTGCAGAGCAATGAGACCAGCATCTCGCAATATGTTCATCTCAACCTTTTCAGCGTGATCCTTGTTCCACGCCTCGAGGTTGGATTGAATCCAGGCCATGTCCCTATCGGCGCGCCCTGCGTTGGTCACGAGATAAAAGCTGGCACAGTGCGCAGTGTATTTTAATTTGAGTTATATCGCCAGTGATGTATCCAGGTCAAAGGGCCGCAGTCGATGCGCTAACCTGTTCTCGCCCCAGCGCGTGACCATGCAATCGTCGATGATGCCGCCCTCAGGATTGAGCAGGACACTCAACGTTGAGCGCATCACGTCATTGTGGCCCTTGGGTACGGGCAACGACGACAGTGAGGCGGGAAGAAGGTTGGACAAGAAAGCCAGGGCGCCGGCACCAGTATATCTGTCAAAGGTGAAAGGCTTCCGTCAGTTCGGGATGCAGGCACGGGTTTGGACCGCATCGCTTAGGAGGGCTGGCGTAGCCAGACGAAACTTACGTCGATTGAACCATATGTCCAACATCAAACAGGCCCGCCGAGTTGCGTACTTGATGATGCTCGGCGACTACACGAGCGTTCAGAAGGGTGCCAATGCCCGTGTCAGTGACGTGGGTGAGACAGCGGCCAGAAATGTCCTCATGTGGGGCGGGCCCGGCCCCATGCGATCTCGAGAATTCCCATCCCCAATACCCGACCTTTGAAGGCAAAACGCGTGGTCACCGGATACCACGCGCTATGGTACACTACATCCAATCACGCGTAACACATTGCGATCTGCCGCTGCCTGGTGAAGGGCGGGGCTCAGCGGACAGAGCTGGAGGGAAGGCACTAACCGGGTCCACCAGCGATCGCCTCCGTCGGCTGCCCTGCATAATGCAGCGGCATGTCCCAGCCCGCGAATTCAACGATGCGTCCCTGGTGCCTGACATGGAAATCGTACAATGGTGTGCGGGCATGGAGCTGCGATGGCGACCGGCGCGGAATGGAGACACGTGAGCAGTCGTCCAGCAGTCCCGGCAGCATTCAAGGAGGGGGGAAGCTGTTACGACGGACCTTGGAAGCGGTGGTACTGAGTGGCCTGTAACACAACGCACTTGTCCTGGCGGCGGACGCTATCCTCGAGCCAGCCAATGAAACGGAGATGAGCGAAGACATGCGTGCCTGAAGTGATGCAGCCTGGTTGGGGAGTGTAGGTAATGCCTCGGAGCCCAGACGTAGCTCGATGTTGATGCTCAAGCGTTGCCAGCCTGAGCCGCCACCAGCGCCGGAAATCTCCCGAAATTGTAGGACTCTCGGATTCTGCGGAACGCGGGATCACATACCGATCTCTAGTTAGGTAATTAGGTACGACAATTCGTTACCAACCTACGCGCATCTGTGGCTCATTCCCGCCCGAGGGCGAAGGTGCGGTACCTACGTTCTATTTCTATAGCGTCGCATTTGCCACGGGAATATGCTGGTCAGACTCTAGTAGTAGTCTAAGTCTGGGCACTGAATGGGGTATTATGCACTGATGAGAGTGGAAATCGTTATTACAAACCCCTACGGGACCCCATGGCCCCCCGGCGGCGACGATGCCAGATCTCGGTGCATGAGATGATTGGAGCGGCGCCATGTGTCCTTCGTTTTGGTCGGTTTCTATGGGCCGCATTTTGGGTTTTTATTACGAACTCACACACACACACGCGACTTGCTTGATCAGATGCGCGCGAGCTCGTTCACATGCACGCGCGAACTTGAACACACGCACGCGAACTTGAACACACACACACACCCCTCGCACACTCGCACACAGGGGCGCACCGCACTTCACTTACGCACGCGCGTATGCGTTCTGACTTCTCCCACATTCCCCAAGTTTGTATGATGTTATCCGACTTTGCGCTCTTCGATCAGAGATGGTGCGAGTATGGTCGTCACAACGACTATGATTGCTACAATGCCATCAGAAGGTGTGCCCGTGCAGAGCGCTAGTGCCTGAGCTTGGTGAGCTCGTGCGACGTAGCGGTAGCTGCGGACCTCCCATGGCCTTACCACTGCAGACTTTAACATTCTGTGTGAGTGCCGATTTACAGCACAAGACTCTCTCATTCACCGAGGTTTGCGGAGCACCAGCCGTTACTGACGTCGCTGACGCCATATTTCACAGGACTACGTCGAGGCCGATCGATGTGACATCTCAACTATGAATCCCTTGGCCCCCCTTTTCCGTGCGTGTTTCAACTTCAGCCTGCACATGCTCCATTCGGTGCGCACTTGCGCTCTTTGAAGCTACTATACCTCACCTGATGCCAGCTGAGTGAGACAAGCGTCGCGAAGCGCCGACAACATTGGGATGAGGTCTGAAACAACACGTTAGCACTTACTATTAGAAAAAACAGTACTAGAGAAGTAGACAATATTGACTAATGGGTCCGTTGCCCATTGGGGCTCGATTCGGTGTGTCAGTCACGAACTCGTGCGACATACGAGAAATCTGGTGTGCCAGTAACGAGGTTTCGTGCGTGTGTTTCGTGGTCGAGTGGGGTATGAAAGCGGGGCTCAGCAGTGTCCGAGCGCGGAGTCGGTGTGTGAAATCGAGGTTGGTGCATGAAAGAGAGAGCAATGCGAGGTCTAAAATACGCAAAGAAAAATCACAAAAACGATCATCATTTTTCGGTGTGAGTATTGAAAGATCGGTGGAGAGTGCAAGTACCTTTTGGTGTGCGTTTAAACACTTTGGGGTGACAGAGACAAGCGTGCGGGTGAATGACAAGCAATCTGGGGTGTTATGAGCTCGCCTGGTGTGTTTCTGAAGTGCCGATAGGGGATCAAAACAGGTCGAAAACAAGCTAAAAGCGGGGTGGAGTGCACAAATGCTACTTCGTGTGTCAGTTATGGAAGATGAGGTGTGTATTTCATGACGCGAGATGTGCAACAAAGGATTTGGTGAGTGTGAGATGTCGTTTGGTGAGTGTTGCGAAGTGGTCTCGTGCGCGTGTGATTGCGCTGGGAGTGTGTTTTTGAATATTTGCCCGAAGGTCGGCCCATCGTTTTTGGCCCGGCCGAAGAGCGCCGAAGAGCGCTCCCTGGCGCGTGTGAGCGTGCCACGCATGCTACTTCGCACGCTTGTCTGGCATCATCGATCACCTCGTCAGCCTTCGAACACACCGGGTCGCATGCTCGCCACTACCCCACGGCAAGGATGGAGATATTCGATCAAGGTTTCGTCGAATCCTGTCGGCACTACACGTGAACGCGTTCGCTCTAGACCTCTGTCGTCGTCGTCGTCATCCCGCTCGACCTTGCCTGCGCCGCAGCAGCGGTCCATCTTGGCTTCACCAGCACGTCGCGAGCTTGATCAATCTGGTGCAACACCACCGAACCCGTCCAAAAGTGACAGAGAACTGCCAGGTGGTATAACGACCTTGCACCAACGCGTCCTCGACCGTACGATTCGTGCTGCGATCAATGGCCATGCTGAGCTCCACAACCGTGACACCTCGCGGTCGCATACGAAAGTGTATACCCAATACGGCTGGGATTGTACACCCAGCCGTACCAATCAATCTCGTGTAGCGCACGACCTCAAACGGCGCTCGGCACCTTTGTCCTCGCAGTATCTGGCTGGGTCTCCCCGCCGCAGTTTCGCGAGCTCGGCTCCACCAAGCGCAGCCGTAGCCGTGCCATTCATTGCGACACCAACGCAAGCGAATAGGTCGGACATGCACAGGTCGACTCTGTCGAACGACATTGCGTCGATGAGACCAGCTCCCGCACTGCGCAGATCAAGAAAAGACACCCTTCGGACCGCAAAGTCCTCTGACCAAGACTTGCCAGCCGATGCCGTCCTTTCACCAGGCTGCTGGGTCGAAAGCATGGAGTATGTGAGCGATTTATTCATACGCAAAAGCAAAGTCTGGAACTGACCATGGGCCGGCTCCTGATTCGTCGTGTAGCAACGGCGTTCCGACCGACGGAGTGTTCCTGGGCAAGTCAGATGAAAGTCACGGCCAACTACTCATTTTGTCCTCGCTCGGCGTCGCCGATTATCAAGCCATCAAGCAAGACTCGATCACGTGCATTGTGCCTCGATTCATCAATTCCGCCCTGGCTCAGCGGTGCTTGCTGCTCAATCCTGCCGATTCAAGCGTTCTCCCGATCGTTCAGAGTCTGCGCCAATTTTCCGTGCGCATCGAGGATCAGACGAGGTCATTGATAGCGCTTGGCGCGCTACGACTCTACGAGCTATGCAGATCATGTGCTCAAACCCCGAAGTCAATCGACTGCCGGACTGCACTCGAATTGTTGGGCTACGCCGGCGAGCATACGCCCGAGGTGCAACTCGCAATGCACCGACTCATGATGCAGGATGCTGAGCACTTTGTTGCGGATCCGGCCTCGATGCGTACGACCGGTACTTTTCAACTGCGGCCCCACGAAGAAGTCGAAACTCTAGGCACAGTGAGATCGTGGGTTCGGCAGCGCAGTCAGCCAATTATGGACTTCGTCGACCGAGCCGTTCGGGTCAGGCAAAATGGCATGCTCCAGTGCGCCGCATCATCGTCGATCGGGCGCGAGACGGCACTACTTAAGGACCCTTCACCACACATTTTGTGGAACAAGAACGATCTACGCATACTTGAGTTTCTTCGTTTCTCAGCGGAGACCCCTCGTGCTCTCCAACTCAACCCTTATCTATCGACAACGCCTTCGATCATCAAGCTCGTCGACGATGCTTCGAACCGCCTCAGCAGTTCCGGGGTCACTCAAAAGGAGTCTAAACGAGATCTACCTCAGGGCGAAACGATAAATCGATTACGCGTGTACACATTTCTAGCGGAGCTCGGGGCGTTGCCACCATGGGAGAATTGGGTCGTCCAAGAGTCGAGAAGCTTGCTGCAGCCCTGGGACACGACTTCGGCTCGGCTTGAAAAGGAGACACACGCGTGCCAGCCTTCTTCAAGTCGGGCACGATCGCCGTTCTCGATAATCGACGGTCTAGACGACGTTCGTCACGATTTCGGAACACTCAATGTCTACACGATTGACGACGACGGTGCTCGAGAGCTTGACGACGGCATTTCGATCGAACCCGCACCGCTGTCGGGCACGGGAGCAAAGACGTGGTGGGTCCATGTGCATATCGCCGACCCAACCGCACTTCTGTCTCCCGAGCACAGCATTTCTCAAGCGGCGCGCACGCGTGTACAAACGGAGTACTTTCCTGAGCGAACGTGGTCGATGCTCCCGAGCTTTCTCATAGACGAGGGGAGACTGAGCCTGGGCGCTCACAATGGCGGAGTACAAAGGACGATGTCATTCAGCACTCGCATGGACGAATTGGGCCGCATAGAAGATTGCAAGGTCACCGCGGGTGTAGTGCGGAGCGTTAAACGCTACACTTACGCCGCCGTCAACGCTATGCTCGGACACGCGGCTGCGAGCTCACCTCCAACCCGACTCGAGTATCCTCGTCCAGGAGATGCAACCTCCCACCCTCAACCCTCGGTACAGCTTCGCGAGACCGACGATGACGAGCTTGCAACCAATACACCTGATCAAGTCAAGACCGACTTGGCCGTGCTCCACAAGCTAGCTCGCGCTCTCCTGTGTCGCCGAGCTGACAATAACGCACTCTTCTGGCAATTCCCTTCGTCAACCACAACAGTAGCACCGCCGCCCGGTGCAACTTGGCGTACCCCTTCGCGGCCAACCTTCTATTCTCAAAGTCCACTCGTGACTCTCCATCTGCCTGCAGCGCCGAAAAATTTGGAGTGGTCAGCCACACCACTTGGGCCTGCGCAGACGTTGGTGTCAGAGGCCATGGTCGCCGCCAACCGAACCGCTGCCAAGTTCTGCGTCGAGCGAGGTCTCCCTATGCCTTTTCGGGTTCAAGACGCGCCGCGAGTGTCATCGACGTCCTCTCTTGCAAACATTTTAGCTCTGCGAGACCCGGAGACTGGAGAGGCAAACGCAAGCGACATCGTGCGGCTCGGCATCGACTTTTTGCCGAGCAAGACTCAGGCCGAGCCAGGGGTCCACTGGCCTATGGGGATCCGAGACTCGAGCGGTTATGTGCGCGTAACGAGTCCGCTCCGTCGCTACAGTGATCTCTTCTCGCATTGGCAACTCAAATCGGTCCTGTCCCCGCGTGCTGTCTCGCCGATGTTCTCCCACCACCAGGTACAATCGTACGCCCGTGAGTTCGATGCTTCTCAAAAGCAGCGCGCGAGATTGTCAAAGAACGCCGAGAACTTTTGGGCGATGTACGTCCTGCGTCACAAGTTCCAAGCGGCGCAAGCCTCGCTGCGCCAAGGCTCAAGGCTTGACGATCGAGATCCGTACACTTTCTTCCATACACATGGGCTAACCGCCCTCGCGTTGCGTGCCTCCTCAAGGAGCGAGATCGAAGGTTCGTGGCGCCAACCGGTGCTTTTACGCGAATTAGGATTGCGCGGGACCTTAATCTCTTACACGGCCACGGATGCTATAGCCACTGGTGATATTCGCCCCGTCACTATCCAAAGCGTTGATCATCGAGTTTTAGTAGAGCCGCGAGTCGGTTAGGCAGTTAGCATTGTAATCTCAAGTCTCTTACGGTGCTTCCTAGCAGTGGCTATAGGCCCGTCCGAATAGCGCACAATCTGAGGCACACGTGTGAAAGACGGGAGAAAATGCACAGTTTTCACTTTGCAGGAGGCATCGAGTGTGCTACACGGGTAGCTTTGCCTCCGCAGGCACAAGGTTACCGAAATGATCTCTTCGAGCCCGGCTGAGAACAAAGTCGCCACCGGAAAACGTCAGCCGAGTGTCGCTAAATCGATCACCGCTGAGTGAGCTCACAAGAATGTGTAGGACAAGGTGACCTCCTGTACATTGCGCATGAGAGGATCGTCGAGAAAGTCTTTATCGATGAAGAAGAAGACGGGCAAGTCCACCTCTTCGCCTGCAAGGATGCGCTGCTCTTCGAAGCAGAAGCATTCGACCTTTGCAAAGTAGGGGGCAATCTGTCGAAGACACGCTACGTAGTCAGCACCTGGGAAAAACTGCGAAAGCAGAGCAAGTTCGGAAGGAATGCAGGGCTGGAGCATTACATTGTTGGGCGTCACGTTGTAAGTAGCGATACCGACAATATCTTCGGCCGAGTTGTTCTTGGCCGTATAAAAGGCTAGGGCAGTCTCGCCCGGGAGGACGCGCACCTCCTTCTGCTGAGGCGTGAATGTCCAAGGTAAAGAGTCGGACGAGTCGGCGTTGAATTGCACCCTGATGCGACGTTCGGTGTCGGCCACGGGGATCAAGCGCTCGGCGCCAATTCGGGATTTGTCGGTCGCAGGGGTGCCGCCGTAACCGGTGGCGCTACAAAAGACTCGGTAGAGAGGAACGGCAAGGTAGGATGCGGTTGTCACAAGTACAATTGTAGCCGAGGAATAGAGCAGCAGCGATATGTTGCGGCGTTGGTAGTGGGCTTTTCGGGCGTCGGCATACGCTTGGGATTGATGCGCACCTGCGGCGACGGCGTCAGGCGAGTGCGCTGTGGAAGCATACGCGCGGTGATGCGGAGGTGCAAATGTCGACCATTGATCCAAGGGCAGACTCTTTGAGTCGGTCGCGAATGTGCCACGATTAGAACGGGAAGGCCAAGCAGCTGTACTGCGCTGTCGAGCCGAGCTCAAGATCGCAGGGTGTTTCTGACGAGTGATCGCGGATCGGCTGCTGGCGATGCTGCTCGTTCCAGTCCAAATGGGAAGCGACGCTGTGCCTGTCGAATGACTGGCCGACAGCCGTGCCGTGCTCGTTGCGCAGTTGCACTTGAACATTCCTGCTCCCCTGGTGCGAAGAGGAGAGGGTGGGTGGGCCACAAAGGTGAGCGCGTGCTGCTGCGCCTTTGCAGCGTTAAGACTTGAGAAGCGTAAAGCTGCTTTACTTTACGCTGCTTTAAGTTGTTGACTTCCGCGGGCCAGTGAAGCTTGATTAGTAATGGGTGCGATTCGGTCGCTGGCTAGTCTCTCGCTCTCGCCTTCATACTCTGTTCAGTCCCGACACGACAAGACACGACACAAATACGACACAACATACGAGTCTGAAAGCAGTCGATTTTGCTCCTGTACGACTTGGCCAAGTAAGACCGTGATTCATGGTGCATCCGAGAAACAAAGGCAACGGCGTGCTTCGACGCACGGTCAGTCTCGAGCTCTTCGCAATCGCCGGCCAACGTGACCCCGGCGAGCCGCCGCTTTCGACGAGTGCTGATCTGAATCATGGCCCACCATTCATTCGTACTCATCGTGTTAAACATGCCAGGTCGAGCTACCGGCCAAGCTACGGACGGAGCTCGAAGCGCTTGGCTCACTGCCCCGGGCAGGCGCACACAACTCACGCAAGGAGCGTCGGAAGCAGCTCAGCACCAATAAGCAAGCTCATTCACAGCGCTCAGGTTTGGAGCATCCACCGGACAAGACGAGCTTCACTTCTCTCGATCGAAAACGAGAGAGCGCCGATGTGCCCTCGACGCGCACCACCAAGAAAGCGCGAGGGACCCCCACTGAGAACCGAGGTGCCCAGGAATTCGTCAACACCGCAGATGCATCGCCATCGACCTCTCGTGCGGCTCATGGCATACACCAAGCACCACGTCAAACCCCTCTGGAGAAGCTGTTGGCCAAGCAACAGAGGGCTTCGGCACCGGATCCGTTTCGGACCAAGCCGCGTCTCGAGTCGGTCGAGGATCGCGAGATTGCGTGGCTCGAAGCCAAGTTGGGCATGCATCGAGACGCTCCGGCCTTCCTTGAGGAGCGCAGCAACATGAAAAGAGAGTTTGAAGAAGATGGCTTGAAAGGTACGTAGCTCAGATCCAGCAAGGCCATGAGTCCCGATGAGATCCGCACAAAACATCTAATTTCGCCCTTTGGTCCCAGATTTGTTCGAGGGTCTGGACGAACTCGAGGCGGCAGCATTTGGCCAAAGCGCAAAAACAAGCAAAGTAAAGGTTCTCTCCCTCTTATGTGCTTGCTTCGTGCGCGCTCGCATGTGGTAAGGAATTTCGAGCTGACGCATTTGACCCGTCTCCTTGCTCGTAGTACGCAACCTCCCCTACCGCTAGCGAAAGCGATCTCGAAGAGCATGATTTTGACGTGGACGAAGATGCTCAGGACGAGGATGAAAAAGAGCGCGAGAGCGATGAGGAGACCCTCGACGAGAGCGGGAATGATGTCGCGCAGGTGGAGGTCACCTCTGCCACCGTCGCTTCAAACGAGTGCACATCAGAGCCCCGTGTGAATGAGCCGCTTCCCACTACACCAACCCCGAGAGCCCGCTACGTTCCCCCACATCTTCGCAAAGCTGCGACAAGTGCATCGCCCCCGAATCCCGTTTCGACACCCGTGACTGTGCTCAGTCGAACGGAAGAACCTGCAGAAGATCCTCGCATTCGGCGCCAGCTACTCGGTCATTTGAACCGATTGTCGACTTCCAACATGATGTCCATTATCGATGCTATCAGTGCGATCTATGACACAAATCCGCGAGCGCGTGTGTCCAAGGCTATCTCGTCACTGCTGCTCGAAACAATATCCACTCGAGACAATCTCGGCGATCAGCTCTTGATCACGTACGCAGCGCTCGTCTCGGCCCTATCCCACATAGTCGGACTCGAATTGTCGGCTGGTGTGGTGACCAGAGCAATTGAACTATTTGACGCTTCGTACGATCAAGGCACACACACATCGCCGACAGAGCGTCCAAAGGTCCCTCAACCAGTCGCTTTTGAGGGGCGCTCAGGAAGTAAAACGTGTCTGAACCTTACAGTTTTCTTGGCGGAGCTTTATAACTTCTCAGTCGTAGGGTGCACTCTCGTGTACGACATGATCCGCCTTTTCATCAGCAATGGCCTAGGAGAACTGGACGTCGAGCTCTTGTTGAGGATGATCAAACGTGAGCTGCGAGGGTGACATCGGGATGCTTGTTGCTTCGTGACTGAGTGCGATTTCTCTGGCATCTTCCTATCTAGGAACTGGATCTCATCTCCGTCAAGACGATCCGAGTGCTCTGAAGGAGATTGTCGCCCTTGTCAAGGAGCAAGCCGTCTCGAGGGGTGCCGATTCGAGCAAGAAGTACGCCATCGCGACCTGCTGCCCATCGAACGCTCGACACTGACTGTAGTACGCTTTGAATTCTCAGCTCGCGGGCCAATTTCATGCTCGAAATGCTTACCGATGTCAAGAACAACAAGCTGAAGTCTGAGATGGTCGGTCCGAATAATGGCTACTCAAGCCTTAAAAAGCTCATCGCGGGCTTAGGAAAGAAAAACTGTGAGCGTTTGACGATACCTCCGATGAACTATCGTCCTAAGCTCCACTGACGACACATATGCACAGCGTCGTACCATGAGCCACTGCGGACAACTCTATCTGACATTCGCTACAGCTCGTCTAGAGGAAAGTGGTGGCTCGTCGGTGCTGCTTGGGCCGGGGTAGCCGAACCGGAGGAGGGGACCCGCGCCGCACGGTCCGGAGGCCAGCACAACGGCTTGGAAGACGAACTTCTTAAGTTGGCTCGAGTGCATGGAATGAACACCGACGTTCGACGGACCATCTTCGTGGTTCTGATGAGCGGAGAAGACTATGCGGACGCGTGCGATCGACTGCTCAAGCTGGGTCTCACGGATGTGCAGCAACGCGAGATCGTGCGGGTTTTGCTGCAGTGCAGCGGTAATGTGAGTCGAAAGTCCCTCGGTCGAGGCCCCGGTCGAGGCCTGAGCCATTTCCTGACGTTCGACTGGTTCACGAACCGTTTATGGAACGAGCAGGAGAGGCGTTACAACCCGTACTATACCCTAGTGGCCACTCAGCTTGCGAAGCGCTCGCATAGCTTTGGGATAACGCTTCAGTACTGTCTATGGGACTTCCTTCGAGAACTCGGAGAAGACAGGGTTGGCGGTGAAGGATTGGTCCAGTCGATCGATAGGAATAACACGGGTGGGACGTTCTCACCTCGGCGCGTGCACAACTTGGCCCGGCTCTACGCATGGTGCATAGCGAAGGATGCGCTGACGTTACACGTGCTGAAGGTGCGTTCAGGGATGCTGGGATCAATTTTGAACGGAATACTTATGCCTTTTATACCGCCAGCCAATCCCTTTCGCGACAGTAAAACCACATACAACAGATTTTCTTCAACAAGTATTCGTGACCATGATCATCTCGACACAGACCACATCACCAGCTCTGATGCATCTCGCTCTCGAAGGACGGCGCGACAGGAGGGCGATCGAGAAGCTGTGCGTCCGAGCAGCGTCGCATGGAAGCCTGGTGAAAGGCCTCCTTTACTTCTTGGAAGCTGCAGTGACGGAAGACGTAATCAACTCGATTGTCAAGGACGAGACCGCGGCGGCTGTAGCTCGGTTCGGCGTCATCTTGATGCAGGACACTCTGAGCGCTCTTTGACATAGCAATCAACTCGCGGCTGAAGCTTGCGCAATAGATCACCTAGTTGGTCTTGATTGTGTTCGGCCGAGATTAGTCTGGATAGCATAGCATGTTGGAGCAGACGCCAGATAATGCAAGACAGAGCAAGGCGAGACAAGACGTCAAGGCCCCCCAGTGCGACAGAGTGACACAGCAGCATCATCATTTCAAGACAATGTTGCGCTAAAGCACATGAAGTCCCCCAAATGAAAAATATAGCAGGGAATGTTTGTGGAGTATCATAAAGTCGGAGATGTATTTAGAGAGAGAGAGAGAGAGATCATCCATCTCAAGACCATTTCCCGCTGAAGCACATGAATCTCACCAGATAAGAGACTGATCATACATATAGAGAAACGAGATTTTTTGCTGGCAGTTGGGAGGGCCGGGCGGCAAAGCAGCCGACTGCAACGAGATGGGGCCAGACCGTGGGGCCTGGCTGCTCATGGCAGCTCCTGGCTGTGGCATGGGCCGCCTTGCACCCGCGCGCAATCGTTCGTCTTCATCTTCTGTTCCTCGTGTTCTCCCAGCTGTCAGGCCAAGCCCCGGACATATCGCTCGTGTATTGGGCGTCTGCTCTCGAGCCGGCTCAAGCCAAACATGGGAGCCGATGGGGGATCGTTCGCCAAACGGGATGACTTGATCAAGACGAAGAAAGCCGCCGAGCATGCTGATCAACACGAGTTGCAGAGACTCCTCTGGCACACATGCGCCTTATCAAACGAGCCTTTGCGTCAGCCAGTCGTGTCGTGTGCTCTTGGCAAGCTCTACAACAAAGAAGCGCTGATTGCGCATCTCCTCGACCCGGCGTCTGGCAGCGACGGCCATGCGGTCGCATCGCATATTCGATCATTGAAAGACGTAACAACTCTTAAGTTGACGACCAACCCTGCGCTCGGTCTGTCACGCTCGCCCTCGTCCAGAGAATCGGCTCCTGCGAAGGCACTCGACTCCGTCAAGTTCGTCGCCCCATTCGTCTGCCCCATTTCACTGCGCGAGATGAACGGCTCAACCAAGTTTGTGTATCAAAAACCCGGAGGCTACGTCATATCTGAGGCGTCCCTCAAGGAACTATGCAAAGCTGGAGCGGAGGCAACGTTGCTCGCCGAGTTCGGGACGAGCTCATCGGGGGACGCAAGCTCGGAGCAATGGATCATCATTAATCCCCGAGCAGACGAGCTGGAAGCTGCGAAAGCTGCTTGGGAAGCCGAACAGGCATGTGCCAAAGATATGAAGCGTAGGGTCAAAGCCAGCAAACGTAAGACGGGCGAAGATACCGTCCCTCTGCACCCTAAAAAAGGGAGGCCAACCGAGGTGGCGGCAACTGCCGGCCCTTCGATCAAAGCCGGCTCGTCCGTGGCCCTCCTCTCTTCGTCACTGGCCGCAAAGTTGGCTGCGGAGAAAAAAGCGCTTTCCCCTGCCATTGCCTCACTTTATGTCGACCCGACGGCCGATCCGAACCATGTGAGTAGGGGAAAGCTGTGTGCGCCAGCGACAATGCGGAATCCATTGACGGTCTTGTGTGGTGTGCGCTTGCGGATGTTGCAGGACAAGGACGGCCGCTCAACTTGGATGACCCGTGGTGCGTTCACTAGGTATGCTGGTTGACTAGTTTATCAACCTTTTGGGCACCGACAGGCTCGCTTGTCTCGACCGATCCCGATTTCTCCTCATCAGATGTTGTAATTTGCTTCTTCTCAGTTTTCACGTGCCGCGCTCATTTGCAATTGCCATAGTTTTACCTTGTTTGTTTGTTCCACGTATCGCGACATCTAGTGTGATGTGATGGTGCCATGCACGTGGTCTTGTGTAGGAAGATAGCCAGAGACTGCGCGCTCGTTCCTCCTCGTTTCTCGCAGTGACAGGTCTAGTTCTTTCAGGTTCTTTCTGACCGTGCCTGACCAGCCCAAATCAGCCAGCTAGCTGGCAGCTGCTAGCTTTGCCCTTCGGCCATACGCGTGACGTTGAGATCGGCCCTAGCACGACCTCCTCACGCCACGCCTGTGCTCGGTAGGCGACCTGTGCGACACTGTTTGCACGTATCGACTGTGCTCTACTCCATCTGTTTGCACTATGTCGGATTTGAACACCGATGCAACCAACCCTGAAGAGAGCAGCGTCATTCTGCCTCCACCCGCGATCCGCTCTATCGTCGAGAAGACCGCGGCCTATGTCGCCAAATCACCCAACGCGGCCCAGTTCGAAGCGAAGATCCGTGCTCGCGAGAAGAGCGACTCCAGATTCGCTTTTCTCAATGCCGACGATGCGTATCATCCGTACTACCAACAACGCCTGCAGACTTTCCGCGAAGGCGAGGTTGGGTCGCCCTCGACCGGCGACACCGCTGGCCTGGCGGGCGAGAAAGCGCCCGTTGGCTCCGTTCCTGCAACGGTGGTGGTGGACACGAACAAGGACGAGGATGAAATGCCAACCAAGCCGCCAGCCCTCGAATTTATTGTCGAGCAACTGCCTGCGATCAACGCAGTTGACCTGTGAGTGCCCGACGTTCCTGTGGCGCTCGGCCAGCTAGAGCAAAGGTGCTGAACCCCCTTGCCCGTTCGTCACAGTGACATCCTCAAGCTTACGGCGCTGTTCACCGCACGCTCGGGTCGACGCTTCACGTCAGAACTTGCGTCGCGCGAGGGCCGCAACTATCAGTTCGACTTTCTCAGGCCGACGCATTCTCTTTTTGGCCATTTCAACCGGTTCGTGCGGTAGCGCTAGCTGTTTCTCCACTGCATTGTCTTGCGCTTCTCATCCTGATCTCCTGACCGGTTGGTGGCCCTCTACAGGCTCGTCGAGCAATACACCAAGATTCTTATGCCGTCCGACGAGTTCCGAAACGGACTGCGTCGCCGTTGCCAAGGGACGCTCGATTCGAACCCTCGCCGCGTAACGTCCGGCCGACGCGAGGTGCTGAGTG
This sequence comes from Microbotryum intermedium, assembly GCA_022702645.1. Taxonomy (NCBI): domain Eukaryota; kingdom Fungi; phylum Basidiomycota; class Microbotryomycetes; order Microbotryales; family Microbotryaceae; genus Microbotryum; species Microbotryum intermedium. The sequence goes on along the minus strand of JAHWDX010000023.1, from coordinate 323,652 downwards.
ACTCGCAGCAGCGGGTGGACTGGCAAGCGTGGGATATGTCCCGACGACGAGATCTCGAAGATGCGCAAGAGGCCCAGCGTGTGGCTTTCGCCGAGATCGACTGGCAGGACTTCGTGGTTGCGTCGACGATCGACTTTACTGAAGCTGACGAAGCAGCGTTGACCGATCTACCTCCGCCCATGAGCCTCTCAGAGGTTGAGAACATGACGATCGCTCAAAAGAAGATGGCTGCAATGATCATGGAAGGCAAGAACGCCGGTCAAGACAATACTGACAGCGATGATGATGAGACGGCAGCGATGGACATGCGCGGCGACGGGGATGACGAACAAGCGAACGTGCCTCATGGGCGCGATCAGTCGACCCATCAGCCGACAGCTGTGCCATCACCGATTGTCGAGATCCGGGCAGCTGATACGACTGCCCCGATGAAGATCCGCAAAGACTACGTGCCGAAAGGTGAGGCCCTTCCCAGTGCAAGCAATCTCCGCTGTGCCCACTGATTTGGCTGACATCCTGTAACATCGATGACGATGCAGCGAATCGACCCGCTGCACCTTCACAAGCATTCACGATATTCAATAATCAACAGGTCCCTGTCGAGGAGTTTGCAAGTCACGTCCGAATTGAACTGCTGGACCCCAAATGGAAGGAGGACAAGCGACAGAGCGAGGTCAACCGCTCCACCGCAAATCTTTTGCCTCAAGGTCAGCATACCACTCTTCCAAGGGTGCTGAGATCATGCTGATTCCGGCACGTAACACAGGCACCGACGTTTCCTCTTCGATCAGAGATTTGGCTGCCCATCGACCAGATATCTTCGGTGCCGGGGCCGATGATGAGGCCCGGCGCAAGCAGGAACAAGCTGAAGCGCTGGCCAGATCCAAGAAGCGTGAACTTGGCGTATGGGATGGGCACACAACCACCAAAGATGCTATCACAACGCGGTACCAGGCGGGTGCAAATCTAGATGAGCAGATCGAGGCCCTGCATCGTGCCAAAGGATTAGTTGGGTGAGAAGCGCTGCACATCCTAGTGGGCGAGGCACTTGCAGCTCTAATGCTTCCTGATTTATTATCGAGCAGATCCCAGAGTGGCACTACACCAGTAATTGGGCCCACTGTGCCCACTCTCAGCAACATCGATGCTGCCAGCGCGTCGACAGAGACATCGACTCCTTCGTCTGTGATGGCATCTGTGTTGCCGGCCGCTCATCATCCTACTCTGGTTGATAAAAATCCGCATTCTACTCGTACGCCGTCGATGCAGATCACTTTGTCCCCTGGGCAGGATTTGCTCCCGACAGCTATGACCGCGTCAGCCGCTTCTATTGAGACCCCTGGAGCTGCTGGAACAAGTCAGGTTTTCGACCCACTGTCTTCATCGTCTGCTGGTGTTTCCACCGATACCAATAGGCCCGCCGAAACGAGCCCGGACGAGGAACCAATAGCGAAGCGTGCGCGCGTGTCGGTGCACGGGAACAGCAATTTGCGTTCCGAGGCGGAATGGTTAAGTGCCCATGGACCTGTAAGTGCGGGCTTGTGGGGGTTCCGCACATGATGCTGGCTCACTCACTCCAATCTCTGTTTGCAGGATCCTATCAAAATCCAGATCCAGCTTCCTGAGTATCCAGCAAAGCCAGCTTGGGGTTGTGATGGAAGCTCCTTCTCACTTGAGGTACCGCTCACCCTCCTGGTGGGAACCATCCGAGATCGCATAACTGTAAGTGATCAGCTATGAGCTATGGCGCAGCAAACCTATTGACATGTTTTCCTTTGAAATATATCAGAGCAAGGTCGGCCTCCCGGTATCTAAGCAGAAACTGCTCCACAATGGTCGCATACTGGCCAACTCTTCCACTTTGGCAGCACTCAACTTTGAAGAGGGCGACCAAATTCATGTGGCCATCAAAGAGAAGAAGTAGCTTTACTAAAATTTTGCATTGATATACCATTCCTGTGTAGGGTCAGACACACTGGGAAAGACCCAGAGAACAGGTTGCGGATCCGTAGCAAGGACGGAATCATTCCAGAACCATTCCAGCAATTATGAACCGATTCTGTCTTCTTGGGTCGATTTAAAATCGATTCGGAATTACAAGCAGTCGGTTCCAAATCGATTTCAAATCAGTTCTGAACCGACAGCAAGTATATGAACCGATCTAGGATCACTGGAATCATTCTGGAATGATTCCTTCCCCAGGGGCTGTTTTTGCTAGGTAGGAAAATAGAAATGTGGATCACCTCAAGTTTTGACCTGTCCTATTCCTCTCAAACGCGTCTCCTCTATGGTTGTCCTGCAGGGCTAAACCTCGTTGTTGCCGCTTGATGCCTGAACCTGGCAGCTAGATCAATCGCTGCACACTTGCCTGGATTCAAGCTTGAGGCTTGAAGGCCTGCTTGCCCCATCGCGCAAATCCGCATCCTCGCCTAAGCTCAGCTTCTATCTGGCGGACGGCATATGCTGTACTGTGGTGCAAGACGTCCCGAAATGATGGCTTTTCTCGCTCTCTCTCCCGCTCTCTCCCCCTCCAACGCTTCCTAACGTACCAAACAATCTCAAGCATGACTAGGTTTGGACAGATTTTCTCTCTCTTTCAGCAATAGTTCCCTTGAGGATACCACTTCTCTCGCAAGGGCCGTGGCACGTCACGAGGAGGGGACGAGGGGAAAAAAAGGGGATGGTAGGATACTTCGAACTTGACCAAGCCTCGCAGTCGCAGGGGGGGCAAACGATGGGTGGCAGCGGCGGGCAGACTGTGGCGGGTGTCGTCAAAGGAGGTGCGGATGAACACTGGTTGGTGATGGCAGAGGATGGAGTAGGAGGATTGAGTGGCCACAATCACTCAATATAGGGCTCTGGAGGTGATCAAGGGGACGGTCAGGAAAGAAGGTGATTCGGGTGTTCAATGCCAAGTAAGTCAGTGCTCAAAGGTGAAGGTGAGGTAAAGGCAGGAAACTAAAAGAGAAGAGCGAAGCGCACTGCCAATGACCCCCCGATATCCATCACTGCCAGAACCAGATCGACTGCTGCCAGCTCCGTTCCTCGCTTTCCTACCACCGCCCTGTCATGTCTAGAACCATGATCACAAGTCAAAAATACAGGAAATGAGAAACGGCGCCTCGACAGCAGCTAGGGCGAGATTGAGCGAGGCACATTGGCAGAGCTGAGACGAGCGAGCACGGACCGCCCGCGGACTTGGGCGATGGGGCAAGCGGGCCTTGAATCCAGGAGAAGGCTCCGCAATCAATCAAGCTGCCAGGTTCAGGGCCAAGCGGCAAAAGTGAGGTACAGCAATTGAGGACGATCATAGAGAAGACAAGTTCGAAAAGGAAAAGATAGGCGCTAACCTGACATCGTGCCTTTCACAATACAGTTGACCCTTCCGCCTGGCGCGCTGGGGTCAGCTCCGGGGTTAAATCTAGGACAACTTCAAATGGTGTTTTCCCAGTGGATTGGTTGGCGCTTGAGTTGATCATGAACTCGATCATTGATACATGTTTTGCCCAGTCATTCTGTTGCCGGTTCACGGGCACCATCCATGATCTACCGCCCGATTCGTTTGCAGCACCTGAACTACCGTCCGATTCGTTTGTTTGCTTTGAAAAGGGGCCAAGGGAGGTGAAAGGACCACCCCCTCGATGTCGTAGTACAGATTGAGACAGTGGCAACCTCACGAAGTGAAACGGGCGGAAAGGAGACGGCAGGACTGTGGTATAGCAGAGCGGACGATCGTAGAGATGATAGCGAATGAATAGACCAAGAGCCGGCGATTGACTCAAAGGGAGGGAGAGGAGAAGGCGATCGGGAGACCAAGAGACAGGGGGGAAGGGGGAATTCGGAGAGCGGGAAAGAGGGGCCTAAGATGAAACCGAATCGTCGAACAAAGTTTGAACACTGAAACTTGAACAGGCACACAAAGTGAGAACAAATTGATGATTGACGCTCTCCGTAGCGGAGACGGATCCCTGAACTTCCGATAGCTGAAGTGAGGACAGGGATCTAATAAGTTCTAACGAAAATTCACATTTCAGTCCAGTGACGAAGCTTTTTGAAACTTAGAATCAATCAATCAATTTCCAGAAAGAATGAGAAGCTACGAAGCCTAAATATTGGGGAGATCTGAGCACAATGAATGCCTTGCAGTGTGCTTAGGTGGTGAACTTCGCAAGTCACGCATGCGGCGGGACACGTGAGTGCTCAGGCGCTCAGCTGTTGAAGTCCCGCAAGGCTATTTGGTCGTCATCGCTATCGACAGAATCATCGAGCGGATCGGTGGGCGAGCGAACGTCTTCGTCAGAATCCCTAGCCGAGATGGAGGTCTCTGGCTTGACGACAGAGTAGCTCAAAACTAAACAGGGGGTCCGAGCTCATTCCTCAGCCAACTGTGCCATGTCCAACCACACCTTCCTATGCCAATCCCCGAGTCCAACTAGGCCTCCAACCACGAACACAGACTTGATCCAAAAGTGATGATCCAGTAGGGCAAAATAACGAATGCGAGAGGTGTTGAACCAATGAAGAACGAAGTCGTTCGAACCAAAGAAAGAGCGCAACAGTCGCTCGTGTCAGGAGTCGGAGGCGCCCAGATCCTTACATCGGGCCTGGAACAGCGATACTGAAAGGACCAGCATCATAACCAACTGTTCCTCCCCACCAAAAGGCAAGACTTCTGACGGTGGGAGTCAGAAGGTGTTATGATCTATATAATATGCCCCCTAAATCTTAGATTGGGAAGATGGTACTACCGCCAAGCTTACTCACCAGCAGGGAGCTGTGTAATTCCTTACAGATACGGAGTCAAGCGCCTTGGCCCCGCTGAATACATCCTCAGCATCCAGATCCGACGACTCGAAAACGGCTACATTGCACTTTCACAAGAGCGCTACATCATGGACGTGCTTGTCATTGTGTACATTACACTTGTAGGGACACTATCAACTCAGGCATGCGGAGATTAGCGGATGGGAACTTAGGCGCGCTCGCGCTTCGCGCTCGGACCTCTGACCTTTGGACTTAGACCGTGCTAGACCTCCCGAGGCCACAACTAGCGCGGCTCTCTCTCTTTCCCTAACGTTCCCAATCCTTTTCTACTTGGCTGCAAGGCCGGGCCTCTGCCCATAAGGCCTTTGCCCGTTAGGAGATTATGGAAGCCCATGGAATGTGGGACTTAGAACATATAGCTCGCGCGCGCCTGGAACCTCTTGGCTTCCGCCAGGTCACTGACCCGAGGTTCTAGGTGGGTAACCTTCACTAGTATGTGTATTCTTTGTAGAGGTCACTGACCCAAGGTTCTAGACGTGAATTACTACCACTTTGATCCTGTCTATCGATTCTGGAGCACGGCTGCACGCGGTGCTTCCAATTTTTTTTTGACAACGATCAGGACACGTCATTATTCCCGCCGTCACTCGCACCGCTGCCGCCAGGTTGGCTAGAGACTTCGCTACACCTGGACCACTGCTCACGCCGTTACCGCCAAGCGACTCCGAGAGCTCCGCCTCTGGAGCCTCCGACACCGATCCCACTTCGGCTTCGTCCGACTCGGACTCAGACGACGACCGCCGGCCGGTTCCGCGCATCATGAGCGGACCGGTGGAAGACACCCCCCCCTCGCTGGAAATTACACGCGCCGTCTTACCTTTGCCACGCCGACCGCACCCTGTCCGGACTTCGACTGTTCTGGTCTCGCAATGAACATTATTTCAAGAAAGAGAAGGACATCGACACTGATGCAGACAAGATCGACACAATCGGCCAGCTGCTCCTCGACCCCAAGTTGAAGGTGTGGTATTCCAGCAACTCAGCCTCGCACGCCCAGAAGACGTACTATGAGACGTTCACCACTACTGCGTTAGGAGGAGTCAAATGTTGACAATGATAAGCAGAAGTGATGATTACAGCGTACCTATGAGACGTTCACCACTACTGCATTAGGAGGAGTCAAATGTTGACAATGATAAGCAGAAGTGATGAGAAGGACGCTAAGCAGGAGAGTCGCCCGACTCAGGGTTAAGCCCAGAACCGGGCGTTGGCAAAGTCGCAGGTGCGCTGGGCAAGTGCCGAGCGCCTAAGTCCTGATCCGTGGGGGACGCGCGCGCGGGGGTGCGCGCAGGCCGCGGCTGTCCTGGCGAGCTGAGAGTGGACTCATTCTCACCCCCCCCCCCACGCGAATGCGAGTCAGACTGGAGCCGCGGGTGTCTAGTGCGCAGGCCAAGGGCATAGCAATGAGTCAAGAATACCTTAGGACCGAGTGCCTTTGTGAAAATGTCGGCGACCATGTTGTTTGTTCCCACGTGTGAGAGGGAAATGTCGCCCCGGTTCACCATGTCGCGAACAAAGTGCTCGCGCAAGCATATGTGCCGAGTGCCAGAGACTCGGACAGGGTCACGGGCAACTGCGGCGGTGGCTTCGTTGTCAGTAAAGATGTGAGCGGGTGCAACAGGTTTGACATGGAGTTCCTCAAGCAGCTGACTGAGGTAAATTCCCTCCTTGCCAGCGTGCGAGAGTGCGAGGTACTCAGCATCGGTTGTAGAGTCGGCTACTCGGGTCTGGCGTTTGGATGACCATGATACGGCGGATCCGGCGATGTAGAAGACGTAGCCCATGGTGGACACCGATGTGTCGACGCAGGCCCCCCAATTAGCGTCGGAGTAGCCTGCCACACCCGTGATACGAGCCGAGCCTCGAGCGTACAGGAGTTCATTGCGATAGGTGGCCCGCAAGTAGCGTAGGACATGTTTCACTGCGATCCAATGACGACGGCCGGGGTTGTTAGCGAAGCGGGCCAGATAGGATACGGCGAAGGCAATGTCTGGGCGAGTGCCCAGTGAGATGTAGAGAAGCGAGCCAATAGCCTGTAGATACCATGACCTGATCCGTTTGGTGCCTTGACCCGGGATGGCCATAAGTGAGAGGCCGGGAGTCATTGGGACCGTAGTGCCGCGTGTGGTAGTGTCGAAGTGAAACCGGGCAAGCACGTCCATGATGTACCGTTCCTGGGAGAGGGCAATGGAGCCGTTGTCAAGGCGTCGAATCTGGATGCCGAGAATGTACTCGGCAGGGCCAAGGCGCTTTACTCCGTAGCATTGCTCAAGGCCTGAGATAATGCGCTCAATTTTGGCCAAGTCCGGACTGATGATGAGGAGGTCATCGACGTATAGCGCGATGTAGTGCGGCCGGTGGCAATCGTCAAGTCGGGAATACACGCAGTGATCGGTGCCGGTGGCGGTGTAACCAAGGTCTTGGAGAGACGTGTCGATGTGTTGATTCCAGATTCGACCAGCCTGTTTGAGCCCATAGATGGAACGGCGCAGTCGGAGTACCTTGTTACCGGGAAAATCAAAGCCGCGCAGTGCCATCATCCAGATATTGTAATCAAGATCGCCATGAAGATATGCCTTGTCGATGTCCGCCTGGTGTACGTGTAGGCCATTGGCAGCCGCCAGAGCGAGAAGTGAGCGAATCAAGGAGAAACGTGCGACCGGTGCAAATGTTTCGGCAAAGTCAATACCATCGCATTGGCGGTTTCCTTGCGCAACAAGCCGTGCCTTGTGACCAGTGACATCGCCGAGTGCGTTCCGTTTCGTTTTCCATACAAACTTGGATGTAACAATGGTCGCGCCTGCAGGCACCGTGGATCTGTCCTCGATGGTGAAGACCTTGAAGTCGTCGCGCATGGAGGTGAATTCATCATTGGCGGCCTTGGCCCATACCTCACGCTGGTCACTGGACATCGCCTCGCGCCAGGTCTGTGGATCGCTGGTGATGGACTTGACGGGTTGAATAGCTTCCGTGTCAGAGGTGTCGTCGTCGGTGGCAATGAAAGCGCAATGATGTTGGGTGAGGAAATCGATTTTGTCCGGTGATTCATCGCGCAAGTGACGTCCAATGAGGTCGAGTTCATCGGGTGAGTCCTCGGCGGATATGGGCTCGCGGTAGGCATCATCGTCCGAGCGGTGCACGTTCAGTAAGTTGAGGCGAACTTGGGCATGTGAGCCAATCAAGTCAAGAGGATCGTCGGAGTCGTCGGAGACGGTTGGCAAAACCGAGGATGACGATGAAGTGGCCAATGACAGTGCTGGCGACGGTGGCAAGGACGGCGCGGGTGACGAGGCGGGCAATGGTGACGAGGACTGCGCAGTATCGGTGGAATTAGGTAAGGATTCGCAGCGGCGCTCAGGACGGGATCATCAGAGTGTGATGAGATGTCCATCTGCGCCGTCCTTACTGGTGGGGTCCCCATCTTGATAGTGGTTTGAGGTTCGGTGTGGGAAGCGTCGGCGTAGTGTGAGTCGATTTTGTGCGCAGCCGAGTTGCCTTGTAATCCGGGGAACTTGGTATCCAAGAACGTGGCATTTCTGCCAAGTATGAACTTGTCGGTGTTGGTGTCGTAGAAACGAAAGGCTTTGGAAGCCAGGTCGTAGCCAACAAAGAGGACACGGGTCGCTTTTGGGTCGAGCTTAGAGCGAAGTTCGGGCGCGACCGTGAGCCAAGCTGTGCAGCCAAATGGGTGAAGCGCCGAGGCATTGGTGCGGCGGCCCTGCCAGATGAAGTCCGGTGTTGCCTTGTCCAGGGCGGAATGTTGACACCGATTCTTGCAGTAGACGAAGTAAGCTACGGCTTCTTCCCAAAAAGTGTTGGGTAGGTGGGCGTCTGCAAGAAGTGCAAGGACTCCTTCGACAATGGAACGGTTGACCCGTTCGGCGCGGCCGTTCTGCTGAGGTGTGTGTGGGATAGAGTACTGTCGACGTGTGCCTCGTGCCTTGCAGAACTCTGTGAATGCTCTTGAACGATATTCGCCGCCGTTGTCAGTGCGCAGGACCTTCAGTGTCACGCCCGTCTCCAGTTCGACTTCGGCAAGCCATGTCTTGAAGACGCCAAAGACTTTGCTTTTGTGTCCAATCGCGTAGATCCAGAGTTTGTGGGAGTAGTCATCGAGGAATGTGACGAGGTAACGCTTGCCAGTCTGGGACCGCTCGGGGAAGGAAAGCACGTCGCTGTGCACAAGGCCAAGTCTCTCCTGAGAGTGCGATTCCGAATCAGGAAAGGGAAGACGATGGCCTTTGGCACTGAGGCAAGCATTGCAGACAAACTTCTCTACCTCTTCGTCGCTGTATCCGGCCCCGAAACCCTCCAGCAAGCCTGCGGTAATCATCCTTTGTATGGAGGAAGGTGCAAGATGACCAAGGCAGCGGTGAAGGGTCAGAAGGGGCACGGAGGTCTGAGAGCAAGAGAGGAGAGCAAGGTGCTGACATTGGGAATGTTCAGCGTCCAGCAAGTAGAGTCCTTCGTCGAGCCTGGTGCCTTCCGCAATAGTGTTGCCATCCTTCTCGATGTCGATGCCCTGTTTCGTGAAGGCAACACGGACGTCATCCGTATCGCAGAGGCGAGAGACCGAAAGAAGGTTGACATTCAGGCCCGGTGTGTGCAGCACTCCAGTGAGTGTAATCGGGTGGCCTGAGGCGGCAACAAAGGCAACGTTTCCCAACCCGACGGCGTCGATGCCTCCTGTGATGCCACCAATCTTTGTAGGTGCCGTGTGACGATAGGTTGTGAATAGTGATTTGTCCGGGACCAAGTGTGCAGTGGCACCTGAGTCAACAACAAAGGAGTTGTTGCGAAGTTTGTGACGACGTGCGAGAAGACCAGTGACAAGGAATCCGACGTGGTGTTGCGATTCGACGTTAGAGTCGGCGGGGGCGTCATTGCCTGACTTCTTGTCGACCTCGGGGGCCTTCTTGCAGTCGAAGGACCAGTGGCCCTTCTTTCTGCAGTGGCGACAGGGTCCTGGCAGCGTGTGTTGGGCCCTTGTAGGGCACTGCGCGATGCGGTGAGAAGAGCTGCGACAGGCAAGGCAGTGGTCGTGGGAGGGGCGGGAGGAGCCGCGGGAGGAGGTTGCCGACGACGATGCAAGGAGGGCCGATTGCTCGTTCGAGAGGTTCGTCGACCGAAGCTGGACTCGCATACGGTCAGCGAGTGCGTCAATGTCCGGAAGACTGCGTCTCGTTCGTTGTTCATCGGTGAACGTCGCTTTGAAGCTTTCAAGCAAGGGGTGAGCGATCGCGAGAACGAGCGTGGCGAGAACGTCGTTGATGGTCGTCTTCGCGTCGATGATTTCTTGCGCGACCGATTTGAAGTCGGTGATCCAGGTGTCGAATTCCGCCACCGTGCCTGGCATGGGTCGGAAGCCCCAGAGTCGCGAGAAAAGTTCAAGCGTGCGAGTCGCATCATCAGGGGCGTAGTGCGACTTGAGTGTGGCGTAGATCTTGGGCGCCGTGAGTTCAGCGGTGGGGATCTTGTCGAGTACGGCCGAGACTGCGGCGGATTCGATCGAGTTTGCGATGATGTCGCGAGCGACGGCATCATGAGCGGAGCGTTGCAAAGCCGTCCAGTCGTCAGGTACGATGTCGTCGAGGACATAGGAGCGGATGTCATCCGCTAAGCACAGGCGAAGTTGGCGTGTCCAATTCGCAAACGACTTGGAGCCGTCAAGGCGTGCATGCTTGGGAAAGGTGGTGCGGGTGGCCCCTGACGACGTGGGGCCCGAAGCAGCAGCGGTAAGTTTCGACAGCAACGTTGCAAGGGAGGCAAGTTGGTCCGCAGGGAGTGAGGAGTTTTCGCTCGACATAAGGGGTGATGTCGCCCCTGGTTGTCCCATGTTGGAGGTGCTGTCGTCGGGTGGTGGCGTGGTCATAGCAGCTGGTAGCGCGTTGGGCTTATAACCTATGAGACGTTCACCACTACTGCGTTAGGAGGAGTCGAATGTTGACAATGATAAGCAGAAGTGATCATTACAGCGTACCTATGAGACGTTCACCACTACTGCGTTAGGAGGAGTCGAATGTTGACAATGATAAGCAGAAGTGATGAGAAGGACGCTAAGCAGGAGAGTCGCCCGACTCAGGGTTAAGCCCAGAAGCGGGCGTTGGCAAAGTCGCAGGTGCGCTGGGCAAGTGCCGAGCGCCTAAGTCCTGATCTGTGGGGGACGCGCGCGCGGGGGTGCGCGCAGGCCGCGGCTGTCCTGGCGAGCTGAGAGTGGACTCATTCTCACACTGGATGCCTCAATACTAAAGGCCAATGTTACTCCTACGCAGCCGGACTTCGATTACCAGACTGGAAGCACCGCGTGCAGCCGTGCTCCAGAATCGATAGACAGGATCAAAGTGGTAGTAATTCACGTCTAGAACCTCGGGTCAGTGACCTGGCGGAAGCCAAGAGGTTCCAGGCGCGCGCGAGCTATATGTTCTAAGTCCCACATTCCATGGGCTTCCATAATCTCCTAACGGGCAAAGGCCTTATGGGCAGAGGCCCGGCCTTGCACTCTCCTCCTCCTGAACTAAACCCTCCCCTCCGTCCTCTTCTTCAACTCCCAGCGCCTGAGCGCCTCCGTCCCAACCAAGTTCTCGCGTGGCTCCATGGTGGCTTCGTGCTGCAGATAACCTTCCCACCAAACCCGGTAACACTTCTTGCCCCTTGCTTTCTCTTCCAGGATTTCTTGCACGACCCACTCTTCTTGACCATTGACTAGGACTGGCTTTGGTCTTGCGGGTTCTCGATTCGGAAAATTGACAGGATTGTTGGGTCGATAACGGCAAAGCTTGCTCACATGAAACGTAGGGTGCGATCGATCGTCCTCATTAAGCTGCAGTGTGTAGTTCGAGGTAGCGGCATTTGTGGCAATGACCTTGTACGGTCCTTCAAATCAATCGAAGAGCTTTGCTGACTTGCGATATTCAGTCTTGAAGCGAAGCCAACGGTCACGGGTGTCCACCATGACCAAGTCCCCCACCGCAATGTCCGGCTCTGGACGGCAATGTCGATTGACTTGCTCCGCTTGTCATACTTTGGCGGTGGCCAAAGCATCTCGAACCTCCACCAGCACAGCCTTCCGCTTGGAAATCAAGTCACTCGCTGCAGGTACATTGGGCAGGTCCGGGCGGTTGAGAGACGTTGGTAACAGGCGAGGCGAACGACCTAGCACCACTTCAAACGGCGACTTGTTTGTTGAGGCGTTGACACTTGCGTTAATGGTGAACTCGATATTGGCCAGGTGTCGGACCCAATCGTTCTGCTGACGGTTGACGACGGCTCGCAGTGCTTGGATGGCAGTCTTGTTGGTCCGCTCGCTGCGACCATCGGTCTCCGGATGAAACGACATGGACATGGAGAGCCGAGTACCCATCAGATTGTGATACGCCCGCCAGAAATGCGATGTGAATAGCTTGTCCCGATCTGAGACTAAGCAAGTCGGCGGTCCGAAGAAGCGGTGCCATCCCTCATGAAAGCGTTCGGCAATGTCCTTTGCAGTATCGGCGGCCCTGCTAGGAAGCAAGCGCGTGTAACCAGACAAGCAATCGGTGATAGTGAGGAGCATGTCAAACCCCTGACTCTTGGGCAAGGGACCCACAAAGTCAAGAGCCACTTCCTTCATTGGTTCGTTTGGCACGCTCAGCCCATGAGATGTTCCTACCGCACCCGTAGTCCCTGCTTTGGTGCGTTGGCATACATCGCACGTCAAAACATAGGCATCGCACGAGGACCGCATGCGTGGCCAGAAAAAGGTCTGAGACAAATGATGGAAGGTCTTGCAAGATCCGAAGTGTCCCAGCGCGTTGTGGGCGTTGTGCAGTATGTCCTCCCAAAGTTGTGGCACCACAGGTACAACCATCCTACCCTCGAAATAAAGCACATTGTTGACTTGGGAGAAGCCTGGCAATGAGTCGAGGTTGCGCTTGACTTGCTGGCAGAATGGATCGCTCTCGTAGCCTTCAACAATACGGCCACTCAGCTGAGTGTCCACATCCATCTCGGAAACCGCTTGGACCGAGTCGGACTCCACTTGCGGAAAGGAGTAATGACTCATTGCGTCTGCAACGTTGTTCTCACCTCCAGGAATGTATGTGATGTCAAAGTCATAGTCGGCTAAACGTTTGACCCAGCGAGCTTGACGCTTCGACAGATTTTCCTGCGTTTTGAGGTACTTCAGCAATTCATGATCCGTGAGGACAGTGAAATGAACGCCCATTAAGTTGACTCGCCACTGACGCAAAGCGCCCACCACCGCTAACAGCTCCTGCTCATGAGTTGGATAGTTGGCCTCCACGCTGATGTATTGTCGAGACCAGTACGCAACCGGGTGTGCTTTCCGCCAATCTTGTCCTTGAAGCAAAACGGCGCCTATCCCAACATTGCTGGCATCGGTCATAACCCACAGCGGATCAGCAAGTTCCGTGTGGTCGATTGGCTTGAGGCATGGCAGCAAGGTGACAATGGCTTTGATTGCGTTGAAGCGTCGCTCTTGCTCAACACCCCACATGAGTCGGACATTTGCGTTCTTTGAAGTTAAGTCCAAGAGAGGCTTTGTATGTTGAGCAAGGCCATTGATAAACTTGCGCAGATACTGGACAAGGCCCAGGAACCCCCGGAGCTTGGTGACAGTCCATGGATGCGGCCACTCCACGATATGGTCAACTTTTGACTGATCCGCCGTGATCCTGTTCCGCGAGATGACATGCCCCAGGAAGTCACATGACGTCATGAAAAGTTCGGTCTTCTTCGGCAAGCAGTACAGATCAGCCCAACGCAGAGCTTCGAGCACCTCTCTGACATGAGTTTGATGTTCCTTGATGGTATTTGAGAATATGGTGATGTTGTTGAGGTAGACGAAGCAGCTTTTGCCAATGAGATTTGACAATGCTTCATTGACACGGCGTTGGTGCGTCGCTGGTGCGTTTGACAGGCCCATTGGCATGACGACCCATTCAAAGAGTCCCCAGGGGGTAGCCACCATGGTCTTTGGTATGTCTTCCTCGGCCATCTTCGTCTGAAAGAAGCTATTTGTCATGTCAATCTTGGACCAGAAACGCGCCTGGCTGAGACTGACAAGATCTTGTCCGGCAGTGGAAGCGGTGTGCGATCCGGGACTGTTGCTGCATTGAGGATCCGATAGTTGTTGACCCATCTTGGCATAATGGAAGGGTCCGTGTCCATTCCTTTCTTGGGGATGATGAAAGCCGGCAAAGAGTATTCAGACAATGATGGGCAAAGACGGCCGGCAGCGAGATGTTGATCCAGGAGACATCACCATGCTGTGCGCCAGCGCATTGGGGTGCCATAGGTTGGTTGTTGCGGAGTCTTCATGCCAGGTTTCAGCGCGATACGGTGACGAACTTTCGACTTGTACTGCGAGACAGGCGGTATGTCTGCCGGGAATCGATCCGAAAACTTGTTGCAAAATGCGGATTCAAGTGCTCGCAATCTAGACTCCTCCGCTTGCTGCTCTTTGAGATGGGCAAGACATGCCCGAATGCTCGCCCGGACCGCTCCCTCCAACCACTTCTCCTTCTCCGGTTCGTCCATCAGATCGATACGCTCCCCCGACAGCAATGGATCAGGGGCCAGCACTTGATGTTGTTTGCAGTCGACCAAGATATTGTGTCACTTCAGGAATGGATGGCCCAACACCACTCTCAACGACGTCAACGGCGCAATCTTCAGAACGACGTGATGGGTAGACCAGCGGCCGTTTGAGGTACAAAGTGGCACACACACAAATTCAGTGACTGGGTGCAAGACCTTATGGTTTTGGATTGCAACACTAACAGATGTGGGAACCTGCAGCTTCCTCTGTGTTAACCGTAGTTTGTCCACTTCCTTATCTGCAATGAAAGAAGCGGAAGCACCCATGTCAACTAGAGCTCGCAAGACAGGGCCATCATCTGTTGTGAGCTTCACAGAGAGGGAAATGGGTTCGCACCTCTCATCATCCGTGCCATTGTTGTATTTGTCATTGTCCAGGCAGTGTAGCCATTCGCCCTCGTCCTCAATATTGGCATCGGCATTGGTTATGGAGGCAAGTTGGTCTGGGGACATGGGTCCCTGTCACCAACCCGCTGGAACTTTACAAGCTGAAGTCGCCCAGTTGGTGCACCCATCACTCATGTGGCCGGCATTGATCTTCCGGCACTTGAAACAGCCCCTATTGCTCTTGAGAAAGGCACGTTCACGATCAGTCATCGGAGGCGGTCGGATTTCGGATGGCAAAGACGTTGACAACGATGTGCTTGTGCGTGGCGGCTTGATAGTGTTGGTCGTGGGCGGAGGGCGGCCAAATCGTGTCAAAGCCTGAGCTGTCGCCTTCACCGAAGCGCGCATCGCACTGATGACTTGCCAAATCCTCCTAGCTTCTGCGTCGAAGGTCTGGTAATTGAAGTCCGGCTGCGTAGGAGTAACATCGTCCTTCAGTATTGAGGCGTCCAGTTTGTCGGGCAACAACCCCGTGCCCTTGATCACGTCGGAGAGTTGAAGTTGCTGTGACAGCTCCTCGTCCATGTGAAGTAACAGCATACGGACAAACTGAGTATCGCTGACTAGGCTGACGCCAAGTTCCAGTTGAAGGTCGCGGGCAGTCGTTGCAAATTCGCGGTAATCACCCGTCTGTTGTAGGTCGTCAAGGCGTCGATAATGTTGCCACATGTAATCGGACGGCAACGTGCAAAGTGTCAAGTTGCATTGAAAGGTGCGGTACATCTTCTGGGTGTGCAAGGCTGAGTCGCTGGAATACCACACCTTCAACTCGGGGTCGAGGAGCAGCTGGCCGATTGTGTCGATCTTGTCCGCATCAGTGTTGATGTCCTTCTCTTTCTTGAAATAACGTTCATTGCAAGACCAGAACAGTCAAAGTCCGGACAGGGTGCGGTCGGCGTGGCAAAGGTAAGACGGCGCGTGTGATTTCCAGCGAGGGGGGGTGTCTTCCACCGGTCCGCTCATGATGTGCGGAACCGGCCGGCGGTCGTCGTCTGAGTCCGAGTCGGACAAAGCCGAAGTGGAATCGGTGTCGGAGGCTCCAGAGGCGGAGCTCTCGGAGTCGCTTGGCGGTAACGGCGTGAGCAGTGGTCCAGGTGTAACGAAGTCTCTAGCCAACCTGGCGGCAGCAGTGCAAGTGACGGCGGGAATAATGACGTGTCCTGATTGTTGTCAAAAAAAAATTGGAAGCACCGCGTGCAGCCGTGCTCCAGAATCGATAGACAGGATCAAAGTGGTAGTAATTGATGTCTAGAACCTCGGGTCAGTGACCTCTACAAAGAATACACATACTAGTGAAGGTTACCCACCTAGAACCTCGGGTCAGTGACCTGGCGGAAGCCAAGAGGTTCCAGGCGCGCGCAAGCTATATGTTCTAAGTCCCACATTCCATGGGCTTCCATAATCTCCTAACGGGCAAAGGCCTTATGGGCAGAGGCCCGGCCTTGCACTCTCCTCCTCCTGAACTAAACCCTCCCCTCCGTCCTCTTCTTCAACTCCCAGCGCCTGAGCGCCTCCGTCCCAACCAAGTTCTCGCGTGGCTCCATGGTGGCTTCGTGCTGCAGATAACCTTCCCACCAAACCCGGTAACACTTCTTGCCCCTTGCTTTCTCTTCCAGGATTTCTTGCACGACCCACTCTTCTTGACCATTGACTAGGACTGGCTTTGGTCTTGCGGGTTCTCGATTCGGAAAATTGACAGGATTGTTGGGTCGATAACGGCAAAGCTTGCTCACATGAAACGTAGGGTGCGATCGATCGTCCTCATTAAGCTGCAGTGTGTAGTTCGAGGTAGCGGCATTTGTGGCAATGACCTTGTACGGTCCTTCAAATCAATCGAAGAGCTTTGCTGACTTGCGATATTCAGTCTTGAAGCGAAGCCAACGGTCACGGGTGTCCACCATGACCAAGTCCCCCACCGCAATGTCCGGCTCTGGACGGCAATGTCGATTGACTTGCTCCGCTTGTCATACTTTGGCGGTGGCCAAAGCATCTCGAACCTCCACCAGCACAGCCTTCCGCTTGGAAATCAAGTCACTCGCTGCAGGTACATTGGGCAGGTCCGGGCGGTTGAGAGACGTTGGTAACAGGCGAGGCGAACGACCTAGCACCACTTCAAACGGCGACTTGTTTGTTGAGGCGTTGACACTTGCGTTAATGGTGAACTCGATATTGGCCAGGTGTCGGACCCAATCGTTCTGCTGACGGTTGACGACGGCTCGCAGTGCTTGGATGGCAGTCTTGTTGGTCCGCTCGCTGCGACCATCGGTCTCCGGATGAAACGACATGGACATGGAGAGCCGAGTACCCATCAGATTGTGATACGCCCGCCAGAAATGCGATGTGAATAGCTTGTCCCGATCTGAGACTAAGCAAGTCGGCGGTCCGAAGAAGCGGTGCCATCCCTCATGAAAGCGTTCGGCAATGTCCTTTGCAGTATCGGCGGCCCTGCTAGGAAGCAAGCGCGTGTAACCAGACAAGCAATCGGTGATAGTGAGGAGCATGTCAAACCCCTGACTCTTGGGCAAGGGACCCACAAAGTCAAGAGCCACTTCCTTCATTGGTTCGTTTGGCACGCTCAGCCCATGAGATGTTCCTACCGCACCCGTAGTCCCTGCTTTGGTGCGTTGGCATACATCGCACGTCAAAACATAGGCATCGCACGAGGACCGCATGCGTGGCCAGAAAAAGGTCTGAGACAAATGATGGAAGGTCTTGCAAGATCCGAAGTGTCCCAGCGCGTTGTGGGCGTTGTGCAGTATGTCCTCCCAAAGTTGTGGCACCACAGGTACAACCATCCTACCCTCGAAATAAAGCACATTGTTGACTTGGGAGAAGCCTGGCAATGAGTCGAGGTTGCGCTTGACTTGCTGGCAGAATGGATCGCTCTCGTAGCCTTCAACAATACGGCCACTCAGCTGAGTGTCCACATCCATCTCGGAAACCGCTTGGACCGAGTCGGACTCCACTTGCGGAAAGGAGTAATGACTCATTGCGTCTGCAACGTTGTTCTCACCTCCAGGAATGTATGTGATGTCAAAGTCATAGTCGGCTAAACGTTTGACCCAGCGAGCTTGACGCTTCGACAGATTTTCCTGCGTTTTGAGGTACTTCAGCAATTCATGATCCGTGAGGACAGTGAAATGAACGCCCATTAAGTTGACTCGCCACTGACGCAAAGCGCCCACCACCGCTAACAGCTCCTGCTCATGAGTTGGATAGTTGGCCTCCACGCTGATGTATTGTCGAGACCAGTACGCAACCGGGTGTGCTTTCCGCCAATCTTGTCCTTGAAGCAAAACGGCGCCTATCCCAACATTGCTGGCATCGGTCATAACCCACAGCGGATCAGCAAGTTCCGTGTGGTCGATTGGCTTGAGGCATGGCAGCAAGGTGACAATGGCTTTGATTGCGTTGAAGCGTCGCTCTTGCTCAACACCCCACATGAGTCGGACATTTGCGTTCTTTGAAGTTAAGTCCAAGAGAGGCTTTGTATGTTGAGCAAGGCCATTGATAAACTTGCGCAGATACTGGACAAGGCCCAGGAACCCCCGGAGCTTGGTGACAGTCCATGGATGCGGCCACTCCACGATATGGTCAACTTTTGACTGATCCGCTGTGATCCTGTTCCGCGAGATGACATGCCCCAGGAAGTCACACGACGTCATGAAAAGTTCGGTCTTCTTCGGCAAGCAGTACAGATCAGCCCAACGCAGAGCTTCGAGCACCTCTCTGACATGAGTTTGATGTTCCTTGATGGTATTTGAGAATATGGTGATGTTGTTGAGGTAGACGAAGCAGCTTTTGCCAATGAGATTTGACAATGCTTCATTGACACGGCGTTGGTGCGTCGCTGGTGCGTTTGACAGGCCCATTGGCATGACGACCCATTCAAAGAGTCCCCAGGGGGTAGCCACCATGGTCTTTGGTATGTCTTCCTCGGCCATCTTCGTCTGAAAGAAGCTATTTGTCATGTCAATCTTGGACCAGAAACGCGCCTGGCTGAGACTGACAAGATCTTGTCCGGCAGTGGAAGCGGTGTGCAATCCGGGACTGTTGCTGCATTGAGGATCCGATAGTTGTTGACCCATCTTGGCATAATGGAAGGGTCCGTGTCCATTCCTTTCTTGGGGATGATGAAAGCCGGCAAAGAGTATTCAGACAATGATGGGCAAAGACGGCCGGCAGCGAGATGTTGATCCAGGAGACATCACCATGCTGTGCGCCAGCGCATTGGGGTGCCATAGGTTGGTTGTTGCGGAGTCTTCATGCCAGGTTTCAGCGCGATACGGTGACGAACTTTCGACTTGTACTGCGAGACAGGCGGTATGTCTGCCGGGAATCGATCCGAAAACTTGTTGCAAAATGCGGATTCAAGTGCTCGCAATCTAGACTCCTCCGCTTGCTGCTCTTTGAGATGGGCAAGACATGCCCGAATGCTCGCCCGGACCGCTCCCTCCAACCACTTCTCCTTCTCCGGTTCGTCCATCAGATCGATACGCTCCCCCGACAGCAATGGATCAGGGGCCAGCACTTGATGTTGTTTGCAGTCGACCAAGATATTGTGTCACTTCAGGAATGGATGGCCCAACACCACTCTCAACGACGTCAACGGCGCAATCTTCAGAACGACGTGATGGGTAGACCAGCGGCCGTTTGAGGTACAAAGTGGCACACACACAAATTCAGTGACTGGGTGCAAGACCTTATGGTTTTGGATTGCAACACTAACAGATGTGGGAACCTGCAGCTTCCTCCGTGTTAACCGTAGTTTGTCCACTTCCTTATCTGCAATGAAAGAAGCGGAAGCACCCATGTCAACTAGAGCTCGCAAGACAGGGCCATCATCTGTTGTGAGCTTCACAGAGAGGGAAATGGGTTCGCACCTCTCATCATCCGTGCCATTGTTGTATTCGTCATTGTCCAGGCAGTGTAGCCATTCGCCCTCGTCCTCAATATTGGCATCGGCATTGGTTATGGAGGCAAGTTGGTCTGGGGACACGGGTCCCTGTCACCAACCCGCTGGAACTTTACAAGCTGAAGTCGCCCAGTTGGTGCACCCATCACTCATGTGGCCGGCATTGATCTTCCGGCACTTGAAACAGCCCCTATTGCTCTTGAGAAAGGCACGTTCACGATCAGTCATCGGAGGCGGTCGGATTTCGGATGGCAAAGACGTTGACAACGATGTGCTTGTGCGTGGCGGCTTGATAGTGTTGGTCGTGGGCGGAGGGCGGCCAAATCGTGTCAAAGCCTGAGCTGTCGCCTTCACCGAAGCGCGCATCGCACTGATGACTTGCCAAATCCTCCTAGCTTCTGCGTCGAAGGTCTGGTAATTGAAGTCCGGCTGCGTAGGAGTAACATCGTCCTTCAGTATTGAGGCGTCCAGTTTGTCGGGCAACAACCCCGTGCCCTTGATCACGTCGGAGAGTTGAAGTTGCTGTGACAGCTCCTCGTCCATGTGAAGTAACAGCATACGGACAAACTGAGTATTGCTGACTAGGCTGACGCCAAGTTCCAGTTGAAGGTCGCGGGCAGTCGTTGCAAATTCGCGGTAATCACCCGTCTGTTGTAGGTCGTCAAGGCGTCGATAATGTTGCCACATGTAATCGGACGGCAACGTGCAAAGTGTCAAGTTGCATTGAAAGGTGCGGTACATCTTCTGGGTGTGCAAGGCTGAGTCGCTGGAATACCACACCTTCAACTCGGGGTCGAGGAGCAGCTGGCCGATTGTGTCGATCTTGTCCGCATCAGTGTTGATGTCCTTCTCTTTCTTGAAATAACGTTCATTGCAAGACCAGAACAGTCAAAGTCCGGACAGGGTGCGGTCGGCGTGGCAAAGGTAAGACGGCGCGTGTGATTTCCAGCGAGGGGGGGTGTCTTCCACCGGTCCGCTCATGATGTGCGGAACCGGCCGGCGGTCGTCGTCTGAGTCCGAGTCGGACAAAGCCGAAGTGGAATCGGTGTCGGAGGCTCCAGAGGCGGAGCTCTCGGAGTCGCTTGGCGGTAACGGCGTGAGCAGTGGTCCAGGTGTAGCGAAGTCTCTAGCCAACCTGGCGGCAGCAGTGCAAGTGACGGCGGGAATAATGACGTGTCCTGATTGTTGTCAAAAAAAAATTGGAAGCACCGCGTGCAGCCGTGCTCCAGAATCGATAGACAGGATCAAAGTGGTAGTAATTGATGTCTAGAACCTCGGGTCAGTGACCTCTACAAAGAATACACATACTAGTGAAGGTTACCCACCTAGAACCTCGGGTCAGTGACCTGGCGGAAGCCAAGAGGTTCCAGGCGCGCGCAAGCTATATGTTCTAAGTCCCACATTCCATGGGCTTCCATAATCTCCTAACGGGCAAAGGCCTTATGGGCAGAGGCCCGGCCTTGCACTCTCCTCCTCCTGAACTAAACCCTCCCCTCCGTCCTCTTCTTCAACTCCCAGCGCCTGAGCGCCTCCGTCCCAACCAGGTTCTCGCGTGGCTCCATGGTGGCTTCGTGCTGCAGATAACCTTCCCACCAAACCCGGTAACACTTCTTGCCCCTTGCTTTCTCTTCCAGGATTTCTTGCACGACCCACTCTTCTTGACCATTGACTAGGACTGGCTTTGGTCTTGCGGGTTCTCGATTCGGAAAATTGACAGGATTGTTGGGTCGATAACGGCAAAGCTTGCTCACATGAAACGTAGGGTGCGATCGATCGTCCTCATTAAGCTGCAGTGTGTAGTTCGAGGTAGCGGCATTTGTGGCAATGACCTTGTACGGTCCTTCAAATCAATCGAAGAGCTTTGCTGACTTGCGATATTCAGTCTTGAAGCGAAGCCAACGGTCACGGGTGTCCACCATGACCAAGTCCCCCACCGCAATGTCCGGCTCTGGACGGCAATGTCGATTGACTTGCTCCGCTTGTCATACTTTGGCGGTGGCCAAAGCATCTCGAACCTCCACCAGCACAGCCTTCCGCTTGGAAATCAAGTCACTCGCTGCAGGTACATTGGGCAGGTCCGGGCGGTTGAGAGACGTTGGTAACAGGCGAGGCGAACGACCTAGCACCACTTCAAACGGCGACTTGTTTGTTGAGGCGTTGACACTTGCGTTAATGGTGAACTCGATATTGGCCAGGTGTCGGACCCAATCGTTCTGCTGACGGTTGACGACGGCTCGCAGTGCTTGGATGGCAGTCTTGTTGGTCCGCTCGCTGCGACCATCGGTCTCCGGATGAAACGACATGGACATGGAGAGCCGAGTACCCATCAGATTGTGATACGCCCGCCAGAAATGCGATGTGAATAGCTTGTCCCGATCTGAGACTAAGCAAGTCGGCGGTCCGAAGAAGCGGTGCCATCCCTCATGAAAGCGTTCGGCAATGTCCTTTGCAGTATCGGCGGCCCTGCTAGGAAGCAAGCGCGTGTAACCAGACAAGCAATCGGTGATAGTGAGGAGCATGTCAAACCCCTGACTCTTGGGCAAGGGACCCACAAAGTCAAGAGCCACTTCCTTCATTGGTTCGTTTGGCACGCTCAGCCCATGAGATGTTCCTACCGCACCCGTAGTCCCTGCTTTGGTGCGTTGGCATACATCGCACGTCAAAACATAGGCATCGCACGAGGACCGCATGCGTGGCCAGAAAAAGGTCTGAGACAAATGATGGAAGGTCTTGCAAGATCCGAAGTGTCCCAGCGCGTTGTGGGCGTTGTGCAGTATGTCCTCCCAAAGTTGTGGCACCACAGGTACAACCATCCTACCCTCGAAATAAAGCACATTGTTGACTTGGGAGAAGCCTGGCAATGAGTCGAGGTTGCGCTTGACTTGCTGGCAGAATGGATCGCTCTCGTAGCCTTCAACAATACGGCCACTCAGCTGAGTGTCCACATCCATCTCGGAAACCGCTTGGACCGAGTCGGACTCCACTTGCGGAAAGGAGTAATGACTCATTGCGTCTGCAACGTTGTTCTCACCTCCAGGAATGTATGTGATGTCAAAGTCATAGTCGGCTAAACGTTTGACCCAGCGAGCTTGACGCTTCGACAGATTTTCCTGCGTTTTGAGGTACTTCAGCAATTCATGATCCGTGAGGACAGTGAAATGAACGCCCATTAAGTTGACTCGCCACTGACGCAAAGCGCCCACCACCGCTAACAGCTCCTGCTCATGAGTTGGATAGTTGGCCTCCACGCTGATGTATTGTCGAGACCAGTACGCAACCGGGTGTGCTTTCCGCCAATCTTGTCCTTGAAGCAAAACGGCGCCTATCCCAACATTGCTGGCATCGGTCATAACCCACAGCGGATCAGCAAGTTCCGTGTGGTCGATTGGCTTGAGGCATGGCAGCAAGGTGACAATGGCTTTGATTGCGTTGAAGCGTCGCTCTTGCTCAACACCCCACATGAGTCGGACATTTGCGTTCTTTGAAGTTAAGTCCAAGAGAGGCTTTGTATGTTGAGCAAGGCCATTGATAAACTTGCGCAGATACTGGACAAGGCCCAGGAACCCCCGGAGCTTGGTGACAGTCCATGGATGCGGCCACTCCACGATATGGTCAACTTTTGACTGATCCGCCGTGATCCTGTTCCGCGAGATGACATGCCCCAGGAAGTCACACGACGTCATGAAAAGTTCGGTCTTCTTCGGCAAGCAGTACAGATCAGCCCAACGCAGAGCTTCGAGCACCTCTCTGACATGAGTTTGATGTTCCTTGATGGTATTTGAGAATATGGTGATGTTGTTGAGGTAGACGAAGCAGCTTTTGCCAATGAGATTTGACAATGCTTCATTGACACGGCGTTGGTGCGTCGCTGGTGCGTTTGACAGGCCCATTGGCATGACGACCCATTCAAAGAGTCCCCAGGGGGTAGCCACCATGGTCTTTGGTATGTCTTCCTCGGCCATCTTCGTCTGAAAGAAGCTATTTGTCATGTCAATCTTGGACCAGAAACGCGCCTGGCTGAGACTGACAAGATCTTGTCCGGCAGTGGAAGCGGTGTGCGATCCGGGACTGTTGCTGCATTGAGGATCCGATAGTTGTTGACCCATCTTGGCATAATGGAAGGGTCCGTGTCCATTCCTTTCTTGGGGATGATGAAAGCCGGCAAAGAGTATTCAGACAATGATGGGCAAAGACGGCCGGCAGCGAGATGTTGATCCAGGAGACATCACCATGCTGTGCGCCAGCGCATTGGGGTGCCATAGGTTGGTTGTTGCGGAGTCTTCATGCCAGGTTTCAGCGCGATACGGTGACGAACTTTCGACTTGTACTGCGAGACAGGCGGTATGTCTGCCGGGAATCGATCCGAAAACTTGTTGCAAAATGCGGATTCAAGTGCTCGCAATCTAGACTCCTCCGCTTGCTGCTCTTTGAGATGGGCAAGACATGCCCGAATGCTCGCCCGGACCGCTCCCTCCAACCACTTCTCCTTCTCCGGTTCGTCCATCAGATCGATACGCTCCCCCGACAGCAATGGATCAGGGGCCAGCACTTGATGTTGTTTGCAGTCGACCAAGATATTGTGTCACTTCAGGAATGGATGGCCCAACACCACTCTCAACGACGTCAACGGCGCAATCTTCAGAACGACGTGATGGGTAGACCAGCGGCCGTTTGAGGTACAAAGTGGCACACACACAAATTCAGTGACTGGGTGCAAGACCTTATGGTTTTGGATTGCAACACTAACAGATGTGGGAACCTGCAGCTTCCTCCGTGTTAACCGTAGTTTGTCCACTTCCTTATCTGCAATGAAAGAAGCGGAAGCACCCATGTCAACTAGAGCTCGCAAGACAGGGCCATCATCTGTTGTGAGCTTCACAGAGAGGGAAATGGGTTCGCACCTCTCATCATCCGTGCCATTGTTGTATTTGTCATTGTCCAGGCAGTGTAGCCATTCGCCCTCGTCCTCAATATTGGCATCGGCATTGGTTATGGAGGCAAGTTGGTCTGGGGACATGGGTCCCTGTCACCAACCCGCTGGAACTTTACAAGCTGAAGTCGCCCAGTTGGTGCACCCATCACTCATGTGGCCGGCATTGATCTTCCGGCACTTGAAACAGCCCCTATTGCTCTTGAGAAAGGCACGTTCACGATCAGTCATCGGAGGCGGTCGGATTTCGGATGGCAAAGACGTTGACAACGATGTGCTTGTGCGTGGCGGCTTGATAGTGTTGGTCGTGGGCGGAGGGCGGCCAAATCGTGTCAAAGCCTGAGCTGTCGCCTTCACCGAAGCGCGCATCGCACTGATGACTTGCCAAATCCTCCTAGCTTCTGCGTCGAAGGTCTGGTAATTGAAGTCCGGCTGCGTAGGAGTAACATCGTCCTTCAGTATTGAGGCGTCCAGTTTGTCGGGCAACAACCCCGTGCCCTTGATCACGTCGGAGAGTTGAAGTTGCTGTGACAGCTCCTCGTCCATGTGAAGTAACAGCATACGGACAAACTGAGTATCGCTGACTAGGCTGACGCCAAGTTCCAGTTGAAGGTCGCGGGCAGTCGTTGCAAATTCGCGGTAATCACCCGTCTGTTGTAGGTCGTCAAGGCGTCGATAATGTTGCCACATGTAATCGGACGGCAACGTGCAAAGTGTCAAGTTGCATTGAAAGGTGCGGTACATCTTCTGGGTGTGCAAGGCTGAGTCGCTGGAATACCACACCTTCAACTCGGGGTCGAGGAGCAGCTGGCCGATTGTGTCGATCTTGTCCGCATCAGTGTTGATGTCCTTCTCTTTCTTGAAATAACGTTCATTGCAAGACCAGAACAGTCAAAGTCCGGACAGGGTGCGGTCGGCGTGGCAAAGGTAAGACGGCGCGTGTGATTTCCAGCGAGGGGGGGTGTCTTCCACCGGTCCGCTCATGATGTGCGGAACCGGCCGGCGGTCGTCGTCTGAGTCCGAGTCGGACAAAGCCGAAGTGGAATCGGTGTCGGAGGCTCCAGAGGCGGAGCTCTCGGAGTCGCTTGGCGGTAACGGTGTGAGCAGTGGTCCAGGTGTAGCGAAGTCTCTAGCCAACCTGGCGGCAGCAGTGCAAGTGACGGCGGGAATAATGACGTGTCCTGATTGTTGTCAAAAAAAAATTGGAAGCACCGCGTGCAGCCGTGCTCCAGAATCGATAGACAGGATCAAAGTGGTAGTAATTGATGTCTAGAACCTCGGGTCAGTGACCTCTACAAAGAATACACATACTAGTGAAGGTTACCCACCTAGAACCTCGGGTCAGTGACCTGGCGGAAGCCAAGAGGTTCCAGGCGCGTGCAAGCTATATGTTCTAAGTCCCACATTCCATGGGCTTCCATAATCTCCTAACGGGCAAAGGCCTTATGGGCAGAGGCCCGGCCTTGCACTCTCCTCCTCCTGAACTAAACCCTCCCCTCCGTCCTCTTCTTCAACTCCCAGCGCCTGAGCGCCTCCGTCCCAACCAAGTTCTCGCGTGGCTCCATGGTGGCTTCGTGCTGCAGATAACCTTCCCACCAAACCCGGTAACACTTCTTGCCCCTTGCTTTCTCTTCCAGGATTTCTTGCACGACCCACTCTTCTTGACCATTGACTAGGACTGGCTTTGGTCTTGCGGGTTCTCGATTCGGAAAATTGACAGGATTGTTGGGTCGATAACGGCAAAGCTTGCTCACATGAAACGTAGGGTGCGATCGATCGTCCTCATTAAGCTGCAGTGTGTAGTTCGAGGTAGCGGCATTTGTGGCAATGACCTTGTACGGTCCTTCAAATCAATCGAAGAGCTTTGCTGACTTGCGATATTCAGTCTTGAAGCGAAGCCAACGGTCACGGGTGTCCACCATGACCAAGTCCCCCACCGCAATGTCCGGCTCTGGACGGCAATGTCGATTGACTTGCTCCGCTTGTCATACTTTGGCGGTGGCCAAAGCATCTCGAACCTCCACCAGCACAGCCTTCCGCTTGGAAATCAAGTCACTTGCTGCAGGTACATTGGGCAGGTCCGGGCGGTTGAGAGACGTTGGTAACAGGCGAGGCGAACGACCTAGCACCACTTCAAACGGCGACTTGTTTGTTGAGGCGTTGACACTTGCGTTAATGGTGAACTCGATATTGGCCAGGTGTCGGACCCAATCGTTCTGCTGACGGTTGACGACGGCTCGCAGTGCTTGGATGGCAGTCTTGTTGGTCCGCTCGCTGCGACCATCGGTCTCCGGATGAAACGACATGGACATGGAGAGCCGAGTACCCATCAGATTGTGATACGCCCGCCAGAAATGCGATGTGAATAGCTTGTCCCGATCTGAGACTAAGCAAGTCGGCGGTCCGAAGAAGCGGTGCCATCCCTCATGAAAGCGTTCGGCAATGTCCTTTGCAGTATCGGCGGCCCTGCTAGGAAGCAAGCGCGTGTAACCAGACAAGCAATCGGTGATAGTGAGGAGCATGTCAAACCCCTGACTCTTGGGCAAGGGACCCACAAAGTCAAGAGCCACTTCCTTCATTGGTTCGTTTGGCACGCTCAGCCCATGAGATGTTCCTACCGCACCCGTAGTCCCTGCTTTGGTGCGTTGGCATACATCGCACGTCAAAACATAGGCATCGCACGAGGACCGCATGCGTGGCCAGAAAAAGGTCTGAGACAAATGATGGAAGGTCTTGCAAGATCCGAAGTGTCCCAGCGCGTTGTGGGCGTTGTGCAGTATGTCCTCCCAAAGTTGTGGCACCACAGGTACAACCATCCTACCCTCGAAATAAAGCACATTGTTGACTTGGGAGAAGCCTGGCAATGAGTCGAGGTTGCGCTTGACTTGCTGGCAGAATGGATCGCTCTCGTAGCCTTCAACAATACGGCCACTCAGCTGAGTGTCCACATCCATCTCGGAAACCGCTTGGACCGAGTCGGACTCCACTTGCGGAAAGGAGTAATGACTCATTGCGTCTGCAACGTTGTTCTCACCTCCAGGAATGTATGTGATGTCAAAGTCATAGTCGGCTAAACGTTTGACCCAGCGAGCTTGACGCTTCGACAGATTTTCCTGCGTTTTGAGGTACTTCAGCAATTCATGATCCGTGAGGACAGTGAAATGAACGCCCATTAAGTTGACTCGCCACTGACGCAAAGCGCCCACCACCGCTAACAGCTCCTGCTCATGAGTTGGATAGTTGGCCTCCACGCTGATGTATTGTCGAGACCAGTACGCAACCGGGTGTGCTTTCCGCCAATCTTGTCCTTGAAGCAAAACGGCGCCTATCCCAACATTGCTGGCATCGGTCATAACCCACAGCGGATCAGCAAGTTCCGTGTGGTCGATTGGCTTGAGGCATGGCAGCAAGGTGACAATGGCTTTGATTGCGTTGAAGCGTCGCTCTTGCTCAACACCCCACATGAGTCGGACATTTGCGTTCTTTGAAGTTAAGTCCAAGAGAGGCTTTGTATGTTGAGCAAGGCCATTGATAAACTTGCGCAGATACTGGACAAGGCCCAGGAACCCCCGGAGCTTGGTGACAGTCCATGGATGCGGCCACTCCACGATATGGTCAACTTTTGACTGATCCGCCGTGATCCTGTTCCGCGAGATGACATGCCCCAGGAAGTCACATGACGTCATGAAAAGTTCGGTCTTCTTCGGCAAGCAGTACAGATCAGCCCAACGCAGAGCTTCGAGCACCTCTCTGACATGAGTTTGATGTTCCTTGATGGTATTTGAGAATATGGTGATGTTGTTGAGGTAGACGAAGCAGCTTTTGCCAATGAGATTTGACAATGCTTCATTGACACGGCGTTGGTGCGTCGCTGGTGCGTTTGACAGGCCCATTGGCATGACGACCCATTCAAAGAGTCCCCAGGGGGTAGCCACCATGGTCTTTGGTATGTCTTCCTCGGCCATCTTCGTCTGAAAGAAGCTATTTGTCATGTCAATCTTGGACCAGAAACGCGCCTGGCTGAGACTGACAAGATCTTGTCCGGCAGTGGAAGCGGTGTGCGATCCGGGACTGTTGCTGCATTGAGGATCCGATAGTTGTTGACCCATCTTGGCATAATGGAAGGGTCCGTGTCCATTCCTTTCTTGGGGATGATGAAAGCCGGCAAAGAGTATTCAGACAATGATGGGCAAAGACGGCCGGCAGCGAGATGTTGATCCAGGAGACATCACCATGCTGTGCGCCAGCGCATTGGGGTGCCATAGGTTGGTTGTTGCGGAGTCTTCATGCCAGGTTTCAGCGCGATACGGTGACGAACTTTCGACTTGTACTGCGAGACAGGCGGTATGTCTGCCGGGAATCGATCCGAAAACTTGTTGCAAAATGCGGATTCAAGTGCTCGCAATCTAGACTCCTCCGCTTGCTGCTCTTTGAGATGGGCAAGACATGCCCGAATGCTCGCCCGGACCGCTCCCTCCAACCACTTCTCCTTCTCCGGTTCGTCCATCAGATCGATACGCTCCCCCGACAGCAATGGATCAGGGGCCAGCACTTGATGTTGTTTGCAGTCGACCAAGATATTGTGTCACTTCAGGAATGGATGGCCCAACACCACTCTCAACGACGTCAACGGCGCAATCTTCAGAACGACGTGATGGGTAGACCAGCGGCCGTTTGAGGTACAAAGTGGCACACACACAAATTCAGTGACTGGGTGCAAGACCTTATGGTTTTGGATTGCAACACTAACAGATGTGGGAACCTGCAGCTTCCTCTGTGTTAACCGTAGTTTGTCCACTTCCTTATCTGCAATGAAAGAAGCGGAAGCACCCATGTCAACTAGAGCTCGCAAGACAGGGCCATCATCTGTTGTGAGCTTCACAGAGAGGGAAATGGGTTCGCACCTCTCATCATCCGTGCCATTGTTGTATTTGTCATTGTCCAGGCAGTGTAGCCATTCGCCCTCGTCCTCAATATTGGCATCGGCATTGGTTATGGAGGCAAGTTGGTCTGGGGACATGGGTCCCTGTCACCAACCCGCTGGAACTTTACAAGCTGAAGTCGCCCAGTTGGTGCACCCATCACTCATGTGGCCGGCATTGATCTTCCGGCACTTGAAACAGCCCCTATTGCTCTTGAGAAAGGCACGTTCACGATCAGTCATCGGAGGCGGTCGGATTTCGGATGGCAAAGACGTTGACAACGATGTGCTTGTGCGTGGCGGCTTGATAGTGTTGGTCGTGGGCGGAGGGCGGCCAAATCGTGTCAAAGCCTGAGCTGTCGCCTTCACCGAAGCGCGCATCGCACTGATGACTTGCCAAATCCTCCTAGCTTCTGCGTCAAAGGTCTGGTAATTGAAGTCCGGCTGCGTAGGAGTAACATCGTCCTTCAGTATTGAGGCGTCCAGTTTGTCGGGCAACAACCCCGTGCCCTTGATCACGTCGGAGAGTTGAAGTTGCTGTGACAGCTCCTCGTCCATGTGAAGTAACAGCATACGGACAAACTGAGTATCGCTGACTAGGCTGACGCCAAGTTCCAGTTGAAGGTCGCGGGCAGTCGTTGCAAATTCGCGGTAATCACCCGTCTGTTGTAGGTCGTCAAGGCGTCGATAATGTTGCCACATGTAATCGGACGGCAACGTGCAAAGTGTCAAGTTGCATTGAAAGGTGCGGTACATCTTCTGGGTGTGCAAGGCTGAGTCGCTGGAATACCACACCTTCAACTCGGGGTCGAGGAGCAGCTGGCCAATTGTGTCGATCTTGTCCGCATCAGTGTTGATGTCCTTCTCTTTCTTGAAATAACGTTCATTGCAAGACCAGAACAGTCAAAGTCCGGACAGGGTGCGGTCGGCGTGGCAAAGGTAAGACGGCGCGTGTGATTTCCAGCGAGGGGGGGTGTCTTCCACCGGTCCGCTCATGATGTGCGGAACCGGCCGGCGGTCGTCGTCTGAGTCCGAGTCGGACAAAGCCGAAGTGGAATCGGTGTCGGAGGCTCCAGAGGCGGAGCTCTCGGAGTCGCTTGGCGGTAACGGCGTGAGCAGTGGTCCAGGTGTAGCGAAGTCTCTAGCCAACCTGGCGGCAGCAGTGCAAGTGACGGCGGGAATAATGACGTGTCCTGATTGTTGTCAAAAAAAAATTGGAAGCACCGCATGCAGCCGTGCTCCAGAATCGATAGACAGGATCAAAGTGGTAGTAATTGATGTCTAGAACCTCGGGTCAGTGACCTCTACAAAGAATACACATACTAGTGAAGGTTACCCACCTAGAACCTCGGGTCAGTGATCTGGCGGAAGCCAAGAGGTTCCAGGCGCGCGCGAGCTATATGTTCTAAGTCCCACATTCCATGGGCTTCCA
The DNA here is from genome assembly GCA_022702645.1 of Microbotryum intermedium. Taxonomy (NCBI): domain Eukaryota; kingdom Fungi; phylum Basidiomycota; class Microbotryomycetes; order Microbotryales; family Microbotryaceae; genus Microbotryum; species Microbotryum intermedium. The sequence continues at coordinate 292,646 of JAHWDX010000023.1, read as the reverse complement.
TAATCTCCTAATGGGCAAAGGCCTTATGGGCAGAGGCCCGGCCTTGCAAGTGCGGTGGCAAACAGCGAGAGTTGATCGGTGGCATTGCCAGTTCCCAAGCGCAAGTTAAGGGGTGCCACCAGACTCAAGAGGAAAAAGGCGGACTCAGCTTTCACAACACGGCTGTCGATGATGTCAATCTTGGCCCCAAATTCCAAAAGACATCGCAGGGTGTGACCACTTGGTGTTGTCCACAGCAAGATGTTCTTGACTTGCATGATCCGTGGCTCTGTGCATGAAGCAGAAGGGATTCCATCAGCCAGCTTCTGTTCTTCAAGCAAGGAAACCGTGCCAACTTCAACAAAGTGCTTGGGCCCTTCCTTGGACTTGACACCCGCAGTGGCTGCAAGCAAGGCTTGGGGGGCTGGCATCAGGGACGACAATTGGCAACTGAATTCGATTTGAACATGCAGGCAGCATGCAACTGTCACCAACCTTAACAGGGCTAGGGCCTCGAGGTAATGGCAAGTCGCAAATCTCATCATGTGCCAGGAGGTCAAGGGGCAAGGACAGGCACTCGACTAAGAGAGCTCGGAATGAACTCACTTAATTTTCATGTGAGCAACCAAGAGCCTCCAAACATGAGGGAGCTGCAAGAGGATGTACTTGTTGGTCATCAGACTCCAACTTGAAGACATTGTCTGCCTCGCAACCACTTGGACCAATGTCAAAAAACTGTGCAATCAAGGCTACAGCGACTTGGTTGGGGGAGACCCTGGAGTTTGTGCAGTCATCAGCAAAGTGACCACCAAGGCCGCAATTGTAGCACTGAAGAGTAGAGGGGGAAAGGACCACCCCCTCGATGTCGTAATTGAGATTGAGACATTGGCAACGTCATGAAGTGAAATGGGCCAAAAGGAGACGGCACAATGTGTCAAGAAGCAATGATGCGGCGCAGAGCAGGCTGGGAGGAGTTGACAGCAAGCTGGAAGATAGTGGTGGTCAGACTTCGAGCGGTAAGGTGAGTTGATGACCAGATCAACACCCAGAAGAGCACAACAAGAGCTCAATGTGAGGTGGGATGTGGAGTTGAATACATGACTTGAATGCGAGGTGAAAGCATGAGGCGCTGCTCACAACTGTCAGATTTCAGATATCCACTCTTGACTCCTTAGTAACTCGCCTCCTGTTCCTCTCTTCATGCGCTCTCGCAACCCCTCTTCTATTCCTCCACTCAACCTTTGGCCTATACACGGTCTGGTGGGCCTTTTTCGCCCCGTGTGCCCTCTAACACTTTGAGAGCATTCCCTTTCCTTCTTGCTGCTCACTTACACTTTCTCGATCATCCGACAAACCCACAATCAACCTTTCTCTGATTGTGCACTTGGGAGAGTCTTCAGTCTCACAGTTATGACCTATATAATATGCCCCCTAAATCTTAGATTGTGTGGCAAAAAAAAACGTGGCTCTAGTTTTTTCGTAAGATAAAAGGGGGAACAGGAAATTGGGGGCAATATGATGAACAAGTTCTACAAAAAAAACCGTGGCTTTTGTATATGTCTCCTTTCTTTCTAGGTGCTCCCCGGTTTTCATGTATCTTTGCTCCCAATCTTGGGATATGAAGCAGCAGGCAGGTTCACCGTCCATTCCCAATGTTTGACAACATCTTGCTGGTCTTCGCGATGCTCAACAAGGCGCCCAAGATCAGATCCGTTGTTCTCAGGAGTCTCATGCTTGCTACGCCAACCTTTGTTGCGCTCCCACGCCTCCTCTTGTGCTCGGTCAATAGGTCATGCTCAACCAACGCAACATTCGCACCACTGAAAGGCACGAGATCGCTCTCGAGCCTCACTGATGCCGAGTCCAAACAGAAAGGATCAAATGGTGTAATTCGCAGGCGAAGAAAGACTACTGAAAGGACTAAGGTCAAGAGGTGCCCATGGCGCCACGCGCAAGTAAAGCTTGAGTCCGCTGAGGTTGGCTCGAGGCCGTCATGAGGCATAAGCGGAGCGGCACCTTACAACCACTTGGCCTTCCTCAAAGCTTGGACCCTTCGCCATCAAGCGCATCATCAACAATGTCGCTTACAAGTTGGACCTTCCTTCGACAATGCACATCCATCCCGTCTTTCATGTCTTGCTCCTCGAACCCTACCGCCTTCTTGTCAGCAACTGTCAGGGACGGGGTTGCTGAGCCGTAGGTAGCAGGCGATAGCGAAGATGACGGGACGAGATGCGGGATTGAGGTAGTTGTTCTCGCAAGAACAAGGGCAGTGGCCGAGGGGACCGGAGGTTAACTTGGGGAGTTGACTATGAGATCAAGATTGCAGAAGAAAGACAAGAGTGATTTCTACCCAGAAGCCCTATTTGTAGTCGCAGGAAAAGTCCATGGAAAGCGATAGAAACTCATGGAAGCAAGTCAAAGCCAAAGGAAGCGATTGAGGTGCAAAATCATAGAAGCAACTGGAAGCTCCTAGAAAGTTCCCGGCGCTGAGTAAGCATGGTGCGCAGTGGCGCTGCGCTCAAACCTCGGACTGCTGATTTGTGACATCAACCTGGGCCGCTGCCGCCCGACCTCATTGACGGCAAGGAAGCCTTTGTTGTCGAAAAGATCCTTGACTCTCGCGTTTGCCATGGCTCTCTTCAATACTTTGTTGATTGGACTAGCTATGGGCCTCAGGATGGGGAGTGGGTCGCTGCATCCAACTTCGATGACAATGACTATCTTGTCCTTGACTTTCATCGCTCGAAACCTCGTAAGCCTGGCGCCGATTGTATTCAACATCTCGCCAAGCTCGACGCTTAACCTGGGTGTACTGTCATGAATGGGATTCCGCCAATCTCAAGTTCGGACTTTGCGCGCTTTCGCGCGCCTTCGGCTCCGCCCGCGGCCCCTGCACCGCTCGTCCCGCGTTGTGCTGTGCCCTCTTTCCCTCTTCCTGCGTTGTGCTGTGTCCTCTTTCCCTTCTTGTCCTGCCCTATCATTCTCGGCCTCCGGCACATCAAGCACCGCCTCCTCAAGCCGCTACTGGTTCCACCGCCTCCTCTGAGGTAGCTTCCCCAGTTCCGTAGCTTGCTCCTCTCTTTCCTTTTGGCAACTTGAATCTCATCAAAGGTCACATCCTCAGACAAAAAGCCATTCAGGCAGATTCAGGCTCCCCAAAAATCCATTCAGGCGCGGCAGCTGCGCGTTCTAGCGCGCTCGGACCACCTGGGACCGGATTGACGAAAACCGCGGACTTTGGAACGCTACAGCTTCACCCGCAGCCCATGAAAGTTCTTGCCAATTGGTACATAGCATTCTTTCAACTAGAGTAAAAATAGGGTCCCTCAGTTTTGACTGAATGTTCCTGGTTGCCACATTCTAGCAGTCCACCCCAAAATGGCCCTGAAATTTGGGAGGGCAACTGGGCCAGGCGCGCAGATAACTCGTAAGCCCCTCCTCCCAGAGCGAGGGCTTAGTTGACCTTACATCAAATCCTTCAAACATGACTCTTGACACAGATATAGGCAGTCACACCAAATGATGGCATCTATATTCTTTTGTTGGGGTGAAAGCTTTCAGAATGCAATTCATGTGCGCATGTTAGAACGAACGCTATCAAGACAGATACTTTGCCGTGAACCAAAGTCACGGCCTTACAAGAGTAGATTGATCACGTCAGAAAACAGCGGCGGAAGACGAGGAAGAACGAGCGCTTGGTGACTGAAGCCACAGCGCCGCTTTGACGATGTCGGTCCATTATGATCTTCGAGCTAACCCAGCGTCACATATGCATGGATCCCTGCAAAGAAGGTGCACATAGATGATATAGGTCAGGGACCATTGGCTACTCGGCGCGCTCGGTAAGGGGTTGAGAACTGGGGACAATGAGGATCGGGATGCGGGCTACTCGAAGGGCTGCGGCCCGACAGAAGCAGTCAAGGTCGATAAAAGTCGACATCAGGAGATAGTCGAGGGTCGAGGGTCGAGACTGGTCGTGACCCAGCCTGAATCGCACGATGCACACCAGTGCCACTTCGGGGACGGGAGCCCAGTGGAGCCCAGTGCTTCATGCTGCAAAGAAAGCCCGAGGCAAACCTCACCGAGCGCCGCAGTAGGGCGTGATAATGTTGGTATAAGTGAGCACTACGGTGGCAGTCGTGCGTGTCGGTAGGCTTGTGATGCTAACACTGGTGAAGTGTACAGGAGGGCAATATCGACGAGGGGAGCTGCTGAGACTCAGACTAGCGAGAGCAGCGAGCCAATCGGCACGGCGAGTGAGACCCAAGGAACAAGAACCATGAGCCGAATCAATGAGACGTGCTCGGAAGAGCTCTGAGTCTCTCTGAGCCAGTCTGGGGAGGTCTGGGCGTTTGCTGGACGAAGAAGAATAGCATACCACTAGCACACGAGCGCGACCGGGAGGTAGCAAATAGGAACGGAGGTCGAAGCCGCTGGTTCTCGCTCAGTCAGGCATAACGCAGGCAAGGTTGCAGGCTGCGAGCCCTGCAGCGCCGTCAGGAACCTTCGGGCTTGTCTGGGCTCGTTGCGTCAACCCATCCATCGTTTCGGCGCGAACGTCAAGGTCGTCACTCGGCCCACTCCTGCTTCACGGCTAACAAGACCGCACCTGGGTGATTGATGGCGCGGCAGCGGTCCAATTCGGTGAAGGAAGCTTTGCGACAGCTTGAGCCGACGCCTTGTGCCAGTGAGCGCCGCACGTACCCGACACGACAACATGCCGTCTCCGCCGTCGTTTCACCGCTGACACGATGGCTCGTACAGCCCACGGAGAGCCTCAAACTCATTGCACTGACTTTTGGAGCATGGGCTGCGATCGAATACACTCGACCGGCTGAGCTCAGCAACCCTTTGTCGCCACTTCTCTTCATCTCGTACTCGCTCGTACCTGCGTTGAACGAGACCACGCCGCGGTTCGATAAAGGCCCTCTCGACTTGGCCTTTGTACTCTTTTACATTGTGGTGTTGTCTTTCCTACGTGGGGCGACGACTAGGTTCGTTGTACGGCCCATCGCCCGCCGCCTTGGACTTAGCTCGGAATCGAAGCTTCAACGATTCATGGAACAGGCGTATGCAATAGTCTATTTCTCTGCGTCCGGATCATTCGGTTTGGTACGTCCCATCATCCTTTTAGCTAAATTTTCTCTGTTTTTAAGAACCGAGACTCGGTGTGACGTGAACTCGAGGAGGTTCGATCGAATCATCAAATCCCATTTGGGACTAAGAAGTTTCCTGTCCATCCCAGTGGGTCATGTCGCATCAAAAGTCGTGGTGGTACAATACGGAGCACTTTTGGCTTGAATATCCACATTGGTAGGTCTATGACGGCTCTTGCAGCGGCGTCTCATCTTGAATCCAGGATTGATGGCTCACTGTGGCATCCGGTCTGAACAGGCGGATGGAAGGCCGGCTCAAGAGCTACTACTTGTTGCAGCTGTGAGTCAGTTCGAGCGTCACTATTGCAACACAGACGAGGTGTACTGACCCCTTTGTTATTCTCTCCATGTAGAGCTTATTGGTGTCAACAAATGCTTGTCCTGATCCTCGGGTGAGTAGACGAACTTGCTTGCAACTCTACAGTACTCTGATCGTCTCGAACCCCCCGCCAATGTGATGTCAGCCTCGAAAAGCCTCGATCGGACTTCAAAGAGCTTGTGATTCATCATGTCGTTACGCTTTGGCTCGTGGGTTGGAGCTGTGAGCCATGCTTCCCTGCCTTGGGATTGACTTCGCACGCTAATTTATCCCGAGGGCTTCGCATGCAGATTTGCTCAATCTCACCATGATTGGGACAGCAATTTTTGTGTCGATGGATTTGCCGGATATTTGTCTCGCGGTAGGTGCTGGCGTAAATGAAGTATCGAGTGCAAACTACTGACTTGAAGGACCTGACATCATTGCGGGCAGCTGTCCAAATGCCTCAACTACCTCAATTTTCAGCGAATATCAGAATGCAGCTTTGTGTTGTTTCTGTGCGTGTGGAAGTAAGCAACGGTCGCCGTATCGTGATGCGTTCGCAGCATGCCAGTCGGCACCCCCCAAGCTTTTGTTGACCGTACTTCTGCTCGATTTCGACCACTTTGATCAGCTATATGCGACATTACCTCAACATACGCATCCTCTTCTCGGTGTGGAATGAGTTCGATCTGATACCGCACGAGTACCGAAGTTGGACTGCCACGGCGAATCATCCCAATGGCTGGTGGTTGCTCTATGGCCGGCAGACTCTGATCCTGCCTCCTTGGTTGAAGTGTGCAGTGACTCCTTTGATATGTCTCATTGTCGAGAACTGACGCCGTTCTTCGACATTCCTGTACTTGCATGCTCAGATACCAAATTTTTGCTCCCATCATGGCTTTGCAGCTCGTTAACACGTTCTGGTCCTTCTTGATTTGGAGGTGAGCACGTGGGTCCGGAACCGATCATCGTGCCGTCGCCTCAGCTGATGGAAGTGGTTGGCTCGCTGCAGGATTCTCTGGAGAATGATTGCCGGCATTCCCGCAGTCGACACACGCGAGGATGGGGAAGAAAGTGACGATGGGCGACAGTCAGCCACCAGGTCAGCCGCCGCCATCTCGACAAAGAAAACGCAATGATCGAAGCGAGGGCCCATGTCGGACACGGAGGGTCGATCAGACAAAGCCAGAACCGTGCTCGAGATGCATGGAGCTGCATTGACATTGAGAAAAATACAGAGTAGAGAGATAGGACTGTGAAGAATGCTTGCTGTTGTCAACCCCGAGCGTGTCCGGACGAGAGTCGTGCCAGTGAATCTTCGCTTGTCTCGGCTTCCTCAATCGAATCGCTCTGACCGACCTGCAAGAAGCAGCCAAGGCCACGTCAGCTCGTTCTGCGGAGTTTGGCGGTGTCATGCAACATGGTCTGCTTTGACTGACCGCTCGCAAAACCGACTTCTTGCTCGATTCTTGCATCTCGCCGGCTATGATGAGCTCATCCAGTATCTGTCACGAATACCATAGAGCATGAAGCCAGCAGTTAGTTGCAGACAACATCGGCCTGACCCAGTTCGGCAAATGCAAGTCACCGAGTATGCCTTTTGGAAATTAAAGATCCTGCAGTAATGACGCATGCTGTCAGTCTCCGCATATACGACAGGACGCCAAATGGCTCAGCACGGTGCTTACAAGTCCAACTCGCATACGTTGCCAAAGTAGCGATCCAATACCTCAACATAGCTGTAGGACGAGCATATAATGTTGAGTGAACCGAAAACTGAGGCTCAGTGACATGGGGGGAAGCCGTTTACCGATGGATGACCTCGAGTGTGATGAGCTCGTTGTCGCTGTGACCGATGCCAGTGACGAAGAACAGACTTGCATATCTTCGGTATACCACTTTGGAGTCTGTGCAACAACGAAGACCGATAAGCGTCACTCGGTGCTCGCCGACCTCCCGCAGACTTGGTCCCTTCGAGGTTTCCATCGAAGTTCGCTCACCTTTGTACTCGAGAAAGTTGCACATCCGAGTCCGCCGGGCCAGCACAAGCTGGGTTACATCTTTGATGATCTTGTCTGTAGATACAGAGAGATAACAGGGAAGATACGCCAATTCGCGGACAAGGTTCGCCCATCAGCAGGAAGGACGCAGGTCCACGTGAGTCGTCCACGCCGGCCAACGCGATTGCGGGCTGGTGCATTACTATGAGCTGAGATCAGGCAGGGGGATGAGATGACGCACTCTTGTTCCTCGTCGACATGGTTGTGTACCACTTAGCGAGACGCACACGTCCCTGTCGACTGATCAATAGCAAGAACGAGATACCATTCGGTCGCTCGTGCAGCTGGGTCGACCTGTGAAGTGCGCTGTAAATATGTCAGTGAGCCTGTCGCGCCAAGCTCGATTAGCACCACCTTCTGAAGAGCGACGTGCATGTGACCCAATTCCACCTCTGCTTGAGATTGTGACCACCGCGATGCACAGAAGACGACGTGCAGACTCGTCGACCGGACCTCAGCAGGCCAGGTGCGCAGGTGCTCCAGCGCTCGTTCACTCTCGTTCCTACGGCTACTAGCTCCTGCTTGCTCACTTGTGTGTATGTGGACTTCTTAATAGGTCGTCCCTGTACAAGGATGAGAATTTGAATTCAATTTTTTTATTTTTTTATTTTATTTTATTTTATTTTTTTCTTCGGTAACGGGCGCTGGACCTCGCGTTGCATGTAACTGCAATGTTACTTCCTGAGGCTCTTTAGAGCTTTAGAGCTCAACGGTGAACGGTGAACGTTGAGCACTTAACGTTTGTTCAATGGCCCCAGAGTAAAGAGCAGTCGAGTCACCGACTCCGAGTTGCACTGTGCGCTTCCGACTCGGATCGGAATGTTCGTTTTACAATTTTGCGGGAAGCATGGTGAAAGAGACTTCAAAAGTACATCATCGACGTCTGGCCCTTCCTCCCGCACGGAGTTTGGCTGAGCGTGCGCTTGCGGCGGTCGCCGCGCCGCCGCGCGTCGACAGTGCTCTCGGCGCGGAGCCCCGGGAAATTTCTCGAGTTTGCGGGCGATACACAGCACTTTTGCATATTATTGATCATGAGGCGGCCCTCGTTTTTGAACACTTTGGGCTAAAATGGGGGAAAATTTCCGAATAAAATTGTCTTGCTCCCAAAAAGGGCGTTTTTGGAGGGCCGCCTCTGGCTGGGCTTTCGCGGGTCCTCCTGCAACTAGCCTGCAGGGCGCGGCTAACCACGGCGGATCAGATCCATCGGATCGCAGAAGATCGCGGAAGATCGCAGACTTATCGCAGAAGATCGCAGACGGGTGACGCCTGGTGACGCGATGGCGACTGGTAAGCGTAGGGCTTTGGATTCCTTTGAGAATCAAAACCGGCCCCTCGGGATCCAAAGCGATTCCAGCGATCCCGAATCGATTCAGAAACTTGCAGGCCGATTCGGAACTGATTCGGAACCGCGTCGGACTTGATCCGGAATTCGGGACTACCGAAATCCCCATCGATCTCAAACTGATTTTGAAGCAATTTCGAATTCAATCGGCGATAGCTACCGAATTGTACCGGAGTGTTCTGGTATAATTCCGTCCCGAGGGGTAGGTTGTGCCAATGTTCGGCAGCGAGACAGAAAGAAATCAAAAATCTGACATTTTCAAGAATTTCTCGCGCTGAAGCAGATGTCTGCATGATCAAAAGATAAAAAGGCTGTCTGAAGAGCGCTTTGCCACTTGGGTGTGATCATCGTGGTGCCGGCTGTATGGTATCAGCCAGGGAGAGCGCCGCGTACGGGCCGAGTGCCGACAACTCCTTTGACGCCGTTCAACGACGTCTCTCCCCGTTCTCGGAAGGATGGTAGAACGCGGCAGGTAATTGACGCAATAGATTCAGCGATTTGCTACCATAAGAGATTGCGTGAAGATCCAGGTCTAGAGCCTTGGGTAATGTGAGGCGATCTCAAGATTGAAGTACTGCCAAAGCGTGAACAGCCGGCGCCTTTGGGAGGGCCCGGGCATGTGAGTTCGCGACGAGAAACACACATTAATTCAATTGCGTACACAATTGTAAGCTTTGGGCTTTGTCCTTTGACTGCGCGGCCGTGGTGGAGATGGCCGGTCAGCGCGCGGCGAGCAGCAGCTGGGATCTCGTGGCAGCCAAAAGCTGAGCTTGTCTACGTTGCATGAGCAAAACACACCCGGAAGTAGAAACGACCTTTTACGACCTCCCCGCATGGCTGAAAGCTCGCTCTCGTAGTGTTGGTGGCGACTTGGTCCCCACAGCCGGTGAAGTGACGAGCAGTGTTGGTTTTGACTTGTCATCCAGCATCCTCCCAAAAAGCGAATCCAGGGCTCGGAACCCGTAATCAGAGCAAACTGCATGCGGAGCAAGTTTCATCCATGAGAGGGGTCAGGCTAAGTGAGAACACACGATGAGCAAATGCAAACTTGCCGAGTATACCGCCTACGATGCCTGCCAGGCGGACAAGGAATTGCAGCAGTGTTGTCGTACGCTCTCGGATGGTGAGTGACATCGGCTCGATATCGTACTTGAAGAAAATGCCTGCCAGGTAAGGCTCACAGCGATGTTCAGCGGGTGAAAAGCATCGGAAGAGGTGCAGTGAGCAAGGGTGAACATTACGCACCAGGTACACCACGGCCGTGCTCAGTCTCCCGGCTCATGTCGGTGACTGAGTATTGGTTCGTCTCGAGGGTGCGCCGACCAGCGTCGATGTAGGTCGTGGAAACGACACTCAGAAAATACTGAAATATATGGAAGGCTGTAGCTCTTTGAGGTCAGCCCTTGAGGGCCAGGGAGTATTCGGCTCAAGAGAACTCACGAGCATTGGTGGTCTCCCTGCGAGGTCATGGGAGAATGTTGAGGGTGTACGGGGGTTTTAGAATGTGCGCGAGAGCACATCGATCAGTGAGCGACTTACACCGAATTGTCGAGAGGTTGAGCAATTCTCGGAAAGAAAGGTCCAAAGCTGAACTCGTGAATCACATGGCTCAAGTTCATCACTGCGAAGAACCGAACAAGTATGAGCGGCCATGCAAATTTACTCTATCGCTTACATGCCGCGTTGAACGCACACGCGTGGTCGGTGTGCTCCCAGCTCAGGTAGCCATGGCCCAGTGTGGTCTACGAGGTTCACAACACACGAGTTGGATGAATCGTTTGACACCCGAAGTTGACTTCAGACCCAAGGGTATCTCACAATGTGTAGATTCCCAGTCACCTTCTTGACGGTCATGTGCCCCCAAATCTGAGACGGAGAACCAGTGGTGGTCAGAGCGGCGTCGACTGTGTTCGGAGACGCCCATCAACTGACACGACAGGCCGGTCCGTTCTCGACAACATGCTGTGTCTGAGCGAACGCTGTGCGCAGGGTACTGTCAGCTAGGGACCCACATAACCGATGTTGACGCTCAATACGTACCTCGACGCCCTCGCGAGCTACTGACCATCCGAGATGCCGACATCCCAACTTCGTCATGCAGATTTTGTAGTCGCTGCGCTTGCCCGATCTCAAAGGTCGTCTGATGAAGGAAACGGTCCGTTGCAGAGAACGGGTTTGGCTTAGCTTCCGGTCTCCCGGTAGCCGGGAACGTGGCGTATGCCAACCTACCCCATCCTTTTTGAACTCGTCGCTGACGTGGAGCCGGTCACCAACCGCATCTCGGATATCCACAGTCAAGTCTGCGTGCAACGTGTCGGTCCGATTGGTAGGGCCAGAGAGGAATCATGCATCAGCGTCGCTCCGAATTACGAACTGGAGGCGCGCTTGGCGAGTTGAACAACCTACAATGGCAAGGGGTAGCAACAGTCGCGTCGAAATTGACCTGCAGCTCGTGGCCTATCCCTCGAACGACAGAGAACTGGTAACCTGGCTCGCCGTAGATGTACTCGCGCAGCTCAGTCCACACGAGTGCGGCGATGAAGAGCGCGAGCAAGACGGTCAGCACGCCCCCGCGAGCGGTCTGCTCTTTGTATGTCGCGTTCGTCTGCGTCCGTTGCAAGTGTGCCCCCCGTGATGAATCAACCGAAACCAGATCACAAACCAGAATCCCCACGTAAAATCAGTGGGTCGTGCGGGAAAGCCACTGGATCGTCTGTAGCTTCGTCCGTGGCGCACGCACCTTTTTGAATGCATCAAACGAGTTGAGAGGAGGTGGAGCGGCGAGTACCGAGTTGAAGTATCCGCGCGACTCGGGCGCGGCGACAATGTCGGATGCCTGAGTCGAGCCCGAGAGCACGGGCGAGTGCTCGAGCAACGAAGCTGCCATCTTGCTGACAGCAGTACTCCGGGAAGAGGCGATGTCGAGTGAGCCCTGTGGCAAGGAGCGATCCGGGCGAAGTGACACGTGTTGTGTGACGAGTGGGACGGGAGAGGGACCAGGACAGCGTCAAATTCGACGGGCGCAAGGAGCACCGAAGCTGAAGCACTCAAGCTCATGCCCGGCTGAAACTGACTGAAATGGAGCCGAGCAATTGCTTCTGCTTCACACTCACAAACTCTTGTTCACAGCTTAGCACTGATAATAGAGCGAATCTGAAACCTGGAGCATGATACTAGCGCTTTTCTCCGCAGATTGCTAGTCAAGTCCTGCAAAATCTATGTGCTGCTATCGAAATTTATTTACTCCCCGGAAAAAAGGGGCGTAGCGGGGAAGTTCTGACGCGATCAGACTACTTTTTGTAACGAGGCAACGACTGGCAACGAGGGGCCGGCGCGCAGAGCGCGTCATCGACTCTTCGGTCCCCGCGCTCTTGGTTCTTGTCCACTTCCTGCAGGCAACTCTCGCCAGCGGTTTGGTAGCGAAAACGACAGCCAGTTTGTGCTCGAGATTGTTTCGCGCGCATTTACATCATTCAAGATATTGGTCATGACGTTCGAACAGAGGGGACGTACTGGTCGCATCGAACGGCAACGATCGTGCTCCTCCGAAGCAGCGTTCGAGCATCAGCAGCGCACGTCGGGGAGTCAGCTCATCGTTGTAGCGAATCGGTAAGTGACTCGAGCGTTCTTGGCTTCCAGGTGGATTTGGGTGGATTTGTCTCGCTTGCTAACGCTACGAATGCGCTGTACGCTACTTCACTATCTCAACATCCACCCCCGCCGCTGCCGACGTTGCTGCGATATCCATCAACGCCCTGCACTCCAACTCAAACTCGAACTCCCAAACCCCCCCCCCTTCCCCCTTTTTGAATCAGATTACCGGTCTCTGTCATTGCCGACCCCACCGCCGAGGGCGGTTACCGTTTTGTGCCGTCCAGTGGAGGGCTAGCCTCCGCGTTATCGGGATGCAAGAAGCGTATGGAGTTTGTGGTGAGTCACCAGCTCGGACAACAACGGATCGATACGCTTCCGTCCGATCAGCGCCTTGGGGTGCTATCGAGGCCCGACGGTGTGCCAATTTGTAAAATCGAAACTTTTCAGGCTTGCCACGAGCTGCCATTATATGTAAACGTGCGACCTCCTGATGCTGACTCTGCGCTCTCGGCCTATGTCCCCCTGGCACCGTCGCGCCCCGTCGCGCATAGTGGATCGGCTGGCCTGGTAAGCGCCGAGCTTCGGTCGAGGCACATACATCAGGCTCGCAGGGTTGGCATACTGATCCTCATTGCGACATTTCTCTCGGGGCTCTCCAGGTTTTGATGTTCCTGAAGTCGATCGAGACTTCATCACGAAGAAACTGCAGACCGAATTTTCTTGCAGCCCTGTGTATCTGTCGGCGGAGGTAGCCGAGCGCTACTACAATGGCTTTTCCAACAGCATTCTCTGGCCCCTATTCCATTGTGAGTCTCGCTGCGGCGCAAACCTCTTTCTGACAGTTGCAGCGGACGGCTTTGGCTTCTCAAGTTGACCTGTCTTTGTTCAGACCATCCGGGAGAGATGTCCTTCGACGAAACCGACTGGCTCGCTTACAGGCAAGCGAATTTGCTTTTCGCCGAGGCTGTGCAAACACTCGTGCAATCCGGCGATATTGTCTGGGTGCAAGGTGAGTTCCCGGATAATCAGTTGACATGGTCCTCCTATACTGATGTCTATGCCGCGATATTCTCGGCTCCTGCCTTGCCTAGACTACCACCTTTGTCTTGTCCCCCTCTTTTTGCGCGATCTGCTCGGTCGAAGTCCCGCTTCGATGGGGGAGGATGCACAAGGAAGTGTTGCTGGCATGTTCCAGGGGCTGACTCTCGGCCCACAAGCAGCCTCCCCAAAGCCAGGGAGCGAGGAGCCGACTGGAGTAAACGGGACACACAGCCGCACGGTGATCTCGCAAGTACAAATCGGGTTCTTCTTGCACACACCGTTTCCGAGCTCCGAGGTCTTTCGGTGAGCCCCGAATCTTTGAGACGGCGCCCAAGCAGTTGATGAACTGACTCTAGAAGTGATGGACGCCACATAAGCGTCCTGCCTGTCCGCCGAGAGATCCTTCTGGGAATGCTCAATTGCGATCTCATCGGCTTTCACACCTACGATTACGCGCGACACTTCTTGTCCAGCGTCTCCCGGCTATTGGGGCTGAGATCTTTACCTAATCGCCAGTTTTCCTCCTCATTATCCATTTCTTTCTCAGTCAAGACTATTCTGACATACTGTATCGAACCGCAGGCGTTGAGTTGGTGGGCCGTCACGCTACCGTGGGGACGTTCCCCATCGGCATTGAACCAAGCACGTTCTTTGATGTACGCAAACTTTCCTTGCTTTTATGTTCCAAATGTGCATCGCGATAGCTGACAAGATTTTGATACCCTGTGTTGACTCCGCAGTGCCTATCGCGCGATTCGGTTGTGCAACGCATCGCCGCGCTACGCCGCCGCTTCGAGGGCGTCAAGATCATCGTCGGTGTTGATCGTTTGGACTACATCAAAGGGGTTCCGCAAAAGTTTCTTGCGATGGAAGAGTTCCTCGATGATCACCCGGAATGGATTGGCAAAGTTGTCTTGGTCCAGGTCGCGGTCCCATCCCGTCAAGACGTCGAAGAGTATCAAAACTTGCGCGCCTCGGTCAATGAACTCGTTGGCCGCATCAATGGACGGTTTGGAACTGTGGAGTTCATGCCCATCCATTTCATGCATCGTAGCATTCACTTCGAGGAGCTGACGGCTCTGTATGCGGTCAGCGACGCGTGTCTGATCACGTCGACACGAGACGGAATGAACCTGGTCAGTTGAGTCTTGTCAGGCGCATATGAATTTGAGCTCATGTGGCTTGGAACATCGCAGGTTGCCTATGAATATGTTGCCTGCCAGCAGGAGCGTCACGGAGTGCTCATCTTGTCCGAATTTGCGGGTGCAGCTCACTCGCTCAATGGCTCACTCATCGTCAACCCTTGGAATACGGGCGAAACTGCCGCAGCGATCAATCGCGCCATGACCATGGACCCAGCCGCTCGTCAAAAGAACCACAGTCAGCTATTCCGATACGTTAGCAAGTATACCGCAGCACATTGGGTCAGTGGAACGGAACGTTGCAACCTCGCGATGAACTTTTCTGATGCACCGCTGCGCCACCCTTTCACATCTACAGGGCACGGGGTTTGTGGCCGAGTGAGTTAGAGGGCTCATCATGCCTGCTTCTTGGGCAGCCTCAATCGGTCGAGCTTTGCCTCCACTGACACTCTCTCCCTCTTGACTGATACAATGCTCGACTTTTTCTTCTAGATTGATGGGCATTGCAGAGAAGGCCGACGCCGATTCGGGCTTTAATCCTTCGGGTAAGTGGGGGCTTCTCAAATAGAGAACTCTCGGTTTGACATGCCTTGAATATGCCAATGAACTGACCGAGTGGATCCTTTATGTACTCTAGTACCGGATCACCTCCGCCGTCTCGCCCAGAAGCAGCACTAGTGAATGATCGGGGCAGAACCGGTCCGAGCGCCTACCTAGTACAACTTTCGAGCACCCTGCTCAAGGTTAATGAACAGAATATACGCATTTCGATTGGCATTTATCGGATTGTGCCGAGAGTGTGGGCTATCCACTTCCTACGGTAGAGCGCGCAGTCCCAAATTGCAACACGGTTCCAGCGGCTCAACGCCGCAAGACGAGTCTGACTACACCTGCGATCCGGTCGCTGCGTGGATCAAGGTCGCGAGCAGGATTCATTCTGGCGTGCTTGAGCACAGTAGGCAAACGACGCCAAAGAGGAGACCTCCGAGTGCACCATGTGGTAGGATTCAATGGCAACAAATCGACTCGTCACGCGTTTCCCACAGCCGCCGGTCCGAGGCCGGGTCCATCCGTAAATGGTCGTTGCTCGACATCAGATGTACATGCACTGTGAGTCGGTGGGTGACGTGCCACGCAAGGTGCTGTGCGCCGCATTTCCTTCTTACTTGAGAGAGTCGAAATTTCAAGGGATCGGCGGCTGGAATCCTCACCGGCCTCACCAAATCTCGTTGCCAGACTAAATGCAGTGAACACAACAGGTAACTAGCAAGTGCCCCAAGGCGCTGAGTAAGCACGAGAGCGTGGATTGCAGGTAGCACACAGAGAGGGAACGATCCTTTTTGGCCTTTGAAGAGTGCATTTGACGTCGTTACGCCTGGTCCCTCGTTCGGAGCGACAACCGCTCGAGGTTCGAATGCTCTTCTGTCACTGCATTCCACCAGGAAGCTCTCTCGCCCTGTCGATCCTCAGCCTCCGCCCCACCCCGTCACCCTCACACAGAGTTTGAAAACCTTTCCTTCGAAAATACGATCAGAGATCGATCAGAGGTGCGAAGGACGCTTCACCTACCCCCTACCTTTTCTTTTTTGGTTTTGTTTTTTTGAGGCAAACGGGACTAAATTTGAAAGTCGGGACTCGGGCTCGTCAGTTGACGTTTCCGCACGAACAGTCATAGTAATGGAAAACGACAGAAATGACCCCCAAAAGGGTTGCAAGTTGCAAATTTGACCTCCACCGGAAACTTCACTTGCAACCCTTTTGGGGTTCATTTCTGTCATTTTCCCTAATAGAAATGGGCTGTTAGCTCGCTGAGTCAGGATTTCTGGAAAGCTCGGGAGGCGGCATGCCCCACATCAGGAGACAGCGGGAGACTAGCCTATAAGGTATGGGCATTAGGCAAATCGAGCAAGATCGACTCGGCAGATCATGACGCAGGATGCGCCGCCCCACAGCGCCTCGCAAGACCTAGCACGATCATCAGCTCTTCCACAAGGCGCCAACCTCTCGGCCACGCTTGCGACAGTGCCCGACAGGTCAAGGCCAGCTCACTAACCGGGCCCCTGATGTGATGGCGGGCTCTTCGGGATGCGAACATCTGCTTTCAGCGCTCAAGCGGGGTACTCAATCTTTAGACAACTACATCCTTGCGATTCGCTGGGGCTCCAAACTGCTGGAGGCCCGTGCCACCACTTCGACATCAACGAGCGTAAGCGATCACGATTCCCGGTTGAAAGCTTTATCAGACTATGTAGTACCCTCTGATATGTCCTCTGCCCCTCAGATTTCTTCGTCGTGCTGCTCAACCTGTTCAGCAACACCGACTCGGCCATGCTTGTGCCTTAATTGCGGCAAGCTCTCGTGTGGGCCGAACTCGCACAGCGCATCTCATCTTATCCAACATGCCGAGCAATTCGACCACGCTCAATGTACGTGCTGATCGTGAAAAGTAGCGCGTTCGGAATACATCTCGGCACGCTGCTCACCCTCCATATTCTTCACCGATGTCGCCTACCTGTCGACTACCTACCTATGTCGGCCCCCCCTAGTCTGGGATATGTGTTCTCGCGCCATCTACTGTGTTCTCTGCAACGACTACATATTCCATCCTTCGATCGAGCGTCTCGTCGCGAGTGAGGCGGCCGCGGCAGCGGCACTGAGTAACCGCGTAGGCAAGTCGGTCAGAACAGTTTCGGTCTCGGGAATGGCCCGACAATGGTTGGCCCGACACTGGCTGCTTCCGGCTAACATCGCGCATTGTCATAGTTACCCACAAACCCTTTCCAGCCACCAGCAACGAAACCTCTGAAAGCCTGGAAGCTACTGGTCACGGGAGTAAAGGGGCTCTGAGCCGTGAGCACGATTTCTGCGAAGAGTGGGGAGCACTCCCAATCTAACAATGATATTCCTTTTGTTTTCTAGCCCGTGGAATGCGGAATCTCGGTCAGACGTGCTATTTGAGCGTTGTGCTACAAGCGTTCATCCATAATCCGCTCCTGAGAGACCACTATCTGTCCGACCGACACAATCGAAAGCTCTGCCGGCAATCGGCAAAAGATTCGGTTTGTATCGCTTGCGAAATGGATCGTCTCTTCTCAGAGGTGACTAGAGAGCGCTTTTCCTCATTCCTCGATATTGAACTTATGCTGATCCACGTCGCTCATCCGATGCCGTGCGTGGCTCAGTACTGCACCACTTCGGAGTCTCCATGCGGTCCGACTCAGTTTCTTCACGCCATTTGGCAAAGCTCAAGTGATCTGTCCGGCTATGCCCAGCAAGACGCCCACGAATGCTTGATTTCAGGTACGAAATATCACACAGGCGCGTCCTCGGCAGCGTATATAGGCAATGCTGACGGCTTGCTCTCTGGTGTGTCTCCTCAGCGTTAAACCATCTGCACATGTCGAGCCCAGGAAGCTCACCCTCGACCGACTGCACCTGTGTAGTACATTCCACATTTGCTGGTCAATTACGGTCACAAGTTACATGTGGGCGGTGTAGGACAACCACAAGTTCCACAGAGCTTTTTCTCGACCTGAGCCTCGACCTCCAGATGTCCAGTGCTGCGACAAGCCTGAACGATTGCCTAGAAAGGTGTGTGCCGCCAGCTCACTGCTGCTTGTGCATAAACACCGACCCTAGGCCTGATGGAGTGACTTTCTCAAAATTGTAGATTTACAAGATCTGAGCAGCTGGCCGAAAACGCCTATAAGTGCGCGACATGCGGCGATTCGGAGCATGCTGCGAGCAAACAACTGAGCATCGACCGGATGCCCCCTGTACTCTGCATCCAACTCAAGGTCGGCGAGCGAGACATCCCACCGAGGCTCATTAGGTAGAATTGCTGACCTTGTCTGCCACCTACACGCATCAGAGATTTGAACATACTCACAGCTCGCAGAAACTTGACAAGCCAGTACGGTACCCACTCGCGCTGGATATGCAAGCATTTATGTCAACGCGGCTTGACACGCCGTTGTCGCGCTCGTGAGTGAACATATGAGACTCGAGAGTATATTAGGATGGTCCTGATGGGGAGGTCTCCAAGGATCGATGCTACAAGCTCCGAAGTTTTGTATCAGCTCAACTCGGTTGTCTCTCACGAAGGCTCACTTTCAACCGGGCATTGTGAGAACTCGAGCGATGTCCCAAGGACTATGCGGTTTGGCCCGTTGCTTACCGTAACACGCCCATTACAGATACGGTTTTGTGTCGAGGTGACGATGATGTACGGCACATCATAATATACCGGGGTTAGTGTTGTGAACGAGATCCGGAGCTTGGCTGATCCATGCTTTCTGCCAAGTGGACCACAGTTTTGGAATTTCGACGATGAAAAGATTCGGCGGGCGCCCCTGAGTGAGGTTTTGAATATGCCCGGTGCCTATCTTCTGTTTTACGTTCGAGGAGACCATTGATTGCAGAGCATAGCATACCACTGTTTTTCACTTCTCTATGGTCCTTCTAACTCGGAGAGGCTATTGTTCCCTGCTCACAGGCGCACAGACGGTGCCTTCGCGCTCATCGAGAGTCTCGAGCTACAACATTTGAAATCACCGTCAACCAAGTAGTAGCTTGCAAGCCAACAAGGCAACAAGGCAGGATAGGGAGAGTACTTTCACATTCGAAGAAGCGGAGGAAACGGTCAAGTGAGTCGACCTTGTAAACCGACACTATTGATCACCAGTCTGAAAAATTGAAGACACATCCGGGGGAAAGGGTGAAATGATTGGGGGAGGATAAAGCCTGAAAGAAGGACGAAAAGGCCCATGGGCAGTAGCAAAAGGAAGACGGAGCATTGTTTCGAAATTTTCCATTTGATCATCACCAGGTTGGTGTAGTCTATAGCTTGTCAGATCTGTTCCGCGAAGGCAGATTTCTGGCCTTCTGCGGCGTGCTCCGAGTCAGGCTGGAGAATGTTGGGGGGCAGGATAGGCAGTCCACCATCAACTCAGGTCGTGGGCCAGGAGCGATGACTCAAACTTAGCGACACTCACCTTGGATCCACTTGTCTGGCCTTGACCGTCGGAAGCCCCAGCGGCGTTCTTCTTCTCGACGGCGTAGCCACTAGCGTTCGTCTCAATTCCCGAATCGGCGGCGGGAGCCGAGTAGGAAGGCACCTCTTGAGCATCCGAGACAGGCGCAGCCAGGCGAGGCGCACCGGCCTCTGCGGTAGATTGACCGTGTCCGGTGGCAGCATGTTCATGCTCCTCCTCGTCCTCGTCCTCATCCTCTTCTTCCTCCTCCTCCTCCTCGGATTCTTCCTCGACAGAAGAGCCCTCCTCGGACTCCTCCTCGGACTCCTCTTCGCAATAGCCAGCCGACCTGACAGCCGCAGGAACAGGTCCAGAGCGATCGAATGGCTCCGATGAAGTGAGATAGACCTTGCTGAGCTGCTTGCAATCGTTCCACCATTCGAGCACCTCGTCGTGACTTCTCGCGCGGAAAGTGAAACTGGCGTCCATCGCAAACAGACCGTTCTTTTGGCCGACGTCGCCGCCGAGCGCCTTCTTGCCTTCGATGTGGAACTTGTGAGAGCGAGCGTTGGGGCTGGTGGGTGCGCCAAGCGTACATTCAGGAAGGAATAGCGAGAGCTCCGGGTTGGGGTGCTTCTCGAGGTCAGATGAAGCGTGCTCATGAAGGTAGCCGGCGGGGGTGAGGATGTAGAAAGATTCTGAGAGCGAGCGATTTTGAGAGCAAGGAGTCAGCAGAGAGCAAGAGAGCAAGTGCGGAACCTACTGGAAGTTGCGGAGCGCTACAAAACCTACCTTTGTACGTCTTCGTGTAACGCTTCTTGCGCTCGAGGATACCTTGGTGAACAGGAATGACACTAGGGTCGTCCTTGCCAGGGTAGTTGATCGTCAATGGGTTTCGCAATGGCGTGTCGGGGTCCAGGAGATACTCGGAGCGCGAGGCGAAGGCGATCCACTCGGTAGTGGGCGCTACAGAGCGCATGAGTTGTCCCATCGAGGCCCACGTCTCCTGAACTTGCGCGGACGCTCGAGCGTTCCACTCGTCGAAAGTCTGCCACGCCATCTGGATCGCGCGAACGACGCCTTCCTCAAAATGCTCCGAGTTTTGTTGCATGATGATGATGCTCTTTTGCAAAGCATTCTCCTCGTGCACTTGCTTCTGCAGCTGGCGCGCAACGAGAGAGTTCGTGTACCTGTGTACGCCACATTCTCAATTAACGTCTCGGCGCAAGTAGGTGAAAGAGTCTTGATGAATGAGATGCAGAACTCACCAAGGATCCTCCTTGGCATGAACACCCATGGGGGTGTTCTTGAGCATGGTAATACTTCGAGCGAGGTCCGTGATCATCTTGGTCGAAAGCTCGCGTTCTTTCGCGACAGCAGCGGCCAGTTTGCCGGTGTCTTGCTGGATGTTCTTCACATGAGCCTTCAGCTCGGTACGTAGCTTCTGCAAGTGCTGCACGATAGAGCCTTCGACAGTCTTGGCAAGGTTGGCGTGCGAGTCGGCAATTGCGCGGGTTTTCTCGCGCTGTTGACGTAAAAAGAGCAGTGGAGCTTGTCAGCTCGATGTCGCAAGCAGATCCAGAATGGTGATCCCATTCCAAGAGCTTACGACTCCGTAGAAGATGTCTTGCACACCACCTTCGCCGAGAAACTACGATCGGAAAGCGATTTGATGTGAGCCAATGCTTGCCAGCTTGCATTGGCGGGATCTTCCTATGGGGCAGGACTAACCTGATTACCCTCGCGGAACGGTACTTGGATGACGCCGCCGAGTTTGGTCAACTCCTTGGCGGTGTTGCTCTTCAAAGCCATAGTTGAGCGGGCGTCAGCAAGTGCGAAAGAGCAGCTAAGAAGCGCAGTGGAATATTTACCTCTATGTCGGCGATGCCTTCAAAGTAGGCAATGAGATTTTTGACAAGCCTCTTCCATGCGTTGAAACGCTCGATCAGAACATCGGAGGGGCGCAACTCGTAACTGAATCAAGCCGACGGCGAAAGCCCAAGAAAGAAGGCACAAGTGACGCATCAGCAAGGCGGTCGTGATGAGTAGATCAACCCAAATGCGCGTGCTATCACTCACGGTCCTAGCGTAGAGGTGCCATTCATATCGGCGGGGCAGACGAGCCGAAAGGGGGTTGGACGGGCGAACGGACAGGCGGACAGACAGCGGGATTAGCAAGCGGGCCTTAGAGATACGAGGTGCATTATACAATTCGACTCCACCACACACATGCCACAAGAGAACAGGACATTCAACTCTAGCGGGCATGCTCGATTCCGCAGAGTCGCGCACCCAGTCCGGCGACCTGACGCGAGGACACCCCCCCCCCTTCGGCCGGTGGCAGGCAAGGCAGGCCTGCTGAGGGGCGAGGCTCGGCCTGGCCTGCTGAGGCCGATCGTCGAGCATCGAGGCGCTGGTGCGACGTCGATGGCAACGAAGACTTCGAGGCAAGTGTACAGTGTTCAGGCGCACAAGGGTAGAGAGTACATGCCAAGCCTACCACACGTATACGAGACTCTCATTGAGGCGACGTGGACTCACCAGTATTCTTCTTGATCAACTGCGAGTTGCGTGAGGCCATCGACGACTTGCGGGACACGCCCGTCGCGACCGAGCGCGGACGCTGCTGCTGTTGCTGTGATTGACCGTATTCCATCTTGGGTCAATTTGGTTGGGTCGGAGTTCCGCAGTGGTGCAGTGATGTGAGTCTGAGCAAGAGGCGGGACTCGGCGTTTGAGGAAGGTCCAGGTGAAAGGGGCAGAGTGGAAGGAGGAGGGCGGGCAGACGGGCCTAGCCCACCCAATATCAACATGCGTCATCGCAAGTCATCGCCCCAAAAGGGACGCTGGCAAGTTGCCCCAATGCCGATCTGCCATTGAAGCTTCAAGTTGACCCTGCATAGGTACGGTAGGTTAGGAAGTGGTCTATCCATTTCGTTGAAGCTGTTTACTCTTTGTCAACCCAGCCATGGAGGTGGAAGTTTTTTCTTGTGTTTAGAGGCATGTCCTTTCTTGGACAAAGTCCCGCCTGAAAGTTCCAATACCTACCCATGGTAACCAATCACTTTTCGTTTGTAAGTCGCGCTTGATCGAATTCGTCGAACGATCAACGCGCTAAGCTGCATCATGATGAATACGGAGTGCTTACTGTACCTCCTCAGTACCCATCACGAACACAACCGCCGTCCGCATTCCCTCACACTTTCAGTCCACACAAAGTGCCTGTAAGGCTGAGCAGCCACGCAGTAGGTCCAAGCTCAACTCCGCACTGGCACTTGCCTGACGGCTCCTCGACGGCTCACCGCGTATGTTGGGGGACCCCCTCTGGAAAAAAACCTACTGCAACTTGACTCCTTCAAAGCTACTTACGCCTTGTCCGCGCTTTCTACGAAGGAGTCGACGTCAAGTTGATGGAAAAGAAAGGGGTATAGAGAGTGTGCTTTCTCAGATTCGCATACTTTCCCAATGTTCCCCTCGAAATTGTGGGCTTCGTACGACTCCCGGTACATCTTGAATTGTTCGGAAAGAGCTTAAGAAGACCTCCGAAAACCCTTGACAGGGGTGTTTGTAGTCCAGTATGGGACGTATCGACCCAAGTGGACCATGGCTGAAAAGTGACTTGATTATTGATCCCAACGGTGGTCTTGTCGACGGGATACGTCTACTGTAGCACTTAGACATTTGGCCCAGTGGGTGCTGGGCTGAACCGCTAGCGGGTGCACGTGACCGTACTCCAACTTCTGCGCGGCCAAGCCACAGCCACGCTTCGCGGCGTTTGAGCGCTTGAGCACACATCCACTGACGTAGTGACGGTTCCCTTAATGACAAGCATTCTTGCACTTTCGGTTTTCAATTCTGTTACAGACCGTATTAATGTCGTGAAGTGTTTAAAAGCCATGCACATCAAAGCGTGGGTGAGGTACAAAGTAATCCTTTTCATTACCCCCATCCCATCTTTATCATGAGCGTTTACTGAATAGAAGTTGCGGACACAAGCTGCGCCCACTGATTCCAACACAACCCTGAATTCAATCAAAAACTCGGTTTCACACGTGTGGAGTTTAGCAAGGACTGCTTCGGGCCACCGATCTACAAATAACACAAGCACGCCCGGCTCGCTTGATCGGCAGCTCCGACGCTTTCTGCGCTGCGCTACAGAATTTTGGGGACTTGCTTCTTCGAGTAATAGCACAAATCAGCGGATCCTGGCTTTGAATGTACGTTTGCGATGGTCACCTGGCCGAAATTCGGAGCTTTGAATGGTCGGACCTGGGGGATTTCGAATCGGACATCGGCGCCTGCATACCCGTCGTCCGTCGGCAAGTTATATTGAAACGAGATCCTGAAGGCTTTGTTTCGGCATCGGTAGCAGCAGGTTCAACGTCGTAGCGAGCGTTGAAATGCTGAATAGTGCGTTTGACGACCCAAAATTGAATCTGAGAACAGATTCGGGGGCGGCCGTAGCGATTTCGTGGTGTTCGAGGAATGAAATTTGTTGAAGACCTGCGTGTATCAAGACACAAGACGCACCGCATTGTGGAGCTTGTCAATGTCGATCATTGACTTTAGCGGCGGGGCGAGGCAGGTTAAGCGGATTTCCTGGTAATGCGTGTGGTGATTCTGCCAAGGATGCAAGAACGGATCAGCCTTGAAGAAGAGGCTCCTAACAGGCTTACACTCGCGAACCCACTCACATCTACGAAGCTTTTTGAAACTTAGAATAAATAAATCGAACATCTTGTTGACGTTGCAGTCCTGAGCTTGGCAGCCTGAAAAGATACCAGTCCAAGTGCTACATCCTTCGACGGTCGTCCTGTCCTGCGCTACTGCGGTCGGTCGCTCAATGTCCAGACGAATTCCTGCTTCCGTGTTAACAGTGCATTGGTGACGTGCAAGTGTTGCTGGGTCCCACGAGCACGAACAGGAGATCGCTTGGCCGTAAATGTGGTGGATGAAGCAGGAGGACGTCGATGCCGATGACGCTTGATGGCGGTAGATCCCAATGTCGACCGATTCCTTTATATTTGTATATATGTAGGTATATGATCTTTCACGTACCTGCCTTTGATTTCACTGACCATCATTGTGCGTCCTTTTGTCACCCTTCATTAGTTTTGCACGTAGAACCTCATGATCATTGTCTACATGTCTCCCTTTCTCATCTTTTGATCCTCTTAAATAGCAATCTGTAGCTTTCTTCTGTCTTTCCCTCTTTCCTCATCCTTTTCTGGGCCCTTATTCTCAACGATCTCAACTCTTTGACAATTGACTGCTTTTGAAACTGTCTTTGTCGCCAAGCACCATCATCAAGGAACTCGTCTTTACTCACGCTTTCCCCTGAGTAATCTGGGCTCCCACCAAATTCGCTACTAGCGGCGTTTGCACAATAACATCTCCAGAATTGCATGCATAATGGTCGAAAGCCTGAAAATAATGGGCTTTCTGGTTTTCCTATCTCTATTTCTATTCCTACGCTAACTAATAAAAGTTTCCCTGGGGGTTTTTTATTGTAAAAGAAAAGAAGAAAAAAGAGAAGAGAAGAGAAAAAAGGAAAGAACAAGGAAAAGGAAAACGCCCTATCAACTCTAGAGATTACAGTCTACATCAACAGCGAAGCGAGGTGACTTGGAAGCATTTCAAAACTAGCGGGAGAGGGCGGGGTGAGTTGGTAGATGGTTATACTACTGGGGTGCGTCGGACGGCGGGCAGCAAGCGCTTTCGCGGCACGAATCGGTGGCACACAGCACCGCGCACGAGTCGAGCTCCGGGTCGACATTGATCGATCTAGGCTTTGCATCGATGATTTCGGGCTGAATTGTTCTGTGCAGCGACATGCCTCGTTCGCCATGATCAGTTCGGCCCATTAGATGGCGAGCTCTGGAAACTGAAGCGTCGAACCAACTCACGAGCTATGGATCCCGAAGCGATGCATCACGCGGCGGATTTTGCTCGAGACTTCGACCATGTCGTCGCTAGCGGTCATAACATGTACCGATGCAATGCTCTTGGATTCGGACAACGACCAAACGTGCAGCTCTGCAAGCATGCGACAGACAGCATGGGGTTAGCGTGGGTCAGAAGACTTCTTTCAGCCTGAGCGGCCACATACCGTGAACATTGAGCACACCCGGCACGTTCGCAATCGCCGTACGCAATCGATCAAGTGGAATTGAGGATGGAACTCCTTGCAAGAGGATGAACGACGCGGATTTGGCTGGGTCGAGGAAGAAACGGAAAATTCAGCCTAGACTCTCCGGACAGACCCACAGATACGACCCGTCCCTTACCTAGAGGCAATGCACTCGAGAAGATGATACATGTGATGACAAGCGAGATAAGCGGATCGCTATACATGCGCCATTCGTAGTCGGTCAACCAGATAAAAAGCCCCGCGGCGATGACACCGACGTTGCCGAGCTGTCACAACCGAACAGGAAGATAGAAGGCAAGTACGGATTCAGACCAAGGAGAAGTCAAAAAGTCGGTTCGATTTCGATCACGGGAGTCAGGCTCACAGCATCACCCAGTACATGCAGAAAAACACCACGCATGTTCATGGATCCATCTTGACCGGCCGCCGCGACATCCGCGTCGTCATGACTTTGCCCTTGCCCGTGGTCGTGGCCATGCCTTTCGGATTGCGAGTCCCACCTGGCATGGCCTGTAGTTCTTGCCACGGAACCGTTCCCTGTAGAGGCCGTGGCTCCGTAGCCAGCCTCGTGCGCCGCCTTCACGATGTTGCCGCGGAGCTCGCCAGGGTGAACAAAGAGTTCGTCTTCGGCGCGGATATCCTCGCTTTCGTCAAGATCTTCTTCGTTCTCCGAAGGCGCCGATGGACTCACAGACACCGAATCGGATCGAGATACTGATGTCGCAGCAGCGAGCAAAGGAGTTCTGTCTGATGGGCCTCCGGATTGATGACCATGCGAATGAGGTCGGGCCGACTCTACATCGCGAGAATGGCTTGCGTGGCTATGGCCGCCTCCGAGAGAGTGGCCTCCTCCCCCTCCGCCGTGGGAGTGGCCGCCGTGGTCTGTACGCAGTCCAAGACAATTCGCTGGCGTCAGGCAAGTTGCAAGGCCGAGGCCCGAGGTCGAGAGAGGCAAAGGGTTTGGATTTGGATTTCGGAGGCAATGCTAAGTGGGACGTACCGTGGAACAAGAAGAGACCCACTATGTTTGAAATAAGACCCGCGGTTCCGACAGCAACGATCAATCTGGGATTGGTGACATCTAAAGCAGCGCCATGTCCGCCACGTGTCAGTCGCACACAGCCTCGGAGATCACCCCGGGCAACGAAGCTCGAAACGAACCTGCTTGATTGAGGAATCGCGCGATGGCCTCCATACCGATCGAGAAGCACAGAGCCAGAAGGAAAACACTGTTGATGAGAGCACCCAGCACCTCGGCTCGCTGCCATCCGTAGCTGTATTTTGCCGACGTCGATGAACTTTCGGCTAGCTTCATCGCCTGCATAGCGACGAGCAGACTGCAGACATCATTGAGCTACGTCAGGTGCAATTATTTCTGCATCAGTGACCGATCTGTGATATCGGGTTGGCAGCGAACAACTGACCCTATAGCGCGTATAGCCCCAACAAAGGCGCACCGCACCGCCAAGGAAGAGGGTCGTCAGCGGCGGAGATGCAGTACAGATCGGCGGCTACCCGAATGTGACACACATATGGAAACTATCGGCAACGAGGGCGAGACTGCCCACGACGGTTCCTACGCTGAGTTCCAAGACCAAGAAGGCTGTATCGACTGGTGAAGGTCACCGCAAGAGCGGACACGGGCGGTGAATGCCGTTAGCCTCAGCGACCAGGAGCTTCTGAAGCTGCACAGTGGCAGTCCAGCACGATAAATGCTTACTAGCTAAGAGAAGCTTCAGTCGGAAGCTACGAGACGACGACAACGACGACATGGTCACGTGGTGTGGTCACGTTTGTGATCGGTGCAAGTGTGTCGTCGGTGCGGGAGCAGAACAGCCAATCAATCGCGAGTTGGATTTTATAGCGAATCCGTACGGGAACGATTGCGGGAAGCAAAAAACTAATAAGGACCAAAGAAAGAAAAAGCGCGTCTTCTTGTGCTCGGGCAAGCACCTTTATAACCGAGCTTAGGTCATTTGCTAGTTGCAAACTACCATCTAAACCCCTAATTTCGCTTGTTCGAAATTGAATCTCTGGAACCCATCTTGACGAGGCTCTACCTCCTACTATCTAGCCTCCCTTTTCTCCAACCTCCGAGCTCACAATGCCGATATCTTCCTCCTGAGCGAAACTGGCCGACCTCCCCCTGAACGGGTTGCCCAGTGGACTCAGGAGTGCCAAGACTCGAAGCTATCTGCTCTTTTCACTCCTTTCAACAATACTGCCATACTCTGGAAAAGCGACTCGCCGGTCGTTACTATTGACCCCGAGTCGCCTTCCAACTTTCTTCGTGCTTCCTTCTCTTTCCCGGACCGAATCTCCGATGCAACATTCCGTGTGGGTGACTCGAAAGTCCGGGTTGTATCAATCTACGCCCCATCCTCCGATAAGCCGGACAAAAAACGCTTCCTTTCTCACATCAGCACCACCCTCCGGCGAGCCATGAGCGACGACCCCTCGCCGCCTGCGCTCCTCATTGGGGGCGACTGGAACTGTGTTGAGTCCCAACTCCTCGATTCGGAAAACCCAAATGGTACGAATTATGGAGGTCAGGAAATGCGCGGCCTCGTCACGGCCAACAATCTCTCCGACGTCTATCGACTCCATCACCCCAAAGGACGACACACCACGAACTGCTCAGCGCCAGGCACTTGCCGACGCCTTGACCGCATCTATGTCTCACCCAACTGGGTTGACCTCTTCCACGACCATAAGATTTGGGCTCCTGTTCTCAAATCGACGCACTCCATGGTCGTGGCAAGGTTCCAAGTTCCAGGCGCAATCGATATCGGTCCGGGCAAATTCAGACTTGGTTTGCACGTGATTGAAGGCGACGCGACCTGCGAGTACCTGTCTTCCACTGTCCAGACTCTCTACAACGAAGCCCTGCTTTAGACGCCCGACGACCCGAAAGCAGCGTGGACGACGACCAAGCACCGCCTATTGCCCCAGCTCCAGGCTCTGGCTCGGACACTCGCACGGTTCCGACGTGGAGGATCGGAGCAGGAGAGGGCGGACCATTCGCGCTACGGCGCGGCTCTGCGCTCTCGAATCGACCCTTCGCTGGCCGGCCCATCTTCCATCTTCATCCGCCTTCGCAAAGTGCGGGCTTCCGACCTCATCCCTTCGCTTGCCGTCAACGATGTCGTCCTATCGGATCCCGATTCGATGCTTGGTGCGGCCAGCGACTACTTTGAGAGTGTCTATCAGGACCGCCCCATCGACGACGCCGCATTGGAGGAGATCATCGACGGACTCGCCTCGACTCGCTTCTCTCCTGCGGACTCCCACAAGCTCGAGAGAGCGTACCCATTGGAGGAGATGTCCAAGGCTCAAGAGTCGTGCAAGTCGAACTCATCGCCTGGACCTGACGGCCTTCCCGTTGAATTCTACCGTGCGACGTGGACGGTCACGGGTCCAATCCTTCGAGACGTCATCAACTCGATACCTACCGAGGGCCTTAGCGCCGAGCCTTCTCCGCGGAACATCACCCACATCCACCTCATCCATAAGCGTGGCGAAAGGGACCAGTTGGTGAACAAACGCCCAATCTCACTCATCAATGCCGATGAGCGAATCATCTCGCAAGCTCACAACCAGCGCCTGGCTCCCTTGCTCGAGTCTCTGGTCGGCCCGACCCAGCGCGGCTTCGTGCCGAATCGTTGGATCGGCACGAACATTGCGGAGGTCCAGTGCCTCATGGATCCAGAAATTCCGGGCTCGCCTCCTGTGTCGGTCTTCTAGCGGTGATGGACTTCGAGAAGGCTTACGATCGGCTATCCCACACTTACCTTGATGCAGTCCTCCGCGCCGTTGGCCTTGGTCCCAAAGCCCGTCAATGGTACCGAGCGACGTACACCAACCAGTCCGCCTCGGTCTTCCTCAATGGGTGGCTCTCTGCCGCTTTCGACGTCCTATCGGGTGTTAGACAAGGCGATCCTCTCGCTCCGTCTCTCTTCGTCCTGGCGATCGAAGGTTTTGCTGTCAAATCCGTTCAAGAGTCACGGGCATAGAGAGTCCGGGCCTACAAACGATTCGCGAACTCCTCTTCGCCGACGACGCATGCTGCGCGCTTCACGACCTCTCGGACCTCCAAGATCTCAATCGGGCGATCGGATTGTACGAGCGGGCAAGCGCCAGCAAGCTCAGTAATGCCAAATCGTTCCTCTACCCTCTCGGATCGTTCAGGAACCATCCGATCGTTCCACGCCTTGGAACCTGTCGTCTCAGCGACTCTCAATTCCGCTACCTCGGTATCCAGGTTGGGGTGGACATTGCCGAGGATGCGGGTTGGGAGGAGGTCAAGTCGTCCACCATTGCTCGTATACGGTCTATCCCGATGTACGACCTTCCTTACGCAGCCAGGGGCTCGATCATCAACACCTACTGTTACACGAAGGTCCTCTTCTACAATCGTTTCCTCCCAGCCCCAAAGAGTGTCGTCAAGGAGATCGAGGATGCCGCCATGCTCGCAATCCACGGTCGAGACTCGGATGGAACTCGAAGGCGCCCGATGGTATCCCGGTCGCGCCTCTGCACCCCCCTCGATCATGGCGGTGTTGGCTTGATTGACCTTCCCATGTGTCTGGCCATCGACCACGCCAAGTGGGTCTTCCAACTGCGCGATCCGGATGGCTGTTTCACGCGGCACCTTTTCGACGTTCGCATTCGGCTCCTGGCGGCAAACCAGCCGCACCCCTTCACCTTGCGCAAGCCACCCCCCAACCAACACCGTCGCCCTTGGATCTGGATTTGGTGGGCATATTTCTGCCATCCGCCGCCAAAGTGGTATCACGCGGTGAGAGAAACGAGGCGTCTTCTCCCTCCACGCTGGGCCCGCTATTTCGAAGCTTGGGCGTCGGTCACAACGCTCAACCCCCCCGAATTCTCGAGCAACCAGAACCTCGAGCGCTGGGCGAACCACGTCCTCTTCTTCCCGGCAGGGCACGGGATCCAGCTCTCGGTGAACCCGACGCTTTTTCGAGGTCCTGATGGCGAGTTGATGACTCCGACTTCTTTCATTGACGCCTCAAAACGCCGTCACGCTTTCGTCTTCCCTCCCATCATCCCGGAAGGCCATCAAAAGATCTTCTCCCTCACCGAGCAGCGCTGGAAGTCATGGTGGAAGGCTTTACGCAAGATTCGTAGGGTTCACTCGGAGGCTGAAGACACCGCCCATCTCCTCTCCCTTGGCTCCCTCCACCCGGGCGTGCAACTTTCGTCTGCAACACACAGCCAGCTCAACAATCGCTCCGCTTCCTGTGTGATGTGCCTTTCGGAAGCACCTGAGTCTTTTCCCCATCTGGCCGTCGGCTGCCCGTTCGCTCGCCGCCTCTGGGCCGCACTCTCTCCGTCCCCACACCCCATCTTCGCCGACTTCGTGTGTCCTCTCGTCTCTCGCTCGGAGCGCCGAATTGTCGAGCTCCGCATCCTCTTCTTCCATTCAATCTGGAAGCTCTCTCGTCGCCGTCAATTCTCCTCGCAACCTCTGGATCCGATCACCGAGTCGGAGCTCGAGGAGCTTCGGGGGTCTATCCAGGGGTGCACGGGTCGCCTCGCTTCTCTATAATGTTTCCAAAGGGGGTTTTAGTGGGTATGGTCGACTCTGGCTAAAAGGTCGATGAGTCCCACACTACTGGCATAGCCAGTGTGCTTAATGCATTTCCTCCGACTTTTCCGAAGATTTCTAGGTACTATTATAATTGTGCTGTAATTGAAATCTATCAAATAAAAACTATAAAAAACGTCCGGTTCCGCCAGGCCGCCATGGCCTCAAAGAGAAATCCAAGGGGCGCATGCATGCCACACACACCCGGCGTTGTGACTGCATGACCGACGAAGTTCAAGATATCGTGAGTGGCAGGCTGTCCACCGCCCGAGAATCAAAAGAAGATCGACAGGTGAAGGGGCCTCAACGCCTCAACATTCAACGTTTAACTTCGATCCTCTGCGAATTCCGACGCCGAGCCCAAGCTCAGAAATCCGACAGGAGAATTCAGTTCTGAGGGTCGCGAGAAAACCGGAGGAACGTTCGACGCAGTGCTGTAAAAAGGCTTTATGAAGCCAATTGCCAACTCGAGCGCATTCGAAGGTATAGTCTTCATATCTGATTGTTGAACATTTGTAGAACCCGCAGGTGCCAGCAGTCTCGAACGGGCGAAGAACGAGCGAAGCGCGCTGGAGGACCGACCTTACTTGGACGTCGCCGTGGAAAAATCCCGAAAATTTTATGTTTCGGGACATCAAATCCTGCTGCAATCAATACACATTTTCAGATGGAATCAAGTTCGTCGATTTGCAAACCAATATATACCAAGAGGTGGGAGCCATGACGAAGACGTTTGGGTCATTATAGCACGTACAAGACGGGCTATAGCTAAGGTCCGCCTTGGTGGAGAAATAGCCCAGCCAAGGTAGGCTCGCCATCCTACGTCCTACTTGCAGGCCCCAGCAACCAACCCCATGGCGAGAATGTGACACACATCGTGGGCAACGCCATTACATCAAGAGAATCAATTCCAGCTCCAATTCCAACCGCGCATGCAATCAAGTTAAAGTGTCTATTTGCCGTCGCGGGAAGCCCCGAGGCGTGAAGCGCGACCAACAGGACCGTCCGAAAATCCATTCGGGCCTAAGCAAAGATTGCCATTGTGAACAAGATGCTGAGCATGGACGCGCCGACTCCCAACACGACTTTGGGATTCATTGAGACAGCACCGGAAGTGGTGCGGACAGCCGGGGACGAAGTTGCAGCACTAGCCGAGCTCGAGGACGCACTGGCGACCGAGAACACTGTAACAACGGCCAGGGTCGTGCTCGTGATGGTCGTGGTAGACAAGGCAGCCGTCGTAGTAGCTGAAGTGATCATCGCGGAGCCTGAACCAATCGCAGGGTACAATATCAGCAAACAGAATGTCCGGGCAAGAGGAGTCGAAAATTCTGGTCCAGCATTGTGCAGTTGGCGGTGTCCACGGCGTTCCGGATTGGGAACAGCGCTGAGCCATGTATTCGCAACTCACTGGTCGACTGTACTGGGCTAGAGGCCGCTGCAGATGCAGAGTCGGGTACGCTTGATTGGCCTGAGGCCGAAGCCCCCGACGCAGATGCGGACCTCTGGGGCCCGGACCCCGATGCGGACCCCGATGCGGACGCAGATGCGGACGCGGCTGAACTTGAAGCGGGGCTAGCGGAGCTGGGGACGAGGTAAGATGATTTTCAATATGGGTCAGGTACGCATCCAATTCATAATACAAGGAGACCCTTCACTGCTTACCTCGCGGCCGTAGCTGGCGCGGCGTTGCCATTGATCGTATTTTGAGCTACGCAGTTCGATGAAGCACCCGCAGCGTGAGGAGGAGGAGCTGGGGTGGATCCATCTCCTTGTTGGAACGTGGTCATGCCACCACCGGGGAGGGAGTAGATACCCGGTGGAAGGTCGGAGCCATCACCTTCGCAAGTGCTGCATAATAGGAAACAGGCCACGTCAGTCAACGTCGGCCTTACTTCTTGTCTCGTGAAGAGTTTGCGCGGCACCGCGGGGAACTCTGAAGGTCAGCTTAGAATAAGACTCACTCAAACCCACTGCCGTATTGTCCGGGATCATTCCACTCGCAGCCCTGAAGATCGTAAATGTGTTGGCACCACAGCCAAGCATCCGGTACGGATGGCTTGCACACACGGATACAGAACTCGGTGTCGCTGATGAATTCGTGCCATTCATAAATTTCGGTTCCACCAGAATAAACGACCGCGCCAACAGGGTTTCCCTTGCCCGTAGCACCGTGCGGGTCCAACTCGCCACCCTGTAAAAGAGGATGGAGTTGAGGCTCCGGTCAGACGAAACAGTGAATTAAAGCCCCCCCCCCCCCCGAGAAGTGAACTACGTTACCTCGTCGCCACGTTGTACGTTCTGCAGACCGAGAATACTGGGTTCAGAACAGAGTGCACAGTCACTCCGGCACAAAGAAACGTCATCACTTACAATCTTGGTAAAGTCGCCCGTGCCGGTGATCTGGGTGTAATGTGGGGTCTCCAAGAAGTCTGTAAAACGAAGGCGCCGTGTCCTCAGCGCGACGATCTTTCGGAGTGCGGGCTGTACTCGGCCTAGCTAGAACATGCCACACTCACGGGCCGACTGAATCGTTCCCTGTGGGTGGGGTGATGTCATGCAAGTGGGCAGAGCACGTCAGTCCTGGTGATAAGCGCGCGGTCGTCGTGAGGCAAGAGCAGAGAGAACCTACTGCCGGGATGCTACGCGTGCCACGATTGGGCGCTGTGCAATATGCTACTTCGTATGCTTCCGAGTCCCCGATGGTCACGCCTGTCGTGGGAGGCGCGAACAAACAAAAGTCGTTGAGAGAGCTACAAGTCCATGCTTAGTCTTCTACTTGGTCGGCGACGGATGGAGCTGCGGACAGACTCACTTGACCTGAAGCGTTCTGGACATCGAGCTCTGCAAAGGCGCAGCCAAGTGTCAGCATTAATTAAGCATCTTCTGAGTTTACACGGTTACATCACAGGTCGTACTTGGGAGTTGGCCTGGCCGGCGACGAGCGTAGGCGACGCGAGGACGAGAGCTGTGCAGGGTGGTATTCGAGGCCGACGCGAAGCGGTCAGTTTGCGAGGCGGGATGTAATGCAGGACGTAGCGCCACTGACCGATCAGGCCTATCAAAGGCGTGGAGCGGGTGTTGCGCATCTTGATCGAAAAGACTTGCTAAAGCGAGGTGGGAAAGCGATGGCAAGGGAAGGGAGCGGAGCAGAGGAGAAGGGCGCTGGAAATAAACGGAGGGCACAAGGCGAGGAAAGTCAACCAACTTCAACAAACCTGATTCGTCGAAAACAACACGCCGAACCGCGCGCCTCAGATCTCAGACCTGGCTCGGAGTCCGAGGGGGGGGTTCCTATTCGTTCAAAATGCCCAGTGTGCGCTACCGCGAGCTGCCGCGCCTCGTATGCGCTATTTCTGGACAGCTAGCTGCCTTTAACTTACCTCTGCTTACCTAGGTACGTTCAACGGCGAGGGTTCGGCAAATGGCAACGGGTAGGTACCTACCTACTTTATAGTTACTAGGTACTGGGGAGGGCTGGGGCAGGGAGCCAATGGAGGAACTGGTACCGTAGGTAGGTAGCACGTGCCCGTCGCTTCCATCATGCAACAAGTTCACCTATGTCTAGCGCAAGTAGTACCTATTAAAGATCTTGTCGCCCACTCGCCGCATCAGTGACTCTTGTGTTCAAATTTGGCCTGGCGATGGAGAAGTTCCAAGCAGGTGCCCACTGCCTAGTATCTATCTAGACGATATCATAGCGAGAAACGACCGTGAAATCGTCAGACACTCTCGGTGGGAGGGTCTGGGTCAGGCTCTCAGAGGTATTACAGCATGATTCAGTCCACCTCATCACGTTTTCATCTAGCGCTCAGACGAGAATCTTGACCAACAATCTGAGCTCCGCAGGAACGGTCTGATTTCGGTCTGAAACGCTCTAATCCGGTTTGGGTGAATGGGTCTGAGGATCCTGACAATTGGGCCATTGGGCGCGCGGAATGCAGTGGTTCTAACTGCCGATGTCACGGTACCTATACAATACCTGTGCCTACCGGGGGGTATAGCTGACCTGACCCAGGTAGGTAAAGTTAACTTATAAATGAATAGGTATCAACTAGTGCCCTGGTAGAGCAGCTGCAGCATCCAGTAGGTAGGTAGGTACCTAGCCTGCGAACTAGGTACCTCTGCACGCTTTTACCGAAATGCTATGCAACTCGCAAGCGGGCAGAGGATGGCCTTCGCTTCTATTGGATGGATGAAAGTCGGTCCGGGGTCAGCCTAGGCCCGATAAGATAAGAGAGCAGTGCAGACATTCGAGATACCAGGATCATACAGTCAACCTTGTGGGCTCAATTTTGTCGATTCCTTCCTACCGAGGTACCTATCTAGTCGAGTCTGTAACTCAACGAGTACTGCTTGAGAAGAGGAAGGACCTTGTAGGTAGGTACTACCGAAAAAATCATGCCTATTGCTTGCCCCGGCCTCCTTGTAGTAGCTCTTTGTGCAGTGCATGTAGATGTAGGTAGGTAGGTTGAAGTAGTGGAGATCTCCTGCACCCGGCCTCGGCGAATGATCTATGACCTGCCGTACTAGCAAGGTGCAGGCTCGTTTACGTCTCTCCAATGCAAGCCCTTGGGACACTTATCGCCGACGCAAGGAAATTGTCTTGTATTACAGTGCAGACTGCGCCAGTGAATGAGGCCAGGCGGTCGACACAGGTACGTATAAGGTACCGTTTTTCGCCGGGTGCGAAACGGGAGTCGCGTCCGTGAAGCCTCTCTTGCTCAAGGCATCATTTTGCTATGGAGCATCAGTGCTCAGTCACCTACCTGGCGTTACTCGGCTCCCCATCCTTCACTGTTCAGGATCAACTTGTAATAGAACTTGATTACGTCTAGGTGGGCCGAAGTATGCATCCGCTCGTCCACGGTGTGGAAATTCTTGAGCTGGTCCGTTTGGGCGGGGAGAAAGCGATAGATGCTTTGGGTCAGGTTCCAGGTCCACTTCGTGTCCGTGTTGGCTGTGAAAGAGCGTGTCAGTACTTGTACACGATGAGGTTGCAAGGACAGACCGAGATGGTGGATTGCACACTCGTCGGATATAAACCGAGACTCTGGCTCGTTATTGCGAACTCACCAACCATGCCGGAAGGCGCGACGATAGGCCTCTCAAAGACATGCCTGATCGTCCCACTCATGAGCTCGTAAGCCGGTCCCGAGCTCGGCGTCAAGGGAGCAGGTTCGATCTCGCTTCCCTCGCGATGAATCAATCGAACAACCTGTTGAGTTGTGCTATTGTTTGACCCGTACGCGTCAAACGTCAGGTTCGCCGACCTGACAATCGGTTCGAGGATCGAGACGATGCGAGCTTTGAGTGCCGCAACGGATGAGTTAAACTTGATTCGATAATTGACAGTCGCGTGGGTGTACTCGGGCAGCGCATTTACCTGGACATATCGAGTGTGGCAACAAGGCCTCAGCCCTCGCGGGAAATCGGCTCCTGTTGCGCAGGGTCACTCACCTTGACGCCACCATCAACCAAATCGATGGCTTGGGTCGTCGAGAGGAAAGCTCTGAAAACCTCGCTCGACTCTGCGAGCTCCTCGCTTAGGGCCTTCCACTTCTTCGGATTCCGAACACGCTTTTTGAGATTCTTGTCCATTTTTCCGTGATCGGCAGCGCATTGCAGGTAGCTTAGCATCGGATGCCCTTTGTCCATGCTCGGCGCGTCGGGACGATCCTCGAGCGCAACGAGTAAACGCGACATGATTCCAATGCCCGTGTGTCGACCGTGCGGGACCGAAGAATGGCCACCTGGGGTGAGCACCTCGAGATCCAAGTTGATCGCGCCCTTTTCGACCAGCCCCAAACGGGCGAACTTGACGCCGTACGACTCATCCAAACCCGTAAAGCCTTCGTCGAGGATGAGGGCAACACCGTTTTTGCCATAAATCTGCTCCAGTCGCTCGGCAATGGGTCGAGCAGAACGCACCCCGCCAATTTCTTCGTCGAACCCGAAGGAAAGTACGATCGCTCGTTCTGGCTTGTACTGTTCGGAGAGCAGCTGCTCGATAGCGGAAAGGATCCCAATCAGAGTGTTCTTGCAATCCGTCGTGCCTCTGCCCCAGATCCAGCCATCGGAGTCTACATGGCCCGAAAAGGGATCATGCGTCCATTGTGACTCTGTCGAAGGGTTGACGGGCACCACATCTTGGTGGGCCATAAACACCTGCAGGAAATGGTCGAAGCACAAAGTTTTGAGCCAGGCGAGCTAGGGCCAGAGGAAGTAGGCA
The DNA here is from genome assembly GCA_022702645.1 of Microbotryum intermedium. NCBI lineage: Eukaryota > Fungi > Basidiomycota > Microbotryomycetes > Microbotryales > Microbotryaceae > Microbotryum > Microbotryum intermedium. The sequence continues at coordinate 255,065 of JAHWDX010000023.1, read as the reverse complement.
CTTACAATGGGTTTGAGCTTTGGGTTCGTGCCTTTGAAGGTCATAATGAGGCCGAACCTAGCCATTTTTTCGATCTCCAGACTGGACCAACTGTAATCGAACAGAAGCGGTCAGATCAATTCACACCGCCAGACGCCGATTTGTTCCGGCCACCGGGGCTCACTTACACTCGGGGAAACGTTTTTTCGAGGTAGTCGTGCTGCTTTTCAAAGATATCAAAGCGTGGTTCTTTGAAGGGATCGCGGTGCATGTCGTCGTAAGTCTGTGTTGGCTGTTACCAAGATCGATGGTCCGAAGCGAATCTAGCGGGATGGTCAGCTCACGGCCCGAAAGGGTACCGGTTCCTGGGCGGGAAAGAGAAGACGAACGATCTGCACAGCGCCTATGAGCCGATCGATGGCTAGTCGAGAGTAGTGCTCGTCCTTTGCCGGGTCCCAGTCGTGGCCAATGTTGCGGGGTTCGGTCTGTACTGGGCACGAGGCACCGCCAGCGAGTGCGGCCGACCAAGGCAATACCCCGTAGTGCCCGTGATCGTGGCAGTGGGACCGTAGCCGCTGATGGAGAGCTCGAGTGGCCCCGGCCCAGGGCGAGAACCTTTCCAGACAGTAGAGGGACGGGATCAAGCAACTGGCGAGCAAGATCGACTTGACGGCATTGGTGCGGTGTCTTGGTGCGGGTAGGGACGCCGGCATTCCTGTATTCGGTGGGGTCGCAGATGCTGCCGGCGGCGGCAGGTAGGGCGAGTGCTTCTCCTTGGGCACTGAGCAATGAGCACAATCGCCATGCAATTGATGCATGATACACGTTTAGTTGCTGGGAACCACCAGGCTTTTGCAGGGGGAATGCGACTGACTGATGCAACTAGTCCGAGTCCGTGTGCGGCGTGTGGGGTTAGGAACAGTGAACTTGTCCCGAAACCGACGAGCTGCCCGCAATGACGTTGAAGTAATGTCCTGCTAGTTTCCTGCTTGCTCGAGCCAGCCAACTGCAAGCTAGAGCTTGCCAGAGTCCGCCCAGGCTTCCTGCCCAAGCCCAGCAGGCCTAGCCCACCCAGCCTTGCCCAGCAGCTAGCAACAGCCAACGCACTGAGCGCTCTGAGCAGCTCTGAGCACCTGACCACTGAGCGCTGAGCGTTGAGCAGTGAGTAGCAAGCTGCAGGCTAGCGCCCACTCTTGGCATCGCTTCGCCTCCTGCCTCCCTCCACCCCACATCGACACCCGGTCACAGTCAAAGCACAGCACATCATGCCTTACACTTCAACGCAGTTCGACAAGGCCGTCGCAATGTCAGTGCTGTTCTCCATAGCAATCTTACTTCCATGCCGCGATTGCTGACATGGCCACGCTATTCCTGTGCTCTGTCCTCTCTCTTGTCCTTGAATTTCCCTGACTCTTTGTTGCCCTACGCCATCGCCATCGTCATCGCCGTTGGCTTCGCCGTTGCCGTGCACGTCGCCTCGTCGCTCGGTCGATCGCGCCGTCGCAGTGTCGGCCAATTGCCCAAGGATGGACCCGTGAAGCCTTCTCAAGCCGATCAGCTCGTCGTGAGTCTTCAATAACCACTGAGATGATGTCATGTGCTGTTTTCGAGAGTCGGCGGTCCTGGTTTGGGCGTCCGGGAGCCCAACCGTCCAACCGTCCAGGCACGTGTGAACACAGGGAGGCGTGTCACGCCGAGCCATGGCGATCAAGGCGTTCAGCTTTGCTCCGTGTTCGCTCTCTTGCAACGCCAACCCTGCCACCCTGCCACCCTGCCACCCTGCCACTCTGACACGATCATGATACCCCAACCGAGCTGGTGCTGCGCCGAGCTATTGCACTGTCCCAGCATCTCGTCGAACAATCAACTCCGTGTCGGAACCGATTGGCTCAAATTGTAGCACGGGAGATCGATCCACTAGGTCTGATTGGACTACTGAAAGATACCGGTCACTTGACACTGATGCTCCGCTCGCCGTCTCGCGCTAGTTCTACGGCTTGTACAAGCAAGCGACCGTCGGCGACGTCAACACCTCGCGACCTGGCATGATGGACTTCGTGGGAAAGGCCAAGTGGGACGCGTGGAAAAAGAACGAGGGTCTCTCTTCCGATGACGCCAAGTCCAAGTACGTCGAGGCTTTCTTGGACATTTTGGCTAAGAACGACAACGAAGAGGGAGCAAAGTACAAGGCCGAGGTGAGTCCTTTTTGAGATGACGAGGTGCATACCTCAAGCGGTGGGGGTTCCAATGTCCTTGACCCCACGCGTTGTTGCGAGGCTACGGCATTTAGCATCAAGCGCTGCTGTAGAGCTTTCGAACTCACCATCATCGACCGCAACCACTTCATAGATCGAATCCGCTTGAGGTAGCTCCGTAATCCAACCTTAGGCTGTCCACTTCTCGTGTGATGCAATTTGAGTTTACGTATTTAAATCGGTCACTTCAGACCTAAGGACAAGAACCTTCTTTCATAATGGTCAGCTATCCTGTCCTATCAAATAAAAATAAAAAATGTTCGAAGGTAGCCGTAAAGCCCAAGCCGTCCCACGGGGAAAAGCATTCAATAGATCTATGGTGCTTGTTGCGAGCGGTCTGAGCTATGCGAGCGATGATCTACTCGTCTACTCTTGTCGACAGCCTCGAATTCGTCAGGAACTTCTCCAGCTCATCTTTGATGACCTGTCCAGCCCTCTCGTCCCGGAAATCCTCCCTTCTCGCTCGTGCTTTGGCCTCGGCGCCTCTAGCCTCCGCTTCGAGAACATGGAACTCCCATCGACCTGCCTCGAAATCTTGTCGGTCCAGCTCGAGCGCAACACCTCTAGACATCATCAATCTTTTCAATCCAAACTCTTCCACAAACAGTGGTCGCGGGACTGCGCAATGGTCATGGAAATAAACGGCCACAGAAAAAAGAGCCAGAGTCAGCTCCGAGCTGTTAGGGGTATTGGGAACAGGAACGAAACTGACCATAAACGAACGGAGTATGGTTCGAGATAGTCTCTGAACAGGTGCCGTAGCCCAACTTGCCCAAGACGACGTCCGCCGTTGCGGTCAAGTCGGGAACATAAACGTCCTTGTCGCTGGCGTAAAAGTTCTCGGGCAGGTCGTTGCGGATCTCATTATTGTTACCGGCGAGACCGCACACGATGGCGATCCATCCTTTCGGCAACAATCCCGCTTCCTTGGAGTTCAGGTCCGCGGGGATCTCCAGCGAACGGGTGGAGAATCCTGAAGACTGTCGCATGAGCGGTGTGGATAGTGGGGAAGGCGGTCTCGAGCGTGGCCGAGGGATCGACTGGCCGCCAAAGGAAACGAGCAAAATCTTGGCCTCAAACTGTGTTTCCGGGACGTCCATCGAGGCGAGCAGGGCGTGACGAAACTCGGGGGTGTGCACATTCGGGGAGGGGGGTCGAACCAGCAACGGAACATCGATCACGCTTCCCTTTGGCTGACCCCGCGGTCGCGTGGCGGGAATCGACGATGTCGGCCGAGAAAGCAAGGCGTCAATTTCGGCGGTGAAGGAGGTCCGTTGGGCGTTGACCCATTTCCCAGACGGCAGGGGAACATCCGTATCAAAGCCCGGGATAGGGATCGCCCCGGGCAGTCTCAATAGCAGAGAAGCGCATGCATAATCAGCAATGCTCTGCTCCACCAATGGCGAGAGGATCGAGTCGGGAACGGGCGGCTCGAGCGGCTCCCCGGTCAGTGACGGAAGACCGGCGAGAGACAAGTAGGAGTAGCACGAGTCGAATGTGAAGCTGAGCACCAGCAAGAAAGGCACGAAATGACCACATTAGTACTTTGGCCGGCATATAGACGAAAAATGTCAAGGCACACACTTGCTGACGATGACGGATGGAATACCTGCTCCGTGCCCGGCGGCGCTGTGGGTCGCCAATTACGAAGTGGTCAACGTCTCCACCCGCACGTTGGGCTCTGCTTTGATCCCGAAGGATATCGGCTCAACAGTGAAGACAATTCAACTGACCATCCAAGAAAGGTTGAATCGCTCAGAACACAGTCGATGCTGTGTCCCTTTAGCCAAACGATTTCTTCTTCGAGCGTCTGTGGCCGTTGCTGCATGAAATCCTTGAGCAAGCGGTACGTCCCCTCTCGGTCCACATCATACGCCTTGGGCTGCACGATACCGGCGTCAACGTGGCTGCGACGATAATACGCATAGGAAGGTAGCGGTTTCGTGGCCGGCACGGGTGATGCCTTTCGTAATTCTGGGGAAGGTATCTCGGAAGGTGGCAGCACCGCGGAGAAGGGTTGTGTCGGTGCATTCGTCACAATGTGCACCTCGTGACCAGCATGCAAGAGCTCGGATGTGAGTGCTGACACCCTTGTGGCGTGCTGCGATGGCGGGGTATGGTGTTGCGTCAGCATGCGGTCAAAGGAGGCTGGAGCTTCGGGGGGGAGGGAATCTTGGTCGATGAAGGCTGATTGGGTCGGTGCTTCACGCTCGGACTCACCCCGTAGCCATGGCCACTGCAATAGAAGGCGAACCTGTATCTCTTCGGAATCCCGTCGGTAGACATGCTCGACTCGGATGGTACCCGAGTTGTTGGAGGGATGCGGAGGGGCAGGCAAATCTGTAGAAAGCGCAAGCGCGCGTCGACGTGGTCGGCTGGTATGGCTGGTGGCGCAGAGCGTAGAAATCGGAGACGCGTCGAGCGCGGAGCAGAGCAGCGTGGATCCAAAAGTGTCAACTCTCCCTCTTCCACACAGTTCTCGCTCGCCCCTATCTGGTCGACAACTGGGCTCGCTCGTTTTCAGCGAAGTTTTTCGGTCCCACCCACCTCCCCGGAGCTGGCCTCCCCTTTCGATTTGCGCCCGGCCAGCTCCGCCGGCGCGTACGGGTTCCAATCCCCCAAGCCCACAACAAGTTCATTAACAGCCATCATAACCTTCCCCCTACCCTTCCTCCACCACAGAGTGCGCGCCATCTCTGCTCCCGCGCGCGCTCATAGACGAAGCGTCGAGGCGCGCCGCCCCTTTGCGCGACCCGTGTTGAATATTGGACTTTGAGCGTGTTGAACGTCGAACGTCGAACCTTGAACATTGTACATTGAATATTGAATCGTCTTCTTTAGGCGAGCCCGGCGGCTTTCAATTCGATTACTGAACCCGCTTCAGGGACATCTTCAGTTCTTGACGGCGACCACCTAGGTCGGTAGGTACTCTGCAAGGGCGTTCAAAGGGCGTCGAGGATCGAAAAATGCTTGTAATATCTGAGCCAAGAAAGAATTAGGAATTTCGGCGCCTTTGATACAGGCAGTGAACTGGTAAACAGATGGAAAAATGCGGCGTGCGCAGCTCCGAGAATGCACTGGTGTGGCAGTTAACTGGCAGTGCAGCTGCAATAACATTTTCTTCATCGGATTCCAGGTATATCACGTGCCAAGTACACCAAGTACCTGCCGATTTTTTTTATCCACGGAAAGAGCCTCTATTAGTTATGCGTGGGCAGTCAGTCGCCCAAGCACCGTGTCTGACTTATAACGGTGGCCGCGCGCGGGGGCGGCAGACAGCGCGGGGGAAGGCGGGCAAGCCGAGTAGGCTGACGGGTACGCGCGAGTACCCGAGGTATGAATCGATGAGGTCATGACGCACGGCGCGATGAGTCCATTCCTTTTCTGGACCTTTCCAGAGTTGCATCGACAGCGCCTGCGCTCCGGGCCAACGTCGCGACTTGCACATAGCTTCGGCGATGAACGACTACTTCACCCTTCAGCCGTCGCACGCACACGATGAGTTCCCGACCCCCAGTCTCGAACGTGAATATGTCTACCATTCGCCCCTCGACTCCCCCGATTCGAGCGACGCGCACAATGGTAGCACCACTGCGACTGCGATCGCGACGACGAAGACGACGACCGGGCCACAGCCCAACCCAGACGAACCAGGAGTCGAGCCCGTTGAAGGAGCTAGAACAAAAGCGGTTCTGACCCCGTCGGAACTGGTCAGCGTCTTGTCCCAAGAGAGGGATCCACCACCGCCGGTGCAGGCTCGTCAGTACACCCCCACCGTCCTCTTTGAAAGGCCTGTGCATGGCACTGTCCTTGCTCGAGTTGGGACTGACCTGACCGCGCATTTTTGTGCAACAATGATCGCCACAGGCTTTCTACATGGAGGCCCCCCGCTGTCGGATTTGACGGCCCCGTCGGATGTTGTGGCGACCCACGCGACCAAGCAAAAGCCGATCGCCACGAGCAAATGGCGCGTATTCACCGATTCCGAAGATCGGGTTCTGCAACAAGGGTGGGAGGTGCTACAGGCGGAGAAGAAGGCTGAGAAGGATGCGTCAACCTCTACAGGAGGGAAGAGGCAGAAGGGGAAAGCAAAGACCGAGCAAGCCGTCAAGGACGGAGCCGAGGATCCAGGTCAGTAGTCCGAGTCTGGTGATCTGCCGGCTAGCGCAGCAAACAGCTGACACAAGTGTCTGTCGACCATTTTTCGGGACCTACGCAGATGGTAGGAAAAGCAATATTTGTGAAGCTGTAAGGGCAAAGCGTGGCCAGTTCATGTCTGACCTCGCACTCGCTTGTTGCCCGCAGCCGAGATGCCCCATTGCTTCCCTGTTGGCCTCGACAAACTCTTTACCGTGTCCCTCGTCTCGTCCATACTCTACCCAGCATTTTGGCAAGGCACCCCTGTGAGAGTGCTACGCGCCCATTGGTTCTACGCGCCACCGGCATCGAAAGCAACGAAGTACAAGAACATGGCATCCCACCAAATCAAGGCCTACCCAGTAGACCCCGAACTATCGGCCTCACTCGATCGCGCATACGCTCACATTCGCCCGTGGGAAGAATCGTAAGGACGCATGGAGCAGAGCACAAAACTTTACCCGGAAATCTGATCGAGCTCTACTGATTGGATCTTGTAGGTACACTGCCGAGCTCGCTTCAGCACTCAAAGGTGGTGTTGAGGCCCAACTTAAGCTCAGCGCGCCACTCGGGATCGATAGCGAGAGCGGAGAAGCCAACTCGGGCATCGAAGTCATTTTTCAGGGTGGAGACGAAGGTCGCGTCTATTCAAAAAGCTTTCTTGGCAGTATTGGCAAGTCGCTTTGGAGCAGCGGCAAGTCATTGGGAGGAGGTCAAGTCGTCTTGCGTGGTCAGTTTAGGTCCGCAGTATTCAAATTACTCTGCGCATAAGAATGCTGAAGTGGGATGATCCATTTTTTACCCGTTCCATACAGGTTGGGAAGCGATGAGAACCTACCATGCGCGGAAGGAGAAAGCGGGAACGCCCAGCAAACCCGTCACATCGAAAAAGCTCGGGGGCTTCAGTGACGCCGCCGCCGAATCGTCCGACAGTGAGAGCATCACGTCACGAACTGATCCCACATCCTGCCGCGAATCGAATGCTTCAGCAGCCAAACCAACTTCTGCAGAGACGGGTGCCGGTGCAGCTGGTGGGTTTTTCGCTGCGTTGAGAAGCAAGCTCGGTGGTGTACCGCTTGTGGGCCATCCTCCGGACGGGGCGGACGACGCCGTCAATGTGAACATCAAGGGGGAAAGGACGAACGACACGCAGGAAGCGATGGACGGGCCAAGAAATCAAGATGGGGATGAACAGGGAGTGGTGGGAGAAGTTGACGAGCTCGTGTTGATGTGTCACGGCATTGGCCAGAAGCTCGCCGGCAAGTACGAATCGTTCTCGTTTGTGCATGCGTGCAATCACTTCCGGACGGGTAAGTGCCAAATTACTTCGTGCGACCCTTGTATTCCCTATACCCTGCTCTAACCTGACCGTGTCTCGGATACCAAGCTTGCACCAATCTCTCTGCGGCCGAATCGCTCGCTCCGCTATTGAACAAGAAGCGAGCCCAGTTTATCCCGCTTCTGTGGCGCACCGATCTTTCTTTTGACGACGATGCCGAGGATCTGGGAGACTCTGCCGATGAGCACCTCCGCAACAAGTTTAGTCTCGATGACATCGAGATTAAGGGCTCTATTCCGCTGCTGCGACAGGTTGTCTCGGGTCTCGTGCTGGATGTCCCATTCTATCTGTCCCATCACAAGGGCAAGATGCTCAAGGCTGTCGTCAAGGAGGCAAATCGAATCTACCGTCTGTTCTGCATGCGCAACCCCGGGTTTGCCGCCAGAGGCGGGAAGGTCTCGATCATTGGGCACTCGCTTGGATCAGCATTGTGCGCAGATATCTTGTCCACTCAGCCCACCCACGTCAAACCCCTCGGCGAAATGACGAGCGCGGAGAAGTATTCAGACTCACAATTTGTGTTTGACACTCGACTGTTCATCCTCGTTGGGAGTCCCGTAAGTACCTCGTTTATCAGGAGGGGACCTCTACATACACAATTGTTCTTTGTTTGCTCATCCACATGTGTCCCTGTGCTTAGCTCGCTTTCTTCTTGCATCTCCGGCAAGGGCAGCTTATCGCGCGAAGAGGACGTGCGCGGACACAAAATGTTGGGCGTGATATTGCGCTCGACCGTGCCGGCCGCTACGGATGTATGGCGATAGATGCGGTTTACAATGTGTACCACGAAACGGATCCCGTGGCTTTCGCTCTCAACGCTACGGTGGACCGAGAGTCAGTTCAGTGCCATGAAGCGTCGCATCCCATGTGTCGATGACTGATGTAGGCCTTTCTTTTCCGCAGATATGCAAAGCTAATCAAACCCATCGCTATTCCTTCCACCAATTCGACACTACTCGAGAACCTGACGGAGACGTATAGTCGAATCAGTAACGTCCTCGATATCAGCCGTTTTTGGTCGTCGCCCGAGAAGAAGACGGCCGTCGAACCTTCGGACAACGAGGTGTCTCGCAAAAAAAAGTCTGGACCTGAGGCAGCCAGCACAGAGAAACTGGAAGACGGCCAAATACCGTCTAAGGCGTCGACGAAACCGAAGGTGCCGGTTCGACGACCGACGAGCAAAAGGATGCCGAGTGAGATGCCGATGGGCAAGCGCGAATTTGAGTTCGTCTCGCGAGCGGAGCAAAGGTCAGCCTGGAAGAGAAAGCACGTTAGTGATCGGCAGAACTTGACGTTTGAACTTCAATATCCTGTCGTACAGGTTCAACGCACTCAATCCCCAAGGTTGCGTCGACTTTTACATGCCTGCCGAAGGTGAGAAATATCCCAACGAGCGACCTGAAAGACATGGGCAGCTGGCGCTGATGCTCCACAATGGCCGTTACTCGCAGGCCTCAACCAATATATTGACGCGCTGTCATCTCATGCTAGTTATTGGTCGTCGGAATCGGTGGCGACATTTGTCTTGACGCAACTGTTCTCGCCAGAATATGAACTCGTGCGAACGGGCCGCGAGGAGATAGGAACCGAAGTGGCCGACAACATTGAGCGAATCCAAGAAGAGGAAAAGGAGTAAGGAGATATGCCTTCGGTAGACTGTACTTGTTGCCCCACCGTAGGCACGCTCAGTGGTGTTTGTACCGCATCTGTTGCAATCCCATACGTACTTCCACGTCGGCTGTAGCTCTGTGTACTACGCTTGTCCCTACCCTGACGATGCGGTCCCGACAACCACGGGCTGCTGCGCAGCTCGGCGCAGCTCGTCGGTCGAGTTCAATCATAGCAGTACGGGAAAGCCCACCTGTATGCACACATAGCTTCAGCGCGTAGACTTGAGTAGAGTCTTCTTTATATTGTCAGCGCCTTCGAGGTTGGCTCGGTAGAGAAGGTACGTCCACGGCATTGACGTCCAAACCGACTTCGTTTAGCGCATGCCAACTTGGTCGATCGGTCTCCCATCCTCATGCGCAGTTCACTGCGGCGCGAGGGAATCTTATCATCTTAGCGAGCTAGAGAAGTGAAGCGCGTAAAGCTGCATTTTGATCAACTTATGCAATTCTGTTGAACCGGTTTGTTCGCAGAAAGTCACAAATCATCAAAGTCATCAATGCTACGTACATTTGTTCGGTCTTTTTTCACGTGTCTCAGACTGTCGACTGCCGCGCGCCGCGCGCGGTCAATTGAAATGTTCGCAGGTTCCACTTGATCGATGGGAATGTGCGAACTTGCGAAGCTTTTTTTTTGTGCTATAGAGGAAGTTTATCTGGACACAGGGGTAGCCCTTTCTTAACAGTAGCGACCTATTGCAGCGGGCGAACGTACATCCGCCGAGTTGATGGTCAGTCGCGTCGAAGCTCACATGCTGCCCTGCGAGCTACGCCACTTCGGTGTGAACGTTGATCGACGACGTTAACCACTACTGATCTCGATTCGCGGGCGGCGCGACGAGTGCTGAGCGCTGAGCGCTGAGCCCGATCTCGTTCGATGCCGCGCGCGAGGGTTGAACGTTGAACGTTGAGCGCGACCGTGCAGTGTGCACTGCGCCTCACTGCGCTGAGCCTCGCCCACACAGAGCCAGACTGAACCCAAAAGCCCAGGCCCTCGCCCCTCTCTGTCCTTTGACCCAGACATCCTCGAGCAGGCTCGATCTCGACTGCGACCCGCCCAACGCTCGTTTATCCTTCCACAAAGCTCGTTCTCGAATCGGCAGACTCGCGTGTTGCTTGCATTGCCTGTCTCGTTACACCCGTCTCGCACCTGCAACCACCCACCCTGGTCACGCTCTGGACGCGACCGAGCGACCACGAACAGGTGCTCCTAACTTTCTCAACGTACTCCTCTACGTAAGATCGGTGCGTTCAAAGCTGCGAGTCACTTTGTGTATGATGACAAGATTTGCTCTGCACCATGACTGGTCTGGTCTCGATGCCATCGTCGACACGTTGTTGCGGGTGCTGACCTGTCGGCGTTCCCATTCTGATTGGGCCAGCGCGCACAAACAAACCGCCTCCTGCCTGCGCTCAGCTCGTGTGTGCACGACCCTCGCCTACCCCGCCTCGAATCGATCCTACTCCCCTTTGTTCGACCCAGTCTGTGCAACAGATCCGGATCGTCTCATCATGAGTGGCGCAGCCAAAGATTTGTCTCCGGCGACGACCCCGCTACACAACTCCACCAACACGTCTGGCAACAACGGTTCGCTCGCGTCGACCAGCAACCGCCGAGGCTCAGTATCAACATCGTCCAAACGACTCTCTGCCCTAATCGTCGCCGGCCCTGCTGCGGACGAGTTTCGAAAAACGTTTGAGCATGACGAATCTGCGCCACAGCCGCCTACAACGAACCTGTCGGCCGGTCGTCCTGGCAGCGCAGGCGAGGAGAAGGACGTGGCCGTCTCGTCCGTCGATATGATCGCCATGCCTTCCGCGCATCATCCTCCGCTCGAAGTCGGTCTTGGTCTCATGTTGGACGAAAGCTCTGACACGTCCTCCCTCAGCTCGCTCGAAGTTGAGTCCAAGGTGCAGCTCTCGGCTTCGCCGCCTCTCTTGAGCGCGATCGCGCATAACGCGTCATCCCACGCGTCGGTCAACTCTTCCCCCTCAAGCGGCGGAAAAGCGGCGGCAGACGTCCGTCAGCTTTTAAGTGAACTTGGAATTGAGGATGATCGCTCCTCGGCCCCGAGCGTGGAGGATCGACCCCGGCACAGTTCGACGCCATCACCGACGAACCGGGCCGCCGCCGCCCCACCTGGATGGAGCAGCTCCGCAGCATCGAACGGCACCAACTCACCTCCCGGAATGTCGGCCAGCGCAACATCCTCACTGTTGGCACGGCGTGGCGATACTCTTCCTCGCCTCAGTACCGTCACCACTTCTTCTGGATCGACGTCGTCGCCACTTATGATCTTCACCGGCTCCCCGAACCCCCAAACGACGCCGCGTTCGTTCTCGCCCTCGTGCTCGTCGCGAGTGTCCGTGTCGCCAACGCCTTCGCCGACAGCTCATTCGACGTATGCGATTCCCATCACTTCTCGCACACCGACGGCGGCCGCATCGGCCCCGGGCACTTCTGGGCCCATGGCTCGCGTCGGCTCGGCCGTGGCCTCGGCAGCCATGGATCGAAATGCGTCTGGATCGAAGTCTCGGACTAGCGATGTGCATTCGCGACACCAGAGTTTAACGTCGGCGTGTGCTCCTGTTACGAGCTCCTACACCTCAACCACACCGGATCTCGGCAGCGGTCTGCTTGCAACTCTCAGCCCTGCTAGCGGTGCTCTTTCCAGCGCAAGTGCGTACCCAGCATCGCCGACGACTTCTCAGCGGGGATGGAAAGTCTACGACTGGGGCTTGGGTTCGTCGAAGGAGAAGGACGCATTTTCTACTCCCACAAGAACCAGCAACGAAGACCCCCGCAAGGGCGCCAAAAGCGCACCGGGGTATTCATCGCGAGCCGAACAACTTGTCGCGCTCCCTTCAACGCTGCTCGGCCTGTTCCTGGCCCCTCTGTACGGCTCGCCGCGCGATCACGTCCACTACTCCCCGACTCTCAACGCAAGCACCATGCCGACGACGAAGGCGAAGCGACAGCCTTTGCTTCTGCGAACCCTTCTGCTCGCTTATCTTGTCTTCTCGACCGTCTTTTTTGGCTTGCACCTCGCCTCAGTCATCACCGGCGGTCCCTCACAACGAGCCAAACGATTGGGACCTCGTGGCGACGAAGTCGGTGGGTTGCAAATGCCTCTCGGAAGTCGCGAGCTTCCCCTCGCTGGAGCAAGCAAATTTGTGCTCAGCAAAGTTGGCGCCGAATGGGCCCAAAAGGTCGCCGAAGGTGTCAGGTGGGGCAAGATGGCAATCGTTCCCGCAACGAGTGCGCCCATCGATGCTATGGCAGACATCTCTCCAGAGTCTTCACCTTTCGATACCGTTCGTCGAGTCGGCAGCGTTGGTGAGCTCCCTGTCCCCTTGCCTCAAGCACCCCATCTCCAGTGAGGCCGCAACTGACTCCGAGTTGACTCGATTCGAACTTGCAGCGATCGCAAACCGACGACCAGAGGATAACCTGTTGACATCATTTACACACACGTACCGATTCGCCAAGATGCACGAGAAAATCCACATGGATCAACACGATGAGATCGTCCCCTATGCGTTCAGAGCGACGGGAGTTCCTAACCCCCAAGACGTTACCGCATCGGTATACTCGAACGAGGCCTGGCTTTCCGTCTTGCCGGCATTCGCTGAGGCCTGGAACGGCCCCATTTCGCTTGTATTTGAGACGGCGCATTCCAGGACCTCGAGCCTTCGGTCGGATCTGATGAAGAAGCTCGCTGCTCTGCGGCAATCGAACGACGTGATCCGCAAACACGTCGACATCCACATTGTAGGGGCGCCCGTCGGCACAGGTGAACACATGCTGAACCGCACCCGCGAGCGAATGATCGAACGACCCCTGGCCCGCAATTTTCACCTCAATCTGGGCCGGTTTTTTGCGCCGACCGACATGGTCTTTCTCGTCGGAGATGCACGCATCACGCCAAGTCCCGGACTCAAGCGTCGACTTAACGGTGCCACTGTGCGTGATCTGGTCTTGTCCCGCGGTGATGCCGTGGTGGTGGCATCGTTCGCGTTCGTTCGTGATCCTCGCAACGACCCAAAAACGTTCAACCGACTTTCTTTGCACCAACTACGAGCCCAATTGGGTCTGCCGGCTTCTAGCAAATGGGCTGGGGTTGCGCATGAAGAGTTTGATGCTCTTGCTGCAGAACACATCCAGATGCTCGAGTCGACCTTGCCTCTGCCGCGTGCAGAGTGGCCTACCAAAAAGGCTTCACTCGTGACGCTCGTCAATACACGTTCGGGTTCGCCTTCGAATCCGACCACGGCACGCATGGCACTGTTCGATCGCCGGTGGGATCCGAATCACGGGCCGACCAACTGGTATCTCTGGCGCAAATCGGCCACAGACGCTCGCCTTCTCGAAAAGCCCGAGTCGGGCGGCGGTGTCGGCCTCGGCGTGGGTGGTCGTGTTGGCGGAGGTAATGATGTCTACCGCGTCCTCGACTACGACCTTCATTACGCGCCTTTTGTCGTCGTCTCCAAAAAGGGCCAGCCGTGGTGCACCGAGCGCTTCGAAGAGATGCCCGCCGCTTGCGTGTATCAAATGTATCTTGCGGGTGCGGAGATGTGGGTCCTGCCCGATGAATGGGTCTTCACCAAGGAGATGATCGAGAAGCGAACCGACTCGCAAAGCGAGGACCCGGCCGAAAAGCTCAAGAACTCGATTTCGTCGCGCTTGTACGGCAAGTTCCATCAAGAAGCCTGCATGCATTACGGTCGCGAATTTCTTTCGCTCTCGATGTGGGATTCCGAAAAAGCGCAAAACTGTCGCAAGACTTGTGCGAGGGTTAGTCAAACTTTGATCTGACTTCAGATTTAAGCATGTCTCGTTGCTTTGATGCTGACATTACCATGGCCCACTCGCATTCACAGACGTACGCATCCTGGGGGCTGGGGCATTGATCGCTCGGCGAAGACCAACACACATGTTGCATGGCTCCCTTTGCGTATACGAGGCTTGAAGGGCTGTGTATTGTACTTTACGGTTCGCTGGTTCCTACACGACCTTCTCCGTTCGCCACTCCTTATAGAATATCCTCTGGCGCGCATCGCAACTTCGTATCTTTGTTTCTTCTTCTTTGGGGCATTCGCGAAAAGTGGGGATGCAGTCAAGAATCCTCTCCCGCCTCAATAGTGTTTTTCATCATCTATCTTCGCCTCGCACCCAGAAAAAGAACCTATTGGAGTTCACCGATCCACTTTCCCTAAGGTTTTGCTCGTGTTGGTAGCACTCCTTCAATTTCAATTACTCGTTTAATCTAGCTAGCTTAGGTGAAATAAGCATGACAAGTACCTTGAGAGTCCTCTGATCGAATTATCTGTGGAAGGCGTCATGAGTCTGTGACATTGCTTGGCTTCCTTCTTACAACGCCTTCTCTCGTCGACCCTGTTTAGGATGCTCGGCATCCTGCTCGTCCAGACTGACGACTCTCCACCCTCGCACGAGTCGATTCATCAAGCTGCCAAAGAAGAGCGCGACGATCGTGCTCGTCAAGATGATGACGTTGTAAGGCATGCTGAAATCCGGCGTCGGCAGGCTGAGCAAAGTCGAGCTGGTGTGCAAGCGCATCCATTCGCTGCGGGTACGCAACGCGTTGGATCCTTGGCTCGTTTCGTTCGATGATGAATTGGAAGGATTGAGGAGGACGAGACTTGCTCCAAGGATTTCGAAGCCTCTGTGCGCGTCGGACGGGTATTCGGTGTACCACAGGTAGGACGATTCGTAGGCCATCATCAAGCGCGTCGTCGAGCGAGGTGGCAAGCGCAACAAGGCCTGCAACGTCGTGGCCCGGGCCCGAGCGATCGGAGGGCTATAGTCGAGGGATCGGACGACGTGGTCTGATGAGCCCGCTGAGTCGTGTGTGGCGTTCGAAGTCGTGGAGAGGGTCGAGATGAAGGCGCGCAACCACCAGGGCCATGTCTCGATCCAGATGACATCGGCGCTCGAGTCGAGATTGTTGATGAGCTCGATCCCGATCCGACCGCGCTCTTGCCCGGTCCCATGCAGCAAACGCCGTACGATGAGGGGTTTCAATGCGCAGTTTGAGCCGGGCACTGCGCAAGATCCCGCCAGAAGATAAGCATTCCCCAAGCGGCGTGGACCGTCAAGCCAGGTTGTCAACTCAACGGTATTCAAACATGTTGACATCCGGCCAATCGACAACGACGTTCAAAGTCTCGTTGACTGTGGGTGGTTACAGTAGGGGAAGCGCGTCAAAATACACTGAATGCATTCACACTCGATCCGATCCTAGGTAGGCTCACCTTGTCTGGTGTCCCACTGCACGACATCTTTGCCGTCGATATGGACGATCGTTCGCCCATGCGACGATGGCTCGATTCGGAACGGGTTGATCGAGTCGGTCGGTATGGCGACCTGGACCAATGATTCGGTGGCGACGGGGCAAGCCTTCTGAAGTGTACGATCGTACAAGGACTCGAAAGAGAAATCTGCCACGAGCGATCAATTTGATTCGAGCTCAGCCAAAAAAGACGCGCAACTGAGATCTGGATGGACGATGCTTTGTAAAGACTGTGCCATACCTCTTCGACCGAGGAAGCCTTTAAGGCGGTCTTGTCGTATCGGATCGGCGACTGCTCCAACTTGGAGTTGTATCGAATGCGCTTGGCTATCGCGCAAGACATGAACGCCAAGCAAGGTCCAGTCGCTGTCGAACAGGCGATGCGGATTCAGCAGCGACGAGAGCCCGGCGTAGGATGCGCAGGGAAGGAGGGAGAGGAAGGGGGTCAAAGACTCGGTACACGTCGCAGAGAGTCGAGGTATTGTCGTTCGGTAGAGTCGATGTTCTGAGGGGGGGGACGAGGGAGCGAGCCGATGTTATAAGGTCAGTCGAAGCGTGCCTTGGGAATCGAAATTCTTGGGCTTCACTCCTGAGAAGCTGGTGATTCATGCGACTGTTCGAAAGCCAGGCCTCCCCAGCATAGGCTCGAGTACTAGTATATAGTAGTAGTAGTCTCGACTCCAGCCTTGGATAACCCAGTCTAAGATATGTCTCGCCCCCACTCACCTCGTTCATCGGCACCGCCTCTGAGGGTATTCCCCCACAACGGTCTACTCTCGCCCGCACTAATGCCACTGGTCACACCCGTACAGAACAGCCCTCCCAACGCATTCTTGAAGTCATCCCAACGTTGCCGCTCGTCCTTTGGACTTTCTCCATCGAGCAGCTCGAGCCAAGCGATGAGCTGGATCCCTGACACTGCGGTCGATCGGGTCGGCCATGACGAGTCCCACCGACCCGAGGAGAGCGTCAGATCGAACGAGGTGACGCGGTAGTGACGTACCAACGCCGTGAGCTCTGGTGGGAGGAGTGTATGGTGATGGGCTGGGTAATCGAGCGGTGTGGAGGCGTGGAGTCGAGGGGGTGTGCTGCATCAGTCGAGTGCACCTTCGGAGAGGGACGAGGGCAAATGCACGACTGAGACTGACTGTTTGAATTTGGACCCAGTCGATCGCCGCCCTCCCTCCAGTTGGTGGCAGTGAAGGTGAAGTTGAAGTGCGAGTGCAGCTTGCCGTCGCGGAGAGGGGTCAGTCGCAACGCTTCGCCATAGCGTTCACGTGGGCGCGGTGGTGACGACGACGGTGCGGCAGACGATGTCGCACCGGGGATCATCAACGGCAGCAGCACGATCAACGCGTGAGGGAGCGATGCCCAATGCATCTCTTGTCTGTTGGTGGGGCTACAGTGGTGTGCCGTGTCGGAACCGGACCAGGAGCAGGAGCTGAAGGGAAGCCTGAGACGGAACTCCCTGAGAGTGGGGAAGCTCCAGGCACCGTCAAGGCCATTTATTAGAGTGCGGTCCGAGCTCGAGCCAACAGTCTCAAACGAAAGTAATCGTGTCTCATTACATGCTAGGTGCAAAAGGATCTACATGCGTGTATGTACAGAAGTGTCCATGGGTGGTGTCATAAATCAAAATGTACCGTCAGATCAGCAGCAAGGGAAGGGCACTCGGGCACCGAAGGAAAGCGGGAAAAAGTGTTCGTTGGTCTATGAAGCGAGCAGTGCCTGGATGCGTCCGCGATCTCCTACTTCACAGCAAGGACAGGATCTGAAACATGCCAGCAATAACACACTTCCCAACCATGAACGATGCATCAAAGAAGCTGTTCCAATCAAGCCGTCGCCAAGCCGAGGCGCCGCCGAACAGCGTCGGCGTTTGGGTGCGGTACGCGTGCCGTTCCGTATTCGTCATGATGTTCGTCGACGTCGACGACGATGGGCTCGAGTAGGTCGCCGTAGCAGCCGCGAGCGACGACACGATCGACGATGCGACTGAAGAATCGGCGATTGAGGCGTTGGATCGGTAGGTCGCTTCGACGCACACGCCCGGAACTCGGCTCGAGATGTCGTCAAGGTAGGCCTGCGAAAATGAAAGGGGCTCGCTCATCAGCACGTACAACGTCGGCAGCATTCAGATCGGATTCGACCATTATGCAGGAACGTTTTAACGCAGCCACTTACCGCCCGTAGTGTGGAGTCGTACGTGATGCGGTAGTCTGAATGCCCTTGACAAAAGCAATTAACGTCGCTACAAAGGGGTGCGCGGTTTGTGCGCTGCGACTAACCTCGCAAGTCGTCCTCTTCCTCTTTCTCGCACTCAAACCTGCAAAGTTCACAATGCAGGAAGTCACTATGTTTTCAAGACATTATAAAGATACATGATGAACCCACATAAAGAACACCTTCAGCTTGGGGAACGTTGTCCAGATCGAAGCGTTGGCCCACGTGTTTTGCCAAAACAGTTGCTGCAGATCGAGCTGGTCGACCGCATCTGCACAAGAAGTGCACCAGCGGCAGTGCAGATGTTTCAGTACAAAGCTCCAACTTTCTTTCAGACACTGCTTTACACCGACCTGACGGCTGAGTATCGTTGTTGTAATGGTACGCTGCACCCCTTCTGAAATGCAGCACGGATGCGATGCGCAGTAAGTCGGGTCTGTGGGGTGGGTGTGGTTGTCAGCCAGGCACATGCGAAAGTAGCCCTCCTTCCGTGAGCAGTAGATCGTTTGAGAGCCTCCAATCGACTCACAGAATGGAGTAACCGTCTCCGTGCTGTTCCTCATCAGGACATCGTACATGGTTCCATTCGCCTGAGGGACGTTATTCACATCTGTTGGGGAACACATGGACGCGTTCGCAGTAATAGTAAGGAGGGAGCTTCAGCGACACAAGGTTGAGCTCACAATGACGATCGCGAAGTCTTACAAGGATAGGTAGCATCCTTCTCGTAATAACTTAACCCCGCCCAATCGACGTAATCGCTCCCCGGATAGTAGGGGGAGTAGGCATCATCGGATGAATCAAAGTCGCCGTCGCCGTTCGTGTCGAGTGCATCGGCATCCGCCGTCGACAAACCGGTCGTTGTATAGCCGTAGGGGTACGAGTATCCGGAATTCGGTGACCACACAATCTCTGTATCGGATGCAATCGCTTTGATTGCCGCGTACATCATCTTCCAACCTTCGACGTAGGATGTGGGAGCGAAGCCGTATGTATTTCTGCCGGGGCCAAATTTGAGGTGCTTCGGTCAGGACAGTACGACCAAGCAAGGGATGGGTGGGAACAAAAGCAAACATATCATTGCCCTTGCATCTGGGGTGCATAATCTAAGAATACAGAAGAATACCAAGGCGATGAATGGTAGGCGAGAATCTGCTTCCCGAGCGAGGTCAAATCCGTCGTCTCAACCTCGTTGAGCTTGACCGTCGGATATACGGTCAGGAAGATCGAGGCGTCGGTCTCGGTCGCGTCGAGAAGAGAAATGTCCTGGAAACAATTGGATGAAGAGTTAGAAGGCTGAAGTCGTCAGCTCAGCTCGCTCATACGTTGCCAGTGGTCGGCCTCCGCCGGCTCCGGACAACTAACGAATTCGCCGCCGGCCCCAGATGTATAGTTACTATGGATCGGTCCGGCGCATCAGCTACAGTCATAAACCTCAACGTGATCGGACAAGGTTCGCATCCACTCACTATTTGGTCAGAGGTATGTCTTGCGCGAATTGGAACGCGCTAGCATTGATGCCCATCCTGTTGGGTTCGGCCCGCAGCCGTGGTCAGTCACCTGGCCATAGCAAGTTGACCCCTCGGGCTGGAGAACGAAGGCATGAAGTTCGTTCTTGGCCGGATGCTCACCGAGTATTGAACCGTGTCGGGCTATCGTCACTGAGGTTCAACCATGCTCCCATCCATACCTTGCCACCTCTGTGCACATCAAAGCATTCGTCGCGACGGCCCCGAGGATCCGGACGATATCAGCGACGGGTGCCGCGCCTGCTTTTGCAGGCTGCGGCGCGAACTCACACGAGGACTGAGACTGACGCCGGTTCGGAGGCGGCAGCGGTGTATGCCGTGACGGTGAAGAAGGACAACAGCACCAAATTTGAAGGCAACAGGCTCATCGTATGGGAACAGGGTGAGGAAGCAAAAAGAAGAAGACGATGGGAGATCAAGTCTGGCAATTGGTCGTCGTTGTAGATCTCACAGCGTTCCAGTCGACTAAGTCTGGTCCTCGGCCCCTAGGTTAAGGCTGCGAGGCTGTCTAAATTCAGCGCGCGCCGTCTCGGCGAAATTCGCAGCACCGCAAAGGGGCATCGACTGCTGCGCTCCTTAAGAGGAATCGCGCGCGGTGCTCGAGGGAACATCACGGCGGACACCGCCGGACTCCTCACTGCAGTCATCTATCGATCTGTGATCGGTGCGCAACTTTAACATGTAGTCCGCTTGTCACAGAGACGTAAAGAATGAACGGTTCTCTAGGATCGGATTCGGCATTGTACAATGAGACAACCTTCTAGCCGGAAACTTCGGTACCTCATTCTGTCGCAGAGGGCTGGTGGCCCCAGCAGAGTTGATACAAGAGACCCTCGGCGAAGATGCAGGTCAACAATCGGAAAATTCTCACAAGAAGTGAGATGAGGTCATAAATACTCCATGTCGTTAAGCTCGGTGTAAAATTAAAAAATTAAGTGAAAAGACTGCCGATGCTAAGATGTCAAATGCTTGATCAAGAAGTCGGCCGTTTCGAGGTACGCCGCCTCTTGTTCAGGCAAGATGGCTTTGGTATCGTAATCTACGAGATCATGATCGCCATTAGGTACAGTGAAAAGGGTAACGGGTACTCCAAAGGCACTTAATTGTTCCTGGGTCTTCAGCGACTCTTGGTAAGGGACGATCGGGTCACCAGAACCATGGACCATGAGAGTCGGAGGCCACATCGTCGCGAGAGGGTTTCCGGCCAGGAAAAGTTCCGGGAAGACCTCCTCGTATCGTTTCGACTCCGATGCTGCCAGCATGTCTGCGGCTCGTCCTTCGACACTGTCGATTGCTCGCAGCCGAGCGGCGAGCCCGGGCTTCCCAAAGCAGAGATCGTAGAAGTTGCCCGAGGCCCACCACCATGTACACCACGTCGCACGGATCTCGCAGTTGTGATAGCCTTCAAGACCGGCTGTGTATGGGCAATCGGCCAATTCGTTCGCTGCTGTTCCGTCGACGAGGTGCTGGGGTTTGACAGCGGCTGGGTCGATCTTGCTTTGCACCCACGTGTCGAGGAAGCAGTTGCCGCCCATGCCGAAATAGAAGACTGCCGCTCGGAGTTTGATGGCATTGGATCGAGCTGCGGCCGCTTTGATGAGGTGTACGGTCGCTTGACGAGCCAAGAATGATCCTGCAGAGAATCCAATCAGACTGACTCGGTCAAGATCGACGGACAGGCCGACGGGGAGCGAGCTCGAAAATGCGGTGGTAGCGAGGTAGGTGAAGAGGGCCTCGATATCTTCTAATTGATCGTAGATAGTTGAAGGATCGAGCATACGGTAATCAGGGTAGACGATGATGACGCCCGAAGCGAGTAGAGCTTCTAACAGGGACGGTGCGATCATGGCGTCGCGACGACTGCCGACGAAGAGTGCTGCAGACGTCAAAGCAAAGGGATGAAAGGGGTTGCAGTAGAAAGGAGAGGGTCTCATTAGTAAATTTTAGTACTTTGAACGCAGGAGCTATGAGACCCAACTGCTCTAAAGTTTACCAGCACTCACCTCCGCCATGAAACGAGACGAGTACAGGCCTGGGACCCGAGTGCTTCGTTGACCGCAGCTGTACATCGCATTGGATGGGCAGGCCAGCTTTGGAGACGTGGTAGACGAAGGTGAGCAGAGAGTCTCCATCGTTGATCGACATGATGTTAATCGCGGTCACGCTTGAAACGCAGAGCCGCGCGGAGGTGGGGAGGAACACTTTATGCGAAGCTCAAGTGGGGCCGCAAGCTTGCGAGACGCGTGAGTTCGGAAGTGTCCGCGGACCTTCGAGCTAAGCGGCGGCCTCTGGTCCAGGTCGATATTGAAGTGTGGTTTAGTGGAGATGCCAACTAAGGAGGTACTGGACTTGTCGTCAGACGCTTACCTAGGGTGCTCAGGTACGGTAGGGACTTTTAAGGGGCGTGGCAGAGTGACTAAAAGTCGGATGTCGGGGAAAGGGCGATAGGTAAGGCCGTCGCTGTACGCCGGCACAATGAGCAAGGTATCCCCGAGCGGCTGAATTGACTTGTCTCGGACGTAACCCTCCTCGCGGCAGATTAGCACCAGTAAGCTTCAGGAACTCAGGGAGTGAAGGAGCACTAGGACGACACCAATTGAAATCACGTGCGAAGATGATGATCTCGTTGCCAGTGCCAACGAAGCAAAAATTGCCGACGTCAAAAAGTGATTGGCAACCCGATTCGTAGACGGAGACATCGCTCGCTGTCTGGCGAGCAGAGTCGCAGCCCGGAAAAAGCGACACTTACGCCATGGGCGAGGTGGTTTGGAGCCCCGCTCCCAGCCTCGAGCTAACATTGTCGAGTTCATCCGACCGGAACTACTCCGGGACCCGTCGACACTCAAGCCGATGGAGCTGCCCCGAGAGGCGCATGACCTGGCCGGTCTCATGGTAGACCATAGAGCTCGAGCCCCTAACTCTTCGACGACAACGCCGCCGCTCAGCGCGGGGACCGCTGGCGCTCAGCCCATCGATCGTGATCGTTCGCCCTTGGCGAGCAGTGGAATCGCGTCCGAGGCTGGTCCGCAGAGGAAGAGGATAACTCGAGCGGTGCGTACCAACAACAGGGTTGAGCCTTGCAGACCATGCTTATCCGGGAGGCTTGGATCAGCGTGGGCAAAACACTCTGCACCCGTCCCAATCACGCTGGCAGGCGCAAGTCGGAAGATGATTGCTGAATGAGTCTCGCTTGCACTTCCGGCTCTCCTGGACGCAAGTGTGATCAATGCAGCCACAGGCGCATCAAGTGTTGCAACCAAGGAGCAGACGGGTCGACATGTCTGCCATGCGAGAAGGCACAACTTGAATGCACCTACCTCAAAGTTCGCCTCACGTGATCGCACCCCTGGTGTACCCCGCAGCCCCGTACTGGACAGACCGACGGAGACGGGGCCTTCTCTGGATCCGAACCCGCGAGCTGATTCCAAGATCTTCAAACCCCCACTCACACCACAGGAGCCCAAACATCGAGGTCCGAAAAGGAAGAAGGTCGACAGCCTGGCACAATCCACATCAACGCATCCCACCCCACCGCCTCCTATAGCGCCTGCACCCCCCGCCGCCCAGGTCAGTGCACCACCGTCACAAGCTTGCATACGTTGGCATGCCAAATGAGCGCCCTTTGCGCGACGTCTGGAAATCGTTGACATGAATATAACGTAATGAACACAGTTCCTCGGACAATCCCCGCATCCTATTGCTTCTACATCGAGCATTCCCCTTCCGTCTTGTAAGTTTCGCGGCGCGGGGATAGTCGACTTGGAGTTGTGGGCTGAGCTGGTCACATTATGGCACTACAGATATCGCTGCGCCGTCTCAGGCCAATGGCGCAAACCATAGCAATCCTTTCCCATCGCATCTCTTGAACGCGGTCGGAGCTCATTCATCAGTGCCCGAAGTGTCGACGGATCCTTCGAGCGAGCACCAATCGGTCTACGATGCCCTGTCCCTGTTTACGGGTCCCCACAATCAGACTGTGCTGAGCTACGGAGCTGACAACTACGCTTGGACGGATTCTGCTATGCTTAAATTTGACTTCAATCTCTTATCAGCTCTGGTACGTCGAGAGACAGTTGTACCGCTCGACGTATCGAGTCGCAACCCTTCATTTGGGAGCTCTGAGCTAATTCATCATGGCTACCTCGGAGGACGCAGGAATTCGGCCAGGACGAGTTGCGCGTGACCGAATCATTTGATACAGATCATGAACATTTGTTCCATCACCCCTCGCGGTTGACCTCCGGTTCGACAAGTCTTGGATCTGAGTCGAACACGCATCAGATCCGGTCTGCGAGCACGAGCTATCTCGGCACACCGACCCACTCGGTATCGTCGCCGTCGACGTCCCTCCCACTCGACGAACACATGCCCCATTACTTTACAGTGTACTTTGATCGGTTCTGGCAGCTATTCCCTATCGTCAATCGCCAACGGCTGACTGCTCAGGTGCAGGCCAACGAACACCGACGACCAGGTCCGATTGCGCAGCTCGTCTTGTCGATTGCGGCTCTTGTCGAGACGTCGGATTATCTGGAGAAT
This sequence comes from Microbotryum intermedium, assembly GCA_022702645.1. Taxonomy (NCBI): domain Eukaryota; kingdom Fungi; phylum Basidiomycota; class Microbotryomycetes; order Microbotryales; family Microbotryaceae; genus Microbotryum; species Microbotryum intermedium. The sequence goes on along the minus strand of JAHWDX010000023.1, from coordinate 231,086 downwards.
TCGCCCCACGACGGAGACCCGATGAATACACGTGTCGGACCTGTGCTTTCCTACGCCCGTACCACAGTGTTTTCACCACTTCGTGAAGAAGATGTGCAACTCGACCAGGTCATCGCGGTGATGAACCTGTTCGTCGCCGAAGACATCCTGGGCAACCGCCGGGCCGGATGGTATCGTCTGCAGGAGGCCATCACGCTTGCCCAGTTGCTCCAGCTGGATCAAATCTCTCGGCATGGTCACGCTCTCGATGGAAGCGACCAGACCGCAATCGAGGGCCTGAAAGTGTTCTACATCCTTTTCATCTGCGAACGCGCAACCTCAATGTTGCAGCGACTGCCCACGATCGTCCACCGCCCCCTGCGGTTACCCGATAATGCGTACCAACTGACCCAGCAGCGACTCTCGGCCCTTCCACCTTCGGTGTTTAGTGGGTTCCCGATGCCCCATTTGCGCCTCTTCAGCTTGATCAATAGTCAGGTATTGAGCTGCTGGCACGGCACCTGCTCCGTCGCACCGAATGGATGCACGGCCTGGTCCGTCGACAAGGCCTTGGCGCTGCAGCGAGACCTGGCGAACGAATTCACTTCCGCACTCAATACCTATAGGAGCGCGTTGAATGCCGTACCTGCCACGAACGGGATCCAAAACGTCAATCTCGTCGTGACGATTGCTTGGCTTCGCGAGTAAGTCACCTCGCTTCTTCAAAACGGCAGCCACGGACGGAAAAGAACTGACCTTCGCACCACTGGGAATCCGCAGCCGATTCTGGAACATCTGCCAAGCGCACGGCCTGGTTCACAGAGATTCCGGCCCTGAGCTCAGTCCCGCTTATCCCTTCAAGATCCTGCGCGAGATCGTCGGCCTGTTCGATCATTTCAAATCGTCAGATACCGATGCGGCGCTCGACTGGGGCGCGAAACTGTACGACATGGCCATGACGGGTATCCGCATCGTCTCACAGGAGCAGCTCGTCACCACGCCCAAGTCCACGTCGCCGAACTCGGTCAACGAGTCGAGTCGCTCGCCGCTTAAGCAACAGCTCATGCCGATCCTATTCAAGATCCTTGGATTACTCACCATGGTGAGTTTCATGTGATTCTGGTCTCATCTTTCGGAAGAGTAGGGCACTCATCCTGATCCTCTGTTGGCTATTGCAGTACAAGCATGCCCAAGACAAGCTCTTGCCCGACCTCGTCAAAGCTCTTGCCACCATCTCTTAGTTGGTCCTGTAAGCGTGCGCCCAAGTATCATTTTCGGATAGATGCTGGATATCCCTTCTTTCTTCGACCAGTACACTCTGGAATGTTGTAACAAAACCGCTGTCACGATGGAAGCTTCAGGGGATGAGAGCAACTCGAAGTTCGGAATTTTGGTGACGGATCGCCAAAACTCCGACGCAGCTGCTCGTCTTCCGCTTCCTCGCCAGACTCGGCAGCTCGGCGCCACTCGGTATCGGTGCGGGTGTTATTGGTGAGTTATGGCGGCATGAAGAACGAGGACGAGCGGCAATAATGTATTCACTTGGCCGTCTCCTCGATCTTCGCCGTCGGACCGATTGTGGGAGCTTGGATCTCAGAAAAGTCTCGTTGGGAATGGGTGTTTTGGTCGATGACAATCCTCTGGGTTGTGATTCAGGTCTTTGGACTCATCTACCTCCGCGAAACCTACGCCCCGCAGCTTTTGAGACACAAGGCTTCGAAGATAAAAAAAGAGCGAGGGTTCCCCGCCAATTCCCTCGAGGTGCAAACAAACCATTTTCGAAGTCAAATCCGGCGGAAACCGGAGACCGGTCGACGTCTTTAAGCATGGTATGGTCATGCCTTTTCAACTATTCTGGTCTGAGCGTGAGTCGGACAGCATGTCACTTGTTCGCGCTCGGGACGAAGCTGATCTCGATGACTCGCTTCTCCTTGACAGATATTCTGGAACTCCTGGCTGTCTTTGCGGTCTTCGTCTACGGCCTTATTTACGTCACGACCGTGACAAAAACTGACAGTTTGACCCAAGTATGGCAAAAGTGTCGGGATTGCGGGCCGAAAATCCCAAGGCGAGTTCGAGCAAAAGACTGCGGGCGTCCTCTCAGTGCTGTGGCAGTGCTCTGACCCTCATTTTCGATGCCCCGCGCCGCTCAGGGGTGGGGAGCCGAACATCAATTCAAGTGGCATTGGATCCTGCCGAACATTGGGCTGGCTCTCCTTGTAAGGCCTTCACTACCAATACCTTCACATTGCATCCTGCGTCCGCCGTAGCAGCCATGTGTGCCTTCGCTCGCTGTGCAGATTCAATAAACCATCTCCGCCTTCGCTTCTAGTTAGGAGGAAGTCCCCGACTGACCTGAGGCTGTATCCTTGTGTATATAGGCTTCCCGCTGTTGGCTTCGTCCATGTTCAAAGCTTTGGGATATGGGCGGGGATGCACCTTGCTCGCCGTCGTAGGAATCGTTATCGGTTAGCCTCCTCTAAAGTGGCTCTTGTCGCGCTTAGAGATCCATTCAATCCTCAGTGTCAATAAAACGGTCGTTGACATCTTGTTCCTCCTCAAAATAAGTACCTGTTCTCTTCTTCTAAGGCGAGCGCATTCGAGAGTCGAGTAAATACGCAGCCAAAAGCTAGCTCCACCCGAACTTCTCATAGGACCTCTCGACGGATGGAGACGCGTTGCATTGTTGCTTATCATATTGTAGAGAGTGATTTGTTGTTGCGTTCCTGTACTCAAAGGGGGGAACCCTTGATCTCATGCCCACCCATGTGAATCCGGACGGAAATGATATGATGTCTGATTGCGCAGCCGTTTACCGCGGCCTCGAACGAGGGCTTCACATTCTTAGTTGCCCGCTTGTCTCCATTCCTCCTCCATGCGACAAGTGTCTTGGACTACCAGGGACATCCGATACAGGTGGTAGTCATCATTGAAAACGCGCTGTTGAAAACTTTCCAAAACTCGATAGGGACAAGGCAAAGCCACCCTGCTTCAGAATCGCTCTAAATCCTCTCTCGAAACTTGCGGATTGTTGGATTCGCAACTTGCCGACGATGGCGGGCCAAAAACGACTGAGTTAAAAAGAGAACTATGAGGAACCAACAAGCACTTTCGGTCAACCCGTACCGTCTCGCCGATGATGAACGAATTGATGAGCAACACCAACGCTCGTGTTACCGACATCTTTGGCTTCGCTCGAGCCGCCCCCCGACTCCAGGTTCGAAGAAGTCGAGATCTTTATCCGCCGTGCTCGCTGCTGAAGGTTTACAAAGCGATGAATTTGCAAAGTTGAGATCGATGCCTCAAACAACAATCTCAGATTGATCCCCGACTTCGAAACGCACCATTGATCCTGACCCTGCCCCATTCATCCATTTGGTTTGGCTCCGACGCCCTGCTCGACGGGAATAACCCTGAAGCAATGGCATTGACCCTATCGCCGAGAGCGGACCAATTCATGCCCCAATTAAGCAATCAGTACGCCCATGGAGGCTTTAGAAAGGAGGTATGGCAAGCCATGGCCTGCTGTCGTGGACTCCTACCGGGATTGAAGATCGAAGGAGTGGATCCGAATTAAAGATGGGATCGGAGCCTCGAAGTAGGATGAGCGTTCGGAGGTTGATCGGTTCCGACGAAACTGATTTTGGTCCAAGCGTTCATCCTAGCGATATTGACGAGGGTTAGCCTTTCCATAATGGGCCTTGGTCTTGGATGCGACAACTGGTAAGGGAGAAAATAAAGGGCCGACTCTTTGAAAGAGATGTCAGTGTCGGTTTCGAAAGCACTCAAGTGGGGCGCCTCCCGTAGGACGACAGGGTCGATGCACCGCTCCATAGAGCAACGCAGATCCCTTCTCTTGAACGTACCCGTACCCGTGACAACCGAAATGACACCTGTAAGATCGAATAATGAAGGAACAATGGCCAAGCTCAAAGTGGGCTCGTTCGTTTATTGAGGGCGACGCCGGGACACCGACTCTTATTCGACCGCCTTTCAAATATTCTCAACGTCCCGTGGATATAGGTAACGATCGAAAGCAAGTTTCGTTTCAATCCCATCACGAGGGGATCTCCAAAAACCCAAAAGTCTATCCAACTCGATCCTCTGCCTACCTCGTCTTCACCTTATTCATGCCCTGCAAGGTCTCTCTCTCAAAACTCAAACCACCGGATCCTCCCTACTCGCCGCACTCTCCGGCCCGCCACCCAAATGGGTCTCCTTCGAAGTGACCGTAAACACCTTGGGCGTCGGGTCATGGAGATGGGGGTACGAATCGAGGGTTTGATCCGTCGAAAGGAGGGAATAGTTGTCGGGTTCGCCGGGCTGGGGGGTCGGGGTGCCAGTCGGGTTAGGAGACCTTTTTTGACTTTGGCTTGGGTGAGAGACGTGTAGTGTACAGGGTAGCTTACGATTTGGATCGGGGCAGGTGCGACGTATTCAATTTGGGCCATGTTGGGCAGGAACACTGATCCGAGCAATTCAACCGAGAGCAGATCCATCAGCTCTTCTTTGGCCCTGCCTTTCCCTCTCCCCCACACCTCCAATCACCCCAACCACAGAACCCACCTTGTCCAAGTTGACCCTGAACCATCATCACCACCAAGACAACGACGACGACGACCAAGACGAAGCAAGCAAGCAAAGCCAGTCCAAACCCTCAGCACAACCCTTGGCCCACACCCGACAGACAACCCCCATCCTCTACCGCTCTTGATACGAACCTTGGTCTCATCCCTCGGCGGCGCGGCAAAAGGGACCCCATCATGGGGGGCGACTTTCTTCCCAGGTTCGGTCTTGGTCTCGTGTTGCTTCTTCGGCTTCTTGGCGGCGTCGACGGTGGTAGAGGAGACGAAGCCTCGGTGGGTGCAACGCATCGACGTCATGGGTGCGGCGGTGGGAGGACGACGTAGGAGGCTTCGGGCGCATCGCTGGGTCGGGAGACGGAGTAAGGTGGTGGACATGATCGTTGTCAGAACGTCCGTAAGCGTAGGTAAGAGCGTTGTTTGTCGATAAGGAATGAGTCAGAGGCAAAAGAGAAAGAAGCGTCGCCTCGTCGGCCTCCTCAAGCAAGCGGACACGCGCGCGCGATTGAGGGAATGCTCCCCCCAAGGTGAGTGAGTACACGTCATGTGATACTTCCTTTCTCAGTCACCCGAGAAGGCGATCCGCGTGCACACATACTGCGTATAAATTACACATAAGGTGTCAACGATCATAAAATATCCTTCCCAATCCTGGACAACAACCGTTCAAAGCACCCAACACCAAAAAGGAGAGCGGTAACCCCGACGATACGATAGCGAATTCGAAGAGACCCCCCCACCTCACTCAGCGCACACTCCCCTTCCTCATCCCCTCCCCCATCCTCTGCACATTCGCCTCCCCACCTCCTCCTTCCACCTTCCTCGTCACATGCCCTTCGAACCTCTCCGCCCTCCCCTCCCCTTGCATCCATTCCAAATCCCACAAATCCTCAACCCGAGCCCTTTTACCCGGATCGCGAACCAACAACCTCGCGACGACCTCCTTAACGGCCGGGGTAATCAAACCATTCCCATTCCCATTCCCATTGCTGTTCCGTTCCTCAGTTCGTGGCCAGTGGTATTCCCCCTTTGCGATCTTGAGCAAATACGTTCGTCGCGCTTTGCGCGCCTCGTCCGACCCACCTCCCGCATCCACACCGACACTTCCACCACCTCCAGCGGACATGGCCGCCGGCGCCCGTTCCTCCAAAAAGGGCAAGACCCCCGTCACAACGGCATAAAGCACGACGCCCAGAGCCCAAGCATCCGTTCTCCTCCCATCATAAGGTTTACCCATGATCAACTCGGGGCTCGCATAAGCCTCGGACCCACACCTCGTCGTCAACGTTGGTTGACGCAAGTCGATGAAGCGCGACAACCCGAAATCGGTCAACTTGACGAACGGCCTGGGGAGGGACTCTAGGATCGCGTGCGGGGACGTTCCCCAAGCTGGGGGAGGGAACGGTCGTGAGACGAGCAAGGCGTTCTCGAGCTTTATATCGCGATGCACGAGGCCGATGCAATGCATCCATCCGACGGCGGCGCATAGCTCGCCGAATATGCGTCGCGCGAGGCCTTCGAAGAGCGAGTCGTGCCACCGAGCAAGGAAGTCGAACAACTCGCCACCGGCGCAGTAGTCCAACACGAGGACGGTGTACAACGGCGTTGCAAACGAGGTCGACAGCGAGACCAACGAGGGATGGTGGACCGTCTATTGGAAGTATGCGTGCACAGCCTGGTTAGCTTTCCTACCAGGACCCGCTTCTGTTCCAGGCGATTCTCACCATGAGCACCTCGATCTCGCGCATGACGCTGATCCTCATCCTTTCATGATCCTCATAACTCTTCTTCGAGATGATCTTGAGCGCGTACGACTCGGCCCTCGGCCCATCGGCTCTCCTTCGCCCCAACACGACCCTCGAGAACGCACCCTTGCCCAGAACCCTCTCGACGAGGTATTCACCCAACATGTCCCCGGGTTTGAAAGGGACCGACTCGTCGTTTTGCGAATCGAGCGTCGACGACGATGTAGGAACGTGGCGCATCGCACTTGATGTGGATCCGTGAGTGGATATACTTGCTACGGCTACCGGGGGTGTCGTCCTCGCTGTTCCTTCGTAGGGTATTGTCGATGATCGACCTGGAGCAGCACCAGCAGCACTACAAGTGCCATGCGGTCGACGAACCCCATCCGAGTCCCCTCGATCTGGTATCGGTGACGACGACGGGGACGGGGACGGGGACGGTGAAGTAGAAACAAAGACTGATTTTGAAGCCGACGAGGTCGCGTCATTCGAACCACTCGCACTCGCACTCGTCCCCGGACCAGAAGAGACGAACAACAGGCCCGTCGGTTCGCTAACGTGCACAGCGGAAGGGACCTTCTCCATCTCGGACAACCTAGCCCTCGCAGCCCACCTCCCCGAAGGCGTCGCTTTCAAAGTCGCGACGGCCAGGGTCGCTGCATCTTCACGATCGAGCCAACTGCCGACGCTCGAGGTCGAACTCGCTCGATCCCTTCCCGAGACGGCACTCGCGACGCTGAGTGAGGAGAGCAGGGTCGAGGCGTCCGTGCAGGCCTCAGCAGGCGCGACTTCTCGCCTCAACGAACTCGTCCTTGAAGGCGGATTCGGTGGTGGGCTCAATACAGGTGAGGTAGCGTCGTTGTTGGTATCAAAGAAATCGAGCGTCTTGCTCCTCGTCGGTGCCGCAGCCGCAGCCGAGGATGAATCACCTCCACTCGTCGGACTCGTCGGTCGTTCGAACGAGGGAGCTCCAGGCGACGCATAAAGCTGAGGTGGAGTATGATGGTGATAATGATAGTGAGGCTGAAAGTGTGCGGCAGATGTATCCCTTGGTGAATCCGTCGACGTGCGAGCGCTTGGGCTTTGGTGAAGGCTGTGGCTGTAGTGATCGAACGGCGAGCCTTGCCTCATCTCCTCGAATACGCTATCCGCTCTCCCTCTCGAATGGCGTACACTGCCTACACTGCGTCTCCCGTTCCAAGCGTCGTTCGTGCCCGCGTTGCTCCAATCGCGCGGTCCTTGCGGGGAAGGGAGAGGGGTCATGTGGCATTCGCCGTAGTTGGACAGGGCGGGACCGTCGTCCGAGGCGGCTGAGCCCCACGAGGGAATGCGACGCCCGGGTGAGGAAGGGGAAGGTTCGCTTCGACAGTGCGGCGAGACGGAGAGTTGAAGGGGTGGTTTGGTCGTCGTCGTCGTCATGGTTCAAATCCCGAGAAGTGAGAGGACGACTTGGGCTCTGGGTATATGCGGTGGGTGGTACGAGTTGCGCGTCGGTCCCCCACTGGGTCGACCGGGCTAATCACGAGTAGGTTGCTGTGGATGCACTTGCGAGTAGGCGAACAAAGATCTGTAGCTTTGATTCTAGACGAGCCTCATCCAAATTCAAGCAACAGAATACGTCGCGTCAGCCATGTCGTTTCGTCCCCAAAGCCGCGCAAAAGAAAGGAGGCGATGCAACTATATCCAAGCTCACCCGAGTCCAGACCTGCAGGTGGACGTCTCGCGCGAATAAGGGGGTGGAAATGCCCACACGATGCGTTGAAGGATGGCGTCGTGAAGAAGAAAGAGCACTGTTCTCGAATGAAAGACCTCAAGGATCTGGTTAGCGTCCTTCTGAACTCGTCGGGTGTGTGTCGCACGGACAGCAAGTCGTCAACGGCTGCACGTCCCCGTCGTCGCACACCCTGGTCACACCGAGAGCAGAATGTATGCTGTACGACTTACGACCTGACGCGGGGCAATACACCTGCCTTGTCTCCAACTCGGGAATCGAATCGAATCCTACGTTTTTAGGAAAGCCCGCGTTCGTGTTGAATCGCCGTCCGTCGTCTCCCTCGTGGTCGTCACCGCCGCGCGTCGGTCCGTTCCCCTCGTGACTTGGAGAAAGTTGACAATCAAAACGACCCCACCCCAGCCCCCCCGTGCGCCAGTGAGAGAGAAACAACAGATGCAAACCGAGCCGATGACTTGAATCCGAAACCCGGCCTACGTCGTGACGAGTGCCTAGTCGAGGATGATGATGATGATCGATGATCGATGATCGATGATCGATGATCGATGATGGTGATGGTGTGAGTCGGACACTTGGGGTCAGAACAAGCAGAGAGGGGAGGGGAGACCCGAGTCAAAAGCCTTGGACGGTGCGCGCTTGACCGCGACTGCAAGGGCCGAGTTTCGTTGAATCGCCCGACGGCCAACCCCCCGCCGCCGCATGTGCCGACGGGTGGGTGCCGAGGGTTTGCTGCGGTAGTTGGAGGGTTTAGACGTTCGGACGGCGCCAGGTCGGGTACAATCTGATCCAATCTCTGCCAATATCCAAACGACCATGATCTTCTCTCTCCGAACCAGTAGAAAAATTTCATCACCTTTGACCCAGTAACGACACGCATTGAAATTCCACCAAACTTCTACGACCTCCGAGAAACGCTCCCTCCCTCCCTCACTTCACATCTTCTCCAACGGCTCCAACGTCAACAGCTTCATCGCCGAGGCCAACACGTCCTTGGCGGTGACGTACAACCACAACCTCGCCATCGCGACGTCCCTCTCCTGTCCTTTGACAATCAACGTCTCCCAAGCCGACGAGATGGCGTGACACAACCTGAACGCGAACGTCACGATCGTCGCCGGTTCGAGGTTGATGAGAGCGGCTTTGACGACGTGTGGGTACGTCGAAAGCAGGACGACGATCTCGCGCGCTTTGGGTTCGGTCAAAAGGAAGGTGTCGATCGCTGTCGGACGTTCCGAGGGAGGGGGCAAGACGAGCTCGGGCGCGTTCTTGCGTTCGACCGAGGAGAGACGCACGTGCGCGTATTGCAGATAAGGGCCTGGTGTAATGAAAGAAAGAACGAATGAGAGTCAGTATCGATAGTCTATACGAACCCCGGGCTTGAGACAATCAACCCCAACCCACCGGTATCGCCTTCGAACGAGGTCATGCGACTCCACTCGAACTTGTAATTGTTGACCCTCTTCGCCGCCATATCCTGCACCTTGACGGCCGTGATGCCCAACTTGTCACTCGTGCCATAAGGATCGTCCACATCATTGTACTTGCCCTCGTTCTTCTTCATCTGTTCGTGCATGACGTCCCTCGACTCGTTCAAGATCTGATCCAAGAAGACGGCCGTACCCCTCCTCGTCGACATGCCTAGGACCATGCCAAAGTTGACGTGTTGCAATCGGTCGGCCCAAGGGTACTTCATCAACTCGAGCACCTTGAACAGTTGCGCGTTGTGCAAGTCCTGTTGACTCGCCACGACGTAGATGGACTTGTCCATGCGGTACCTCTCCCAACGTTCCGCCGCTCCACCAATATCACGCGTGATGTAGACGGACGTGCCGTCCTTTTTCCTCACGACCGTCTTGCCGAGTTTGTACTTTTCCAAATCGACGACCAAAGCCCCCTGCGACTCCTCGACGACACCCAACTCTTGCAACACGTCCAACGCATGGGTCTGGCACGCCGCGCTGACCTGGGATTCGCCCGAGTAAATGTCAAAGTAGATGTTGAGCCTCGCGTACGTCTCCTTGTACTTGACGATGCTCAAGTCCCTGAACTTGCGCCACAGCGCCAACGCCTTCTCGTCACCGGACTCCATCCCGACGAAGAACTCGCGCGCGCGCTCGTGCACGGATTTGGCTTCTTCGGTGTCGTGGCCCTGGTCGTCCTTGGCGGACCCGTCGGCGTTGATCTTGACATAGACGTCGTACAGGTGCGTGATGGCGTCTTTTTGCAGCTCCTCCTCGTTGCCGTACTTTTCGAACCCGACGGCGAGAATACCTGGAGGAGAAATGCGTCAGATTTTTCACGCGTGAACGAGTGACTCTCCACTGTCTCTCTCTCGCACGGACCGAATTGTTTCCCCCAATCGCCCAAATAATTCAACCTGATCGCATCCCACCCATTGGCTTCGTAAAGGTTGGCCAAAAAGGCACCAATGATGGTCGACCTCAAATGCCCCGCGTGGAACGGTTTCGCGATGTTCGGACTCGAGAAATCCAACACGACCCTTTTCCCATAGCCGGACAGATTACTCCCGTAACCACCGGCCTTGAACCTCGTCACACCTGGGGGAGGTTCCTCACGCGTGAAATCGAGGGCGTGTAAAGAGGGGGGGGGTTCGTTGGCTCCGATCGGTTCGAGGTACGTGAGGCGGTTGATCTGTTCGAGTACGAGGCGGGTAAAGTGGGCGGTATGGGCGTTGTAGGTGACGAATGCGCCTTGGATCGCAATGCTTTCGAGGTAGTCGTTGGGCACAAACTGCGAACGTATTTTATGTGCGATCAGCCTTGCATTGCACGACTCGAATCGGTTCCCGTAGTGAAAAACACCCCGCCACAGAACTAACCTTCTCCTTCAACCGCTCCGCAAGGGCCTGCGGCTTCCCCGGCAACCTGAACCTAGGCAACGCAACAGTCAAATCGCCCAAAGAGCTCTTCCCCGTTCTACCGGTCTCGACACCCTCGTAGGCTTTCTCGATCGGGACGCCCAACTCCTTGGAGAGGAGGTCGGCGACGGCCAATTTGAAGCCGTCGAGCACGCACGCTTCGGGGAACGCGTGCGAAGGGAGCGAAGGGAGCGGTGGGGAGAATGAGGCGAAGGTGAAGCGGGCCGTGGGGGCGGGGGTCGTGGACATGGTGCGTTTGTGGAGTCGAGAGGGGTGGAGGTCGGGGCTGGAGTGACGACGGCCTAAGGGCGAGGGCGTGTTCGAGGTGGTGGTGCGAACGAGCGCAAGCGGCGTCAAAGCACGTGGAGCGGTCGATAGGAGTGCAGCAGCAGCAACGCAGCGAAGACCGCGTAGGGTGGCCACTGTAGCGACAGTAGATCGAAGGACTCAAGGCTTGGGATCACTCGCGGCTTGAGCAAGGTCGGTGAAAGAGCGGCGCAGGAAGCAAAGCCACAGTCTCGCACGCGCGTAGCTTGCGAACACTTTGCCGGGGTGTTTTGAGTCAAGAACCCTGCGCGCCCATTTCTTCTCTTCGGAATTGGCCGTACTCGGAGTCAGATCATCGCCACCCCTTCTTAAGAAATACATTGTTATGGACACAACAAGGTTTTCATTTACTTAAAGAAGAACACCCACCCAACCCTGTCTCCTCACCTCGCATTCCCAACCCCATTCCCCTCCTCCGCCTCATCCACCAGCCCCTTTGCCTCGACCTCCTCCTCGTCCTTCCTCTTGGTCTCCCCCTGCTCCAACAACCAAGGAGCCAACCCGGGTGGGATCTCACACATCCCCACACTCGGCGCGCCATGCAAATATCTCAACCTCTCCAGCGCATCGATCCTGATCCTCTCCAACAAAGCCTTGGAGTTCAAATTCTCGACCCGATTCCTCCCCTGCACCAGATCGGGATGAAGTTTCCAATCCGGGTGGAAGAAATCGTCGTACGCTGTATGCGGTAACGAGTTGGGGAGGTCGGTTTGCAGATCCAATAAAACGGCGGTCTCGTAGGTCCAACACCTCGAAACGTTCTTGATCGTGTAACCCCCTCCTCCTAAAACGATCAGAGGGATTTGGAACGACTTGATGAACCTAACGCATTCACCATGGGCCGCGATGGACAGATTGAAGCATCCCAACCGATCACACCCCAACGAATCGGCACCGCATTGCAGCACGATCGAACTCGGTTGAAACGTCGCGATCGTCGGTTCCATAATCGCCTTGAACAAGGACACATACGACTCGTTGTCGATCCCATCCTGTAAGGGGATGTTGAGAGTAAAGTACTTGCCCAACGAATGCCCAATCTCGGTCATGTCCCCCGTGCCGGGGAAAAAATCGGATGAGTACTTGTGGAACGAGACGGTGAAGACGCGGTTCGAGTTGTAGAACGCTTCTTGCACGCCGTCGCCGTGGTGGATGTCGATGTCGATGTAGAGCACCCGCGCGTGGACTCTTGATGCCCAGGTTTCACCATGGAGATCAGCTTGTAACTCGGGCACCTCGTGATCCTCCCACTGTCATGCCGGACTGACCTGAGCAGCTCCAAAATAGCCAACACGATATCATTGACGTAACAGAACCCGCTCGCCTCGGCCTTTTTGGCATGGTGCAAACCCCCACTCCAATTGATGGCGATATCGGTCGTGCCTTGAACAATCTTTCTTGCGGCCATCAACGAAGCCCCGGCGTATTGGCGACAATAGTCGTACATGTCGCCAAAGATGGGACAGTCGTCGCCGACGTTGAAGTGCGAGAGCACCGACGTGAATTCGGCGACGTTGTCCGGTGTGACTCTGCGTCACATGAAGACGGGATGAGTTGATGTCTTTGCGCACATCCTACTATACCCCTACTCCCCGCTCTCTACGCTGAGGCTCACCTAGATAAGAAATCGACGTAATCCTCATCGTGGAAGGTCTGCAACTCGTCCGCGGTCGCGGGGCGGGGATCGTACATGTCCATCTTGCGATGCAGACCATAGCCCATCACGAGGTGGTTCGTCAACGTCAACCTGTGCGGTTTCATAGGGTGGCGTTCCTGTTTTTTGGAGGAGCGTCAACGTTCAAGTTTGATGAGAGTCAAGATCGTGATCATGGGTCCGGTTGATTGACGGACGACAGGAATGAGGGGACGGACTGACCCCGAAATGATACTCGCCCACTCCTTTGGGGAAGTAATACGAGACCCTAGGGTTCGAATGTGACTGTTGAAAACCCGCGAAAACTTCAGTTCGCCAACGCTTTGAGAGCCGACCCCATAAGCTCCCCCACTCCTGAACGCGTTGACTGACCCCAATCGCGGCTTGCCCAGGTCTCCAAGACTGACCCTCGACATGGGAAGCCGAAGTCGAGCGCGAGGCTGAGGACGACCCTCCGTGTGTGTTGACTATGGGTTCGTTGGGGGCATGTCGGTCGTAGAAGAACGCCGATGAGCTGAACGTCGGGTCGAGGAGGGAGGCCATCTTGGGTGGGTGAGAGAGGTTGATGCACGCTCCCCTGGGGGATGGGTGCCGTCGTTGATCCGTGGATAGCCCTTTCTCCTCTCTGACTGTCCCTGTCGGGTGGGTATAAGTCTGCGGTCGCTGGTTGTCCCCTGGTTGATGGTGGAAGAGAGATAACGTGCGATTCTCGATCGCGCAAGTCACGCGGTCCAGAGAAGCCGAGCGTCCCGGGGAGAAGCGGAGGCACATTCCCGGTATTCTCCCAAAAGAGCGGTGATGACGACAGATTCATGGATGCAATACACAAACAGCAATGTTGTACACATGAATAAAATCTCAACGCGAGCCCTCTCCGCAGACCGTACTCCTCCCCACCGTCTCCCTCGTCCCGTCACAACCGTTCACACGGTGAATCCCAACGATCTCATACACCTCCGATGCGCCTCGACGATCTTCTCGCATTCCTGCGCACTCGACCCATGTTCATCGACGTTGGACCCGAACTTGAGGAAACAATCGTCCCTCGCTTTCTTGGTTTCCGGGCATGCGCAACACCTGTGTCGTTCGTGTCGTCGGAAGGGGCCCAACGATGGAGATGAGTGACAAATCACCAAGAGGAACGAACGATCGCAACAGATGCTCTTCCTCAAAGACTGACGGCTTCAACCCCTCCGGATTCAATGGGTTCAACGCTGGGTTCGCGGCCTCACTATTGGTCAGAACCCTCGGCGAAGGCGATGGTGCAACGCCCGACGATGACGAATCGACCGCCGAACTTCTTGACCAAGACGCTGCAGATGTGGTCGAGGGCGAAGGTCCAGAACTGGTGAAGGGCCACATGGGGTGTTTGGTAGAGGTGGTGGTGGCGTGTCTTCTTGAAATTCCAAGTGCTTTGGCAATGTGTTGGTGTATGAGGGAGAGAGAAGCTGGAGCGATGCCTGACTAATCGCCACCAGTCGCGAAATCGGTCGAACTCGGCACGAAACGACGATCGCTGCCGACTGCATCAGGCGAGTGCGAGGTGCACGAGCTCAATGTACGCACTTCGCCAGCGAGCCGTCGTTTCGGAGTTGATCGAGTCTGATTCTGGTCAATGATCATCCTAGTTTGCATCTGGGTACTCGGTCCTCGAAGCTAAATTTTTTCATTCTGTAATACAAGCCGTCGGCCAGAGCAAGCTAAGCACCTCCTGTCAGATCATCGATCATGAGCTGAGTCAGACGCCAGACAGTTTTTTTGCCTTCCGACCAAACCCCCCGACTGCTCTCGTCGGCGTCTCACACGTTCAATCCCGGTCAAATGAGTTCTTGTCGCGAAAAAAGGACTGGTCTGCTTTCCGCAGCATTTCATGGCAGCAGTGAACAGGGATTGGTCTGAGTGATCCAGAGTAATTTTGTTATATCTTTTGTTTCTTGCACACCCCCTTTACTTCCTCTGTTTGTACCTTGAGCCTTTACCGTGCCAGCTGGATTCAACAATCGCACGCTGAAGCATGAAGCTCCCTGGCTGGTGCCTTTCCTTTCCTCGTTCTTCATCACCTTGCACTGTCAGTAATGGAATCACCTTTGAATCTCATATTTTTGGTCCGAAATTCTAGATGTCTTTTTGACTGCGCTCAGCCGTCAGGAATAGTGGGCGTCAGATGACTGCGCGCCAATGGCCGGCGCCTGTAGCATTTACAGCCTCGAAACGCGGGAACACATTCTCCATCACCTTCACACCTGATGAAATTGATCCCGGGATGGTGCTCTATCTGTGTTGCGGCTCTCATCGACCTCATTTGTGGTACGGGGACGGACTCTCGGACGGGACTTGACATTCACGCATGCACTTGTGCTTCACCGGCGGCATAATCACTGAAGCAGACTAGTAGAAGGATTCAAAGGCCGAAGTACATTCGAGTCTTGAACGAGAAGCAAAGGGCGAAAAAAGCATTGTGTCGACCGATCGCATCGTGTTGCCTCGGATCAAAGCGATCGAGAGAACGAGGAGTCGTGGTTGACTCAGGAGCGCTTTGGGTACTGCTGCACGCGCCGAGCGATGAACGAGAGGATACCTGAAATCAGTATCTACACATTGAGCTGCGTGGTTGGTGCATGTTGGTACGAAGACGAAGAAGAAGAAGAAGATGATGAGGACAACGAACAAAAGGTTGATGGATTGACCATGTGGGGGAAAGGGCGGAAGGCACCATCAGCGACCACTCGTACTGAGCGGAACCAGGGGCGGGTGCGCTCGATCCCGACTCGGTCGGAGGACGTTGAACGGTCGCATGGCTCGGAGAGGTCGGGGGCAACGTGGCGGAGTTAGGACTTGCCCCATACATGAGATACCAGATCAGGCCAAGTCCACCGGCGGCGAGACCCATCATGACGACGCGGTTGTCGTCCATCATCTTGCGCGGCTTGTTGCTGTTAGGACCGTCGGCGTAGGTGCGACGTTGGAGTTGTTGCAACTGTTGGGCTTGCATCTATTACCGAGACCTGAAAGAGTGAGCTTCATGTGACTTGCTCGGTGCTGAGGGTGATGGTGACGTACGACTTGACGACGCGCCAAAGCTGGGGTCGCACGGACACTGGCACTAGTGACTCCGAGTCGAAGCGAGTTGGTCGCACCAGCGCTTCCGAGACCGAGCATGATGATCGAAGTGACTGAGGGGGAAGTGTTCACGCAGGTGGTACGAGGTTGCAAAAAGATGTGCTCTTGAGTATCGGATTCGAGGTGGAGTACCTCTGTTTGACTGTGCGACGATGTGAAGATGACAAGAGACGCAGCAGGCGCTCAGCTTTGTCGGGTAGCGCTGCCGGGCATCGATGATCGCCAGCAGCGATGATGTCAACCCCCACAAGGCCCCTGTCACACCAGCTCGCTTCCAAGCCTTCGCGCGACGATCGAGATCACTTCTGACGATCAAGCTTGATCTGGCATTATCTGCTTCTCTCCTATGTACACAAATTCCGAGCTCAGTTTCGTTGTTGTATCGATCCTCTCAACAAAGATTCACCCGTCTCTGCAGGCCAAGCGAGCCGAAGAGGAGTCAAGGGCATCGCAAAGGGGGTAAATTTCATGCACACACACATATATTAGGGTTATTGTATTGGCATGAAGGATCAAAAAAGATGATCGAAAAGAAAAGAGAAAGCTAGAAGGGTTCCACGCGACCGTCTAAATAGTCATCATGTGGCGAGACAATATTCGGATCAAGAACCAGGCGGCGATACAACGAAAAAAAAAAAAAAACAGGGTCTCAAGGAGCCGACTAAATGGCATCGATCCCCTCGGACCAAGGCTCATCAGGAGGACCACGCTCGACATGGACCTTGCCTTCGGCGTCCATCTTGGCGAACTCGGTACTGGCGTAGATCTTGAGCTCGTTCAAGCGCGTCGCCTCGGCGGCTCCGATGCCCAACGTGTCGTCGCAGATCCAAACGACAGGAGCGTCCTCGTACGTCGCGGGGTGTTGATACTCGCGTTCGACGTCCGTGTCGTGTGACGGCTCATAGCCTTCTTTGCTCTCCTTGCGGGGAGGGTAGGGGGGTTGGAGGCGTCACCACTCGTGGCGAGGGGTGCCGTGCTTTGGAGGTAATGGCATTCATGGGGAGGGAAACGGACGTGGGTCGTGTGCCAGTGGAAGACGGCGACAAGCACGAGCAACACCGCCATTAAGACACCACCGGCCAATCCGGGCTTGGAGCGTTTCCCGGACGCGTCCGTCGCAAGGAAGAAGAGACCGCAGAGGCACACGACTTCAAGGTAGAGCGAGACAAAGACGGTGACCATGGCCTTGCGCATAAACTCGCCGCCGGTCTCGAGGCTGTTGGGCTGGTCGACAACCCAGATCAAGGTGTACTTGTAGAGGATGTACAGGAGGATGAAGGTGAAGAGAGCGAAGAGCGTGATGACGGGTTGGATGCACGAGTAGACGATGCCGACGCAGAGCAACAGGGCAACGGGGGGCCAAGTCGTCGCGAGCGCGATCGCACCCATCTTGTTCCTGAACTTGAACTCCTTGCGAGGGGTTGGGCCGGAGAGGATGAAGCCGAGATAGCTCATCACGAAGGGCACGGCGCGCGAGATTGCAAGACCGAACGAAGTGAGGGCGTCTGCGCAGAGCGAGTGATGAGGGTTAGATCAAGGCATTTTGGGCGTGCGTCGTTCGACGACGGAAGGAGTACTGACAGAGAGCAAGCCACTGCAAGAAGAAGGTCGAAGCGCTCGGGAGCTTTTGCGCCAAGAGCGTCGGCAATTGAGGCAACGTGTTTTTGATGTTCTTCAGAGCCGCGGGGAGACCCGCTGTGGGACAAAAATCCAAAAAGATCAGCCAATCACTCTTTCGAGTTCGATCAAGCACCGAGGCGGTGAGCACCTACACGAAACGGTGACGATCAAGAATCCATGGATGACCTGGAAGAGCCAGAAGCGAACAAAGAGCTGCTTCTCGATCTCACTCTTGCGGACGGTACCTTGCATCTTGCAGAAGAATCGCAGAACCATCGGCAAGAGCATGAACAGGACCGCCAACAAGACGGGGGGAAGAATACCTGTGACACCCACAGAGATTCAGCGCATAGCATCCAGTGAGATCGAACATGCAGAGAACTGACCTTGGATGATACCAATGACGGTAGGAGGGATCTTGCGCAAGAAGCTCAGGAGAGGCACGGTCGTCGACAGCGAGTTGATGTTGGACAGCACACCGACGAATGCGACGGGGATCGCCCAGATGATGATGAGACCGATCGTCAACGACCACGAGACGATCTTGCGACTGGCACGCATAGCAGGTGCCATCTTGAGGTTCTCCCAGACGACGTCCTCGGCCATGATGTCGACTCCGGGTTCGATCTTGCCAGCAGTGACAGCCTTGTCGACGCGAAGCTTGTCCTTGGTCGATGACGTAGCGGGGTCAACAGTGCTGGCGAATGCGTGCGCCTGTTCACGAGTAGCGAAGCGGACAAAGATCGTGTCGCCCATGGGGAGTTCGTAGAGACCAGCGCGCGCCTTCTCCAACTCGGCTTCCTTCTCTTGGATGTAAGCGGGTGAGTCGTTAAGCGTGTCGACCTTCTTGCCGAGCAAGCCCAAGAAGCCTCGCTTGTGACTCGGTTGTTTCTTCTTGGAGATGTATTGACCGATCAACGAGTCCGACTCGACGTCGGCAGCCTTGGATGCCTCAGGCAACTTGTTCTTGCGCTTGTTCTTGGCTGCGAGCGCGAGCACCGATCCTTCAGCGTTCTCGAGTTTGGCCGTCTCCTTGTTGCGTTCGTCGTAGATGTCTTCCATCTTGCCGATGATGCGCGACAGCCAGATGTTGGTGATCTCGCCCATCTCGCCGACGAGCTCTTGCACGCCTTCCCTCGAGCGGTACTTTTCGGGGACATTGCTGATGACGACGGTGCGCGCGGCGTCGAGGTTGGCGCGAGCGGGTGAGGCGAGCCATTCCTGTCGCACTTGCTTGTAGTGACGGTACTCTTGGTCAATGAGGTAGAGCGTGTAGGCTAGGACAGGCGAGGGGAAGCGAGTGGGAGAATCAGGGTCAGGCTCCGGTCGCGGGCAGATCCACCTACAGGATCACGTGACGAGTCAACTCACATGTGAGCAAGATCGCGACCAAAAAGTAAGCGATGAGGCGGAGTTGCTGCGTCGGAGCGATGTTACCGTAGGTGAACCTGTTGAGCTGTCGACCCAAAGCCAGAGCCTATTTAGCTGATTGTGATACGATGTTGAAACACCGTGGAAAAAGGCACGCACCCCTGAAGCGCGTGCGCTCCCCGTTCCTGCGATCGGCATGAGGATGACCCAAGTGATGATGAAGAAGGGGGCGAAGATCATAACGGCGAGGCTGTGGTGGTTGGTACGACATGGCCGAGTTCGTACGTACAGCCGAGATCGTCGTCGTTGTAGTCGATGCCATCACCGATATCGAAGCGTCGGAGCCAAGGAAAGAGTGTGGGAGGAGGGTCATCAAATTACGTCAGGGACCAAGCTCCGTTCACCTGGGTTTTTTCTCTCTGCCGCTCAGGCACGACGCGCAGTCGGCTCGCCCGGGCTTGCGTTCGACTAGGGCTAACCTTTTGCGAGAGTCAAGTTTAGGGGGAAACTAGGGCTCACCGAATGAAGCGCATGAAAAAGTACGTGTCGGGACCTTGGCTGCGGAGGATCATGTCCGTGGGCGTCGAGACGACCGTTTTGACCCATTGTATAGGGTTCGTCGGGAGATCGGGGGCTCGTTTCCTGCGCGAATCGAGAGCAAGCGCGAAGTGGGCAATGGGGCACAATCCGACGGCGTCAGCCGCAAATTTTGGACGAATACGAAGCGAGATGTCCCTCTCAGCAGATCAGGAGAAGGTCAAGTGCGTTGGGTACTCACTCGGGTGGGGGGAAGATGGTACGGGGTGCATAGACGGCCTGGTTCCGCTTTCGCAGCGCGAACCAGACGACAAGCAGAGCTCCGAGCACGACCAGACCCGTGAGAAACGCCGAGATGAAGGACGCGGTCGAGTTGGACTGGTCGCTCGTGTTGGCAGTCGTTGCAGACCTGTATGGAAATAGAATATGTCTCTGAGTGAGCTTCGGGGAACAGGATTGACGTGGAAGGCTGGCAGCAGCACCGCTCGATTCGTTCCGATCCGATGGAGGAGCCTCGCCGAAGCAGAGCACGTGAATCGAGAGCGAGGGCAGGCATCTGTGGATGACCCCTCCGGTGGCGGGTGCAGCAAGATAGCGGTTACACTTACATGATGGTCTTGGCCCTCTTTGATTGTAATAGTCTTGGAGGCAAGAGTGAAGAAAGAGAGAGGCCAGGGAGAGGGAGGGACGAAGGGGCTCGTGCCAAACGATTCCCGGAGTCGTTCTCTGACGTTGACGTAGGCCATCTCGCTGGCTGTCGTGCAGGCCTGCCGCCCACACCGGAGCCGCACGGGCCACGGCGATGTTTGGAAACCGTTCTGCCTCTCAAAATTAGACGCGTCATTTCGAATTTAACCCCAGCCGCTAGTCCGCCTTTTTCCAGGTTGGCCCTGTTCCTTCCACTTTTTCCGACTTGAAAAGCTCCATCGCCATTTCGAAATGTGGAAAAGCACGTGAAAGTCCACGATCAAGAATTGGCAACTCTCTCCCTCCTCCCTTGAAACCAGCAAGCAGCCCTTACAGCTCGAAACCAGTTCCGATCTTGGGAATTCAAACTTGACCACCGTTCGGGGGACAGAGCTCATGAATGTTGAAAGATGGAAAGAAAAATAAGTCTGCTTGGGATTTGTGGGCCACTTTGGCCGAACAGATGGGCATCTCACGAGTCCTGGCACGGCCGGAAGAGAATTCCTCCTTCGTTTCGATCGAATCACCACGGCTCAACAACTCACCTAAGAAACCCCCTCACCGAATGAGTAGGGCAAAGGCCTTGCGCTCAAGCAACATGTGAAGTCGAGGTACAAGATATGACAAAAATTCCATTGCCTTTTTTCTAACTTTCAACAAACCCGGACATCCAAAGACAAGCCAAGACTACATCCCATCTCGTCCGTCCGATCCTCCTGCCGCCAAAGTCTCAAGATCACAAATCCTCCTCAAGGTGCCCTCCCTCGCCTCGTCCCTTCACCACCTCAAAGATTGGCCTTCTTGCCATGCGATCCTTCACCAAAGATATCGACCCCCCATGCCTTGGAAGGATCGACCGTACGCGTCTGCCTCAACTCCTTGGATCGGGCTTCGAGCCTTTCGACTTCTTGAGCGGTGAGTTCGATATCTGCGAGCGAGGAGGGTGAAAGGAAACGGGCACGTCACAGGCTGTTCAAGGAGGTTGGGTAGAGGAATAGATGAATTTGAAGCCTACCTTTGAAGTTGGCTTCGATACGCGAAGGCGTGACCGATTTGGGCAAGCACACGATCCCACGTTGGACTTGCCAACTGATCAAGACGTTCGCCGGGCCGACGTTGTGCGCTTTCGCGATCGCTTGGACCTGATAAACCCACGGAAGTATCATGGAGATGAGCAAGATGTAATAATCAAGTGTAAGAGATGGAAGGGAACGCACGACTTCATCCTCGAGTTGAGGAGCTCCCGTCGATCCGAGAGGGGAGTAAGCTTCGAGGAGGATCCCATTCTCTTTCGACCACTGCGATCGGATGATTCGCTCAGATGGATCAGTAGTTGTCCCAGAAAGCCATTTTCACGGTGAAAGAAGCCAACCTTGACGAGTTCAGGCTGCGAGCAACGCAAGTTGAGTTCGACTTGGTTGACAGCCGGCTTGATTCGAGCCTATGAACCAAAACCGGCAGGGAATTCCTTCGTCAGTTCGTTTCCCCTCACCGCTCCCCAACCTCGCCCCTACATCACTCACCTGCTCCAACAATGCCTTTGTCCTCGCAATATTAAAGTTGGAGATTCCGACACTCTTGACCTTTCCCGAATCAATCAAGTTCTCCATCGCCCTCCAAGTCGGCATCGGATCCCTGGTCAACTCCTCATCCACTTTAGGACTCTTGCCATTCTCCGCTTTGCCCTTGGCGAACGCAACAGGCCAATGCATCAAGTAAAGATCCAAATAGCCCACCCCAAGGTTCTTGAGCGTCTCGTCGAGAGCTTTTTCAACCCTTTCGGGGGAGTGGTACGAATTCCATAATTTGGAGGTGATGAAGAGTTCGGAACGAGGGATTTGGGAATCGACGATGCCTTGGCCGACTTCGACTTCGTTGTTGTAGATCCATGCCGCGTCGATGTGTCTTTTTTTTAAAAAAAAAAAAAAAAATTATATGATGGAGTGCATTGGAAAAGGTTGGTTGGGTCAGTTTTTGGTGAAATCGTCGTTGACCTCCGATTCGTTCATCACCCCCACCCCACCCCATTCACGACGGTGAGCGACATCCCACACCCCTATATCAGGAACGCACCTGTACCCAACCTTGATAGCCGAAGCGACCGCTTTCCTCACTTGTCCCGGTTCGCTCTGCCAAGTACTGTCCACCAAGAACCACCGGATTCGTAGAGCATACGTTCGTCAAACTGCTTGGCACGCGGAGCTCCCCGAGTGGTGTGAGGGCATGAGAACTGACCCAAGTCCTATAGCGGGGATCTTGAGCGATGATGAACCGAGGGTGAAAGTACGACCGAGCGACATGGTTGCTCCGTACCCGGCTTTTTTTGAGGGGGGGTGTTTAAATGGATGAGTAGAGGAGGAAAGGAGGGGGCAACGTCCATCCTCCACTCTTCCCCTCGGCAGATGACGTCGCCGGTCCCGATCCCCCGGCGCGCGATGGGGGGTTGTGGGGTTCGATTTTGGTTCGATCGACCCACTGAATCAGAAATCAACAGGTTTTCCTTGTGTCCTCACAACACCCCAACTGAAATTACAACCTCGATGACGCATAACACTTCGTTACTCTAGGTCCTTGTCAACCCCCACTCCCCCCGACCACTCTTACGACCTCCAATACTGAGCAACGGAATGGATGCGATCCAATACGGAGGTGAAGTAGGACGTCTCGTTCAACAACGCTTCAAACTGCTTGATCGCTTCTTCCTCGTTCAAGTGGAGGAGGAACTTGTCCTGGACCTAATGACGTGAAACAACACCAAAACACCCCCAAAAGCAAAGACGAGTCAGTCCAACCTCTTGACCACTGGAGGGGCCCCGGCCCAACCCAAGCAAACCCCCCCCCCCCTCAGCATCCGAAAATCGTACCTTGCCGACCGCCTTATCCGGCTCCATCTTGATATCCTGAATGTTCGCCTCCGTCATCAAACTGACGAGGTTGATCAACAGATTGCCATTCTTCCTCAAGATCGTGAACGCGGTACCGCACAACTTCTTGAACCTCTTGTAATGCGCCGACGAGAGACCGCCCATCGCATCGACCATTTCTTTACAAACTTTAACCGCGGGGGGAAAAGGTTTGGGATCGCGCCCGAGGATGTAGCCGAAATCGACGTGGAAGAAGTGGCCGTCGGGGGAGAGGAGGAGGTTGTCGAGGTGGCGGTCGCCGACGCCGAGTAGGTAGGTGACGACGCAGTAGCCGGCTGTTAGGAGAAACAGCACGCCAATAGGGTCAGAAGCGCCGAACCCCATCAGACAGGGATTGAGGTCACCGAGACTCACCACAACTCCTGACATAGGTATCCAACACCTCCGGTCTCACCCCAAAAGTCCCCACACTTCCCGGATCCTCATTCCCCTCCCCCTTCCTCAAGAAGCCTAACAACCCCTGCGCTCCAAACTCGTTCGAAATATCCTGCAACGTCTTACTCTCGACGAACTGCACCATCCCATCCAACTGCGCGGTCGCGAGCACTCGATAAGGCATGAGTTTGAGGTCCAAGTTCTCGGAAAGCAAGAGGCGATCCATGAGTGTGAACAGTTGAATGACGAGTTGGTCCTGTCTTAGATCATCGCCATTCTTAAAGATGACGGGGTAAGCGCCTCCATCACTGGTGAGGAAGTGTAATCTCAAAGGAAAGAGATTGGATTTGAACACGCTCGAACGTTCAGGATCGATCCCGACGATGCGAATTTTGGCGTCCAAAGGCAACGCGATCGGTTGATCGAACCTCATCAAATGGGCCCTAAGGTAAGCCCTCAACCTTTCAATCTTCTTCGGCCTCGCATCCTTGGACATCCTCAACTCGTACGCTAAACTCGACAACCTCGCGATCAGATCCGTCTGGCGTCTCAATCCATCCCGACGCGTTTCCAGTCCCGTCTCTAAGGAGGCTTGCGTTCGGAAAATGGCCTCGAGGTCCGAAACGCGCCGTTCGAACTTGCGCGCGACGTCGGAGAATAAAGAACCGTGTTGTTTGTCCTCGGTTTCGACTTGGATGTACCAGTGGGAATGGTTGCCTAGAACGGGGTTTTGGGCACTGCGTTCGATGAGGAAATCGACCAGCGTCAAGGAAGTTGTTGTGGTTGAGGAGGAAGGATCGACGCGGTGGTAATGGTGGGAATGGGAATGACCGAGATGTCGAGAGTGACGAAGCATGGACGAGGACGACGATGAGGAAGGGGACATGGACGGCGGTGGCGGTTCAAACTTGATCGCTTGAACCAGTTGCAAGAGGTACAACATGAGTTCCTGAACCGGCAAAAAATACGATCAGCACACAAACCCCTCCCCCCCAAAAAAGGCCCTTTCAAGGGAGAAACCCACCTCATCATCGGCTTTCTCCAACCTCTTGACCGCAAACGCTCTCACCCTGCGATCCCTAAACGCCTTCCCCGGGCCCAACAATTCCAACGCATCATCCATCTCGATCTCGACCCACATCGGCAACAAGACCTCAACGGCCTGTTGGACCTCGCCCGTATCGGACCACGCGACGGCTTTGAGGAATTTGGTCAAGGCTCGTTTGTCGCGCGTGAGGTAAAAGCGGAATTGCCACAACAGGTCGCGTTGGGTCGACGTGAGGTCTCGTGTAGGTGGGTAGCGAAGGATGTCCTGCGCCGTCGCCGAGACAAAAAAAACGCATGATGAGCTAGAACTTGTTCGAGAATTTGGAGACTCGAATCGAATACGAACATTCAACTCATCCCTGATCTTGGCATTCGGCTTCAACTCGCGGTCCAACGGGCCGGAGCGATGGCTCCTGACCAAGCGTCGATGTTTGGCCTCGACGGGGTTCTCTCTGACGATTTCGGGATCGATGATGGGGAACAAAGAGTGAAGCGGACCCGAAAAGCCTTCGATGGTGGGTGTGGGTTGGGTTGTTCCCGGGAGTGGGGTGGAGGGGGACGCGAGCGTCGGGAGGGTGTATTCCTGAAAAAAAAAAGTGTGGAGGGTGACTCAATAGGGCAACAAGTTGGACAACGATGACGAGAACGTACATGTTCCGAGAACACCACGGGGAAATCGAACCTGGGCAGATCAATGTACAAGAACAAATGCTCACTCTTGGCCGCTTCGATCTGACATCCCAAACCCTCCCCAAAGATCAGAATTCTCCACCTCGGGTTTGATGTCCCCTCCACGACTGACCTGATACCTCTTTTCAATCTCCCTGAAGGCCAACTTGTCGACCCAATCCTCCCTCTTGACCTCCCCCATCTCATGCCTCCTCACACACTTCTCCAACACCCCCAACGGATCGTCGAGGTGCTTGTCTCTGGGCATCTTACTCGGTGTTTGGGTGCCGACCAATCCATCGGCTTCGACACCTCGATGGAGGAACAACCTCTGTTTGCCGACTTTGAGAACGTGTTTGCTTGAAGAGAACAAGGGCAACGTACTTCCCCCAATGACGAGGGGTGGCAAATCCGGTCCAGCGAGGGAATAAACGGTCGTGGCCAGTTGAGCGTCGAGGGGAAGGTCCGAGAGATGCACGCCCAAATCGATCCTCTCTGAATTCCATTCAATCACGGACCGCGCTTTGAAAGGTTTGTAAGACGATCGCCAGGGTAGTAATAAGGGTTTGTTGGACGAGTAGAGTTGACAGACGACGTAGAGGTCTGGAGGGAGCGTCGGCGGAGTCGCGAGGGACGAATGCTTGAGCGAAGGGTCGTGAAGGAGGGTCGTGAGGGAGTGGGTGGGAAGCGGGCCGACGAGGGAGGAGAGACGGAGCTCGAGTGGGAGTACGAGTTGGTGGTGCCGCACGAAGGTGAGCGAGGAATCGAGGCTGCTTGTCGTGCCTGGCGCTTGGGAGGTGGAGGTGGATGCTGTGGGGGTCGAGTTGGAAGTGGAGGACGAAGCACGGGGAGAGTGCATCGTGGCAGGGACAGGACGAGCACCTCGGCTGCGTGGAGGGTATCGCGTGGCGCTGAGATGCGAGCCGTTGTAGAGTGGACGCGTTGGCTGTGCGGGGACTGGAGGTGTGACGATCGAGGGCAACCGACGAGCTCAGCACCCCGCGGGCTCAAAGGCAGCGCTCAAGCTCTCTCAAGTGGGGGAAAAGGAAGCGGCACTCGCATCATCCAGTCCCGCTCCTCCTCCTCCTCCATCATCTCGACCACTCGTCCCCAACAGCATGCCTTCTTCAACAACACCCACCGCTTCGACCTCCAAAGCCACCGCGACGCCCAAGCTGGCTTCCTCTTCCTTGTTGGCTCTCAAAGCCGAGATCAGGTCAGTTCCCAGCTCACTCAGCACTTGTTAAAAGACTACACCCATTGAGCCCCTCCTCGGTTCTCGCAAACCAGTCGTAAAACATCCACCCTCACCTCAAACACCCCCACCTACACCCGCGGATCTTCCAACTCGTCCTCCCTTCCCTCCAAACCGTCGCAATGGCAACGTCACAACCGGGGCATCGCACAACGTCAAGCCCAAGACGACATCCTTTGGGAACAAGACGTCGATGACAAGGGGAGGAGCAACAATGTGAGGGGCAATTTGGAGAGGAAGGCGAGGTTGTATGATTTGATAACGTACGTCTTGCTCTTGCGGGGGAAGACTGCGGAGCTTGATGGGATTTCGTCATGATGCTTGACAGGAAAGGCAAGGACTCGGGCTTGGATCGCAACAAGGTCTCTCAGCTGTTGGTCGATTTCGATGCCAAGGACGAGCACGCCGAGTTGGACGGCGCCGACGAACAAGAATCCTCGTCGGATCAAGAGTCGGACGAGCAGCAAGAACCCATGGACGATCCAAGGGTGGGGTTTGCACACCGGCGCATCGAATCATCCCCTTTTGAGCATTCCCACAAACTCATACAACACACTCCAACTCAGGACCCTATGGTCGAATACCAAGACGAATTCGGTCGTCATCACCGCGTACCTCGTTCGCTCGTACCACCGGGCATAGCGCTCCCTTCGAACCTAGTCGACGCACCACCTTCGAACGTCTACTACGGCGATCAACGCCATTTCCCCGTATACGAACCCGATCCTGAAAAACTAGCCCAAATCGCACGCGAGACACGCCAAGCCAAAGGTCCTTTGGTCGATCGATACGATGCGAGTAAAGAAAAGAGGACGAGAGGCGCTGGGCATTTGGATTTGGGACGCGATGAGCAGACGAGGAAGGAGAGGTTGGATTCGCTGATGAGGATTAGGGACGAGGCTCAAGTGGCGAGGGAGGCTTTGCAAGGGGTTGGAGGTGTACAAGGGAAAAGGGAAATGGACAAGGAGGAGAGGAAGAGGAAGTTGAGCGAGAAGAGGGAACAGGTTGAAGCGAGTAGGAAGGCCAAGGCTGAGGCTGGACTCAAGGAGGAGTGAATTTTTCAATGAAATTCGGTGAACTGCTTGCATTGCATCTTTTACATGTCGTTGTGTATTATACACCCTATTTAGCCAAGCTAAACGACGACGAATTTCATCCACCTGAAACGGGAGGGATCGGACAAACGACTTGACCGTGCTTCAACTCGAACGTGTCTTCGTCCTCTCTCGGAATCATCTCCTCATCGACGGACCATTGGCTTGAATCCAAGGCTATTCGGAAGGCTTCGTTGTCCCGGTGGATAGAGACGAGGTGGGATCGGAGGTCGGAGAGGAGGAACGGTCTTGTGGGGAGAACGAGTTGGGTTTGGGACGGTAGAGGTTCGAGCGCGGTTCGTACGGAGGCAAAGTAGAGCACGGTGATCTTTCGAAAGGAATGTGAGAACTTGGTTAAAGAGTGGCAAGTCACCTACTCGGCGTGTGTTTCTGACCTACCTCTTGAGCCATCGCGGGCCCAAACTGAAAGGCGAGAAGGAGAAGCGCGAATGAACGATCGACCGGAATCGCCTCGAACTCCGGCCTCCAACTTTGTCGCCCCGTGTCTTCCTCCCTACCTCCTATCCCTCCCGCACTCGACCGCAACCCCACCATGCCGCAGTCGCTCCAAGACGCCGTCAGTTGGCTCGCCGCCCATCCCGACGAAGCCCCCGCACTAGGGGCCCCATTACACCCTTCCAAGTTGGGCACGAAGCAGCATTGGGATGAGGTCAGTCACAGTAGGTAGGCTATGGGGATGAGGCCAGCAGTGATTGGGGTATCATGAGTGGCTGATTTCTTCACCTCGTGCGCGTATACTCAAGGTCTACGAACGCGAAGTGAGGATGTTCAAAGAGATTGGAGGCAAGTCGGGGGTGGGCAATTGAATCAATCCCACTTCCTTCGCAACATGGAATTCCAACACGACGACTGATCACACGTGTCGACAACTCGTCCCTCTAGACCAAGGCGAAGTCTGGTTCGGAGAAGATGCATCGGACGTGATGGTCGAATGGGTACAAGAACACGTACCCGAGAAGAACGCACCTCTTTTAGATCGTAAGTCGTAATCGTACGGGCATGGCACAAAGACCTCGCACTCGTTTCCCTTAGGACGAAGCTCGAACATTGATCCCTGTCCTTTTCCCCCGCACCGTCCCTAGTCGGCACAGGCAATGGTCAACTGCTCTTCCGTTTCTCCGAAGAAGGGTACGCCTCTCTAACAGGGATCGACTATTCGCCCTCCTCGATCGAACTAGCCCAATCGATCCTCTCCACATCCGAACAAGACCCACGACCCTCGATCAACTTCTTCGTCGCCGACGTCCTGTCCGCCGAACCCGATTCTCGATTAAACGACCAAGGATGGAAGGTCTTGTTCGACAAGGGTACATACGACGCGGTTTGTTTGAATGATGAAGTCGACCCTAAGCAAGGAAAGAGGATTGGCGAACTTTATCCGATGGCAGTGGCGAGGTTGTTGGATCAAGGGGCCTTCTTCTTGATCACCTCATGTACGTTGATCATTCAGGAAAAATCCAACAGTCACCCCCTCTCTCTTATCAATCTTCCCGGATTGTTGATCCTTCTTCGGAACATTCCTCTACAGGCAATTGGACAAGAGCCGAATTGGAAAAGGCCTTCATCACTGCCGAAACAGGTAACCTCGTTCACTGCCTCGACATTCCTTCCTCCCATCCTCTGACCCCGATATTCTCATCTCTCTCTTTTTTGCAACAGGACTCATCTTTCACTCGTTCGTACCACGACCTTCCTTCTCCTTTGGAGGCAGCCCAGGTTCTTCCATCACGACAATAGCGTTCCAAAAGAACAAGACCCTGGCGTAGGGCTCCTCTCGGGCCTTTTCGCAATCCGAAAGAGATAAAACCACTTTTTACTTCCAGCAACGCAAGTGTGGGTATACAACCGCGAAGAAAAATAATCCCATCCCTAAGGAAATGAATCCTCTAAACAATCGATCCAGCCACCCCGGCGTCCTCCTCGACCATTGCCTTCTTTTTCCTCGGACAAACCTCCCTACACCCTTCCCCATCCCTCTCTTCCCCTTCGTTCTGCCCAATCTCACACATCTCAACCCCTTTGAACTCCTCCCTCAATTCCCAATACTCCTTCCCTTCGACCCATTCAACAAACTCAACATTCACGACCCTCGTCGTGGAAAATTAAGGTCTCGTCAAGACCCTAATCATCTCCTCATAACTCCTCATGCTCCTAAAATCCAACCACAACACATTACTCAACTCGTCGATGGCGGTCATACCTGCTTCGGTTGAAGAATGCGTTTGACGAAGATGTTCTATCGCATGGGTGACGTAATTGGGTTCGGTCAAAAGCACTTGGGAACCTGGGACGTTGAAAGGGTGAGAAGCCCAGAAAGAGGTTGGAAAGAGTCGCCATATGTAGCGTTCCAAAGTCGTGGATTTGGGATGATGAGTCGTTTTGGAATCGGTCGAGGAAAGGATCGTTGCTTTCAAAGGAGGGACGAACGTTCGACCTGAATCATGAGCGGCTTGGAGGAGGAGACCCATGACGAACTGAAGGGTCGTGAGATTCCCGATGAGGTGAGGGGCTCGAAGGACTTGAGGGAACGAAACGGGGTCACTGCCTGAGGAAGGGGAGGGTGGAGTCGAAGAGGATAGAACGTGTCGATATCCGTGGAGAAGTTTGGATTGAGCGTAGAGATCGTCTTACAAGGAGGGGTATACGACCGTAGGACTGTGGTAACCTAACGAACCTGCCATGTAGGATTGACTCGCCTGCGCAGCCACGACAACTCGGGATCAGTTCACTCCCCTCCAAGCCATGAGCCACCGCGCAACGACGGACCAAACCACCACAACAAATACAATGAAAATAAACGGCCTCTTCATTCCTCTCCCTCTCCCACTCCATCCTCGCCAACCTGCCCGTACTCGTCCTAAACTTCTTCCTCTCCAAAACTTTGACATCGATACCTCCACCCCAACCACTCTCAAACTCGCCTTGACCGTACAAACTCTCGACCGCATCATCGATGGCTCCCGCTCGTTCGGCAAAAAGGTCCTCATCTTCTCCTGGAGAGTGAGGAGGGGCGACATGGGAGAGGTCCCTTCGTGCTCCTAAAGGGTCGAGGAGGAGGTTCGTCGTGCACCAGATGTGGTCTTCTTCGTCTGGGCCTCGAGAGAGGTCGAGGAGGCGTTGGAAGAGGGAGATGACGTGTTTGGTCGGGTTGAGGAAGATGAAGCCCTGTGAAGTTCCAAAAAGGAGTTAGCGCCGAGGGTTGAGCTCAAGGGAACAGGGGGCGAGGAACGTACGGTTTGTAAGGCGCCCGTTTTCCACGTGTCGGTGATCTGCATGTCATAATCCGTCAAAGGACCCAGGTGAGGAACAGGATCGCTGTGGGAAAAAAGTCCGCGTGTCAGCCTCTTGTTGTGGCGAAGCAGGCAACAATGGAGTGAGTGAACTCACGTTCGGAAAAAGACATCGCTGCGGGGATCGAGTCAAGAGCCAAGGAGAAACCTTGATGATCAGCGTCAGATCCAGCAGCTCACACCCAAGTCTTGAGACACTCACCTATCAAACAAAAAACAATCTCCTCCCGCTCCCAAGCGTCTCGACAATCGCTCTAAGCTTGACCTTCCTCTCGTCCTTACCCTCAGGCACCATCCCACCCCAACAAAACATCCCCGGACAATCCCGACAATACTCGATGCACCCTCGATCCCTACAAAGTGTGACCAACATCCTCCTAACGAAAAGATCCGCTTGTTCCCCTTCGATATCACTCGACGTCGCCGTATCACCCTGTTCGTCCAAAGCCTTGACGAACCCTTCCAAATGAGGTGTCGAGACTCGAAAGGTCTCGTTCGTCGCCGTCGTAAGCCACAGATGGCTCGGTCTTGTTCTTCGAGCAGTCGTAGCATAGGAGAAATGCGAACCCAGTCGGGTCGTGAGGTATTCGACAAAATTAGTGTAGGCGTAGTCGTCGTCCCTTGGGGTTCGGGGATGGGATTTGGTCGGGTAGGGTACGGTCTCGAGCGTGTCGAAGAGGGTCATGGGACGTGGGATCGAAGGGAGCCACGAGGGTTGTTTTGGGGTCGTTGGGGAGGGAAACACGAGTTGTAGGATGTTTCGACCAATGTAGACGCTCATCAAGGCGCAAAAGCACAGACCTCCGAGCCGAGTAAGCGATCGTTTCGGGTAGCGTTGACCTATGCCCAGGATCGTCGGTGGTTCAAGACCTTTGAGCGAGCTTCGTTTCCGAGATAGCTTGCTCAGACCGACTTTCAACAAGGAAGAAGAGGAAGAACCATTCGTCGTGTCCGAAGTGTTGTGCATGACGGAGGTGAGACTGGGAAGTTTCTGCATCCCGACCCTGACCCATTCGTTGAGTCGCTAACATCCATGTTGAAGCTGCTTGCGGCGGAAGGTCTCCTCGATATCCGACGTACACCATTCTCATCATCGAGATCGAACAATCCTCTCGCCTTGCGATGCTGCAACAACGATGCGGCCGACGTTGGCAAGACCCCTATCCCGGGCTCCGAACTCGTCGTCGCTTTCATCGCCGAACTCGTCCCTAAACCCCGGATCTAGCCCCTGCCAACTCATAGGCAAGACCTCATTCATCCCCATCGTCGCTGTCGTCGATGATCTTCGACTAGGTGAAGAAGTCAACGAAGACGAGGCATCGTGGTACTCCATCAACGAAGAATCCCTCCTCATCATCGTCACCGGAGCAGTTGGCATGAGTTCGCCAAAAATCTGCTTTCTCGGTGAAGGCGTCGGCAACACCGTAGCTGTGACGAGTGGGGAATCCGGTGAAGGGGAAACGAATAAAGGTACCCATTCCCGATCCCTTCTTGAGGAAGGGGAGTTGCACGAACTGGAGAGGTTGCTACTTGGGGTCGTCGCGTTCGAGCCAGCGGGTCGAGACGATGATCGGATAGGCATCGAAGGTGGGTTCGAACAGGCTGAACCGCCGTTCGATGCACTGCTCTCACCACCTGTCAAGATTGCCGTCAGGCGGAAAAATATGGCTACTCAAAGAAGAGAGACTTTGATCTTTCTAATGTGTGGGGATTGAAAGACAGTAGGCCGATGATGATGCACTAGACTGAAGTGGTGCGAACTTTGAGGTGGCACGCGATCTCTCGGCCAAGTCGAGCTGCCAGTGTCGGTACAAGCGGAGTTCGGGTAGAGTCCACCGTTCGCCGAGTCCAACATCTCCCGGAACTTCCAAGTTCTTTGAGCTGCTGCAGCTGTTCAACTCAACGATCGATCAAGGTCAGTCGCCGATACATTGTCAGAGTATACAAGTGGTAATTGATGTACTCACCTACTTGAGACCTCAAGAATCGAGCCGTCCATACGAGGCAGTAATGAGTAGGACAGCAAACAAGCTTTGAACTTTTCGAACCTTGTAATCTCGACGGACTCGAGCCATCGTCGTGCCGTCAGATGCGCGCCCCGCGCCCGGCCAACCGACTCCGGCAGGTCGACTTTTTGAGTAGTCGGAATCGAAAGCACGGACAGTTGTTCAAGGCAAGTGCGACGCTCTTCGACCTGACAGCCATCAATTTTGATCAGACACCTTGGCACCAATTCGGATTGTGCTAGCGATAATGCGTTTGACGAGCTTAACAGGTATGACCATCGCCGACGTCGAAGTCGCCAGCTGGGAAATAGGGGGCGAGTCGACAGCGCGACGGCGGCTGGCCATCGAGCACGCCCCGACCGAAGGATTCTTCATTTGCTTTGCAAGTTTCACAAGATTGCGCTATTCCGGTCTACTATTTACGCTAAAGAATCACCCATTTGCTTGTTTCAGGTATCGCCACCGCCAAGTCGTCGGCCACCTTAAGCTGCCCGGTGGATCAGCTGGCGATTATACGACTCAGCCGTCAACTTCAATGGTAAGCTCCTCAGCGCCCTTTACAAAGTGTCGATCAGAAAATGGGTATTACCCTGGATTTTTGAGTCTGCCTTGTAGAGTATGTCCGCGGCAGTATCGCACGTAGAACGTCGGATTGAAATTCCTGCGCTTTCGAACGTGCGCTGATTGGCTCAGTGCTGCAGTGCGGGCAGCTTGCTGGCTCTGTGCAATCGCTGCTGGGACAAGCGCGCGCGGAAGGGTACGGGCATCTCATTCGCTCTCGCCACTGCCCTCGATCGGTGCACCAACCCGCCATCATGACCGCATTCCGAACAGGTCAGTCAGAACCACGGTCGACGAGAATTACGGGAGCTCTTTTCACTGACCCATCACTGCGCTGTCAACATCAACAGGTCTGGTCTCGCTCCGATCGTCAGGCGTCCACGCCGTCGCACCGACACGAATCGTCCCCGCGCTCCTGCAACAACACCGATCCATCTCGTCGACCTCGATCAACCCGATCAACCGCTCCAGCCCGATCGCCCAAGCGACGTCGCAAACAACGCCGGCGACGGTCGATGCGTCGAACGCGTTCAACTTGGCCAAGCAAGGCTCGAACCAGCTCAGCCTCGAGACGCCCAAGAACGGCGTCGAGTACGCGTTGGCTACGGCGGACAAGATCGTCAACTGGGCTCGACAGGGTTCCATGTGGCCCATGGTCAGTCGAGACATTGTGGTGCGACTCTGTCCGTGCTCGCGAGCTGACCTTGCTCTCCTTCCCACCGCGATCGCTCTTGCCCCGGCTCTCTTCCGCCTCCGCCCCCTCGTCTCAATGTCCCACGGCACTCGTAACTCAATGCCCACCAGACATTCGGATTGGCATGCTGCGCCGTCGAGATGATGCACATGGCCGCGGCGCGATACGACCAGGATCGACTCGGTGTCGTCTTCCGAGCTTCCCCTCGGCAGGTGCGTGATCCGAGATCCCCACAGGAGCCATCGATCGAGTCTATCCAAAAGCTGATTCCGCCCATATGTTGATTGAAAAAACTAGTCGGATATCATGATTGTGGCGGGCACGTTGACCAACAAGATGGCACCGGCCTTGCGCAAGGTCTACGACCAAATGCCTGGTGAGCCCATCGTCAGTGGCGGTGACTGCTCGGCGAGCCCTCCTCAGCTAACAGGACAATCTTTCACTTTCTTTTTGCAGAGCCGCGATGGGTCATCTCTATGGGCTCTTGTGCCAACGGGTAAGCTCGAGAGTGTGGCATCGATCGTCTCGTGTTCGTGTGGCTGACTCGATCGACGAATTTCCTTCCCATCTCGCAGTGGAGGATACTATCACTACTCGTAAGCTCGAGCGAGCCTCTCTAACCTCCATTCCACTCCTTGATGTACTGACCTTCCCTCTCTGACGCCAATAGCTACTCGGTCGTCCGAGGCTGTGACCGTATCGTCCCCGTCGATCTCTATGTTCCCGGGTGCCCGCCAACGGCCGAGGCCTTGCTTTGTGCGTAGAGGAGCTCAGGTACACATGAAGCGGGTGGCTGTACTGACTGTTCCTGTCTCTTGGTTTGCTTTCGCACAGATGGTATGTTGCAGCTGCAACGCAAGATGAGGTATGTTGCCCGTCTAGGACGTCTCGACCGTGTGATCCAGCCACTGATTCGTCACTTTTTCTCTCTCTGTTTTCTTTACAGGCGTGGAAGGAAGGGTGTTACCTGGTACAGGAGTGAGTCCCACCGCAGAACCTTCGTCCTTGTTACTGGAAACTCATCCCTCTCGTCCCTCTCACAGAGTAAATTGGGAACCGAGGTAGTCTCAATCATCCGCCTTTGAAGAAATGATGGCTGCTACTTCGTGCAGCACTTTGGGTCCCCTTTGCTTGCTTTTTTGTGTAGAATCTACTTTTTCTTCTTTTCTTCTTTGCCGGCTCGGTTCTCCTTTCTCCTGGTATGCAGAACGTTTTTGAAGACTGAACTCGAGCCCATCGAGGTAGCACAGTTCGAAGCTGCTATTTGCCCCACACGGCAGTCAGTTCGTCCTTCCACCATCACCTCGGCAGATTGACTCCATTATGGCATCAAGTATCCTAGCCAGCCTCATCCCTCTAGGTGTATGTCTGACCATCAACAAACACCTCAAAGCTAAAGACACCACCTCGTGCGTTGTTGCACCCTTATCTTCGTCGTCATCACCGAGGTGACACCAAGTCATAACGAAACTCACGCTCCTCTGATGGCTTGGTTCGAGCGATAGTAGGGACTCGTTGATCGATCGGTATCATAGGGAAGAAGAGGAACGAGAGAGGCTTGGGATGACAAAGGTCGAATATGGGATGTATAAAATCCGACCTGGGGTAGGGGAGCGTGGGGACGTGCGAGCAGGTCAGGTCGTCGTGACAGCAGCCCCACCACCACCACCAGCAGCAGCAGCGACGACGACCGGCCCACGAGCTCGGACTCCGGTCTCGTTACCTAAAGAGGCAGTGCCGCCAACTCGTCCAGGTCCGTCCAGTCCACCTATAGTACCCTCCTTCCAAGAAACAATAGTTAACACCCTACCTCCTCCTTCCCCCTTAAAGACGCCAGTATACCTCTCCACCGCGCTCGCCAAGTCCTCCGAGGCACCCTCCTGTTGGGAAGTTGTCCCCTCGGACTCGGGGTCTTAACCTGGGGATGTCTAGTCGGGAATGGATTGGCGATCGCGACTGGATTAGGCAGTTTCATGCTCCTCCCCCTCCATTCCATCGGAAACCAATGGACCGCCGGGGTCAAAGTGTTTGAGGATGAGCCGGTGTATTGCAGTGGGGTGTGTAGGAGCGAGACGGTAGGTCCGAAGGGGGTTTTTTTTTTCTACTTTCAGAATGAGGCCTTCTAGGTGACCCCTTCCCTCCTCTCTAACTAATACAACTTCATCTGATTCTTTCTTCTAGTTCCATAAGGTGACGGGATACAAACACGTTCAACAGAGGACGAAAAAAGTCAATGGCAAAGACTACGCCGTCAATGAGGTGGTGACGTGGTACGATCGCGTGTGTAAGGTTTGTGGGCGGTCGGTTCGAACTTGACCTACGGTTCGAGTATGAGAGGTTGGTTTCATGCTCGCAGATTTCTTGTTGTTGTGCACTTTTGATGTTGTAAATCGTACTGGCAGATCCCAATCTCAGGCAGAAAAAATTGCCGTCAGAAAATCTCGTGCACATGCGTCTCCTCATCAATCCCCACTGACAAAGAGAGATAAACAATTGCACGAGAAGAAGAAGAAGAAAAAAACTACTTTATTTCACGCAACCCTATCCCCAAAACTGCTTCCCTTTCTTATCAACCCCTTCAATCAGAGCACCTCGAACCTCGCCCCTTTCCTCAACTTGTCCGGTGTCAAATGATAACACTCATCAATCATAGCGGCCCTGAACGTGTTGGGGCCTTTGACGTCCTCTCGCTTGGCCGCGATTTCAGCGGCGACGTTGATGGCGGTGATACTGTTTGGGAAACAAGGGGTTGTGTGAGTGGGTTGGCGAAGTCCTTGGTTCGGAGCTGGGGAAGTTCAGCCCGTTATCTTACCCTGTGACGGCGGCCATGAAAGCTCTCAAAGCGATCGTCTCGTCTTTTTCAAGGGGTAAGGAGGCGAAACAAGCCACGGCGCTAAAAGTGAAGTCCCCATCGACAAGAAAAAGAAGAAGTTACCGATCAATTCCGTCGCCTTATCTTCTGA
Organism: Microbotryum intermedium; assembly: GCA_022702645.1. Classification (NCBI taxonomy): domain Eukaryota; kingdom Fungi; phylum Basidiomycota; class Microbotryomycetes; order Microbotryales; family Microbotryaceae; genus Microbotryum; species Microbotryum intermedium. Next base: position 193,954 of record JAHWDX010000023.1, on the reverse strand, counting down.
ACCGTACGCAATGTGACTCACGTCGAGGCCATACACCCACTCCCCGTGATGACGCCTTGGTAATCGTGGCCGTTGGACAACTTGACCACGACTTCACCATTCGAGATGTAGTCCTCTGCACCGGACATGGCGACGGTGAATTCTACACCATGGAACCAAAAAAGTTTCGGCAGATCAGCATCCATCCAACCAGATCGCAAACGTCAGAGCGACCCCACGTCCTTTGACTCACTTTCCCTCCTCGCCAAATCCCTCACAACTCTCCCCGGATCGGCGAACCCTTTACCTACCGAATCGACACCTCTCGACTTGACCTCCGCACTTCCCAACAGACTACCAATCTCCCCGGCATTCCCTTTAACGACACTGACTCTCACATCGCCCAACAACTGATCGGCCATCCCCTTCCTATGCACCGTCGCTCCGCACCCAACCGGATCAAAGACGACCAATTTGCCAACCCTATTCGCCGCTCTCCCAGCTTGTCTCTGAGCATCGACTTGTTCGATCGTTGCCGTACCCAAATTGAGGAGTAAGCAACCCAGGTACCCAGCAAGTTGATCGAGTTCTTGAGGAACGACGGACATGATGGGGGAACACCCCAGAGCGAGGGTCAGGTTCGCACAATCGTTCATGACGACTTGGTTCGTCAGGTGATGGACCAAGGTTCGGTGTTCTTCACTTGTCGATTGGAGACGGGTGAAGAGATGGACCACTTGGTCTAATAGGGTAGGAGTGGATCGAAGTTGGGCTGGAAGAGTGAGGGTGAAACGTGGAGAGGTCTGGAATTGGTTTAGGAGTGAACGAGCGGCTTGGTCGGGATGAGGGGAGGCGGCGATGGAGGAGACGACGGCTAGACCATCGAGGTGACGGTACTCGTTGGCATTCGAGAGAGGTGCGGGTGTTTGGTACAAGATGTTGGGGATCGTTTCGGATGTGATGCCACCTGCGAGGAAAATAAATGGATAATCTCCCTCTCAGTCCCCACTATCGAAACGAACCCCGAGATGAAAACAAAGTTGCGACTCGATTCACGTACCAATCGCGACGACCTTGATCTCACTCCTGCCCAACCTAGCCAACAAGTCCCTGACCCCTCTGACCCCAAGTAAAGGACTCGAGTCTTTCTTCGTCTTGGTACCATAACAAGGTCCAACGCCAACGTAATCGACCGTACCTTCGGGGTAACCAAGGACGTCGTCCAATTCTTCGACGGTATTGATGGAAACGCCGAGGAGTTGGTCCGGACCGAGGAGTTGACGTGCTTGCAGAGCTGGGAGGTCGGATTGACCTACGTGAAGACCACAGGATAGAAGGAGGGCGATGTCGAGGCGGTCGTTGATGATGAGGGGGACCGAGTACTATAGGAGACAGATTGGGGGAGGTTGGGGGGTAAGGGAGTTAGTTTCCCGCGGGAATCAGTCAAGCTGGTTCGGACACTTTTGACCGAGATGAGGAGGCTTTGTTGAGTATCGTCTCGAAAGCGCTGTACTCAGGTTATTGCATGCCTTTTGCAAAACAAAGCCCCCGTATACCCTCATCAGCAGCGAGCCAAGCTGCTCCGCGCTGTTCTGGTGGGTACCAATTCGATCTCGCGCGGTCAAACGAACGAAGGCGGAGGCAGACAAGCTGTCCTTGTTGTTCCTCCAACCGGATCCATCTCATCCACCATGGTTCCATCTTTTTAATGCTTTCCACATGCTCCACTCCCACTCCCTCCCTCCATCCCAAGAGGTCCTGCAACCCTCTCCAACCCTCCGCAAAATCCCCCTACCCCACTCTTATTCCCCCCCCTCCTCGCTCCTCACAGAACTCACCTTCTCACAAACCCCCTTGGCCATCTTGGCCACTTGATAAAACTCCTTCCCTCCTACATCTTTTTCCCTGATTTGTACGACGGTGACACCTCCTTTCAAAGCCAATTCGAGATGGCTGAGATGATATGGCCTATCGGCGTCATTCGGGTCGGTAGGAGAGGTGGACGATGCGGGAGGTGGTGGGGGTAATAATTCTCGTCCGGTGACGTAGTAGAGCGAGTAGTCGATGGTAGGTTTGGCCATGCTGTTTAGCTAAGAAGGAGGAGACGGGGTTCGGGTGCGGAGGAGAGAAGAAGAGGAGAGGGGAGGTTTGGGGTTACGGAGCGGAGCGAAATGGATCGGAGAGGAGACTATAGGGCTGGTCTATCTCCCTTTTTGGCTATGGATAAGACTGTTCTCGTTGGGGACGAATCATTGATTGCCACTGAAAGGGCCCGGAAAACAAGGTGATTACGCCGTTTCAAAAAGAGCTCTCTACAACATCACGACAACGGTCCAGCCCTGGTCGAATCACGGGACGGACCCCATATAGCGAGCCCGTGCGGAGCGGAGCAGCCAAAGAGGAGAGCAGAGCAGAAAAGAATCAGTATACGTCGTCCCAAAATTGCACTTAAGGGACAAAGAGCCGTGGATGTGTCGAAGGAAGCAAAGGAACCACAGGAATCGGTATCAGATAGGAGCTGCGGGAACGCACCCAAGCGGAAACAAATCAGCCCAAAACAAAGCCCCACGTTGAACGAAGAAAGAAGAGAACGCAGTATTCGCAGTGCTCACCGAAAGACTATTTTGATAGATATTAGAATCAGCATAGTACCCACCCCTTATTGGGGTTGGGTACTCAGTGTGAACTATGCATGATTACTCGTTGAAATCATCCTTTCGATTCTGTTGGAGAGGCTGTTTTTTCCTCGTTCGACGGGTGCGAAGGAGGGGGAGGAAAGGAAAACCACAGCGCACAAAGGCTGGGGGACACAGGGAGAGAAGGACGGAAGAGGACCGGAGATGTAGAAAAAAAATAGTCACCTTCAGTGTGTTGCAGGTGCCTACATTGTGGGCGGTGGAGGGACGAAAAGGGGAGGCAAACACGAAACGAGTTGCAGGATCGCAGGAGGCCAAGAGACACGCGCACGCGAGAGGGACCAGTGGATCGAATCTGCATTACAAAAAACCCTCGCTCGTCACTAGAGGAACCTAATGCGCAATCCGCACCACGTTTTGATGATCGTATCTGTACGCTCTTGCACTTGCATCGCTTTGATCATCTGGATCTGCCATCAGGGTTTCCCCAACCTCGTCCCGACCCATTCCTTCTCTGATGATGGACCACCCCTCCTCCACCTCCTCAATCTCAATAGATCCCAACCGTCCGTCGAACCTCAGCATCCAACCCTCCACGAGCTCGACTCTACAACTTCGACGAGCTACAAAGAAAGAACCACCCTCTAAAGACACTACGCGGGTTGATGTGATAGAAGAAGAAGAAGACGAAGAAGAGGAAGAAGTCGAACATGAACAGGACATCGATACGTATGGGATCGCGGGGAGGTCAGTTTCTTTCGCAGCACCCGTACCCAAGTGGGGGGATCTCCTTGAAGGCAGGGCTCAAATCCTTTTCTCCCGAATGTCCTCTTTTGAAAGGACTTGGGAAGCGGCCTATTTGATGAAACGGTATTTCAAACCTCCGTATACAACCACAACCACATCCACAACATCACTCTCCACCTCCAAGCTCATATTCGAACCCGCCTGTCCATTCTTCACCCATCCCACCGAACAAACTTCCCCTCCTCGACCGACAAGGCGAAAACGAACCGTCGTCGAAATCGGTTCCGGAACGGGATACCTATCCCTACACCTCCTCCCTTACCTCCAGAAAACCGATCGGTTGATCGTCACCGACCTCCCCGAAGTATGTCCCTTATTACGAACGAACATCGGATTCCCACCGACCGATGAAAAAGTTTCAGAGGAAACGAGGAAGCGGAAGAGTTCACACGTCCCGCTTACGCTCGGCGATGTGAGGGTGAGAGCTCTGCCTTGGGGTGATGAGGAGGCGGTCAAGAAACTGGAGGACGAGTTTGATCTTTCAACATCGTCTTCGTCTTCGTCTTGGTCGTCGGACGATCTTGACTCGGACCAAGCCCCACCAGGCCCTGGTCCAGTTCCGGACCTCATCCTCGCCTCGGACCTGATCTACTTCCCCTTCCTATACCCCGGTCTTTTACGCACTTTGATATGGTTAACCCAACCGCGGAGGTCTACTCAAAAGAACGCCGACGACAATTCTAGAAAGGATGCTGTCCCTCAGGTTGTGATCGGGTACAAGATCCGCAGTTTGCCGAGGGAAGAACCGTTTTGGAAAGCTTTTGGTCAGTGCTGGTCTTGTCTTGTTCGTGAGCCTTTGCCCCCCTCTAAACAGATCACGAAACTGATCTCAAACTCTCCTTCGATTCAAACAGGTATCTGGTTCGAGTTTGAACCCGTGTACTACCGTCCCATCCCCACATCAACACAGAACGAAGAATACCCCCCCACCTCAGAAGCCTCACCCTCAACCGACGAAGACGATTGGCACCGATTCGGGGAAACGTCCCAAGGTCAAGACCAACTCTACATATTCGTCTGCACGCGACGACCCGAGACCTACACTTTGGAAATCCCCCAAAACGACGAAACTTTGATGAATGGTGTAGGGTCGGATGATCAATTCGAGACGTTGTTGTTGTTGGGCATGGAGTGCTAGGTGGAGGAATAGAGCCATGAGTGGCCGTGAGTGGCTCCAAGCGACACTTTCTTCACATTTTGCATCCGAGAATACGCTCAGAGGACCACTGGTCCGTGATTGGTGTTGCACTTTGAGCTCTTATGGATGTCACAATGTGTATACACGACTCGACGCGCGCCCAAATGTAGAGAAGGGAAGAATAGCCAAAACACGGACAGAAGAACAAATGCGGCCAACCTCAGGACCCGACACCAGGCCTCCTCACCCCATCAACCCCTTATCCATTAACCCAGCTCAACCATTCTTCTCCCCTTCAAAATGGGGGAAGTACCAAAACGGACCACAAGGTCCGGCCGGATCATGATCGGCCGTCGACCAAGTCCCCAAAATCCCGAACCGACTCTTGGGTCCCCCAACCTGAACGCCATTCATCAACCATTGGTCCTGGCCCGAATATCGGATGATGAATTGCCAATGCACTTCGTGATCCGGTGTCATCGAAACGGTGCCCCGTATGGATCGTTGTGTTTGTGGTTGCGTGTGCGAATGGGAGGATATGAAGGTTCCGTTGAAGTGGAGGGGTTCGGAGGTGCCGATGAAGGAGAGGGGTTGCGTATTCCTGAGGGAGGAAGTCCGTCTTGCCGATGTGGATGCCGAGGTCGACGAGCCAGCTTCTGGTGGCGAAGTCGAAGAGCTCGATGATTTGGGTTCCGCATCACCAGGTATGTCGGAGGTAGGCGGCGAAGGTTCCTCCTCATGCTCCCCCTGCTTATCGTCACTCCTGTCCTCCACATCGGACCTTCGCGCACTCCCCTCACTCTCACTCGCCGACTCATCCGCCTCCTCCTCCAAATCAAAATCCTGGTCCTCCGACCCATCCTCGTCACTCTCCCCCTCCATTTCTCCACTATGGACCTCATCAAACCCGGTCCCGACATCCCTCCTATTCCGATCGGGTGCGTACGGCAATTCGCCCTCGGGCAACAACCTCAGCTTCAGTCGCATGATGTCGCCGATCGCTTCCGACTCGTCCTGCAACGTGCTGCGGTACTCGGGACTGCGATGGAAGCTGTGAAAAGAAGAAGAAAAAACGTGCAACGAAGGGATCAGCTCTGCGCCAACAGCAGCAGGGAGGACTTGAAAGAAAAGAATCCCGCCCGCCCACGAATCAAATTTCGACTCACTTGAAATGTTCGAACGTGCGGTAGTCCAAGAATGCATACGTGCCTCTGAACTCGGTCTCCTCGACTCCAGCCCAATCCCTACTCTGCTGTACAGACCCATCATAGTTCTTCCCATCCCCTCCATGAGCCCCTATACCAGCAACCGGTCCCGGTCTCGTGGAATTCCATCCCTTGGGAAGTTGGGACCGGTCGTGGTCCCCCCACCCCATCGCCTCGGCCTCGGTCAAATTCGCTATCATGACGACGGCCAACGCGCGCACTTTGGACCAATCGACCGTTCTCGACCGATCAGCGACGAACGGGCCCCAATGCGACGCCTTCTGAAAGTTCGTTTCGCGGTACACGATGTTCCTCGCGCGCGTTCGCTCCTCCGCATCCGCGTAACTCCGAGCGCTCGGCGTCGCCAACGCCTCGACGTGACAGAGCAACTCGTCGACCTCGTACGCATCGGGATGTAGATCGGGGTACCGTTCCAATTGTTCGTCGGAGTACCACTCGCGTGCACGCCGGCGCGACGCGCGTCGTTCGTTCAAGTCTTGCACGTTCTCATCGAAATCGAAATGTCGGGCCAACCACTCGGCGTTGGCGGAGCTCGATTCGTTCGAGTCGGGGTGGGACGCCGTGCGAGATGCGGGGGGCGTTCGCGAGGTGGCGATGGAGAGGATCGCGAGCGTCGAACGTAGGTCGAGGATCGGGGAGTACGCGTGCAGGACCTGACGGGCATAGATGCGGTCTTGCAATGCTTGGCGATAGTCGTAACTTTCCGTGGACGAGCCTCCAGGGCCAGGAGACGCAGCCGAACCGGTCGCATCGATCGTTGCGGTGGTGGTCCGAGTCACGGCGGGAGGATCGAACATGGCCAAGAAGCAAGCCTTCCACAGCGCTGCACTACCACTGACGTGCCCGTAAGCCGCCCGACAGGTCGTTCCAAAGTGAACGACGTCAACCGGATCGGCAAAGACCAGGCAGTGGTGCAGCAACTGGGTCAAGGAAAGACATGATCGTCGAGGAGTAACCGAGGGGGTGGCATCGATATGGGGAAGGAAGCGGGATCGGTTCGGCCAAGGCGGGAGAACGACTCTGGTTCAGTAGATGCACTATCTATCAATGAGCACTTGCACGCACGACTCACCTCGGGTGGAAGATCGAGTGGTGATTTGGCCATCATCTCCAAGGACGTCGTTGAGGATGAGTGAGGAAGAGGGGAGAAACCTGACTCACACCACGTGCCTGTCTGCGCCTCGCCACGGACCTCCACTTATCAAGCGCCCGATCATCGATTAGGGAGCTGCCCCGGCTTGCATTGCGCGACGCTCACCTCGAGTCATACAGTAACTACTACTAACCAAAAATCGTTCTCGCACTCCACAAAAAGGGCAAGTGACATTTGCAAATTGTACTTTGAGTGGGCACTTTTTGGGGGGTAACGATCAACAAACAGAACCAGACCACAAACAAACTGAAAATAAAAAAACCCCTTAAATCTACCGCGCGATGCCAGTCGGGTGAATGATCACCAAGCCAAAAAATAGAACAAAAAACAGGGAGAGAGAGAGAACATCCTTCCCCGGGCCCAACGTTCCTTACAAACCCTGCTTGATCCTCAACGAGAAATTCACAATCACGGCGAGGAACAAGACGGCGCACAAAGCCGTGGGCCCAAAGTAGTCGTGGTAGATGACGGCCTCGCGGTTCCGGATCTTGGTCACGCGCCAGTAGTAGGTGTAACCCGTGTAGAGCAACGACAGCAACGCGACGGCGGTGAAGGACGAGGCCGCGGCGAGGGCGATGTCGTCTGTGCACATTTTAGCAAGAGAGGGTTCAGTATGCGATGAAAGAACAAGGTCAATCTATCTCGAGACTGACCATGAGGATCAGAGAAGGACAAGATCCCAATGCCGATCGCCGAAACGACAACGCTGAACTCGACCCAGGACAAAGCTGCACGGTACCAATAACCCTATCCGTCAGCCTCACCCCCTTCCACAAGCGCCAAAAGAGAGCCAGAACTCACTCGTCCGTTCATTCGCATAAAACACTTTGGGCTCGACCCTGACTGGAATAGCGACCTTCTTCCCCGCATGCGCACGGAACGACGAGACGTACTCGACCCGACCCGGCGTCAACGAGATGCCCGAAGGGTTGATCGTCTGCTCCTCGCCATTCGTCCCGCTCTCAGTCCCACCACCTCCTCCTCGCGACGATCGTTCATTCAAGCCCCTCGATCGCTCGGTCTCGTATTTGGAGTCCAACAACTTGCTCAAATTCGCGGGCGTCAGCTTGGGAAAGATCTCCTGTTGTTTCCTCGCCGTACCAGGAACCGACGCATCCGCGGTGGACAAGGCTTGCCCTCCCGCGGCGGCGTGCTTGGACGCTTCATCACGGAACGCCTTGGCCTCGGCCGCGGCTTGGGGAGGGAGGTTGGCCCACCCGGCTTCATCGGACGTGACGGCTTGATGACGGTTGTCCTCCTCGTCGACCTCGTCATCCGATACAGGTTCGGTGTACTGCGCCAATTCGGTCTCGTGCGATGCCCCATCCGAAGGCGTGTTCGACTGCGAAGTATGCGACGGTGTCGGGCGTTGGATCTGCGCCTTCCTCGTCGCCGGTTTGCGAATGTCGGTCTCCATCTGCGGCAACCAGAACGGCACGAGATCGACTCGATTCGGCAACAGGGTCGCGCAGCCGTGGATGAATTTGGAGAACTTGGGCACGGCCTCGACCAAGTGCGACGAGACGAGTTCGCGCACCCATTCCGGTGGTTGTTGACCCATCTCGGTCTGCAACTTGACCTCGAGCACGCCGTAGGGGAACAGCTCCTTGTCCTCGTCGGGGAGTTGAGGGAAAGGCCAATCGATACCAATGTCCGTTCGACGCCAGTTGTCCCCCGATCGCGTCACACCATCCCAGTTGTCCTCGCGGATGAGCGAAAGCTGCGTATCGAACGAGATGCGAACCCTCGCATCACCAGGCAACTGGAACGCCGTTCGGTTGTAGAACGTGCGCATGACCGGCCCCAACTTCTTGTGCTTGACCGCGGCCTGCACCTCGCGAGCGAGCTTGAGCATCGAGTCAATCTCTTTGTCCGACTTCTTGCCCTTCTTGCGCAAGGCCTCAAAGGTCTCGTCCATCGTATACCGCCCCGCGAGGAAGTCGTTGAGGTGCTCCTCCTTGATTGGGAAACGCGCCTTGACCGATTTTTCACCCGTCCAGTCCTCGCGATGGGTCTTGCGCTCAACAAAGATCGTCTTGACATCCATCCCACCGTACCAACGCATGCGGATCGCCTCGGCGCCTTCGGTTTTTTCCAATCGTCCCAAGTACAAATCGAGGTCCTGCAAGGTCAAAAACACCGATCAACTGTCTGAAGCCGACAAAGACTTATTTCGTGCGACTCACGTCGTTGTCAAAGTAGATCGACGAGATGGCCGCATCCTCTTGCTGGAAAGGCTTATCGGGGTTGAAGACTGTAGGATGCGGAAACAAGAAGCGGGTCAGCATCGGTTCGACGACAGGGTGCACCACTGAGACAACCTACCCAATACAGGCAAGTGCTTGAGGATAACGAGCTTGAGTTGAACGTAGTTATCCTGCGTGATCGTCAAATTCCACCTGATCAGCATCTGAACCCTTAGACTGGCTTCGAGAAGCGCTATCGCAGCCCTTACAGGATGAACCCAGTACTATCGGCATCGGTCCCGACAGAACAAAATCAGCTCATACTTCTAGTCTATCAATATCCGGTAAACAAACGGACCTTGGTCGTCTGTCGAACGAAAGCGCTCTGTCCCCCACCGGCACTCGAGTCACCCATGACAGGGTGCCCTCGCGTGCGGACGAGGTTGTACAACCTCGACAGTTGCACGATGATCGAGTCCTGAGAAGAGACACACACGATAATGTGTCAGCGACTGCTGTGGAGAACTCTGCTCAATTGTGGGATTGCAAGAATAACTGACGTAGTTCTCCTTGTAGAAGGGCTTGCGATCGAGGAAGCTGCGCATGAATTGACCTCGGAGTTGGAACCCGGTTCGTTTCTGTAATACGAGTATCGCACACAAGTCGCAAAGTCAGTCCCACTCTGATACGCTAGAGTACCTCTCGAAGGAAAAATCATAGACCAACATCGTGTTTCCTAGAAAATCGAACGAAACATCGGAAAATCAGTACACGCGTCCCACCCAACCAACCCCAATGCCCCCAAAAATTACTCACTTGACGATCTTGATGAATCCGGTAAAGTTCAAATGGGTGAAGTGGCCCAAATCATGCACATCCGCAATAACATTTGCCAGGTCCTCCTCCAGATCCACGAACCTATCCTCGGTCTCATCATCGGTATCATCGTCGGACCCAGCATCATCGCCCAACGCTTCGGGGTGTTGACCGGCTTCGGAAGCGGTCGGCGTCGGTGGCGACGATCCGTCGGCGTGCGCGATGAGATGCTTGACCTCTTCCTCGTAGGCCGAGATCTTGCCCGTCAATTCGCTCATCTGGGAGTGCAGAGACGTCGGGTCGTGGGATGAATGAGCCCTACGTGCTCGGAAGGTCCTCTCCTGGCCGAGTTATTAGCACACCTTGCTTTCCTGAAACTTGACGACCTTGTCCAACTCGCCCTCCAAAGCTATACGCGACCGCGCCCAGAAGTAAAAAGAAGAAGAAGATATATCCCCAAGATGATCAGCACCACGGAGACCTCCTTCCTCTAGGCACGTCGGAAATTCCGAAGAACGAACCTTTGATAAAGTCCGCCTCGTCAGCATCGTCCCACTTGTGCTGCGCCTGTCGGTCCTTGATGAAGCGTTTCAAGCCCGAATCTGGAAAACGCCATCGGATCGGTCATGCCAATGAACCCCATTGAAATGAGAGATCCGAGGGAAGAGCCGAATTCGGGGAGGGGAAACAAAAAGACGAGGGTCCCGAGATGATGTTCAAAGAAATGTCCGTCGCCGAACGAACGAACGAGGAGTAATACAACGACACATTCGAACAGAGTCAGTCCATCAACTTCCGATCCGAGGAAGGCTCGGCGCCTCCCTCGTCCCCCCCACTTTAACCGAGGGTTGGGGGGGGGCACGTTTTGGCGGCGGCGAGCGCGGAGAACTTACAATCGATGTAGGACGATTGCCAATCCTGATCTATAGACGCGGCAGGATGAAGTCAGTACATGCAGCGTATAGAGCAAACGAAAGTGTTTCCAACCCGGTTCGAGACAAAGCTTTGCACAATCCCCCCGCGCTCCCAGGGTCGATCAGAATCGGAGCGAAGGTTGCTGTGCCGACCGGGTCGGGTTCGTCGTCGACGGCGGCGGTCGATTCGAAGCGGCGCCGGGCTACGCCTCATCAATCAACGGGCTTCTGTGAGGGTGTTTGAGGAACGTACACAGAGCATCCTTGATAACGGATCCGACTATTGGGGAGGAAGACAACGTCAGTTTCGAGTCTTGGACTTGAGCGTTGCGGAGGATAAGAAAGACCAAAGGCTGCGCTGGCACGACGACGACTGACACTTCATCGTGCCGACTGAATCCGACAAGGAAGGGATCGAGAAAGACGACGATCGGCTGAATGGGTAGCGCGACTTGGAATGGTGGGTCTTGCTAAGAAGGAGCACTTCTACCGCAGGCTTGATACCGTTCCGCAACCGAAACTTGTCGACGAGGATGGGAGCCGTTCGAGAGAGATGAGCGATGAGCGAACCACCAACAACGTGAGGGCCTGAAACGACATCCTCCTCCGCCGCGCCGGTCCTCCCTCGCTCGCGGGCGTGCGGTGGTTTCATCGGCGACGATCATCCTCCAAGAAAAAATAGACTCCTTTCAATTCCTCTCATCTTCCTCCTCCCCTTCATCGAACCTCTCTCTCTCTCTCCCAAGGCTCCTTCATCTGCGTGGGCAAAAGCAGAAGCGATTCGGGGGAAATGGACACGCAAGATCGCGCTCACTGATTGGCTGGCGTTCGATGGAAATCCTCCCCTCTCACCACGTGCACGTGCGTCGTGCTTATCTCGGACGACGACGACGACGAACCTTTCGACAACGTTCGAAGGAGCTAGAGAAGTGCACAAGTGGTCTACAAGATGTTCCTTTTCCACGAGTCCCACAAGAAGCTTTGGCACACACAAAAAATAAGACATGCATTAGGATGGTATTTGAAAGATTAACTAGTCCCTACTGGGTTGGTAGTAGTAGTACGCAGAGTGTCCACAAATTATTCCTCACCAACTGCACAAGCATATCTCACCCTTGTCATGTCCCCTTCGTTTCACTTCTGCCTCTTGTAGACCTTCTTCAGGAAAGCCCTAAAGACCTCCCTCTTCAAACCGTCGCCACCTTGTTCCGGGATGGTCTCGATCAACGCGTTGATGCGTTGGTACGAAGCGGCCTCGTACTCGTCGAACGCCTGCGCCAGCCCAAGATCTCGGTACACCTCCTTGACGCGCGCTTCGCTGTCGGCCGATTTGACCCCGTAGTTTTCCTGGGGTGTTATAGAGAGAGCAAGATCAGAAGAAAAAATCAGCTGTTCTGTCAAACAAACCAACACGCTAGAGCCGCACGCGGGAAAAGAAAAAAAAAAAAAAAAACGAAAAACTCACATCCAACACCTTCCTCTGCTTCTGATCGGCCTTGGCGAGCGCAGCATTGATCAACCAACTACACTTGTTATCCAAAATGTCGGTCCCGATCTTGCCAATCTGTTCGGGGGTACCGTAACAATCCAGGTAATCGTCCTGGACTTGGAAGTATTCCCCCATGGGGAGGAGGATGTCGAGCGCTTTCTTGTACGACGCTTCGGTGGTGACGCCGGACATGTGCATCGCCAATGCGACGGGGAGGTAGAACGAGTAGTACGCTGTTTTGTACACCACGATCAAGTGGTGCCTAAGGTGGAGGGAGGAGGGAGGGAGAGCAATCAGGGACTCAGATCTTCGGTGGACTCTTTTCTACTCCCTGTCGGACCTCCTTCAAAGCAGGCATCGAGAATCGAACCACTCACTTGTCCAATGAGAATTTACTCAAATCGACCGAATCCTCCGGGGCGGTGATGAGGTCAATCAACTGGCCCATCTCGGTTTGGAAGGTCGTCTGTCATATATCGGATCGGATCAGCTTCTGCTCTTCCCCACCTCCTTCCCAACCCCATCATCGTAAACCCCCCCCCCCCAAACTCACCTCGAGGAACAGTTCCAACAAATCGACGTAGTACTTCTCGGGCCTAAAGTGCTTCTTGAGCAAGTGATAGATGGCCGCTTCGAGCATAAAGGCATCGTTGATCGCGATGTTGCCGACGCCTTCCTTCAAGAGCGGCGATCCAACGATCGATCCGGAATCGAGTGCGTCAGTCATCGACGATGGGAAAACGGGGAAGAGATGGGTTTCGCTCTGCTTTGTACGGGCCTTACCACTCGATACCAGCAAGGTTGACCCCTACGCGTGATGGATTGATCCATCATGTCATCCGCGACCAAGAAATAAGCTTGAAGCTGCACACCAAGCAAGATACACACCTCGAACGACGATCAGCACACACCGTGCCGATCACCTCTACCCCACCTCAACACGCACCAACTCGATACACCACCCCAAGACGGCGGCTTGCTTGTACTCGTGTTCGGTCAAGTCGGAGCCCTTGAGGATTTGAACGGTGTCGACGACCGAGATGCCGCGGTTCAATTTGCCTGTCGAGAGAGGAGATGTGGTGTTTCGTCATCAGTGGGGTGTGAACGGTGCCGTTGGGCTCATCGTGTGGATCGTCGTAAGAGAGGATGACCTCCGCTTGCTTGACGAGGACGATGATGACAAGAGCAAGATGGGACACCCGCTTACCCCCCGGTGAATTATGATCCAAATTCTAATCCAGACCAACACAACCAAAGCGCACCCCAAATTAGGCATCAACACAACACCGACCACGGGCTCGCGATCATCGTGACTGAAACTGACCTGCTTGAACCATTCGGTTGCCTCCTTGGGCATCTTCTCGCCTTCGAGGTGAGCGACCAACTCGTCCCTGATACTGGGCCAGATGGAGAGGAACTTGTCCCTTTTCTCCAGGGAGGACATGATCAAGGGAGTGTCTTGGAACGAGTGTGTGAGAAAGGGAGGGAGGGAAGGAGAGGTAGAGAAAGAGAAAAGAGGAAGCGCGGATGTGAAGAGGAGAGGAGGAGAGGAGGAGAGGTGCCGTCCAGCGCCTCCCTCGGACCAGATGATGAGCGAATACGCGCATTCACGCGCACGCTTCACAACCTTCTTTGCCCCCGCGAATTTAGCCGTGCATCTCCTCTCCCCGCATCATTTTCTCACACAAACACCCGCGGATGTCGTGATCATTTTTCTTATTCAATTACAAAACTCAAAGAGATGTGCAGGAGAGACGAAACCCCCATCCTGGCGAATGTTGACTACAAGTATCCTGGAGACGCCGAGCGATCCAGAAATCACAAAAACACAAAGGACCCGGACGTTTTCAAAGCCGCCCCTTTTTGCAAAACAGCGCAGCCATATCTCCTCAAGCCAATACCCTCCTCAATCCTTCGACCTGACTCGCACTCAAACGAGCCGGGAACTCGACTTGCACCTTGACCAGCAGATCCCCCTTCTTCTTGGGCGCGTTCTTCCTCGAGATCGGCATACCTTCCCCAGCAACCTTGATGACCTGACCGGACGAGATGGGTTTCCCGCCCGTCGAAGGACTCGGATAAGGCAAGTCAACTTTGAGCGTTCGGCCGTCCAAGGTCGTGATCGATCTTGTTTTGGCATCGGGCGAGGAAGGTCCGGTGAGCGCATCGACGAGAGGCACCTTGAGTTCGTAGACGAGGTCGTCACCGTCGCGTTTGAATGTCGCGTGCGGCTTCTCCTCGATCACAAAGACGAGATCTTGCGCCGAAGTCGCGGTTTCGTGGCCGGCTTTGGCGAAACGGACTTTGGTGCCGGCTTTCCATCCGGGCTTGACGGCAACTGCAGAGAGGAGAGGTCATTCCACGGTCAGCTTCTCGTGGGGTTAAAATATCTCCTTCTCCGAAACCAAACGGAAACTTACTCTCGAGCGTATTCGCCTCTTCACCTCCCGCACGACGCTTTTTGGTCACCTTGAGCTTCTTGGTCGCGCCCTTGTACAGATCCTCAAGCGAGACGGGCAATTGCTTCACTGCGGAAGGGTAGGGCGTCAAAGGGTTCAAAAGTCAGCTTTGAGTCCGATCCCGCTGAGGCAACACGAGCCACGGTTGGATGATCCCAGCACTTACCAACTTCTTGCGGCTTCTCCTCGCGATACTCATCATCGCTCGTATCCATCGAGCCACCCGGCATCCCGCCCATACCCGGCATACCTCCCATCCCAGCGAACGGATTCCCCCCCGCTCCACCCCGGGCGCCTCTCCCTCCGCCCATGCCTCCCATCCCACCCATACTTCCAAACAATGAAGCGAAGATATCATTCGGATCCGAAGGTTGGAACCCTCCACCGCTGAACCCACCGCCCGGCGCTCCTCCCGAAGTCGAGAAGGAGAAGCTACCGGATGGGAACCCGCCTGGGAACCCGCCGGCGCTGGCGAAGGGGTTGCCCCCTGCTCCTGGGGATGGTCCTCCACCTCCTCCTCCACCCATCTTCAGCCCTTCTTCACCGAATTGGTCATAGATGGCTCGTTTGTTCGAATCCTGTATGAGAAGCGTATTGAGAGGATGTGCATCAGTATCTCGCAGTCTCCTACCCCATCTCCCTTGACCGTACGAGATTCGGGGTGACTCACCGTCAGGACCTCGACGGCCTCGCTGACTTCCTTGAACTTCTTGGACGCTTCCTCGGTGTTGTCCGGGTTGCGATCGGGATGGTACAGCATGGCCTTCTTCTTGTAAGCCGAGCGGATCTCTGTGAAAAAGAGTGAGTCCGAACTCTCAACGTCGGTCAGTTTCAAAGCTCCCTCACACCGAGTCTGGGTCTGCCTTGTCTTGTCACACGACACACCCCGAGGCGTTGCTCGTGGATCGTCGTCACTCACGTTGTTCATTCGCATCCTTTGGTACGCCAAGGATGGCATAGTAGTCCTTTCCTTTAGCCATGATGGGTGTCTACTTGTGATCTTGAGTGTGGGGGTTAAAGGTGTGATTTGCGAGTCTGCGCTGGATCGAGACTGCTGGTGCGGATTGATGACGTCGATAACGAGCCGAAGGGGCTTCTTCTATGCGCTTCGATCAGATTCCTTGAGCGGTGGAGCTGAGCGACGACTCGAGTCGATTGTAGGTGCTTGTTTGTATGATCGAGTGTACCTAGCTTTGAAACACTCTGGTGTGGCGTTGAATGCGCTTGTGTGTGGTTGTGGTTGTAGTGCGTACGTAATATGTATGTGCGAGAAAGAGCAGGTGGAAAGCAATGTGCCGAAAGGGAACAAGTCAAGCGGCTGTCGTCGCCAGTCGGTCAGTCTGAATGCCCGAAGCAAGCCGCTGGCCCCGCGGTGGAAGCGCAAGGAAGATTCGCGTAGATTCTAGCACGCTCCAGCATTTGCCTCGGGCACCCTCTTCGGTTCTGCACCACCCCTCGACTCGTGGACAAAGAAATCCTCGCCCACAGTCTGCTTACATAAACTTGAACTCATGTGCATCGAATCGCCCACAAGCTGCAGCCCACAACATCATTTCCTTTCTAAAAGTGGTCATCGACCGTAAATTTCTCC
The DNA here is from genome assembly GCA_022702645.1 of Microbotryum intermedium. Lineage (NCBI taxonomy): Eukaryota > Fungi > Basidiomycota > Microbotryomycetes > Microbotryales > Microbotryaceae > Microbotryum > Microbotryum intermedium. Next base: position 177,560 of record JAHWDX010000023.1, on the reverse strand, counting down.
GCGCCGGGATCAAGCCCGGGACGACTCAACTGCTCGGCTTCGGTTTCCTCTCGTTGAACAAGTTTTTCAAAAGAAGCAACAACAAGCAAAGAAAGAAAGAAAAGACAAAGATACTAGCAGCTACTGAAAAACGAGCAAGACGACACCTGGGAAGACAGATGGCGCCCATGAAAACAACAATTTCAAGGTTTGGGTTCTACTTTGTGAATTGTGAAACGATTCGGTATCATCGTTCCTCCATGCCATCCATCAAAATCCATAGGCTCGGTAGTTGGATTCGTTCGGCGCTTGCTGCTGTTGTTGGCCTTCACCAACACCACCACCACCACCACCCCCACCAGCGCCAGCAGAGGATCTTTCTCCATGATTCGCTCCCTGATCGGCTTCGAACGACCCATGCCCATTACCAAAGAAATCATGGTGCGAATGCGAGTGCGCATGATGGTGCGCATGGTGTTGTTGCTGCTGTTGCTGATGGTGCTGTTGGTGTTGCTGCTGCTGCTGCTGCTGATGGGGGTGGTGGTCGAACCCGTTCGGTCCTGCGCCTCCATTGGGCTGCATCGAAGGCAAGTGATAATCCCCCGCATTCCCAAGCTGAGGTGACGACGATCCGTCTTGATGGTGGGCACCAGGATGAGCATGGAAGAACGAGTCTTCGTCGAGCGAGGTCTCGGGTCCATGAGAAGCATCGTCTCCGTTCCCGTTCAGACCCGAAACAAGTGCGCCAGACCCTGACGCAGCTGCGGCGTTCGCTTCGGCCAGAGCGGCTTCGGCGGCCTTGACCTTCTTCGACTTCTTGCCCTTCTTGAGCAACGGTTCACCACTCGCCGCAGCCGCTGCGATCTTGGCGGCTCGTGAGACTTGACGAGCGTATCGGAGACCTGCGAGGAAGCAACGATCGGAGAGTGGGTGAGTAAACGTACCAACCACGCAAACAGCTCCACACGACACCCCCCCCCCCCCAAACTCACCACAAGCGTTGCACAAGCTCTTGTTCCCACTCGGCCCTTTTCTCCATTCAGGGCTGTTGGCCGTTCCACAACTCTCACACGCCGCAGGTCCGGGCTTGTTCGCCGCCGGGTCGTTCTTGGTCTTGGCCGCCTTTTCCTTCTTGGACGTCGACGCGTTCAACCACGACGAACCACCTTCGTCCGACGCGGAGAAGTCCCCTGATCCACGATTGAGGCCGTCCAAATCCGATGGGCCCATGTTTGACGCGTGCTGGTTCGAGTGCGTCGATGACCCCTCTTCCGACAGGCCCGTCCGAGGCGGCGGCAATGAGCCATCGCCGTTGAAATGAGAACTGCTCGAGTGACCCATGAGGTGCGGGTGTTGCATCATATGGTGCGGCTGGTGGGATAGGAGGCTGCCGCCTGCAGTGCCGTACGGGTTACCGAGAGGAGGCAAGGAAGGGCTCGGATAGCCCGGGTACCCATGCGGTGCCGCCATGTGCATCATCGGATGTTGCTGGGGCGTAAGGGAGTGCTGAGGATACATTGGGTACATCTGTGTCGACATGTGGGGCTGTTGGTGGTAAAGCGGATGACCGAAAGTAGAAGGGTGCGAGAAAGGGTAGTGCGGCTGAGGCGGCGCGGGGTAGGGAGCCGACTGTGGCTGCATCGGGCGATAGAGATCTTGTACGGGGGGAAGATGAGGGCTCGTGTGGTGGACAGGTGAGGTGGATGGATTTGGATGAGGACCACCGGTCAGGGACCCGAGAATCGCGGCTGAGGAAGCGACGGTCGGTGACAAGCCGCCGTTGCGTCGGTTCCCGGGAGGAGAAAGCCTCTCGGACGAGGCTTGTGGCACCTCGAGCCGGATGGGATCATGCGGTGTCGTAGGGCCAAGGGGTGCTTCGATGCGAGATCGTTTGTAGGGAGGATAATTTGGGTAGTCGAAAGAAAACGCCTTGGGCTGGCCCGGCTTGGAGAACGGCACATCCTCGAGCTCAAACTTTTTCGCGGCGTTCGAGACCCTCGGCGACGAGGTTGAAGACCTTGATGACGATACTGGTGATGTCGAAGATACTGCGCGTTGCTTTGCTGCCGCCGAGAGATAGATGCCACCCGTGTCGAACACGCAAAACGTGATGGCGCCGTACAGGATGACGACGGACTCGATCGAGACGAGGGATCCGGCTTTAAGCAACGGGTGTTTGTCGCGGTATCGGCGCGTGCAGCTCGTTCTACTCTCATGAGATGGCCGAGGCTTGTTGACGACTTGCTGACCTAGGGCCGCATACTCGGCAGGGTTGTACTCGTGGGCCGGCGTCGAGGGAGGGGGGAAGGTTACGATCGGGTGGCCCTCGGTGTTGAGGATCTGGAAAACGTGAGGTGGGGGCCCTTCGGACAGAGACTGGCGTCGAGAGATATTATATGAGGTCGCTCGAGCAAGGGCAGCTTCGAGCTCGGCACAGCGTGCTTGATCAAGGTAACCACCGTCCTCCACACGGGGTCCGCACCAGTTGGACCAGTGGCTTCGGTGGGACTCGTCGTTGTCACGTGCCTCGTCCTTGTCTGCGCATTTCACAGGAACAGAGAGGCGGAGCCGTCAGCAAGCCTTCCAGTGAGCTTCTTCATCAAATCAAGTCGACCCACCGGTTGTGGCATGAAAGAAGGCCAACACGGCCCCACGCAACTCGTCGCCGTTCCCGGACCCGAGGCCGGTTTCTCCTCCTCCAATCCAGGACGTCGTGATATCGATGCTGATGTACTCGCTGTCGTAGGCGATGAGCTTGGCTTCCGGGTCCGTTTCAGGTTCGGTTGCTCCGAGCATCTTACGAATGCGAGGCACTCGAGAATATCGGCATCTGATAAATCCCGAAGCGGGGCGAGAAAAGGGAGAAAGAATCAGGACCTCGGAGAGAGGACAGCGAGTTGCGCAATACAATGGCGATGACTGACCTCGTCACACTCCCGAATATACCCGCCTGTTCGATCCCACTCTGACCATCCCTACCCGGGTTGGGCATCAGATCGGCCCTCAACGCATCCCTCTCGTCGGGATGGACGTAGTCGAGCATGTTGGTGCCGAGGAAGCTGTCCTTTTGCTCCTTGAGATGGGCATGGAGGATGGGGTCGACGGCGATGTAGTCGAGCGAGGGCGACAAGATGGACCAGTAACAGCGCGTTCTCCCCAGCGCAACCGTGTTGGGTTTGGAAGTCGACGTCGAGTTGGAGCTGCTCGACAGTCGCGACGATGGGCGGCCAGGCGAGGTCGAAGGGGCCGTCGCGGAGGCAGCGGCAATGAGCGAGTTGAGCGGGAAGCTCGAAGCCGATGCCGACGCTGCGAGCGAGGGCATCGTAGAGGTGCTCGGCGTAGACCCAAAGTCGAACCGAGGATGCGAGTCGGACGACGCCATGGCCTTGTCCTGCTGTCCTGGACTCGACGAAGGCTGGGCCGCCTAGAGCCGCTTGTCACTCGTGCCGGTCGGTCGGTACGTTGGACGTGCCGTGGTGTGGGGATGCCGCACGATGTACCTCGGTCAAGCCAGATGCCTGAGATCACACTCGTCGCAAGTCAGTCAAGAGTTGGTGGTACGAGCACAGCGCTAGGGTCGCTCCGTTCTCGCTCCGAGCGCGGCTTCACAGGGCGGCATTCAAGCTTCAAGTGCAGCCTGCAGCGAGCAGTGGCAGCGGCAGCGGGGAGACGACGGCGATCGAGCTTGTGCGTGCGCCGTTGCATGCATGCAGGCAGCGAGTCCCAGTCTGCGCCTTGCTGCAGCTCAGGCTCGTACGACGAAGCAGCGTGGGGAGGGGGGAGCGTCTCGACCAACAACCACACGAGACCGTGTAATGTGACTTACCACCTTCCCTGGGCCTTGGATTGGATGTATCTATGAACCTGATGGAGTCGCTTGCTCGTGTGTGTAGTGTGCCGTCGACGAGTGAGCACTGAGCACCGTGAGTCGCGTCCGATCGGGTGGAAGCTAGCAAAAAGTACAGAGGCTCTATAGGTAGAGTGATCGGGAGAGGGAGGGGGGCGGGGGCGCGGAAGTCGCGGAAGTCGCGGAAGTCGCGGAAGTGCGGGCGGCGGCGCCAATCTTTGTCGATCGGTGCGCGCAATTTTGCCTTTTTTTTTGTATGCCGATCGCTCCAGCGAGCGAGCGTGAGCATGCCGACAATTGCGAGTTCGACGCGTCGACGGCCCCCAATCCTTATCATTGCTCAACTGGTGACAAGGATCCTCAGAAGGGCCCTGGCCTTCAGTCGCCCGACGCTTGTTCGTCAGTGGTCATAGTCTGGTCGACCACTTTCCAAAGCTCGCGAGCGACACTCGAAACTGTCAGCATTCGTCCAATCAAGTTGGCTCCTAGTCATCGGCCCCTCGAAAATCTGACGTCTGACTCGTTCACGTCCCGAACGAGAACTCAGAGACACACTAGATAACCGAAAATAGGATATAATATCAACATGAAAGGATTTTTGCTCTGCTACGAAGAGGTGAGAAGGGTCCATAATGGAATGCGACGAAAGACGAAACTTGAAGGAAAAAGAACTGATGCGAATGCGCGAAAAAAAACGGTCTTCTCACAGGTGATGCAAAGAAAGAAGTATCATCAAGCAGCCAGAGCTTGTGATATGATAGTCGAGATCAGGTTGGCTCGGCCGTGATCCGTGACACCTTGGGCCTCCTCGTCCGTCGTCGAGACCCAATCATTCCCACCTCCGAGTTCGATCGAGTAACCGCGTCGCGCAGCTTTGAGGGCGAGCGAGCCAAACCCGAGTCGATTCAGTTGGTCGAGCAAGGCTGCGTCTGAAAAGGTGGAAGCTGTAGGACCGGGAGGGATCGAGTTGATGGCGTCGTACAAGAGCGGCTCCGAGCTCGGCCGAGCGAGGCAGGTGTCGAGAGTGCGAGCAAGCGTTTCCGAACTGGTGGTTGAATCGAAAGAAAATCATAAATTGGCATACGGTCTCGTGACACAGCACGTGGTCAATTTACTCACAATAAGCTTCCAAGATCCGGGTAAAGAGTAAGAGTGCGGGCGATGACCTGGAGCAGCGCCGCGGCTGCCGCATCGGAGACCGCATCTTCAAGCAAACGCGTTGACAAGGCAACGCACATCAAGGCCTAGTACAAGACGATAGGAGGGGGTCAGCAAAAGGCAGGCTGACGCAGGAGGTATGTTTCCACACTCACGGCGTTGTGGTCGGGTATCTCCAACTTCGATACAATAGCAGGCATGTTCGAGAGTCGGGGTGGTGTGTCGATACGTGCCGCGGACAGGAGCTCGGGCAGGCGGCCTTGTTCGACTAGAGTGGGGAGCAAGGCGATGAAAGGGCCAAGCCAGCGAGGCTTTTGCGTTTGGACATCCTTCTCGCCCTCGACCAGTCGGTGAGAGTGGTGGATGATCGACAATAGGCAGTACGTGGCGTCGGAACCCGTCTTGCTGTCCATTGAAGGTTGTGCGAGCAACGAAGCGAGGGCAAAGCCAACATCGAGCTCAAAATTGACGCCGATTTGTCCGCTCATCAATTGAACGTCGTGAGCAAGCCACAGCTCACCCAGCATCTCGAGCGCTCCAGTGTCGAAGAATGCCCCGCTGACTTGCAACTTCTCGATCGCCACCGCCAACAACGTCACAGCGGGGCGGTTCACGACCGTTGGTCGAGCCAGAAGCAGAGCCATGGCGGTTTCGGTCGTGGCGAGCAAAAACTTTGACTCAGGTTGAAGTGTCTTGGACAAGCAGCGTGCTAGCAAGGCCGCTAGCTCCACTCCTTCAGCCGATGCAATCGCATTGCCGAGCGTGGTGAGGAGCTGGAAGAGCACGTCATCATCGAGGGCCGTGGAACCAAGGTAGGAGAGCGTCGCGACGGCGCGAGCCTGTAGAGCGGGGTCGTACTGGAAGCACAGCGTCGACGTAAGACTTGCCCATCGAGTCCGCCATGCATTCTCCGTGTCTGGACTTGGTGCACCAGCCTCAACGATCTCGCCCAAAGCCGTCGCCAATCGTTCGCCGTGGCGCACGACGTCCCAATCTGCGACGGCACCGGCCCCTCTTGGACGAAGGCCCATCAGCTCGAGCACGGCTTCGCTTTCGAATGCTTTGCTCAGGTCCAAAAGTCGCTTGCGATCGGCCTGGTCGTCGAGTGCAAGGCTCGAAATCGTGTTTTGCACAAGCTGTCGGAGCGTTTGCCGCTGGGAAACTGAGCCTTCGCCGGCCAAACACATTACGATGTGCACGATCTCGGGCAGTAGGATCTGCGTCGAGATCTTGGACTCGAACGACAGCGAGAGGTCAAATCGCACTGCTATGACGATCAGGAGGTCCTGCTTGGTCTGGGCAGCGTTCGCGATGGGGATCGCAACCGTGTTGGATGAGGCGGCTTTTGCAGCCAAAGCTCGTCGGATTCGCCCCAGCACTCGGCCCCTGAACGAAGGCCCCGCAGCCAGCGTGGCAAGCACGTCCCCGTACCTTGTCGCAAGAGCTTCGGTCGCACCCAATTCCTCCCGAGGCACGAGGTCTAAAGCCTGGTCGAGTACGAGATCGTGAATCGCTTCGAGCCTCCCCACGGCGGGCCAGAACCGAGCCGTCAATGCCGCACACAAATGAGGATCCTCGACCGATTTTCGTAGCAGCGGTCGAAAGACGTGCCTCAGTCGAAAACGCGCTTTCGATATCTGTTCGGTCGGCACGAGCAGCGCATTTGGTAGGTAATGGAGCCACGGACGGAGAGCGTAGATGGATGAAATCGCTTGAGTGAGCGAAGGCCCAGCTGTCGCAATGACTTCGACCAGTTCCTCGACGACATCGAGGGCAAGTTGCGGAGACAAGGCTGGCGACAGCGTTTCGCTCAGCGATGAAAGGTGCACAAGGTCTCCCGATGGTAAGTACGAGCCTGCACATCAAGGAGACGTCAGGTAGTGCATCATAGGACCCCTATCTACGATCAAACCAGTACTCACCTGGAAGATCCGACATGCCTTCGAAAGCGCCGAGCGCCTTGCCAAGCGCTCGGGCGAGCCTGTATCCGTCCGACCGAAGGCCCGCTTTGGAGGACGCGCAAGAAACGATGGCCAAGCTCGAAATGCAAGCCAGAGGCGCGCGATCGCTGCGTACGCTTGGGATGGCCTGGGGACCAAGTAGAGCCCTGGTTGTTGTGCCACTGCACCGAGCTCGAAGCTCATTCAGGAGATCGGCAGCACCGGACTCGACGAGGAGTGTCCAGCATTTCTCCTTATCCCGCATGCGCACCCGGATCTCGTCGCCATACCTAGTCGTGCACGTCAACCGCACGTCATCAATCAAATGAAACGGGGCCATCTCGCAAAATACGGAGGCGAGGTCCCACGCGAGAGGGTGAGGCTTGACTGTCGTTAGATAGGCCGCGGTCGAATCGAGCTGAAGCAAGACGGGAACCTCGACCTTAACAGGATGCTTGAGGGTGATGCGGTCGAAAGTGACTCGGGACTCGCTTGCGAGCGCCAAGGTCGAGGCTGGAAGAGCGGACGTGGGGAGGAAGCGAGCCAGATCCTCCAAGTGATGACACGCCACGACCATGCGTAGATCAAGCGGACCCATTCGAGTCTCGACACGGCGCAGGTACGCCTGGGTGAAGAAATTCGGCGAGTGCAGGACCACCTGAGATAGACGCTTGAAGATCGATTCCGGGACAAAGCCGAGGAAGCGTTGCATGTGCACAGGGTTGAGGATGTTCGCATTCGAGGATCCAGTGAAATCGACGAGGAGATCCCATTGCTCCGTTTCAACGGTGGTGAGGCAGTGCAGCACCCAGAACACGAGTCCTTCGACATCGACCGTCTCGGCGTTTATACTCGCGGGGATGAAGACGAAAAGCGCCGCCCTCGGATGCGCCGTGACTGACGAGCGATAGAAGATATCGGACCACCTTTTGGCCTCGTTCATGTTAATCCGGAACGCGTTCTGTGCCATGAAGGCGGCAAGGTTCTCGTTCGTCCGCTCTGCGGGTCGACTCACGACCGATTCGACCCGTTTCACTGGACCTAGAGCAGCGACGAGTCCCGTCAATCTCTCCCACAGGTCATTCGCTTCGCAGTCCGGGTAGCTGAGCAGCTTCGATCCGATCTTGCTGCAGTTATCGACGAGGAAAGTATGCAAAAACGCGAGATTTGCAGGGTTCAGTCGGTCCTGATCGACCGAGTCAAGAGGTTCGATCCGCAGCGCGCTCGGTGGCCGCGACATGGACGAGAGGAAGCTAGTCATCGTGAAGATGTTGCGATCCATGAAGGGGTTGATCGCTCTCATCCCGGGCTCCTTGGCCCCGAAGCGGACATTGTTGGCCAGCGCCTGCAATATCTTGCTGACTGAAACCAAGGCTTTTCGGACCTCGCGAGTGTCATTGCCTGCGGTTTGGTTGACGAGGTCGAGATCGATCATTTCCGGCGAGACGATGGCGGGGTTAATGAACCGTAGAAAAATGAAGCCCCCAATAGCGGTAAAGACGGATTCGGGGAAGCGGGCTCCCACGGCCTCCGCGATGAGCGCACAAATTTCTCGAATCATGTCGGGTGCCACGTTGGCCGATTGAGCGATGCGGACGAGGAAGGCCTCCGTCACTTGAATCAAGTTGCGCGAAGCAACATCGTCTTCACTCGAATCTCGATGAGGGTCAAAGTCCTAGGAAGGCTCCAACACAAAATTAGCTCAGAAGCTTTCGGTGTTGTGTGCTGCGCACTCACCAAGTTGAACTCGGGCGGTTTTGAGCAGATCGTGAGCAACAAATCCCGGAGCGTCTCCCGAAGGTAGTGATACCCCTGTACCTTGGAGTAGATCGTCAAAAGCCTCGAGGCAAGCGTGTTGCCTCGGAATAAGGTCGACTCGTGGTCGGTTGCCGAGACCTCGGCCGCGATGACTGCTCGCAGAAAGCTTACCGTGGCAGACGGAGACGACATGACGCGCAGCAAGACTTCAATGAGGTCGTCGTACTTGGCAGGCGGGCACACTTCGCACAATGCCAGGGCCAACGATGACGGGTTGTGTCGAATGAGTTGAAAGATCTGATTGTAGGCGCTCTCCGTCGATGTGGAGCCATCATCACTGTCAAATTTGACTCCACGGTTCAGCAAGAGGGTGAGCACCTCGAGATAGATGTGCCGAAGTGTCTCTTGCAATCCCGAGCAAGTCATCTCGGGAATCCTTTGCGCAGCCAGCTCTTGATTCGACGACAAAAGCGCAGCGAAACCCTCCATGAGCGACGATCTCGTCCGAGTAACATCGGCTGCGATCCTCGGGTCGAGTTCGGGGCGATCGGCCATATCTGACAACACTCGGGTGAAGTGATCAAAGTAGCGGTTGAACAAGGCTCGATCCGGTGATCCATCATGGGTTTGTAGCTTGAGCCCCCTCAGAAGTGAGGAAAAGGCACGTTGCCCCGCCCTATCTTCGCTGACGGCGACCCATCGATAGAGGTACTCCAAAACCTTGGTCCGCTTGGACGCCGAGGTCTCGTCAAGTTCGACCGACTTGGCATGCACATGCTCGCAGAGCGCCGAAAGCTTGTTCTGTAAGCGTAGCCGCTCATCTTGGATCGGTAGAGCAGTGATGAGCTCGGCGAGGAGGACGAGCAACTCGATCATCGGATTGTACACTTCTCGATGCAGGGCACCCGCATCGACTCGGGCGACGAGGGCTTGAAGAATCATGAGCGACTGAGCGACGAAAAGCATGTTCGTAAAGACGGGGTTCGCCGACTTGGATTCCGGGTGGTCCGTCGCCAATAGACGCTGCGCGGACTTCTTGAGCTCCATTACAAACGCACCCAATTGCCGAATGTCGAGATTGTTGGCCAGTAATTCCGTCGCGTGCGTTCGAACAATTGGATCGTCGATGACGATCTGCTCCAGCAGCTCGTGGACAATGGCGTTGGCCTGTCTCGCGCGATCGTTGCGTCGAGCCAGTCGCGAGTCGACGACTCCACCACTGCCTTCGTCCGGTCCGGCCTTACGCGTACACACGCCACTCATAACGAGCAAAACGCCCGTCAATGACGACCAATGATTGATTTCGAGCGATCCGGCCATGTTCGACGTCGCTTCGTGCGGAGTAGGCGACTTATGGTGCAAGAGATGGGTCCCCACCAGGTCGTTCGCTCTCCGGGTCAGCTCGTCCCAAGCGATAACGAGTCCCATCGACGCCTCATCCACATCTCGAATGTAGAGTTTGAGAGAAAGTAGCATATCGGGCTTGGACGCAATGTCCCTCGCCTGTCCGAGGGGTTTGACGATCGTACGGGATGGGACTGCTGCGCCGTGAACGACAAGAATCTGGTGCGCACATTCGAGGGCGAGCTCGCTGATCTCATCCGAGGGCGAAAGAGCCGAGACGAGCAGACTTGCCTCGAGCGCGTTCCAGAATGCCTCCGACCACTTTCCAGCACTGGCCGCCTTCTTCCAGGGGGGCCGCTTGATGATCTCGAGCAAGACTCGCAGCAAAAGGCAATGGGCCATCGTCGCATCGTCGGCTTCCAGAATTCGATGCGCGATAATTTTGCCCAGCAAAGACCAGTCCACGGCGTCGTCGCCGGGTCCGGGTCGACCCTCGTACGATTGGAAAGCGGCCAAAATCATCCCGAACGCCAGCCGATCGATCGTCTCATCCAAGAGATCCCGGGCCATTTCTGCGACCGCAACGAGCGTCTTGCCTGCATCGTTCACCAAGAAATGAGGCGCGTTGCTCCACAGGACCAGTATCGAGCGAATCAAGTCTGGCGAAGCGTCTTCTACCGCGGTCGAAGAGTCAGTGTGGAGACTGCCTGCACTGCCTTGTCGTGCTCGTCGGATCGGTCTTGGAAGTCGAGTTGCGTGAGAGAACAGGATGCCCAGCGATTTCGAAATCGATGAACAGGACCGGGGGGAGATGGGATCGCTAAACAGGATGAGCAACGCGTTGACGGCGCCGAGTTGTTGAGAGAACGGCGAGGCAGGTTCCATCAGACTACCAAGCAACTTGATGAGGTCGCTTTCTTCGATGATCTGGAGTCTGGCGAGAGCGACGAGGCACCTTGTCAACGTAGAACGCTGTATCGAAGCCTCGCAGATGGCATGCATCAAACTCTTCGCGAAGCCCTTGGTGCAATCACTCGCAAGGGCCCCGATCGAGCTCGAAGGGTCGACGATCTGATGCGACGCCATCAACAAATCGACACACGTGTGCCAAATATGATCACTGTACCCTCCCACCGGATCCGACAAAGCCGCCTTGATCCCGTCGAGGAACTGCTTCTTCTTGCTGTATCCTCCCGCAGGCTTGTTCGTTGCAGCGGCGTCCTCATGATTCGTCAGCTGTTGCACGATGTCGGGACAGCAGAGTAAGAGCATCATCATCGTCGACCACAAGCTGGACGGTGTCGGGCTCATCCGCCTGGTCAAGTTCTGACTCGTCGCCGTCGGAGTTGATGTAGAAGGTGCGCTCGATAATGGTTCGGGGACGAGAATTGCCGATTGAGCCCAAAGAAGATCGAACAGCATATCGCATCCACCTTCCAGTCGTCGGCCAGATTGCACCATCGCACGATATTCGGCGGGGCGAGAGGTGATCCAAGACCACACCGACAACCGCAGAGTGTGGACCAAGACGAGCCGGGCTGGTTTCCGAAGATGAAGAAAGGCATTGAAAACGTCTGCGGCACCATCAGGTAAGATGTCAGTCTCAAGCCTCTTCGAACAGTTTGTCAACGCGGTGCTCACCTTGAAAGACCGATGACAGTCGACTTCGACTGAAGCAACAGCTTTCGAGGATCCTCAAATCGTGGGCTTCTAAATCCATCGCGGTTCCATTTGAGGACGGCACCTCGTTCGGAGGTGCACCGGTGCCATAATGACCTGTCAATCTTTGCCTCAATAGATCATGTATGAGCGGCCAATTGGATGCGGAGAGAAAATACAGCACGAGGGCCGAGTAATGGTGAATATCGAAGCGCAGGTCCTCGCGAGTTTCTGAGGACGAGAAGGGCGAGTCGATCAAATCCGCCACATGTCTGGTGGGTGTCGCTTCGAGGGATCGGAACACACGCAAAACCAGATCTGAAGTGTATGAAGGCGAGGTGGAGAATACTGAGATGGATGAGGGAACATATGATTTACGAGGGACGACCACGTTCAGAAGGGACCGAGCCAGGATCTCATCGAGGGCTGGAGGGTCGAGCGTCGGCTCTGTTGGCGTTGACGAGCGTTGGATATGTGACCACCAATGAACGAGGAGACAGCTTGACGTTATCCTCAATAGCTCGCGATGCGACCGCAGTACATCGAGCGATGACAGCAACGGTGCCGACGCCACCGAAGACATGTTGCGAGCCTGGTGGCGAAGATCGCAAGGAACATCTCGATCAGCTCAGAACACTCGCGTCGTCCCAGCTCGGCACACAGCTCGACTTACCCCCTCACCCCTTTCACTGCTTCCTGGCCGCTCCAATTCCCGCAACAGCCCACTCAAGACCTCTTCGATGGCCCCTGGATTCCTGCACGCACCTTCCAAGCCTTTCGTGGCCTCGCGAGTCGCCCTTTGTCCGACGCTCGGATATCCCGTCCGATGTCGACTTGTCGAATGAGAGGGCAGCTGTGGCATGAGACAGATCGAGTCAGACAGCTCGTTCGATAAGAAAAGAAAAGACTCTCCGGGGAGTGCAAGCTCAGAAATACGTCTCTCCTTCAGCTGCACATCTTCCCTGGGAGCGGAGCCAGCGCTGACCGGACAGGAGGTCTGTGCTCCTTCACACGTTCAACTCGGTCGAACGAGGGGAGGCTCCCATTGCAACGGAACCGGATACCCTCTACCGATCAGGTAGACTCACATGGAGTGTGATCTGATGGATGATCTTGTTGATCATCTTCGTCCGGGATGATTCCTTGGGTCCTGTCGTGTACAAAGCGACGGGTGCAGTCGAGGTCGACGTTGAACGACGCGAGCCAAACTGTTGGTGGAGAGGCCCATTCGACGTCGTCTTCGCGGTCGTCGTCGTTGTCGTCATCACCACTGCTGTTCCCGCATTGGCTGGAGTATCAGGTGTGGGTGAAGGTGAAGTTGCGAGCTGGTAGTGACTTGACGTCCGCTCAGGATAATCAAACGACGTGGAAGGCCTCGAGTCCTTGGAATCGTGGTGCGACGAACTGGTGCCGGTAGCTGTCGTCGTCGTCGTCGCCGGTGATGGAGGGACGGGAGTGATCGAGGGTCGACCACGCCTCAACAACCGCAGCTCGACCATGAGTCCAGTGCAGTGCTTCAACGAGAGGAGCGCATCAGCCCTCTACTTGCAACAGTGGAACAGTGGCCGCATAGCTCTTCACTCACCTACAGCACGCACCTGCCTCCAGTTGACGGCGGAGGAGAGTCGAGAGCTGCGAGTCTGAGACACTGAGGCAGAAGTGAGACCGAGAAGCTCCTGCCCAAAACGAGCAAAACAGAGCGAGACTAGCCGTGAAATTCAATTATAGCACCGTGGCGATCGCGGCGTTTAGACTTGGTTTATGCAAGGCGCTCCAACTTGCTCCCCGTCTAGGCTCCGTTTTCGGCTGCGCGCGTGCGCGAAACGATTTGGAAGCGACTTTCGCCTCGAAGTCAAGCCACGGTTCATGCCAGTGCAAACGTGCCTTCATTACCACGGGTATTAGAAAAAACCATTTACCAATCCTGGTCCCTTTCAAAATTAATCAAGACTTTTCGTGCGTTGTTCTGACTCGAATCCGAAACACAAGTTCGACCACCACCCGATCACAAGACTAGGCCGTCAATGATATTCTCCACTAGCGCGCGGATATCATCGGCCCTCTTTGACGAGACGTCCAATACCTGGAGGCGGAACCGCAAGACGTCTTTCGAGTCAGTGTCCTTGAACACCTTTCCATGTCAAGAAGGTATCTCATCGATACATACCTCCTGGTGACTAGCAACGACTTGTTCTGTCCCCTCGCTGCCACCGTCCGGCTTCACGACACCGGTGGAGGAGGACTCGGCTTCGACCTCGGCCTCGGCAGATCGATACGCGTCGTTGACAACGATGTTGGTCACCAGGGATAGGACCAGTACTCGCACACCTGCATGTCGAGCTGCGATCACCTCGGGTATCGTACTTGACCGACATATGGCGGGGAATGGGTCAGTCGAGTAGACCGAGCAAGGTTCGACGGGGACAAACTCACGACATGCCGACGACGTCTGCCCCGGCTGCTCTCAAGAACCTTTGCTCGGCTCGTGTCTCATAAGTGGGCCCGGCGACCTGTTCAACGACAGCACGGCTCGTCAGTCGGTCAGAAGGGGTGTATGTTAGGTCTATCCAAGGCAACGACGAACCCATGCATAGATCCCTTCCTTGAGCGTCCCCTTCTTGAATCCCAAAGTCTTTGCTGCTCGGAACGCCGTCTTGCGCAGTTCAAAGTCGTAAGCGTCCGACATGGGGGGGAAACGTGGACCCAACGCATCTCGGTTGCGACCTGTGTTTCCATGAAAAAAGAACACGCTCCAGTCAATACGATGAGAAGGAGTGTGTCTCGTTTAGTTGGACCTACCGATCAAAGGGTTCATCGACGTCTACGCGCAGACGAAAAACTCATCAGATCTCTGACCTTGCGCGGTGCGGCCTGCAGATGACAAAGACCTACAAGCGATGGTAGAGATATGTGATCCTGTAATGCAATAATGGTGCCTACTTCCATCTGCGGGTTTAGCCCACCCGCCGCATTGGTGATGATGGCGACTTGGATGCCAAGCAGTTTCATGATCCTCATCGGGTACTGTACGTGTCAAGAAGAAGCGTCGACACGTGGATGAGCAAGCGCCCTTGAGAGAGAGATCGGGGATACCTGACTGCACTTACAACGACCTGCTCGAGCTTGAACCCTTCGTACGCATGAAATCTGGGAACCGGCATTTCGAAACAGCGGATTAGCTCAGCCCTCGATCGTCCAACTCTGTCTTTAGTCAAGACTAGCTGGAATTTATGACTTGGAACTGGAAGTCAGGGGCCTCTAGTGTCCGAACAAAGGAGGTTTTGCAACTTACCGCCCCAATTGACATACGACAGGTACTCTGCTATTGCCCAGATAGCCAAAGGCAAGTGAAGACTGGTGGCCACGGACTGTGAACCCATAGCCAATGGCGACGTGTCAGTGCCATCGGCCAACATGTGGGGGAAGCACTAGCTGCTGGCCCCTCTCTCCTTGGGAATCGCACGACCCTAACAGCGATCACGAAGTCACTCAGACTCACCGGTACTTTCACCAAATCCATGAATATGGGCGTAATCGACCTCGACCCTATCCTGCAGCAACTCGGCGAGGCCTTGCAATCCGGAACCGCACACGATCCCGACCTGGGGCGTACGCAACTCCTTCGGCAGGCGCGATCGAATATCGATCAACGCCTGGGTGTATTCGACGGTCAGATGGTCCAGTTCGACGGCATGGTGCGGGGATGGGACGGGATCGGCGAGACGGGGCAGGGCGTTGAGGTCCGCCAGCTGAGGTGGGGACGACGGCGGCTTAGGGGACATGGTCGATATACGAGCTACGCCTCGTCTATGATTGTCCAGAAAGAGGCACAAAGGGTCTCTATGTATTGTGGCACCGGATGTAACGGATCGGGAGGTTCGATCGAGGTGATGGGCTAGCACCGGGGCGGTGATACAGGGCCAAGTCGATGAATGTGTCGATAAGGCCTTCCCTTGTTGCGCTTGGACCCCCACCCGTTGAGGTCGCGAGCGCCCTGCAAAGTCATCGACGATGAAATACAACCGAATCCTGCAACATGACGTTCCAGTCATTGTCACATTTGGCACAGGAGTCCACCCTTCCAGAAACAACAGAAAACAAAACGGAAAGCATGAAGGAAATTGAAACACCTCGATGGCTCAAGTTCGGCGATTTCCGCCACGTTGCACGAACGCGACATCGGAATTCGAGAATGATCATGAATTTCACGAAACACGATCCCGCCGATTCAAGAATACGTAAATAGGTAGTCGCCAACGAACGTTGCGATGACCCCCAATTGGGTGATTGTTGATCCAAACGAGCCCATCCAACCAAATGTATTGGGCACAAGGGTCGGTTTTTCAAAAACTGATCTGATCATCGGGCGCAGGTAACTCGTGAACTCGAGCAGATAAATTTTGAGTTTATCAGATGCTCCGCCACGAGGCAATGTGGGACAGCACAGACTCACTCATCGGAAAACTGACCTGAGGATGAAGGAGCACCTCTGAAGTGAGAACGTACCATAGAACTCGGTGCATCCTTATCTAAGCAAGGGCTCTGCAAGTCGTCGTTCAGTACTGCACTCACGCGTCTGGAAGAGCCGTCGCAGGAGTGTTCTTTTAAATTAAGAATTTGATTTGATCCGACGGGGTGCAAGACGACGGTGCAGACACTGCAGGCCTGTGAACTCCGCAGAAGTGCAGGACGCATAAATGCACAGAAGTTTGAACTTGAACTGACTTGAACCTTGAGTTTGGTGAAAAGCCGTACGAACGTTGTCTCGCCAGGTCTGATCAGTCCGAGTGTGAGTCACACTCACCGTCCATTTGACGTCGTCAGTCGTCACGTCGGGCACCAAACGGGTGAGACCCAAACGCAAGCAAGCAGCACACGAACGGAAGAAAGAAGCCCAAAATTCACAGCGCGCTTTCGTGCTGCCGGGGCCAAAAGGCGATCCCGTTGGCTAAAAAGCTCGATGCTCCACCGCCCCACAGGCTTTTGGAAAGCTTGTTTCGGGCACGTGGAAATCGTGTCAGCCTTAGCAAGGTGGGACTTGGGATGATAGGGATGATCCAAAGCTTATGAGGTAACAAGGATTGGCGGGAGTGCATCTAGGTCTGTTGTCAGTGGTCACGCTATCAAGGTCTTAGATGTACCGGTGTAGGTTGTGATGTAGGTAGCTTGAGCATGCCAGCTTATTAGGCGTCACTCAATGGTGAAAGTGAGGATCACGCAGGACAGCTACCGATCTGACATCCGAGCTTTTTAAAGGAGCCATGGAGCACCGTGAGCAAGAGAAGGCCATCGTTGACGTAAACCCGGCCCATGCCAGCCAAGCCATCTGCTTTCAAGTGGCAGACAGGACCACCGTCTTGAACATTTGTCGCCCTCGTCACTGCGGCGAGGGCTTGCCCTATTAGTTTTTATTTATTTGATAGATTTCAATTACAGCACAATTATAATAGTACCTAGAAATCTTCGGAAAAGTCGGAGGAAATGCATTAAGCACACTGGCTATGCCAGTAGTGTGGGACTCATCGACCTTTTAGCCAGAGTCGACCATACCACTAAAACCCCCTTTGGAAACATTATAGAGAAGCGAGGCGACCCGTGCACCCCTGGATAGACCCCCCAAGCTCCTCGAGCTCCGCCTCGGTAATCGGCTCCAGAGGTTGCGAGGAGAATCGACGGCGACGAGAGAGCTTCCAGGTCGAATGGAAGAAGAGGATTCGGAGCTCGACAATTCGGCGCTCCGAGCGAGAGACGAGAGGACACACGAAGTCGGCGAAGATGGGGTGCGGGGACGGAGAGAGTGCGGCCCAGAGGCGGCGAGCGAACGGGCAGCCGACGGCCAGATGGGGAAGAGACTCAGGTGCTTCCGAAAGGCACATCACAATTCGGAACCGGGCAGACGTCGCGGGCGGGTGGAACCGGTACCTGGAGTAGGCACTCACGGGACCTGCCCCGTCCTCTCTCAGGCTCCAAGTCACGCAGCTTTAACCGACGTGTGGCTTTTCTTTCTTTCCGGGGGTTGAGGTCCGATCATCCTACTCGTCCAAATCAAGGCACACCGTGGACGGCGTCGATAATTGATCGATGACATCACACAAACTGCGCGCGCGCGCACTCGAGTCCTCCGGGTCTGAGTCTGGCTGGCAGCTTTGCGACAATTCACCGATTTGGGCGTCCATCAAGCGCTCATCTTTGCACCATTCCCTCACGTTCCCAACCACCACCTAAGACTGCTGTCACAACTACCTCCAGCGGCCGAGTAGCCCAGGCCATTGCTGCTCCTGTTTCGACCCATCTTACGAGTGACGCCGATCGATGATGAGCACGGCGCAGAGCACACGGCCCGCCGCGGCTTCGAGCGACGACGCCGTCTTTATCCCGGACGAGCGGCGTACGACCAACAAGTCGTGCTTCCTGTGCCGCGAGCGCCGAGTGAGGTGCGATCGCACGTGGCCAGCATGCAAGAGGTGTTCCAAGCGAAGAGAGGACTGTCAATATGGACCAGGTGTATCTGTGTACGTCCCTTTGTTCAGGTTTCAGCTCAGGAGCTTTGCACGTTCAGCGCGACGACTTGACGCGCGCGCGCGCGCATGCGCAGCAGCGGTGGAATTCTTTGTCTTCGTCATGCAGAGGACTGATGTGATGACTATGCGTATGCGCATACAGTGAGACCAAGAATGATCCAGGAGAATCCGTTCGCGTTGCAGAACTCGAGGCCAAATTAGGTGTGTACGACAGCTGCTCCTTTCCTCCCTTAGTGCTGGACGGCCGGTGCCCCCATTGCGGCACGCTCCGTATCCGAGCCGAGTGAGCGCAGTGGTGCGGATCAGCGCCGGAAATGCGCAGGCGCCTTTCGATCACGAGTGTTCGCTCGCTGAGCGTCGGATCTGATCCTGATCGGATCGAACAGGCTCGCAAACTTTCTGTGTCCAAGAGTGCCTTCCGACCGCACGTCTGGAAGTGGGATGTTGGCGAGGTGCAACAATGGGCAGAGGCATTGGTCAACAACCCATATGTTTTTGATGATGTGTAAACGTCCTGATAATCTTGCTCGTCTGGTCCGGTTCTGAGCCTCGCGGACCAAGGCCAACTCGCTGACTGACAATAAATCCCCGCTCTTTTGCCCCTCGCTCTCGGCGATCAATCATCGATTTTTGTTTCGGCTGCCTTGCCTGCATTTTGCACAACCTATTCGGTTCCCCTACTCAGCTGCCGTTCAAGCCCAATTGTACGCGACTCAGAATGGACCCAACTCGTACTCGGGTCCGGGTCACGTGCAAGGCCCACCCTCATCGACGAGCTCGTTGTCGAATAACGCAGGAGGCCAACGCCATTCGGGACTGTTCGGCGCCGGAAGCTTCAGCGGTAGCACGAGCGGGAGTGGAAGTGGCGGCGGTAGCTACCCAGGCAAACCGCCATCGAGTTCAGGCGGGCGATCTGGATCCGACGTGGGAGCATCCTACGCCAGCTCGAACCAACCCTTCTCAATGGGGCATCCCGAGGAGCTCCCATCGGCGATGCTCCAAATGATCCTCCCCCAGGCGTCGACGCAAGACAAGGGCGTCCTGATGAGCTTTCTGTTTGGGCAATCCAAACTGGGTACCCGGAGCCTTGATTCGAGGCTTGCTGCACCTCAGCTTGCCCAGAGCTTGACTTTGCACCTCTTGGACGGTAAGCATGCTTCTTTTGACCCTCGGTAGCCCACCGCACGGCACTGCCGGGTCAGGAATCGAAATTGAATCAGGCTGACCTGAGCCCACCACACGCTTTCGCAGCGAGCCAATACTGTTGTTGTTCCAAGCTATCTTCGTTCAAAGCGTTGACGGAGAAGCTGCCTTACCTCAAAGCCAACCTCTCATCGCTGTCACCGGTGAATCAGGCCGCCGTCGCGATCCTGAGCGCGATCGGCGCACGCGGGTCGCCACATTCTGTGAGTTAGCGCGATCAGGACAACAGATCTATTCCTCTCAATCGATCTGAGCTGACCGTCACTGAATTTACTGTCCTCCAGGCTCTACTTGGCATCGACATTCCCGGTTTGGCGAATGGGACAGCACCGCCGTCCGTTTACCTGACCGTCGGTGCGAGACGAGAGAATGCTTGCCGTGCGCTCGCCGATCGAGCGATCGACCTGTGTTGGTATGGCCGTTTGATCAAGGACGGCAGCCGAGAGAACCTTGAGGTGCTGGTCGGCTTGAGTGCTCTTTTGATTTGTGAGTAAGCTCTCCCATCTTTTGAGGGCTGACATGTATCGTTAGAGCTTACGGGTGTGTGCCAAAACGATCAGTGGACGAGGTGCAACCACGCAAGAGCCGCTTCATTCTGCGCAATGCGACTGGAATGTTCGAGGACCTTCAACGAAGCGATGACCTTGATCAGAGGGAAGCGCTGGACATGCGGCAAACCCTCGCTTCGGCGCTCTTCGTAAGAGCTTTTCCCCCGCACTTTCTGCCTCAACTTTGAGACCCCACCCCCCGCTGATTTCGGACCTGAACCCGGCCTTGCATTCGTCGTTTAAAACAGCGCGACGATGCCGTGCATGCTGCACAACTCAATCAGCCACCGCTCATCAGCTCATTCGAACTCAATGAGTATTTCATGTACACGGACCAGCAGATACCAGACTTTGGCGGTCCACAGCTATCGGCGATCCTTGAACAACAACTAAGGCCGCCCGATGGCGAGCGGTTATCGCTTGAAGCCTTGGAGAGGGCCGTCAATACGGTATCGGTCTGGGTCTGCTTCTGTCAGCGGACGTTTGCTCGCATAACGACGGGTCCGTGGTGTCTGTCCAATTTTCACCTCTTCTTTTCATCCCATGCACTGATCGAGCTCGACTGATAAACTCTCGCTCTTGCTTATTGCGCAGTCCGACGACCTAGGGCACCTTCGGCTTTGGGCGACCTGGCAACGTTGTGGCGACAGATCGACACCGTGCACTCCTCGGTCCAGCGCCTCCAACAATTCATTGTGGCCTTGACCGAGCCCCCACCCGGCTCGGAGGGAGACCCCTATGTGCTGGACCACTACGTCCTGCTCGCTGTGCGCGCCGACACGAGGCTGGTCGACCTTGTTAACCTTATGCACAAGTTCCTGATGCGTCCCGATATCCTCGATGGATGGGGTGGACCCCCTGGGTCGAACCCCGTCGAGATTGTGCTACGAATGCGCGTGGAATCGGACATGCGGGTGCGCAAGGTACTCAAGCTGTTGGCGTGAGTATTTTGCAAACCATACATCGCTTCGCCACAGTCCCACTGATCACATTGCGCTCTCTTCCCAATTAGGTTCTATGCACAACTCTACCTCCAGAGCCAAGACAAGCACGTCGTCCACCATCTGTTCATGCAGCTCGAATTGCTGCCTTCCTGGACGCTCATCGCATTGCAGCGAGTCGGTGCACCCGGTGGACCGACCTCGGAAGAGTTCGAATTAACGCCGGAGGAGCTGGAGTGGTTTGCAATGGGTCTACGGCTTGCCGTCTATTATACCCCTCGCGCCGCGGTCCGACTGCACGAACTCACGACAGGTCGTCACCGAAGATCGTCGGCCGTCTCGAGCGCAGACAGCTCGGCCACGCCGGCATTATACCCTTCGCCCAACTCGGAGCTCGTTTCACCCGTCGTTCCTTACGCGAGCGTCTCGAACAATGCTCAATACGCTCCCAACTGGCAGAATAGTGGTGCAACGCTGGGGTCGTTCCCTCCTGTTCCGATACTGCCGCAAGCGGATGAGGAACCGGTGCAACTGCAGTTCAATCTTGACGACCTGCAACAGTTCGACATTGCCCCTCCACCTGACTTGCTCCACATTGAGCAGCAGCAGTACATTCAACAGCCGCGACAGCAAGAGCAGCAGCACCAGCACCAGCACCAGCAGTACCAGCAGCAGCAGCAGCACCACCACCAGCAACACTACCAGCGTCAACAAACGCAACAACAGCAGAGCTCGCAGCCGCAACCGCATCCAATGAATCAGCGAATGCAGACAACGAGATCAAGTCCTTCACCCTACTTCGGCAACGCAGCCACGATCGCCTCAGCCCAATCTGGAGCATCATTTACCTCGCAAAATCCTCAGCAGACGTCTCAGCAGCAACACTTCATGACAGGGACAGGACAGCAACACGCGCAGCAGCAGCACGTCTTTGCGTACGACCCGTTCCCCTCGCCGGCCTCGGGCTACCCGCCGACCACGTCGAACTACCCGGCCCATCCTTCGTACCAGATAGCGAATGCTCACGCAGGTGCAGGCAATGGTAGCGTGAGCTCGAACCCGAGTGGGATGCGCGTCGATTTGCCTCCCTCGCCTTTCGTCTTCGATGCCTACGGCTACCCCAAAAAATCGCCCGGATTAGTAGCCGACACCCCTATCGCCGGTAGCCCAGGTGCGCAGAGCGCATTCAAAGGCCAGAGTTGGATGAACGTCGCCTTTACGAGGAACTTTGGAGAGCTGGAAATGCCGATTCGTGGAGGCAACGGAGGCAACAGAGGCAACGGCGGGAACGGGCCAAGCCAGGGTTAAGCCTTCCGAGCTCCCTACCCCTGGGGTCCCTGAAATCTTACTCAGAAGAACTTAGCTTGCTACATATATTAAAATATCACTTTACTTTTTCGTTGTTGTAGAAACACGACTGTAGTAATTCACCCTTTGACATTGACACCATTTTTCTCTCGCGCATCATCTCCAAACCGATGATTTGCACGTTCCAGTAGAGCTGGCCGGGTGCCGAGTAGCAAATGTGTATAGATCATATGCGCAATAAGAACCTAAGAAAAGAACAATCTCCTCCAGGGCACTGGCACCAATAATTGAAAAAAAGCACGGTTGCGTCACCCTACGCATCTGGATTCGCCACCATCATCCTCAGCTTGTGGTGACCGAGGGGCGAGTCTCGATTGTCGGCGGATTCGTCGTCCGACTCGAGCGGCCATGATGAGGGTCGGCGACCACCCATGACGGGTTGGCTTTGATATTCGTTCGATGATCCGAACCATTGCGAGGGGTGGGGCTTGTTGGAAGGTTGATCGCCGAAAGGCTCATCGCCGGTCGAATAGGTCGAGCTCACCGTCGGCCATGTCTTGAAACTCGAAACTCCGCTCAATGGTGCCGGACCTTGCGCCGTGACGTGGGCTCCTGCCGCCGCCAAGTGCCCACATTCCTCAGGTGTCATCTTCATAGGTTGTGAAACGAAATTGAAAGGGCGTCCACTCCACGAGCGATTTTGAGTTACTGGCCCCTCCGGTTCTCTCGGGGCGAATGCTCCGAAGCCGGCGGCAGCATGATCGTTTGCCACAGTAGCCTCGAGGTGCTCGACAACGGTCGGTTCAGGGAACTCGGCACGTCGCTCCCAACCCGGACCTGGATCGTTCGTCGGCCATTCCCTGCGCTGCTCCCACGTATCCCTCTGCATCTGGATCATTTGAGGCTGTGGGCAATAATCGTAGTAACTCAAGCTGTTGCTCGCCGGCGACGTCGCTGCAAAGAACGTGCGAGCCGTGACGTTCATGCCGGCATCGGGCTGATGACCATCCCAATCGATTCCCGTTGCATTTTTGTGCTTGTTGAGATGTTGAACACGCCGCATGTACCAGAATACGCCGGCGAGTAACAGGAACACGAAGCCCTGGGAAGACAAGAACTCTTGGTGAATTTCAATCATTCCTGATCCAGTGATTGAACGGCGGTCGTGCCCCTCTCACTTACCCCAAGCGTAGCGCCAACGATGGCCCCAATATGCGAATGCTTTTTCGTCGAGTCAATGTCCATCGGTCCTGAAGCTGAAGAGGAATCCGGGGGCGGGTGGGCAGAGGCTCGTGTACCTGCTCCTCCGTTGGTTGGAGAGGCTGCGCATCATTCATCGAGACTTTAGTCTCTCAGCTTTCCCTGTGATAACCGAATCGAGGGTCGGTGTGCAAACCTGATTGCACTCACACTGGTCTGTCGGTGAAGTCGGCGGCTGGCGCTGCGGCTGTTGCTTCGGTGTCGACAGGGGCGGAGTTACGGAAGGGGTGGTGGTGGTCGTGTTTGTGGTTATTACCGGAACTTTGGTCGTCCCATTGTTCTGTGTTGTGGACGGGGGGCTTGGCTTCGGGGTCGGTGAATTTGGGAGCGAAGTCGGCGGCCCGTTTGGCGGATTCGTGGTCGGCGGTGAAACAGTGATGGGATTCGGCAATGGCATGTCACCGCCACTCAGGAAGCGCGCGTACGGTGTGCCAAATTTCTGAAGACAGAAACCTTCGAGGTTGTTCCAGGACGTTGTTTGGTCCTCGAGGGTACAGCCTGTTTGAGGGGAGTCCCCGTACAATACCTAGTGGTCAGCATCATCATTCTTCCCGAACATACACGTCACGTTACGGCCGCTTCGGCGTTGACGCTCAGCTACGTACTGGTTTGAATGCATGTCGGGAGGGTGAGCGTGGCATTGACACACATGCAATGATGACTTGCAAGAGTACACTGCGAATGAAGGCGAAAGTCGCGGTGATCAGCCGGATCGGCAACGCGATTTCGACTCCTGAGCTAGTGGTGACGACGTTGCCTTCCCGACTCATGGTAGCACCGCGTCGTCGCAACCGCGTGTGATCGGCCTTGACGCACCATGGTAGTCGCTTGGACGCAATTGACTCCGCAGGCTGGGAGCGCTACATCCGTTGCTCCGAGATGGATGATAGACCCAAATAAATGCAAGAGAAGGGCCCCCAATGCTGCTCGCTTCTTGAGGAGCATGGCACTAGTACTAGTCGACTCGTCCGGCAGCAACAGAGCCGTCGAGAGCCAATGTCGAGACGAATTGATGTACTTTTGACAGGGAAAGGACGCGAGACACGGCCCCTTGGCCTCCCAATCCCCGAGCTCGGCCATACTCAGGCGGTGCGGGCTTATCAAGCCTGGCGCCTGGGGTTTTTGTTTCACTGCCCACTCAGGAGGTGGGTCGCGTGATAGGCTCTCCTATCCTTCCCCGTCGAGCACTGAGTCGGCAGAGTGGACGTTACTTGTTGGTAGGTGGAATCATCGCAAAACACTAAAGATGCTCTTTGGTAACTCGTGGTGCTCTTCTTTCCCATGCTATTACGGACATGGGGCGTCGTTTCTCGAATGTTCGCACTGCCACCGGGGGAAAAGCGCGGACGAACGGTGCGATCGATCAGCCACCCAACCCGGATTATTTTGATTTATATCCCGGCACGCGGATGACTCTTATGATTTCGTTTCCAGCATTGATCTTTAATATTATATAGCAGTGCTCCTGAAAGACATGATTTAAAGTACTCGCACCAGTAGAACTTGCGATCTGGATTCGAATGCGACGACGTCGTCCAGACTCGATCGCTGCGGAGCTTCAGCTTGCCGGAAAACGAAACTCGCCTGAGATCTTCAAATCTCGAGGTTTTGTATCAAATGCAATGAATCAGTATGTGTTGCCCAAGACATAAGCATGAGGGGGTTGAGTGGGTGTTGTCCTCCTTTCACATGCCGAAGCGGAATCCTGCGCTGAGAGGATCTCGCCAGACTGTGTGAGCAAAATCGATGCAGATGAGATCCACACCCGGGTGCTTCGCTACCCTGAGAGTTCTATCGACACTCAACAAGCTGTCGAAGACTTTTCCAAGCGTTGCTCTCAGCGTGTGTCGGACGACTCCTGCGATGCCACCGCCGGGCCGCCGGCCGTCCGCCCACGCGGTCCTTGCACGTCCCTCCGAAGACGAGTTCGCGCCGCCATCCTCGGACTGACAAGTTCCGAATGCTCTCGTCTCGTCTCCCATCGCCAATTTCGCCCCACCCTCGTTCAACTATCCTTTTTCCTAATCCCCACCTCTACATCTGCTTTCACCCCCCGACACGAGTTGGACCCTATCGGCGTCAGCAACAATGTCAGCAGTGGCGCCGGCGGCAGCCTCTGCTTCACCCTCAGCCTCGACAACGACGACTGGCAACCCGTTCGAGATCGCGTACGATCGTGTCCTCCTCAAGTTCTGGCCTCGACCTTCCCCGGGATTCAACGCACGATTGATTGTACAGATGGGTCTGTGTGGTTACGTCTTCGTCGCAACGGTTCTGTTCCTCGTCTTTTACACGATCGTCATCCGGCGCCAAGACAAGAAACTTTGGATGTTCCGCTTCGTCCAAACGCGGTACGGCCGATATATCGTTCCCAGTAAGCCTTCGGCCTCCTCTCGTGGCGTAGTCCTCGATCCGATGGCCACACGGTCGTGGTTTCGGATATTCATCACAATCTTGTGGATCTCCTTTCGCACAGATATGTGTAAGTCTCGCTTCCGTCCTCGGAAAAAGATCGCCGAACTGGGCAAAACGGATATGGGGATCGTCCTCTCGAGTCCGTTGCGCGCCGCAAGACAGGGGCGTGAGAAAAGCTCCAACCTCCTCGACGTGCCCGTGGGCGCCACTGGTGTCCGCTTCGGGATACGTTCACTCACACAGCCACTCTCTCATTCTTTCTAACACAGATATTGTTTCGGTACTTCCGTCATTACCTGCGGCGGGGTTGATTGCTGGGTTACTGGTCGATAATCGAAGGATTTTTGTATTCCGCCGTGGTCAGCACGGTGCGATGTTATGGAAGTGAGTATATGCGCTGCGGGGCCCCTCTCCCCGTCTCCCGGTCCAGTTTCGAATCGAAGGCGGAGAATACAGGACGGTTCTCCCGACCACAGGAGAGGCGTCAGCATACTGCTGAACCACCTGTATCCGGTTCCTAACCCGCCCGCAGAACACTCATCTGGGTTGTCGTGTACGTGCAAGGCTGGGTCGTCGTCTTCAGTGGCGTCACGGCCGCGCTCTTGATCTCGAACGAGGACAAACCTTTCTACCTAAGGCCGGCCTTCATCAATTCAATCTACATCTCCGGTCCTTTCGTAATCGTGTTAGGAATAGCAGTGAGTACCAGATCGCGATCTTACATTCCTTGCAGGTCCGAGAGGGATCGGCTCAAGCGCTGAGTTCCTTTGCGGTGCCCCTATATACCCCTTTGTAGATCCCATCCATCCTCTGTTCCAACAGTTGGAACTACATAATGGCGCGCGTAGATCAAACCCTTCTCATACTCAACGCCGCCTCCATCCAATACGCCAAAGATGGTGTCCTCAACGCCGTCGCGATCGATAGGACCAACCAGTTGGAGGACGAGATTCTCATCAGGGGTCAAGATTTTTTCGCGCAGTACCTCGTCATGCTCGGGATTTGGAGCGCGGCGACGATCAATTTGGTCTTTGTGAGTCTCGGATGAAGGAGTGGCTGCAAAATGAAGGGCTTGTCTCATCGATTGGCACTATTGTAACTTCATCTCGTTCAGGTCAGCCTCGTGGGCTGGTCCCTCGTCTTCAAACTTCGGCGCCAACGACGAGTCGGACAGACCTTCGCCGCACCCCGAGTCCCTGCAGCCGAACTAGCCTCAGAAACATCGGGTACACATGCCAAAGGAAGCGGCACCAATCCGTCCTCTTCGACGTCAACCCCCGATCGCAAGAAAGGGCCTGGGGTAGGGTTTGAAATGCAACCTCCTTTACACCGAGCCTCTCGGACCACGACCCCGAACAACCAAACCACACGAAACACCAACTATCAAAATCAGACCATCCACAAACCCTCTTCACCTTCCAACGCCTCCCAAGTGGCAAGTCAACGTGCTTTGACCAAGTTGATCCGAGATCTCTTCGTCTCCTCTCTTGGGGTGACGACCTTCGCGTCCATCTTCGTCGGCGACACGATCATGATCGCCGTTCGACGCCACGAGATTTTTGCGAATTGGACTCGAGCGGAGGTAGGGATGACGATGACGACGTGGTCCTACCTGATCGGAACGAGCGTGTGCACGACCGCCGTTTTGATCAACGAGATCCTGTTTTGGAGGGCGTTGTGCAATCCTGGGACAGCGTGGGGTGTGGGAGGCGATTCTTCCTTCGGTACAAGCTCCAACAATGGTCCTTATGGTCACGGTCGACCTATCCGTCGAGGTGGGAACTCGCATGCGGATGGTCTTGGTGGTGGTGGTGGTGGTAATGATGAAGGAGCTGGAGTCGAGAATGGCATCACGGTCGAGATGACCAAACAGGTCCACGTCGAACTGCCGTACCATTACCTTCCCTCGAACACTTCTTCGAACGCTCCTAGACCATGGACGCCTTTGGAAACCGAGGTGCGCAAGAATCAACCTCGTCTACAACCTGGTGAAAATCCACTTGGTCGCCTCGATGCGGCTAATTCGGAGTTCGATGATCGCAAGTTCGATTTGGAGCGCAAGATGAGCGGCAGGAAACCGGTCCCCCGACTCGATCAGATGGCGGATGGCGGCGGCGACGATGATCGATCTTCGTACCATCGCTGACACGTCAATCGATCGGTTGTGTGTTTCTTGTTTCATTCCGTTTCGTTTAGTATCCCATCCCGTCGGTGTTGTTTCTTGGAATGTAGAGCCCGGAACTTGTCTATCATCCCGCGATGAACAGCTCACTTTGAAAGCCAACACGTGTCATGCTTTGGTGAGATGCCGTTCCACAAGCGTGGCTGCGAGAGAGTCTTCTTCGCTCCTGCCCTACTCCTAATCCTCAACCGCCCGCATCGTCAAGTAGCCAACTTGGCCTCCGGCCACCGCCTCCTCGCCTCTTGCTCCGTCATCCCCAAAGACCCATAATGAATCACCGTCTTGACCTTACATCCACCTTCTACCTTTCGAACTCCAATCTCATCTTCGATGATCACTTTGCCAAAGTCGAACGCCTTCTTGGTACTGGTGCGAACGGCGAGCGTGTCCAGGGTCGGTATGAGGGTGAAGGTCTCGCTGCATGCTGTGCGGATGGCGGCGGGTGTTCGGAAGAGGATGTTACTGAACGGCATGACAGAAAGTATTTTAAAGTCCGTCAGCAGTCTATACCCCAAGGCCTTTCTGTGCGACTGGAGTCGAAGTAAGTGTTCATGCAGGAAAAATGTGAAACGTACTGCGTCAAGGAGCGCAGCGCTTTGAACTCTGAGAACGACCCGAGCCAAAGCGCATAATCGGCAGAGGAGGTCGTCGCACGCGTAGATGGTGCACTCATATCGTAGGCGTCGATGAACTCATCGCCCGCTCCAATGGTGAAGACCAAGCGCTCGAGACGTGGGAACCATGCGTGCAAGCCGTGCAGAAGCGTTCTTGCGTCGAGCACGTATTCCCTCGATGCGGCCGGGGTCGAGAGGAGCTCGAGGTCGACGAGGGAGGAATATGTTGGTGGAGATAGGGCAACGAATAGGGGGAAGATGTGGGGTACCCAGGTGTGATCTGTCAGGCTCAGGCAAGCGAAGCCATGGGGGAAGGCGTCCAAGATCAACTTTCGAAGGGGGGAAATGGGACGTGGAGTTTGCGATGAAAAGGTCTATGAGCAAACTTTCGTTAAGTCAGAAAATCGGTCAAGAAGAGACTAGAGAGCACGAAGACATACTTGAATAGCATTGGTGATGATGACGAGCACCTCGCGCGGAACGTTCTTCAGCGACAAGGAGCACAGGTTGGCGAAGAGGGGCGGAGGGACGAAGGAAGCGTCAAAGTCATGTACGTACTCCAACGACAAGTGCGTCAGAGTCAAGGGAAGTGAACCATCGTTGAGGTTATCGATGCTGTAGCTCTTGATCGACAAGTGGGTGAGGTTGCTGAACTTGTCGAGTCCGAGTGGGATCGAGGGTCCCATCACTAAAGTCAAAGCGTTCAGGCTTTCGGACCGTTGCAATTCGGTCCAGAAGGACTCGAGATCAATCTGGTCTTCTTCCGAGTCCTCGGCTTGGGAAACAACCTTTTTTGTCTGGTAGATTGGAGGATAACTCGGTTCAGAATGGTCGCTGATCCCGATCTGACTCGCCAGCTCGGACCCGATGTGGGGGCGGGGGTGAATTAGCGAAGGAAGGCGGCGGTGGTGGGGTGAAGAATAGACTAACCATGACGACCTGCTTCAAAGCCGGGGCGTTCTTGACCAGACGAGCGAGATCGAGCCACTGTTCCTCAAAGTCATGGTAGTCGATGGCGTGGATCGAACGCACATATGCCGAGAGCTGGACCTCGGACTGCTGTAGAGGGTCAAGCCGACCTCGCGTGCCCTGGGCCGTCGTCACGGTGCTCGGACTGAGAGCACGTAGGAGCCGTTCACGTCGTTGTCGGAATGGATCGGGTTTAGTGCTACGGTTGACTACAGGCGATGGATGACTTGCGTCGTTCGAGGGCGTCGGGGGGGGCCTGAATACGAGCGACGAGTAGAGGTACCGCAACGACAGCGCATGGAACAATCGAGAGACGATGCTCGTGCGGGCGAGCTCATGGCGATCGAGGAGCGAGAGGATCATTGAAATGAGCTCGGGCGCAAGGATGTCGTGGATCGGTCGCACCATCGTCGTTGCGTCGTACCGCGGGGGTTACGTCGTACGGCAAGAAGTTCGTCGCACCGAGGCAGGAGGAGGCGTATAGCGAAGCCAGCTATTTGTAGCTCCAACCGAGCGCGGCTCGCTCGTTGTCGGCAATTTGTCCCCATTTCCAGTCCATCCGACTTTGATTCACCCACCACAACAAACAGATCAAAACAAATTCTTAAGCTAGAAAACAAAACGATTTTGCATTTGCAGCCATTCCCTTACAAAAAAGTGACGCCCAACTCGGAAAGTTCGGCCCGGCGGCTCGGACTCGACCGACTCGGCCGCTGCCGGGCGGACCAGCGATGAGATCGATTAGAGGCGACGAGCGGGGCATTCGATCTCTCAGCCGTCGCCCGCCCGTCCGCCCGCGCTCCCTTCCGTCATCCCACCTCCGACAACATGTCGTTCCGAACCGCGGCAACCTCCTTACGACCCTTGGTCCCTACACAAACCCCTATCCTTTCCACCCGCTCGGCTCTCACTTTCGCTCGACGACCCTTCGCTGCAAGGCCTGCAACGTCGTTACGTCATGCTTCGTCATCAGCGACTTCGCGCGCCTCATCCTCAACCTCGTCTTCGGCTTCTATGAACGGCGTTAAGGCCGGTTCGTTGGCATTGGTCGGTTTGGTCACTTGGTCCGGTGTTTTGTTTTACGTCGGACAACAAGGCGTCAAGGGGAACAAGACCCATCATGAGCAGGAGCTCAAGCACGAGGTCAAGGCCAAAGTCAAGCAAGTCAAGAAGGACGTCGGCGACAAGGCCAAGGCCGTAGGAGCCAAGGTCTCAGAGGTCAAGGATAAGGTTGGAGACAAGGTCGACCAGGTCAAAGAAAAGGTTGGGGAAAAGGTCGATGAGGCCAAGCAAGGTCAGTTTGAGGGAGGTGTTGAAACTTGGACTGGGGACTTTGAATTCGTCGCCGGGGTCGAGTTCAACGTGGTCTCGATGACAGAGGACCAGTAGGGGAGATCTACGGGGTCGGAACGGAATCACACGTACTTGATTCACATCGACTCGTCCAATACTGCCCTCATATCCCGAGAATACAAGCTAAGCGCCCCCCCTATTCCCTTCCTCCCTCTGCCCTTCTTCCTCCTCCAGCTCTCCCAACAAGCTCTTCCTCAGACCGTCCCGACCCGGACGATCCTTCCTCCCCCCAATCCGCAGCCTTCGATCCCGAAACAGGTGAAATCAACTGGGACTGCCCCTGTCTAGGCGGCATGGCCGATGGACCGTGTGGTCCCGAATTCAAACTCGCGTTCAGTTGTTTCGTCTATTCCGAGGCCGAACCGAAAGGGGTGGATTGCGTCGAGAAATTCAGGGGTATGCAGGAGTGTTTTAGGAAACATCCCGATATTTATGGAGCGGGTGAGTTTGTGCAAGGAATTGGGAGACTTTATCCCTCGGGGAGACCAAAAAGGGGAACTGATTCTGTCTCCGGGCCGGGCCCGTCTTTGTTCGCTTCGTAGATGATGATGCCGACAATGACGACGACACATTCGAACTGGTTTCGGCCGCTCAAGAGGCCCTTGACCTTCCAGAGGAAGAGGGCATCAAGCTTTAGGCTTGGATAGGACATAGAAGTAATGTCGATTCAAAGCGGACGTACGGAGACGGACTGCAGGGGGATGGATGCCTTCCCCTTCTTCCAGGGCTTGAAGTAGTTAAGAGTCGAAGTTTTGTAGCGATTGAATCAAAAATGCATATAACGCACTTCACCATTCCGAATTTATTTTTAGGACAGACAGCTTTTCCGGAACTCGAGTCCATTGGTGTAGTGGTTCTACACCACCTTTGAGGTGCTGCTTGGAACGAGATTCTCATACGATCGAGGCCAAAGCGAGACTTAACATAGACTGCGACACGCTTTGAGACGTACCTTTTTGCACTTCCTCTAGTGGGACGAGACAACGATATCCCAAACCGATCCACCGCATCGAATCTGCGCATAGGAATGCCCTGGTTCGTGAAGACAGGGTCAGTCATGACATTCCTCGCAAACCTCATCGCATGCATGGTATAGTTGGATCATGTATTTCGTCTCGCATCGACCGACCGCCTTCAGCAACATGCGCTCAAGACGTCGTTCGTTCGTTCGTTTGTAAGCGAAGGTCCCTCAGAAAAATTAAAATAGTTTGAAGAAGTGTTGTCTCGTCAAGGAAGAGTGGCGTTCATTGGTTTTACGAATGAAGGTCCTTTTCTTGGTTTGTTGAGCTTGTTATTTTGTCATCGTAGGGGAGGGGTGGATGGTTGACGGGCAGATACAGGTGTTGGTTGGGTGTTGGAGTGCGGGAAGTAGGACTTACCAGTCGGATCGAAGAGGAAAACGTTGCTCTGAAAGTCGTGGAGTAGACGGTCACATTGGTAGAGGAAGCTGTCGGGGGAAGGGAAGAGGGAAGACCGTCGAGGACGGGGTGAAAAACGAAGCCTTGCGTGCGAACGGTACGAGAGGGGGGGTGGTTGGATCCGACGCCGTTTGCAGGAGTACACCCCTTTGGACTACGGTCCTGGACCAGGCAGCAGCTGAGTTTTGATGGCAAGTCAACGACTTGAAGGACGTGAGAGAGGCGGAGGTGAGACGGCAAACGGAAGGTGTAGAGGATGGGGAAAGAAGCAAAAGGGGTGATCGACTGCGATGGGAGGCATCACTAGCATCACTCGAAACTTGGGTGTGTCGCGCGCTCGGACCCGCGCTCAACCAAAATCCGAACGGTGATGACAAGGCTGGCTCTCTGTATCTTCCAGAAAGAGGCTTATTACTCACTGGGTAGTACTCTGACAGGCTAAAGGTTCTCACAACCCATTGGACGTGCAGCAGCTGCAGAAGGAAATAAATCACTCAAGCTTCTATTCCGTACCCCTCTACACGTTACAGGAGACCAGAAGCCATGATAAATAAGGGCACTGAAAACTCTAGGCACTATATGAACCCACAGAACCCCAGAAAACACAACACATGGATACCGCAAAAATAAAACACACCACTTGAACTCGGGTAAGAACCGGAAACCCTCTCTTCAAACGACCTGAGCGACGTTGACGGTTCCATACTCCTCGGACTTGGAATCGTCCTTCTCGCTGTAACTGCCGTCCCTCATACCGCCGAGACCCAATTCAGCGGCTTCCCGGCCGACGGTGACGGTGTTGGCTTCGTCGTCGGTGATTTCGGGAAGGGGGAAGGCCTTGCACAAGAGCACGTAGACGAGCCCCGAGACACCGCAGCCAACGAAGAAGGAAAGCTCGTAGATGTGGCGAGCGGCCGGGGCGGCGGGTTTGCCGACGGCGCCGATGAAACCTGAGCATTCACAAGAGGAAAAAGAGGCCAGTTTAGTGGCTTGACAGGCGTGAACGATGAGAAACGGAGGGGGGGGTGATCACGCACCAGGGAGGTTGGGGGCGATACCAGCGATGTAAGCGGCGTAAGCGCGCAAGTTGAAACCATGGTAGTACTCGTACACGCCGTAGCGAACGTAGAGATCATCGACCTTGAGCTTGCGGCCTGCGACGATGTAGTAGTGCGCGAGCATGACACCGCAGATTGACGAGAGGAAGACGGAGTACGCCGACAGGTACGAGGTGAACAAGTTCGAGCTCTCCATCAGCTTCCAGGGGCACATGCACAGACTAGAGGAGGGCGAGGAAGGCTGAATGGGTCAGTCGGAGAGGAAAAAAGATGATACGGAGAGCGCATACTGATCGAACCACTTACCCAACAATCGCGGCGACGTAACCACCTCGTCGGATGTTAATGAATCGAGGAGCGAGCGAAGTCAAATCGCAGCCGGCGGACAACGAGTTGGCAGCGATGTTGGTACCGATCTGGGCGATGATGAAGCCAATGACGATGAAAGCAACGGCGGCACGGGTGCCGTGCGAAGCTCCCGGTTCATCGAGGAAACGCGTGAGGATGTCGAGAGGACTCCAGACGAATTCACCGAAGATGACGGCTGAGCAAAAGGGGGTGCGGAGTGGGCCGTCAGTGAGGTGCGCCAGAGCACTGGTGAGCCATGAGCAGGAGAAGACTCACTGGTCGACGAAGCAATAAGGATACCAAAAAGGGAGACCATGGAGAAGCACACAGGCATGGCGATGAGTTGGGGCACGATGACGGCCTTGGGCGTGTTTGCGCGCGAAGCGAAATCGACGGCCTGTGAGGAGGTTCCCGTAATATCAGCATATCAGCACCTCGATCCAAAGTGCAACTCGTATGAAGTAGAAAAACACGAGAAAGACCTACATTGGTGATGAGAGTCGCCATGTTGCTGATGCAAGACATGGTCGAGGCGACAAAGAGCCAGCCAAAGTTGGAGCCGTAAATGGTCGAGGGGGCCTTGAGAGCATCACCGGCGCCTCCGGCACGAGCGATGCACCATCCGAACAAGCCCAAACCGGCGAGGGGGGCGACGACGGCTTTGAGAGTGAAGAAGTGGCGGATCGTGTGCATCGGCCACCACATCGGGACGAGCGAGATGAGCCAGAACAGGAAGAAACCGAGCCATCGACCGACGTCGGTCGAGGACAAGGGGGTGTTGGAGAGGTTGCGGGTCGAAGGCCAGATCGCGCAGAGGAGGGCATACGTGCATTCACCACCGATCCAGGCTTGGACACCCCACCAAATGCAGGCCATGCCGGCGCGGTTGAACACGGGCCAGAGAGCGCCGAGGGTACCGAAGCTGGCGCGGATGTAAGCGGGGAAGATGATGTGGTACTTGGCACCGGCATAGGCGTTGAGGACTAAAAACCCGGCAGCGACCGAGTAACCGACCCAAACCGTCAACCAAGCCGCCCACCAACTCATGCCCGACCCGACGATAGAAGAGGCGATCATGAACGAGTTGAGGTTGAATCTGAGGGAGCGGTGACAGGGGCGCGGGAAGCGGGAGGCGGAGGCATTTCGCAAAAAATCTTGGTGTCAGTCTCGGAGTTTCGGTTCGGAACGAGCTACGGGAGGCATGCTCGCACATCGACTCACGAATCGGCGAGCCAGAAAGTGATGTAGTTCCTATTGGTGATAGAAAAGGATGGACGTGCCGTCAGTCCTCTTGTCTCTTTCTTTGACACATCATGGTCGGGCATGATTGGAAAGCGAAAGAGAAAAGTCCGCCTCGCCCGCTCTGCTTTACTGTGAACGCCGCTGGCCCGGCCGCGGCAAGGCGAGACGAGCGGCTTTTCGCTTGGCGCGTGTGAGGCGATAGCGAGCGCACCGAGTACCGAATCGACGCCGAATTGAAGAATAAGACACAGAAAACACGACGTACCAATTCTTCCATAGTCGTTGCGAAGGAGGAACGGGCAGGAGATCATCGTTGCTGTACCACGAGTCACCACCCTCGTGCCCTTCAGGTCGCGAGACTTCGAGTCGTTTGAGGAATGCCATGGCGAGAGGGGTTTGAAGAGCGCTCGACGAGTCGACGACGACCCTAGGAGGCAACGAAAGGGGAAGGGGGGATGTGTCGCAGCGGGTGTGGTGGATCGACCAAAGATAGATAGACAAAGATGGGTCTGAGGCGAGAGGAGGTGATGGAAGTGATACGGAAGAAAGAGTGAGGGAGCGATAGAAGGATCAGAGCCTAGTAGTAGCGCGTGTCCAATCTCCTAAACTCCGGGGCGAGATGGTCTTTGGCGGCGAGCCACACCCTTCTCGACGGAGAAAGCGGAGCCTGATCCTGACTTGAGAGCTTGAGAGCTTGTGATAGTTTGAGATTCGGGGGTGAGTCAGCGTCGCAGGCCGGAGTCCATCGACTTCCCGCGGCATCGATGCGGGAATCAGGAACCGCTAACGGGGCGCGATAAGCTATCGTCCGCGCCTAGGTACTTAAGGCTGATAATCATGGCAATGCGGAGTCGTAGATGCCTTCTCAGGCATCCAGAGTTCCCAGACACTATGGCGAAAAGAAAAGAAAAACTGTGCCGAGATCTCTTGGGTCTGACTTGGCAGATCACACCCAAATTGAGCCACGTGAAAGTTGTCGTCGCCGTGATCCGGACTCCGCTGCCGCCGCTCGTGGTTCTATCTTTCGGACTACCGGTAGTCATTTGTGATCGAGACTCCAATCGCGTCAGACATCAGATGCATCAGACGACGCCTCTGCCAGCAGCTACTATCCTGCGCCTGGCACAATATCACCTCAAGATATGCCCGCGAAACCCGCGGCTGAGTGAAAGAGTAGGTATCGGATTCCGACAGGTAGAGCAGAGAGGTAGCGTCAATATACCTATTTATTCAACGCCTACCTACACTGAGGGCCGTTTGGGGCCGCGTATACCCAAACGACGGGTATTCCTCACTGGTCGACGGTATTTCCCATCTGATTAGGTAATACCCAGTTTAATGGGTATAAGCTGCCCTTTGGGTATCATCCCGCGACGATGGGATTACCCAAGCAGATGGTAATATAGGTCAGGTATTTCCAAAAATTCGGGGATTGCTGTCCAACAAGTCTCACTACATTGGAGGCTCTTTTGCGGAGCACGACGGGTTCCAATTCGCATCAGAGTTATTTGCTTTCTGGGTTACAATCTATGTTCTGTTCACATCGTGTCCAATGGCAATTGAAGCGATTTTACGCTACCACCACTAACTTCTAAGGCCGAGGGCAGCCTGGCCTCTTTTGCCGACTCTCGATACGAGTGTGAACCTTAGACGAGGCTGTCACCAATGGCCCCGGCTGAGATAGGTATAGAATCTAATCACCTTTGCATACCCAGCGCAGTAGCAGCCTTCCCCGCGGTCGTCAGTTGTCGTCCCAGCTTTTAGGCGCCGGAAAGTCCAACCCCAGCCCCTATGTTCACTTCAACAGTCTCAAAAGTCGGGGGATCGCTCCATGCGTCAAAAAAACAACGCTTGCTATTCCTCAGCACCGAAACTCCCAGATCTTCATAGCACCTATTGTCACGTGACCACCAATTCACCCCACGTTCCACTTGTTACCCGCCTTGAATGCTCGTTCTCGTCCTTGCCAGCTTCCGACAAATTCGCTGCCGCCTCCGCTTACCGAATCCTCGAACGCGCCTGTGCGGATGCGATATTCGGATCGGATATCTTGAACACCGGTTGAGAACGTAGCCACCCTATCATTTATGGCAGTCACCGTGGCAACTGTTCTGACTGCGGGCCACGTCATTGTTTCAGTTGCCGCTGTTGACCGTATGAGATACAGATACGAGTACCGATTTCCCAACTTACGTTTTATCGCACTCCGATTTGCAGGCGTTATTGCCTGGGCGCTCCTGTCCCCCCCGGGCCTGTATTGCCCCCCGGGTCGGTTGGTTTAAGACACTGGCAATCTTTCTCTTGTCCCGTGCAGGGGAGAGAGCAACCAAATGTCTTAGGGGGGGGGAAGCGGCCTGGGGTTCCGTCTACTCCGGGTATGGTTGCGTGAAAAACGGTAACCGCCAAAGCGAGTCCCAGAATGGAATGGATGAGGGTCGTTCTCATGTTGTGAGTTGCGGACGATTAAGCTGGAAGGGATGGAGAAGAAAGGAAGACAAGGAGTGACAACGGGAGCAAGGCGGTCAGCAGTCTGACTCGTTTCACTAATAGGGGTAAGTACTAGCGAGCATGCCTAGTGGCTTCAGTTCGGGCATAGCTACCTCAGAGGCATGTGGACTCGGGTTGGAAATGGTTTTAAGAGCCCATTCGGGGTTTTAAAGATTGGCATTAGGGGCTGTGCACGCTAAGACCTTGAGTGGGGCGACTCAAGGGGCACCACATCACCTCGTGATGACGCCGCTCAGCAGAGACGATTGCGGTGAACTGAGAGTCTGAGAGACACTAGGAGGACCCAATCATCCTTGTCAATCCTATCTCATGAGAAGGTGCAGAGTAGAGTCCTGAGCAGTATTCATTCTTACCTCAACTCCCACCGGTGCGTCACTCCGGTTCATGCAGTAGTGCTGCAGTTCCGAGTCCGAGCTAGGCTGCGAGCTCGGTCTTGCTGTGTGCGGCAGTCGAAACAGGGGTGTGTCGGAGAAGGCCGGCTGTTCCTTCATCCGCATCGGTCAGGCTGTCACTAGGTACGTCGGGCTTTCGGCTTCAATATACCTAGGCAGGTACCTAGTTAGCTCGGAATGTTTTTCGGCCCCGGCTGTGTTTCAGTGCCGTTCGGAAAATTGATGAGGCTGTACTAACTCAACTAAGCTCTCCCTCTGATGAGGCCCTCGTGGTAGAGCCAGCTGGTCGGGTAATGAGGTACCTTGAAGCGGTGCAAGAGCAGGATTAAAGGGCCCCAGGGGCTGACCGATCCCTGTAGCTCTGAGACCAACGACTTCAGAAGATTCAGTCTTTTGACACAATTGAGACTAGAGTCGTCTATAGATGATAGGTGAGGTCCAGGACGCGCCGCCGCTACAGGTACCCGGATCTTCGGTGAAGCTTCGCTCGGGCGACTGGGGTCCTCATGATTACCGCGAGGTACCGTTGTACCTAGATGTCACATGATTTTCGTAGCTGAGGATTCTTCTAGTGCTCCATCACCATTATCTCATCACATGTCCAGTCTCCTTTGTTGCCCTCGGTGCTCACTTTCTCCGAAATGTCCCACCGTCGTTCTTCCGATGGACGCTTGGGATTCTGCTCCGCGCCGACGGGGGAATCTTACGGGTGGCAACATCGAGATCAGCCGACTCTCGTGACATTTCCCACACAGCGCATATTCCCTCACTGATCTTGAATGAAGGTGAGCTGTGCAAAAGCTAAAAACGTTTGCCAACGGTGCTGATGGATTGCCCCATTCCTGTAGGTATTCGAACAAGAAAAACACAACTCCCTCCAAGCCCCCCAATACTTTGTACTGTTACAACACAACACAAAATCGAGTCCTGTCGAGGTAGGCAGAATGAAAAAAACAAAGAATGAAGATGAGAATGAAAATTTGTTAAGACAAATTGACAACGAGAAGGTCGCACCCCGACTTTCAAGCAGCGACGATCCTCACCCCGCCAAACACCTCCCAACTCGCCGCACTCTCTTCACTGAAACACCCGACAAAACATCTCGAAACGGACTCGACCCCGGTCCTTGCCACGAGCGCATCAACGAGTTCAGGGCTGAAGTTTCCTTGAACGAGTAGGAGATCGATCGTGATGGAAGGGAACGACTCGTCGAGAATCTTGTAGTTGGCTTCGAGTTCGGAGGGGATGGATTGTATGGCTTGGTAGCAGTAGACGAGTTTGACGTGGGAGGTCTCTTCGTTCGCTCGGATGTAGGTCAACATGTCGAACAGCTTATTCACCTGTGGTGAAGGAAAGTCACAAAGAGTCAGTACGAATTGAACTTCAGAGAGGTTTCTTCACTGTACGAGAAAAAAACAGCTTCGATGATGCCATGCCTCTTACCTCATCCGTCGCCACGAACAACAACACCGGACCGGTCCTCAACTTCTTCATCCAAACCACGACCCTGTGATCCCATCCCAACTTCTTCATCCACCTCGTCTGATCTACGACCCACCAAACAACCTTCATCCCTCGACTCCTCTTGGACAAAACGACTAAACCCAACGTGAGGACCGAGGCATAGGCGAAGAAGATGGAATTCGTCCCTGGGGAGATGTAGAAATTGCCTCCTACAAAGGTGAGCGTTAAGGCGAGGGCGACGAGATTGAGCCCTAAGGAAGCTCGAGGAGTTCGGGGGAGGTAGGGGCGATGATAGGATGCTAGGAGGGAAGCGAGCGGGTATAACCCCATGATGGAGAGGAAAACGATGGCGAAGATGCCCGAAATAATCGTTTGACTTGCACCTGCTGATGCGTAGACGATGAGACAGGCGGGGCAAAAGAGGGTCAGAGCGACCCATGGGGCTCCGGTGCGTGGAAGGCGACGAAGCAAGAAGCGAGGGAAGAGGCCATCCTCTGCGATGCGGCAGAGCAATGCATCGGCCGATACGATCCCACTCAGCACGGTCGCTCCCAAGATGAGGACAGCGTCGACCGAGATCCACAGACTGAGCCAACGACCGCATGCCTGGGAAGCGACGGACTTGAGTACGCTGTCGACGCCAAGGATGTCGTCGAGGGGCAGGACGGCCAAGGTGATGAGCATCAAGGGGGCGTTGATCCAGACGGCGATGACTTGAAGCGAGGTCAACACGGTCGGGTAGCAGCCCTTTCGTACTGAGGATATGTAGTCCGGCGCCGTCTCGAAGCTGCAAGACCAACCGTGCCACCAGGGGTCAGCCTCGATGCAAAAAAAAAGAACCGACGGTGCGTTCGTGGCTCACCCAGTCACGCCGAGGAACGCGACACAGACTCCGAGAAAGATCTGCTTCGCGACCTGGCCTGCGTCTACAGCCTGATGTTCGAGCCAGTTTGTTCGCAAGATCCCATTCCCCTCTTTGGCCCAATGCACGATACCGAACAAGGCCAGCATCGTCAGGGTCGAAAGCTGTCGAGATCACAAAGAGTACCGTGTTCTCGTCAGTGGGAGCTGGGCTGCCGGCACCTGCAGTAGGAGAGCCGACTGACGTGAAATATCAGGATCGCAGTTGTGACCTCTGCCGATCCCTTGACCCCACTCAAAGCGATTAAAGTGGCCGCAATGATGAGGATGACCGTCATCCACGGCACGTTCCATTCAACAGGGATGTAAGCCGCGCCTGTCGCCGCTCCTACGACGGCGGTACAGACATCGTCGAGCAGAGTTAGTGCGCAGGCGATGATGGCAAACGTCTTGGTCGTTGACGAGTTGAGCATGTAGATGTAGTTGGAACCGTCTACAGGGAATGCCGAGGCGAGCTCGATCATGATCGGCCTCCAGACGATCAGGAGCAGCGTCGCGATCAAGAGAG
Organism: Microbotryum intermedium; assembly: GCA_022702645.1. Taxonomy (NCBI): domain Eukaryota; kingdom Fungi; phylum Basidiomycota; class Microbotryomycetes; order Microbotryales; family Microbotryaceae; genus Microbotryum; species Microbotryum intermedium. The sequence goes on along the minus strand of JAHWDX010000023.1, from coordinate 136,702 downwards.
AGATCGGGGAGCTGAGGGGATGAAAGCAAGTGCTCGATCTCAGCAAAGGTGCAACAGGTGGGATGAGACGCACGGGAGAGAAGAGGAACGTACTAGACACTAGCCACGCCGACCAAAGCAGGAAACGCATACAACGGACTTCCAGCGACGGCCACTCCAGCGACACCACTCGCAGACCATTTGCCCAAACTGCGTTCGCCGTCTCGATCCATCTTGGCCCTTCTCTGCTTGCGAGCTCGATCGATCTCGTCATGGGTGATTTCAAGGAATTCGACCTGACCCCATCCAACGAAATCGAATTCGCGAATGACCTTGGGGGCATGCTCGTTCGCTGTGCCTTCGAATGTGGTTTCCGCACTCGATGGATCGCCGGTCGATGTCGTCGTGTAGTGGCCCGCACCACGTTGCCGCAGGTATCGATGCGGCAACTTGAGTTCACCCTTGCCTGTCCTTGCGCGCTGTCGTCGTACTATGGTCTCGTACTGGGATTGCATGTACGAAGGAGTCCTCCCGTGTCCTCGAGTGGCCGAACTGACTCGTAGCTCTACCAGCTCCATGACATGGTCGGCGCCATCATGGTGATAATCCAAAGGTGCTGGCGCGCGAGGGAACTCGAGGGTGGATGTATCGACCCGGTCGAGTTCAGGCATCAGAGCATGATCGTCATCCAGTTGAGAATCGTGTGTGGATTTGTCTTTGGCCATGGCGTCCTGGGTTGATGTGGTGCGAGTTTGATGAGGTTCCCGCCTGTTGTACTATGCTCGATGCCAATGCGTTTTGCGGGTAGAGGGTGGACGGAGCTGGTGTGGTGTCTTAACTACTTCGAAGCTGAGCCAGACGCGACGAACGCAGGGTGAGGTTATGGCTGCTGCTGCTGCTGGAGTTGGAGCAAGCCAAGCCAAGGGTGCAGACGATCACACGTCGTCGTCGTCGTATGCCCCAGTTCGTGCACCGCGTGTCCGGGTGAGGATGTAACGGCACCCTCGCTCAAACGACGACGACGACGACGACGATGATGACCGCCGACGACTTGATGAGCAACGGTCGGGGTGCGAAAGGGGCGTCCGTGCCCGGTGTCGCGTCAACCCCAACTTTCGAATGGCAATCATTTATTACCATGTGGGCGTTTTCTGCTATTCCAAGCTCAATAAGATTGAATCAAATCACCTGCTGCATGACACTGCATTGCGGCCTGCATGGTTTCACCGATTCGTCAATGATTTCACCCATTATTTGCAGCTGAATCTGATGGATGATCGATATGAGTATGAGTATGACCAATCGACCAAATCGCGTCGCTGCCGGCTGCCGGCTGCCGGCCTCCACTTTACACAGTGACCTCTTGCCAGCTTTTGCCCACGCCTCACGCAGCCTCACACCTCGAGTGCACGCGGTGCCCCCTTTCTCCTTCCGTCTCTCCCTCCGTCTCTCCCTCACCCTCTCCCCTCTCCCCTCTCCCCTCTCTCCATCTCACGCGACCCTGCAACCCGATGGTCATCATCACACCGTGGTGGTCACCCGTCTGTTCGGACCCGCCCTTTTCGGCCGACGACTGGGATCTTTCGCCCTGCGTCGAGTCGGAACTGAGCCTCATCCCCGTGCTCGTGCTTGCGCTCATCGGTGGTCTCGTCTTCCCTCGGCTCTGGCGACTGTACCGAGCGGGAGAAAGGTATGAACGAGGCGGCCGAGCAGCCTATACTCTCAAGCAGGTCAGTACCGGTCGCTTTTGACGCGAGACGCGACGACTGGCTGACTTGGTATCCGTCATTTCAAATCGCCGCCGATCGTGGAATTATTGGCTCCGTCGCATTCTTGCCCCCCCGAAACAGGTCTTGGCAGTCACCTTGATTGCCGTACAACTCGCCTACATCGTCGTGCTCGCACTGCACCATACTCATGACCGTACACGCAAGGTCAAGATCGCGTTCGGCGTGGTCACCCTGCTCGCCCACGTGAGTCCAGCTTCCTTCCTCAAGCGCCGCCCGCCCGAAATAGAAGCGCCGTCGACCGCTGACCGCCGAATGAACACCCCTTCTCTAGATCTTTGCCCTCGTCTTGGCCAAGGTCTCACATCCTCTACTCCCGCACTCGTCAACACCGATCCTCTTCTTCACCGTCACGTCGTTGGTACTGCAACTCGTCGTCCTGCGCACGACCTTGCTGCTCGATGGTCGACCCTCGCGCTATCACTCGTCGACCCGAGTGGCCCTCTTCATCCTCTCCGTACTCAAGATCGTCTTCCTCGGCTCATGGTTCGGCGTCGAACTCTTGGGTCCGAACGGATGGGAAGGCATGACCTGGCGAGATTTTGCGCCCTTTGCTGGATCCAGTCAAGGAAGGATTCGTCTGGCCGAACAAGGCGACGAAAGTACCGCTCGCGAAGCCCAAGGGACGAATGACGAGGAGAGGGAGTGGAAGCAGAGTGAATGCCCGAGGTTGAGGGCCAACATCTTCCAGCGCTTGACCTTTTCTTGGATGACACCCATGTCAGTTTTTCGAGTTCGGGGTCGAGGAATTAGCCGCAGGTAGCATTTACAGGAGGCTAATACTTCTTCATTCGGCTCAAATCGCAGGATGAAAGCGGGTTACCACAAGTATTTGACCGAGGAGGATCTTTGGGCTTTGCCTGTGAGCCCGTGTTTGCGACGTCACAGATAGGCTCGGTTATTCGAATGAGGAACTGAGTCCTCCACGCTTTCCATCACTACAGCCCGACGACACCGCCGAAGCTCTGGGCCGCAAACTTGAGACGGCTTGGAAGAAGCGCTGCAAGGCCGCGTCCGAAAAGGCCGCCGCCAAGACTCGCAACGACAAGAGCAAGCCCGTCAAGCCCTCGCTCGCCGGTGCGCTCGCGGCCTCGTACGGTGGACCCTTCTTCTCCGCTGCGCTCTTCAAGCTCCTTCAGGATACGCTCTCCTTCACCCAGCCCCAGCTTCTGCGTCGCTTGCTTCGCTTCGTCGAGACGTATAAGACGGACACGCCCGAACCGGCGTTCCATGGTTACATCATCGCTTTCGGCATGTTCGTGTGCGCCGTGACGCAAACGACCTTGCTGCACTGCTACTTTGCGCGCGTATTTGAGACGGGCATGCGCGTGCGAGCCGGCTTGGTCTCGCTCATTTACAAGAAAAGTCTGGTCCTTTCAAACGATGAGAGGGGTGGGAGATCCACGGGCGATATTGTCAATCTGATGAGTACCGATGCGACGAGGTTGCAGGATTTCACGACATACGGTCAGATCGCTTGGAGTGGCATGTTCCAAATCACGCTCGCGTTCATCAGTTTGTATCAGCTATTAGGTGAGTGCTGGACCTTGGCTGAGAGGACGGTTCGATGCTTAATTGTCGCCTTCGCGGTCCCACAGGCTTCACTATGCTCGTCGGAGTTGCTGTCATGGTGCTCAGCATGCCTTTGACCGCCGCGATCGCGCGCTACCAAACCAAGCTGCAACGCCAACAGATGAAGAACAAAGACAAGCGCACGTCCATCATGTCCGAGATCCTCAACAACATCCGCTCGATCAAGCTGTATGCCTGGGAGGACTCGTTCGCGGCCAAGTTGTTCGACGTGCGCAACAACCGCGAGCTGGTGCAGTTGCGCAAGATGGTGAGTTTAGCAGAATTGAGGGGTACAAGATAAGAACCCGGAGAGCTCACCACGTCGTTCTGGTAGGGCTATCTTTCATCGGCTTCGACATGCCTGTGGTCCTTCACGCCCTTCCTCGTCGCCTTTTCGTCCTTCTCGCTCTTTTCGACGATCTCGGGCAAGCCTTTGACGGCCGAGATCGTCTTCCCCGCCATCACGCTCTTCTCTTTGCTCGGTTTTCCGCTCGCGGTCCTTCCCGTCGTCTTCTCCTCCATGGTCGAGGCTTACGTCTCGGTCGGTCGCTTGGGCGACTTCTTGACGGGCAAGGAACTCCAAGACGGTGCGGTCAAGATCGAGAACCTCTCGCGCTCGCGTACCTTCCAAGCTGGCGATGAACTCGTTTCAGTCGTTCGTGGCGAGTTCGCTTGGAACTCCAAGTCGTCGACCGAATCGATCCTTTCTGACATCAACCTCAGCGTCAAGAAAGGCGAGCTGCTCGCCGTTGTCGGTCGCGTCGGATCGGGCAAGTCGTCGCTCTTGTCGGCCATCTTGGGTGAAATGACAAAGATCGATGGCTCGGTCACGGTGCGTGGGACGGTCGCTTATTGTGCTCAGCAACCTTGGATCATGGGTGGTTCCGTCCGCAGTAACATCGTCTTTGGCCACAAGTTCGACCAAGAGTTCTACGACGTCGTCATTGCCGCCTGTGCGCTCAAGGAGGATCTCGCGATCTTACCTCAGGGTGATGAGACCGAGGTCGGAGAAAAGGGTATCTCGTTGTCGGGTGGTCAAAAGGCGCGTGTCGCGCTCGCTCGCGCTGTCTACGCCCGTGCCGACGTGTATCTCCTCGATGATCCTCTGTCGGCCGTCGATGCCCACGTCGCCAAACATCTCTTCGACAAGGTCTTGGGTCCTACGGGTTTGCTCTGCCAAAAAGCTCGTTTGCTCTGCACGAACGCGATCCCCTTCTGTCAAGAAGCCGACGAACTCGTCTTCTTGCGTCGGGGTATCATCCTCGAGCGAGGGACGTACGCCTCTGCCATCCAGGGTGATACCGAGCTTTCGAGGCTTTTGATCGAATTCGGAAAGCAGAACTACGATGACGAGGAAGGAGAAGGGTCGGGGAGTGAGGATACCGCCGTCGAGGAACCCAAGAAGCACGAGCTGATCGAGTTGTCGACCGAGTTGAAACGCAAGGCGACCGAGGCGTTGAGTCATCGAGCCGAACCCGTCCCTGTGCTCGAACAAAAACGCGAGACGTTGCGTTTGTTGAAGCGCTCGACTCGACCCAAGGAGAAGAGGGAACAAGGGTCGGTCAAAGTCGGCATTTACAAGGAATACATCAAGGCGAACGGTTACCTCGGCGTGGGTCTGTACATGTCCACGATCGTGCTGCAGCAGATCCTGCAGATCGGGACCAATGTCTGGCTCAAGAACTGGGCCCAACACAATTCAGAAACGGGGGACAATGGCAACCTGACGTGGTACCTCGCCATCTACGCCGCCTTTGGTGTCGGTGCCAGTTTGGCCTACCTCCTCAATGGATTGCTGCTCTACTCGTTCTGCGTCGTTCGCGCGGCCAAGTTGATGCATGATCGCATGTTCAATGCCGTCATGAGGTCGCCGATGCTCTTCTTTGAGACGACGCCGTTGGGCACGATTCTCAATAGGTTCTCGCGAGGTAAGCGCGCGTGGACAGGTTTGGGGAACTCTGTAACAGGTCTAAAGAGACTAACGAGAACTTGTTTCTGTACCCCAGATGTCTACGTCGTCGACGAGGTTCTCGCCCGCGTCTTTGGTGGCTTCTTCCGAACGGCGGCGAGTGTCATTGGCATGATCGTCGTCATCTCCGCTGCCGCACCGGCCTTCCTGTTCGTCCTGATCCCGATCGGCTTCATCTACAAGCGCGTGCAGACGTACTACCTCGCCACGTCACGAGAGTTGAAGCGACTCGACGCGACGACCAAGTCGCCGATCTTTGCGTCGTTCCAAGAGACCTTGGGCGGCGTCGCGACGATCCGAGCCTACCGCCAATCGGCGCGCTTCATCGCCGAGAACGAAGCACGCGTCGATCGTAACCAGGAGGCCTACTTCCCTTCGATCAACTGCAACCGCTGGCTCGCGGTCCGTCTCGAGTTCTTGGGGTCCAACATCATCTTCTTCACCGCCTTGTTGTGCGTGATCGCGCTCGTTCGCAACCGCAACTTGGACGCCGGCTTGATCGGGATCGCGCTTTCGTATGCTCTGTCGACGACCCAGACGCTCAATTGGATCGTTCGTTCCGCGACCGAGGTCGAGACCAACATCGTCTCGGTCGAGCGCGTGCAAGAGTACATCGAGCTCAAACCCGAAGCGCCCCTTTACGTCAAGGCGACCGAACCGGATGCGTCGTGGCCTCAGTCGGGTTCGCTCACTTACGACCACATCGCCGCTCGATACCGCGAGAACCTCGATCTCGTCCTTCGCGACGTTTCGTTCGACATCAAGGGAGGGGAGAAGGTCGGCGTGTGTGGCCGAACGGGTTCGGGCAAATCGACGCTGACGATGGTCTTGTACCGCGTCATCGAGGCCGAACAAGGTGTCGTCTCGATCGATGGCGTCGATGTTTCCAAGATCGGTCTACATTGCCTCCGTTCCCGAATGAGCATCATCCCTCAGGATTCGCAGTGCTTCGAAGGCAACTTGCGTGAGAACCTCGACCCCGCCGGCACATGCAGCGACAGCCAATTGTGGGCCGCGTTGGAACAGTGCCGTTTGAAGGAACACGTCGAATCGATGGAAGGCAAACTCGATGCCCATATCGACGAAGGAGGGAGCAACCTCTCGTCCGGCCAACGCCAATTGTTGTGCCTCGGTCGCGCCTTGTTGCGCAAGAGCAAGATCCTCGTCTTGGACGAAGCGACCGCGGCGGTCGATCCTGAAAGCGACAAGGAGATGCAATCCGTCATTCGGCGCGAGTTCGCCGATTGCACCATCTTCGTCATCGCCCATCGCCTCAACACTATCTTGGACTGCGACAAGATCATCTGCATGGATGCGGGAAAGGTCGCCGAGTTCGATACGCCGGCGAATCTGTTGGCGGATCCGACGTCGATGTTTTATTCGTTGGCGAATGAGGCCGGCGTGATCAAGGGAACGAAGAGTGGGAGTGCGACGCCGAGGTCGGGGACGAGGACACCTGCGAGGAAGGATTGAGGGACTCGCTTATAAGATATGCAAGAAGGAGGGAGGAAGGTGAGGATGAGCGGGTGTGGATGTGGGGTCAAGATAGATGGAGGTGGGGGGCCCTTCAGGCTCGGGTCGTTCGGAAAAACCATAGGGTCGCCTTTTTATTCTTGGTCCGCTTTGGCCGCTTTGCTCGCCGGCGCTCGAAAACCCAGAGAATATTTTAGATTAGAGTTTGACCCTGCGCATCGCAAAATGTAGCTTTGTACTACGTAAAAGTTGATGTGATTTCTTATGGGAGTGGGAGAGTTTGATGGATATGTGATTTGACCTGGAGTTGCACTTGTTCAAGAGCTCGGCCCGTTTCAGCGGTATCGGCGCTCCCAAGTCGAACTCGGGGTAAGCGGAGCTAGCCGGCCCGAAAAGGTGAAGCGCGCGCGCGCCCACCTCTTTGTCGACCTGAATCCTGACTCGCAAACCGAGAGGAGACCGTCCTCGATCCCTCCGCGCCGGCCTTCGTGATCTAAATCGCCTTGAATCTTTTACCCCCGGAACCCGTCAGAGAAACGCTTATTTCGAGGCTTATAGCAATCAGGGGCGAAGCGAGAGCTAAGTAGCGCAATTGGGGCCTCGTCGTCGTCATGAGTTCTGCGGGCGGTGGACGACCCCTGTTCGCTCATACGGGTAGCACCCAACCACAACAACCCGAACCTAGTACTTCGACTTTGGTAGTTCAGAATGGGAAGAAGAGGGCTCGAGCTAGTACGGGTAGGAGAACGCAAGAACCGTCTCAGCAGCAGCAACAGCAGCAACAGCTACCGCACCAACGTGCTGCTTCGGGTCATGACGAGGATGAGATGATGGCGGAGGGCGATGAGGATGAGAACAAACGCAAGAGGAGGCTGGCGCTTTCTTGTAAGTTCTGGGTGATATGAGAGCTCAAAGGATGATGACACTAGATCCTATGTTGAGTTGTAGGCTCGGAATGTCAGCGCCGAAAGATCAAATGTGTGAGTGTCCGAAGCACCTCTCTCTCCTGTGATCACGAAGAGAAGAGCTGCTCAACCCGCTACATATCTTCCACCACTAATCATCCTCAATTCCACTGACTTTAGGACCGCAAACAACCTTGTTCGGCCTGCATCCGACGCAAAGTCGCGCACAATTGCAACTGGGACGATGACCCGGACTCGTCGGGACAGTTTGCGCTCAACTCGGACGTTCGACACATCCATCGTCGTTTGGCTCATCTCGAATCCTTGGTCCAGTCGTTCCATCCTGAAGCTGTGCTGTTACCTAGTCTTAATGGTACTTCGAGCGCATTGGCTCCGGGAACTGCGTCATCTTCACATACGAGGGCGGCGACACATCCTTTGACTTCAGAACCGAATTCACCTCGGACATCAAGACGAGCGGCGCAAACGGTCCGCGAAACCGATGCGCAACAACGCTCTCATCACACGACAGCACGACAATGCGATGACCAAGACACACGACAGGGCTCTCACTCCGATACCGAAGATGCAGTAGCCGATCTCGAATCCGTCACCTTCGGTGCTCGAGTCCCCGTCCTACAAGCCGTCAACGCCGCGGCTGAGATGAACGCCAGTCGACCCGTACAATCCCGAGTCGGCATCGAGTTGACCAGCGCTTTGACGAGCATCATCGCCGAACCTTTATCGTACGATCAGGATGGACGACCGAGGAGCGCGGTGAGGTTGGGTTTGGATCTCGCGGTCCCGACGAAGCAGTTGCCCGATGCGAGGAGCGAGGCCATGGCCCAGATCTTTGCTGTCTTGCCTGGGAAGGAGATTGCGCGCTTCTTGATCGACAAGTACTTTGATGAGGTTGGTGCTTGAATCAAATATCTGTGTCACGAGGTGTTGAGGTGCTGACACTTACTGACGCCGTGGTCTCTCGTCCAGATGGAGTGGGACTTTCGCATTCTCGACCCGGTCGCCTTCCCGATTGAGCACGAGCGTTATGTCGAGATGATCGCGGATGGAAGAGAGGACTCGATCGACCCGCTGTGGGTCGCGGTGTTTTGCATGGCAAGTCGGAGTTTGGGTCTCCATGCTGTGATCAAGTCCCTACAAGCTGAGGATATCGCATTCGACTTGCCACAGGTCCTCGCACTTTCTTTGGAAGGATTCTGGTCTCGAACGAACGGCAAAAAGGACCTCTCGCTGTTCCATGGACTGACGGAGCGGGAGTTGCAAGATCTCCCTTCGGTCTTTCATGACGCGGCGTTACGAGCATTGCAACTTGGTGAATGGGGTGGCACGCCACGGATCCGAACGATCCAGACCATCATCCTGTTCGGGCAGTACATCCAGCTGTCGTCGCAATCGGGTCAGCAAGGTCGTTACCTCGGTTGGGCTGCAAGTGGAATCAGGATAGCCCAGCGTTTGGGACTGCATCGACTCGGATCGAACCCCCGTACAATGCCACCTGACGATCCAGCGCTCCCTCCTGGCGTCAATTCGCTCAAGCGAGAAACGGCCGTTCGATTGTTCAACTACCTCGTCCTCATCGATTCGTTCCTCAGTGATTCGGCCGTTTTCAGGTGCTACATCCTTCATCCATCGCAGTACAACACGTGCCGACCTTTGAACCTCAACTGTGAAGATCTGTCGAGGACCAAGTGGAGGACGATCACGCCTCCCGCGAAGAACGTCTACACGGATGCGAGCTTCGAGATTGCGCAGTGCGAGTTGGGGGCACAAGTCCGCCGAGCCCTCGACGAGTTGGTCCTGTCGGGTAAACCGTTCTCGTACCCTGCCGTGATGGAGCAAGACGCGCTGTTTCGCGGTGTGCTCGAAGGCCTGCCGGACGTGCTATCGACTGAGCACCCACCGATTGAGTCGGTGCGTATCCGGTATCAGCGGTCACTACTGCACGAGGACGTCTATGCTCGACTGGTTCGACTCCATCGACCCTTCCTCCTTCGTGGGTACAGTCCAACTTCGCCGTATCGGTACTCGACAAGCTCCTGCGTCGATGCGTCGAGATCGATCATCCGGTCCAACTATGAGCTCCTGAGCATCACGGGATCGTTGTGGTGGATGTTCACCTCGTCGATGCGAGCGGCCATCGTCTGCTTTATGGACCTCTTCCACGCGATCGACACCGACCGAGCCGAAGTCGAGATCAAGGAGAAGCGAGCCGTGTTGGTGCAAGCCTCGATCATCTTTGCGACGGAGGTTCATTCGCCCGCCCTCCAAGCCGTCGTTGAACAAGGGCGAAGGATCCTGAGTGGGCTGTTCGCGGCGGAAGAGAACCGAAGGACGACTTTGGCAGCGCACACCCTTGCGGGGGGAGCGGTCGCCCCTGCACAGGAGACTTTCGCGCAGGTGTTGAAAAGGGTGTCGACGGAAATTGCAAGGGAGGAAAGGGCGATGTTCACCGCTTCGTCGAACCGATTGCCCCCTTCGCCTTTCCCCCCTCCCTCATCGGCGTCCTCGTCGTCGACCTCGCCTCCTTTCCTCACCCACCAACTCGCGTACGGTACCCCCGCCGCTGGTCCAGGAGCTTTCGAATACTGGGCCTCGATGAACTCCGTCAACACGAACTTCAACACTCACAACAAAAACCCACAAGGCAGTTCGTCGACCTCGCCCTCGATGAGCAGTTACGCCGCCGCCGCGACGGCGACGACCTTCCCCCTCGTCGGTGGGCCGGTCGGGACCAGTTCCGGTACGGCAATCAACGGTCAAGATTTCTCAAGCTTCTTCGAGACGCTCGCGAGTGAGGATTGGGCCAATGCCGCTGGGTTGAATGGCAGTGATGGAGGGCAGGAGAGTGGCTTGTTGGGTCAGATGGCCGCGACGTGGTGATGTGGGGCTGGATCTAAGTGCAGCCGCGGGGTTTTTGTTTTGAGAAAGGGTCAGAAACCACATCGGGTTTTGGTTAGTTTTGGTGCTTTGGTTCATGTTGTTGAGAGTACACAAAATGATCTATGCTGTTGATGGATGCCGGGGGAATGGGATCTTCTGGCTGTTGACACCGCCCCTTCGCCACAAATCGACCCTAGAGCCTTCCGAATCGGACTTCCCGTTAAGTTCGGAGGGGTGACGGCGGGCACCAGATTGGTTCGGAAAGGTACTCAGCCGTAGGATTCGACAGGTCGGTCGGTACCTTGCGCCGAATAAAAACCGAATTTGTAGGGCAAGCGAAATTTGTCATGAGCGCGTGAGCTGGTCCCTTCGGCTGCTGGAATGAGAAGACCGGAGAACCGGCGATTGAGAAGTTGCCGTATCCGTGCCCATCGCGAGGTGGAGCGGGCCAGGTCGTCCACCACGAACCTGCCACTCTTCGTTGCTTGGCTTTGTACCTCGTGTTCAAACCCCTCGTCTCGTCTCAACCCTACCACTCGATCCACACCATGCCTGCTCATATCACCGTCCATTGGTGGGTTTGATCGTGCTGGGCTGGTCTCAAGGACGTGTACAGAAGTGCTGACGTGTGATTGACGTCACGACTGCTCTTCAAATTGGGTTGACTGTTCAATTCGCCGGCTTCAGGCTCGAGAACTCTCGTGGTCAACGCATCCTATGGTTGTTGGAGGAGGTCAGTCGACGCACATCAGTTGTCACCAGATTTGTGTATGACCACCAGCTGACCGCATTCCTGTCCCTCGTCAATCGCACTGCCCTTCAGCTTGGCCTCGAGTACACGGTGAAAGAGTACAAGCGTGATCCCAAGACGATGCTCGCAGGCGCCGACCTTCGCGAGATCCACCCTCTTGGCAAGGTCAGTCTATCACATAATTTAGAATTGATTCTTCGAGTACCTGCATGTACGCAATTCGGACTCTGCCCCATTTGCTCCCCCACCCCCCTCCCAGTCGCCCGTCGTCGAGATCCAAGAAGATGGTCTCGACACCTTGACCTTGGCCGAATCGGGAGCGATCGTCGAATACCTCATTGAACGGTTCGGTAACGGCAAACTGGGTTACGCCCCCGGGACCGAGGCGCAAAAGAGGAGCCAGTACTTGTACTGGTTGCATTGGGCAGAGGTGAGTTTCTCGTTCTAGCGCCGAGACTTGGTGATGGTGACGGCGAAAGAGAGAGGAGAGAGAACCGTGCGCTGGGGAGGGGTCGTATCATGATGGGTCGGTGGGACGAATAAGTGATCGGTGCTAACTGATTGTGTGTCATCATTGCAGGGCTCGGCCATGCTTCCCCTCATGCTTACCATGTAAATTTGACCGCGCAACCCTCCGAAACTAGGATCTGTTTCCAATGGGACTTCGACCGAGGCTGATCCGAGTCCTTGTTCCCCTCTTCCTTTTCATAGCATCTGCGCCCAAATGCCCAAACAAGCTCCTTGGATCGCCAAACCGATCGTTTCGATCGTCGCGTCGCAGTTGATGGCCATCATGGTCAACCCTCGCCTCAAGGAGAACTTTGCCTTTGTCGAATCCCACCTTGCCAACAAAGAATTCTTTGTCGGTGATTCGTTGACGGGGTCCGATAGTGAGTTGTTGAAGATAAGACTGGTAATGGATAACGGTGAACCTGCTGATGCCCTGAGATGTTGTTCATTCTTGATCAGTCATGATGATCTTCCCCTGCGAGGGCCTCGCCGCCTCGCCGCTGTGGAACTCGCACCCCAACATCAAGAGGTGGTTCGAGACGATGGAGGCGCGACCCGCTTACAAGAGGGCCTTGGAACGTGGTGCGGCCAACAATCTTGCAGCGTTTACTAGTTAGACGAGACAGGAGAAAAGGATAGCGAGGTGCTTTGTTTGCTTCTGGTTGCCGCCTTGAGAATGGGCCGACGATTCGAAGGGGACCATTGTTGGTCTTGGGGTGACAGCATCGTGTGATTGGAAATATTATACTATTCAAGTTTCATTCGACGAGTAACGCACCTGAGGGTGCAACGATACGGTTTCATCGAAGGGTATTCGGCTCGCTCAAGTCATAAGCGCCATTCATTGCCGTAGCCCAAAGATCACCGATGAGGATTCGGGGACGGTGATTCGGGCTCGATTCTCGTTCCCGAGGCTGAACACTCGCACGTGACATGGCGCGTACTTACTTAGGAGGTCGATTTCGCTTCCCCGCGTTTTCAGCCGAGATCCGATCGAGGAAATTGAGGCCTGCCCCGAGTCATTTGCGCGCTCAAAGTGGATCGTCGCTTGGATCGACTTGCTCACAAAAAAGGCCAAGCGTATAAAGTCTCCGACAGCACTCCATGCGCTGCCATGCAAGTGTTGACTCTGAGTGTGTGGTCCTGAATAAAAGACCGGGACCGACCCCGGCCCGGCCGATCGGCCGTCGAGGAAAAATAGGGGGAGGAGGCTCTGTCAGATTTCAAACCAGACGCGCTCGCGTCACGGCCGCGCCACGACGCCTTTGCGAGTTACGACGCCATCCCCCGGCGCGCGGCGGCCCAATCGAGCTACTCTTCCCGCTTTCGCACTGACTTATCGACTCTTGCACACCCACCACCGATCGACGACGATCTGGACCAAACCAAGACCCGTGACTCCTGTCTCGCACAGCTCGTCGTGTTTCTTTCTTGGACCGTCCGCCTCGGTTGCTCGTCCTTGGGTCTGTACCGCGTTTTATTCGCTCGCGCCAACTCGGGACACGTTACCCACGCCGACGCCCTCCCCCCTGCTCCGCGAGTCGCCTCGAGGCCGCCTAAACCGTGGGCGTCATTTCTCCTCACCGCGCCGTAGACGCCCATCCCAGCGACGACGATGGCGACCACAACCAAAACCTTCACCCCCTTCAAGACGGGCTTGTCGGCCTCGAACATGACCGCCACTGAAGCGTCTCCCGTTGCGACGTCGGTCCAGCAACAGCAGCCGCATCACCAGCACCACCACCAGCCGCAGCCGCCTCCACCGGCCCAGCAGGGCGCCGATCCGTCCTCGCACCACGCGTCTTCGGCAGCGTCGTCGTCGTCTGGGTCCACCTCGACGACTGCCACCACCGCGACGAGCAACCCGACCGCGCCAAAATCGACGCCCCGCTCCACGGCTTCGAACCGTACACCGTCGTCCATCTCGTCCGGGTCGTCATCGGCGATGAAGAGGTGCGAATCCGCGGCGTCCTTGTCGTCGGCGCACAAGGACGAGCGTCGATGGAAGGACGCGATCGACAAGGTTTTGCAGCGCGCAGAGATCGCGAGGGTGAGTTTCTCTTCATTTTATCTAATGAGGTCGAGTAAGGGATCGAGTATTATGGGCACAATCGGTGCTCGGTCGACGATGGTCCGCTACGGTTGGCCCATGAGCGATCCTCAGGCGGAACCCTCGGCGCCGAGGGGAGGCGATCATCGCGGCGCGTTGCCACGCGTGCCCTCGACTCGACACACTCGACTGTACAACACGACGGTGTGCATGTGATCCACACGATCTTTGGGGCTGATTCTTTCGTTCGAATTTGGTTTGCATGGGTCCGAACAGATCACTCGCCATTTCAAGACCCGACTGGCCCTGGCCGCGTTCAAGGCGCTGCGCGGTTGGCAAGACGCGACGCTGGACCAGATCGAACCCCACCTCGAGCAAGAGGCGCAGCGGCACAAGCAGCAGCAACAGTTGCAGCAACAGCAGGCGCAGCAGGCGCAGCAGCAGCAGCAGCAACAGCAACAACAACAACAAATGATGGCGCAGCAGCATTTCCTCGCTCAACAAGAAGCGGCGGCGGCGCAGCAGCAACTCCAGTACCATCGACCCCAGCCTCCACAAGGAGGTACAGCGTTCCAGGCGCAGAAACCGCCCCCGCACTATGCCAATGGGAACGGAATGGAGTATGCGCAACCTTATCAGCAGCCCGTCTTGATGCAACAGCAGCAACAGCAACCGCCCCAGGCTTGGGGCCGACCGACTCCCGCCGGTGCATACGACAACGCCGGGATGGGTCCGCCCTCTCTTGCCGGTCACAAGCGAACGCGCAGCATCAACATGTACGACCAACCGCAGCAATCGATGGCCTATCCTGCCACGTCTGGGGCGTACGGCTCGCCGCAACCTATGGCTTCGACGTCGGCCTTGCAACCGCCCGTGCAGATCGGCGCCAATGGTGGACCGGCCATGTTCGGCGACGTGACTCGACCGCCGAAACGGCGCGTTCTTGGGCAGGAACCCGGTGGAGGGCGTCCGCCTTTGCAACACCACTCTTCGTCCTCTTCGTCCTCTTCCGGGTCTGCGACGGCACTGGGAGCGATTACCGAGCTTCGAAGTCCTCGATCCCGGCATTCGGCGACGCGATCTTCGCTCTCGCGAGGTAACGTCACGACCAAGGGGGGCCGGCCTATCTCGTCTTCGGATCCCAACTTTTCGACTTTTGTCGATGCGGCTTCGGTGCTGACGGGGCTATCGAGGGGCCCGTCGGATCAGAGCGACAACAGCGACGAGGGCATGCACGGCGTAGGAGGCGCTGCTTCCTCTTCTTCACAGTCGAATCCGTTCGGTTCGTCGATCCCGCGACCGCGGACGCCTACTTCTGCGAACGAGAAAGGCAAAGGGGCTGCGATGCATCATTTAGCGGGGGTGAGCGGCGCAGCGCCACCGACGACGGGAGGAGAGTCGAGCGCCGAAGGAGCGGCCGAGTTGATGCTCTACCTCGCGCACTCGCCCTCGCCCGTCCAATCGCGATCGAGTCACGTGGTCAACAACATCGGTGGTGAAGGGATGATGAAAGGGCGGCGGTTGTTCTCGGGTAGTGGGGAGGATCATTCCGCACCGTCGTCGTTTGGCGGTGGAGCGGGGATGAACGGGGTCGGCGGTGGTCCGAACGGCAGTGCACCTCCCGGGCTGGGATCCTACGACGAGGCCTTGCATCCTGCCAAGGCTTCCCACGTCATCAGTGCGCCTCCACCCGGCTCTCCACCTTCTTCGATGCTAGGGCCGGGCGCGTTCGGTGCGGCGATCCCATCGACTCCGGGCCGGGAACGCCAGATCTCCTCGAGTTGGGACGCCTATATCAATGTCTCGCCTTCACCTCAACGTGCACCGATCGCCAGGTCCTCTGACCATTCCTGCGTCTCGTCTGGACCACCACCGACGTTCTTGTTACCGAATGGGTCGCCGCCCAGTTCTACGGCGCCAACTTCGGCGGCAACGACGACGGCCGTGGGATGTGGATCGGGAGCAGCTGCGGATTGGTGACTCGGTCGGGAATGTGCCATCATTGAACATTTTGTTTAACGCCATTCGTGTGACGCACAATGGTGTTGCTCATGTTTGTCTCATATTTTTCGAAACTGCTTGTTTTAGTTGTGCTTGGACGGTGCTTAAAGGAGAGAGTGGCGGAGGTGTTGTGAGATGGTGATGGTGATACTTCTTGGTTGAGGGTTGAAAACTCAATGCAATACGCATGTAGCATTGCACACGAGAACAAGCTATGGGCATTGTGGATTGACTCGAGCGGGTTGGGTCTCTTGTGGGAACATCAGGACTGCCCCTCCTCGTCCTCGTCGTCGATTCTGGCTAAGGATCCAAAAGTCAGGAGCTTGGGCCTCCTCTTCTGCTTGATTGGCGAGGCTAGTCAAACTCCGAGACGCCCTCCAAAAGCGGCTAGCGCACCTAACTCGCTCTAGTCTGCACACAAAACTCTTTCTCCGGTGAAACGGGAAAAAAGGCGGCCGACTGGCCGTCGCAGTCGGACGATCCCTTCATGGCCTCACTGAGGACAAGACCGAAAAAGGCGCCCCTCTCCGAGGCCCTTTCAGGAGCCAGCGGGCGAGGATGGGTTTCAGGTGAGGCGGTTCTCCTTAAATCATCAATTCGAGGTTTGCTGCGATTTTTGGGATTTTGAAGCCCTTTTGTCTCACCCTCTCTCAAGCCTCGAGCTCTCGCACGCTCTTCCTCGTTCTGTTCGCCCCCTCTCCCTTCTCGCCTCTCACCTCTCGCACTCGTTTCGCAACAGTCTACATCAACTCGCCATGCGACGTGGAGCTGACACTAGTCCTGGCGTGGCACGACGATCGCCATGGAAGGGTATGACCCTCGCTTGGTGTGTGTTATTGTTGCACTTCGTCTCCGCATCCGACCCATCCTATAACGAGGCACCACGGGGTGCCGGTAGTGGTAGTGCCCGCTCGCAGTCGAGCTCGTCGACGGCGCTGAAACTGAGACGAGCAGCAGCAGCAGCAGTCGCGCACGTCGCTCTGGCTTCAACGCCCCCCCCACCACCACCACCTCGTCGCGCTACCACAACCGGCTCACCTCAAGGCGCGTCATCGAACTTGCCTCGTAGTAGTGGGATGGAGCCCAGACAGCTTGGTCGTCTTCTGAACGGCCTTCTACCCGGCGGTTCGAACTCATCGGCGAACGGCATGAGTAGTGCGGGCAACTCGAAGCAGGATACCACCGGTGATGGCATTTCAAGTGACGGCACACCCAGTTTGGCTAGCTTATCTACGGGCGTCACAAGTGGTGCTGTCACTAATGATGACGCCACTGGTGGTAGCGGGGGCGGTAGCAGGGGCGGCGGTGACACTTTAGGGGATGATTTGCCGGCACCTGCTTCTGCTCTGAATACGACCGGCGGCTCAAGCTCCGGCTCGGATGGCGGCACCAGTCTAGCTGGCGGCGATGGAAGTGTGCCTCCCGGTGATGGAGCTGGCGATGGAACACCCGGCAACTCGACTCAAACCCCTGCGACGCCACCCACACCCGCACCCGATCCCACACCCACACCCACACCCACACCCACCCCCACCCCCACGCCGACGCCGACGCCGACGCCGACGCCGACGCCGACGCCGACGCCGACGCCGACGCCGACGCCACCCTCCGCCGGCGGTGACAACAGCACCAACCCACCCCTAACGGCACCTATTTCGACCAACCCGAACTCGCCGCTCGCCAACACCACCACCCCCACGACCAATACCACTGGCAACTCATCGATCGGTGAGTCCGTGCTCTTCTCGGTTTTGTATCCTGGCATTTCATTTCGACGCTGGGTTGGTTCGCGGTACGCGCTTGCGGATTATCGAGCCACGCGCTTAGCGCCAGCGCACGTGAATGAAGGTCCGTGTCGCTACGAGGGATCCGTGCACCTTCGCCAAGATCTTCTGTCATTCCTGGAATTAGACCGCACTTCCATGAGCGTCACAACGCACGACTAGCTGCTTGCTCTGTGGGCGTATTGTTGTGGTTTTCGGCTTGCTCTCGACGCTCGGCGGCGGCCTCTACCCGAGCCGCTGTGCTTCAGCAGCCTCCTGTCTCACCTGACGACATCGCGCCAGCGCCCCCGACACCGCGTGATCGCCCGCTCGCCAGAGATCGCCCGAACGACGTTTTTTTTTTTCTCCGGCTTCAACTCAAGTCAGCTATTATGCTCTCTGAAACTGGAAGCGTAGAGACTTTGCATTGATGGGTTGACGGGCGATGCAAACCATTGATGCTGATCAGGGGCTTAGGAGTCTCGCGCTGGTGGGCCCCGAGAAACGACGGTCTTTTCGTCACAAAGATGATGTAGAATTTTATTCGGTATTGAAACATTTTCACTGACAATGCTTCGTGCTCGATCACACAGCGCCGGGTGTAGGACCGCCTTCAACGAAGCCGACGAATCAGCCGGGCGCTCCGTCCAAACAAGGTAAGCGACTCGTGTCCCCTTGCTTGGCTCGACGCATCCCTTCCCTCAAACGAGGCGCACCACTAGCTGCGCCCTCGGCTGATGTTCTGTCGTGTTGTGCATCGATTGTGGCGCCCTGCGTCCTCTCCGTCCCCGACTTCTGTTCGCGCATGCATCTCGTCTCCGGTTCTGTCAAAATGAAACGAAAAGGCTCACCTAAACCGTTTCCCACCCCTATCACCCATCCTGCTGACAATGCGACGCACTCGCAACCGGACCTTCCTTGGAACGCTGCGCATCCCAACTTGATCCCTCCGTGGAAACTGCCTCACTCGAATGGCACGTCGGGTCACGGTTCAGGCTCAACGCAAACACCGACGCAACCCAATGCGACCACTCCAACAACCACAAACGGTACTTCTACCCCGACTACGGGTGGCACGTCCCTCAATACGAACAGTGGTGGTAAAGCGGGAACGGGTTCCAACACGTGGGCCATTGTTGGGGGTGTCGTCGGAGTGAGTCGAATTCCTTTTTTCTTCTTTCATTGCATATCGACCTCGCGCCGCGACGAAGACCGTTGTGCTAATGCTGGGTTGTCATCGCTAGGGTATCATTCTCCTGGCCTCCGCCATCTTCATTGTTTACCGTCTGACGCAACGACGCTTCTCTGCTCTCGAGGACGAAGGCGCGGAGATCCGATGGCCCGAGCTCAATCCCGACGGCCAAGAAGTTTCGGCGAACACCTCGACGCTCTACCCGCTCGGCACAACCAGGACCGGAGGCGCCGGGGTCGAGATGGACAACGACAAGTCCGAATGGGGCGACGACACGTACACGCCCGAGCACCAGGGCATGAGCGCGATCCCGGGACGAAATGCGTATTTGGCGAGGGGACCGACGTTGCATGCTCGACAGATGAGTTACGGCGCTTTGGCAATGCAGTCGAGGTCCGAAGTCGGGATGAGTCCCGATGGATACTACGAGCCGACGTCCGATGGGCTGCGGAGGGACCCCTCGAGCCAAGGATCATACCCGCCTTCACCTCGGAGCATGATGGGCTATGGCGGCGCTGGCCCCAGTGGACCTCCTCCACCGGTACCGGGGATGCCACCGCTCCAATATGGGGGTGTCTATCCTCCGGGTCCCGGTCAACCGCTGCCCGTTCATTCTCCTCCTCTTCCCGGTCGCCTCACGCCCCCTTTTCAGCCCGGCGCTCCCTACTCGCCCGTCGAAAGTGGCGGAAGTTACCACTTCAAGGACCAATCCAACGCGACTCAACACCGCCCACAAAAGCCCAGCTCGGGATCGATCGACAACTACTACCCCGAGTTCGAACCGAGGGCCGACACGCCGCAGCATTTTGCCGTCACGAACCCTGATCGAGCGTCGAGCGAGGTGGGTGCGGGGCATTTGGAGCCGCAGCAATTGCGTCGTCAGCTTTCGATCATGGCCATGTCGGGTTCCCAGGGCGGTTCGCAGGCTGGGTCCCAGGTTGGATCGTAGGTCGGATCGACGACAACCTAGTTCTCTCGCACTCGTTTGACTTTGACCCTGAAATCTCTCTGTTATCGAGGGACTTGGTGCTTGTGAGGCGTTACCCCTTCACGGCTTTCCACTTCCCTTCTATTACCAAGTATCTATTCGCATCGCACCCCATATCAATCCAAGCATTTTCATCATTGCATATCGCAGCAACTTTTTTCTTCTACCCTTTGGTTCCTTGTTTTCGCTCCGCCGTCTTGAAATCTGTGCTTCTTCCGCAAGATTAATCGCACAATGCTTGGCAAATAGACATCACCGCTGCTCATATGTAATTCCCAGTCACCCATTACCAACTCAAGATGCGATAGAAGAGCCCTGAAACGAACAGTCTCGACGTGAGCTTCAATTGAGGACGAGGCTGTAACTAGAACTTGCGCAGTCAAACACTCCTGTCACACCGTGCTCCCTTCTGAGATCACTCTTTCAGGTCCCTCAACGCTGCAGACAGCCATGTCTAACATCAGCGTCCCCGCTACGAAGACCTTGCTGAAGGACCACTTTGGCAACATCGATGCCAGCAACTGGTCGTCCGGCAAAGAGCTGTTGGAGATGGCGCTCAGCACCGATGACCATCTGCTGGCGCCGCTCAAGACGCAGATCGATCCCCCCGCGATGCCGGGCAGAGGCGCCTTTACCAGTGAGGGCAAAATGGACGAGCCCGGCTGGTTCAGCCACGAGGCCTTCGTGGCGGGGACGCTGATGTTAGATATGGCTGTCTGCGGCGTGATGGGTGCGTGCGGAACGATCGAGTCTGTTATGCCTCGCGGCAGGGACACCAAGCTTCCATAAAAAATGCGGAGGCTCACCTTCTCATGTGTATCGGCAAGACCACCTACGACACGGTGAAAGCTCCTTTCAGCACACGAGAAATGGGCGAAGCTCGAATCGGTCTTTGCGGCAGCTTCGAGCCCCGTCGATCGCAGCTCGCGCATCATCGACCTCATCACGATGCCACGTTTATCGCCGGTAACGACTTTGAGGTATGGTTGACTGCGTCCAATGGGACGGTTACGGACATCAACAACGCCGCCAAGCACGCCCACACTACGTTGACGTACGCATGCAACCCTCTTTGTCGTCGAGTCGCCATTCCGGCGGCAATATTGCTTGCGAAAGTCGTAACATGTCGATGGAGGAGGACGCCTTTTCTTGAAAAAGTGATACGATGGCAGAAGCTAGGAACTAGGCTCAGGGTGGCTAAGTATCCAGGTAGCCACCTAGTCTCATTGGTCTCGAGATCATAGCCCGCGGGCGAGGGGTATCCCTGTAGGAAGGACCTCCGAATCCGAGTAGCGAGCTAGTCATCGAGCAGGCTGCTCTCCCCGCCCGTCGCCCTTCGGGCATCTGGCATCTGACCGGGTGAGTGAGCTCCCGCCGCGAATTCGACGACTCTCGCGCGAACCGGCGGATGGAGTCATAGCCCCTTTTCCGGGCCACGGCGTTCGTTCAGACCAAGGACATGAGTAATGTACCACGTGGTGAGTTACGGCCATAGTCAGATGGGTTAGGATACTGGTATTTTGGCCATTTATGAAGCGATCCCATGACGTGATGTGCATTGTGCAGGAAGCGGAGCTCAAGTAATTTCGATGTCGCAGCGCTCGGTCAGCATTCGACTGCCGCGCGCGCCTGTGCTTATTCGGGCTGACAAGTGCTGACAAGGCGCGTCAGGCGCTCAGGCCCTCCACTCTATCGCGCCGAGCCCAGGCGCCAGCTCCACCCCTCCACCATTCGGTGTCGGGTTTGAATCACACGACTTTGCTTCCCCGCTCTTGGTTCTCTCTTGTCTCCTTCATCTTGCCCAGTTTCTATTCGACCCAAAGAACGTTTCTTCCCATTCTCTACCTATAACACAACCAACGACACAAGACGTTCTCGTCTCATCGTCGCGCCAGTTCGAGCTCGTGCTGCTCGTCGTCGTCCTCGGTCATGTCCTTCTCAAGCCGCCGGTCGAGCTCGTCATCGTCGTCGGCGCAATGGTCGTCCACGGCGGCTTCAGAGGTCTTCGACTTTCTCGAACCCATTTCTTCGCGGGCACCTCAAGAGTTGGCTTTCCTCGCTTCGACTTCGTATGCCACCAAGGAATGCAACAGCTCTTACGTCGCCAGTCTCTGGGTACGTACATTTCTCGCCCTCCGTCCCGCAGTGCCTCGGCTCGGCTCTTTTGGGGCAGTGGAGCTGACCCCTTTCTTGCTCCCTACCCCAACAGTCGACGAACAAGATCCCTCACTGCCCCAAGCATGGCATCCAACACAACCCTTGCCTGAGCCTCCCCGAACGCGACTCGCGATCGTTCGAAACCCTCTTCATGTCCTTCAAATCTGCGATGAGTCGTTCTGGCAGCACTTCGTCGTCGGCATCGGCGAGCCGGAGGACACTCAGCCGCAGGCGGTCGACTTCTTCTTCCATCAAGGTCAGTTCAGATCTATAGAGGACCATTTTCATGTTCGCTTTCCTCAGTATTGACTCTTTGCTTCAATTTGTCCCAGTGCTATGTCCGGAGAGCCGTTTCGCACCTATGATCGACTTCGCCTGCACTCTTCGGACGCGAGCTCGGGGGATTTCCATGCCCGCGCGCGACGAAGGGCATCGGCGACTCGTCCACCTGCTGCACATCGACAGTGCTGCTCGCCGCATCGAGGTGTACGGCCCCACGCACATGTAAAAAGGAATGTTTTGTGAATAGTTCTTGATTGTCCTGTATAAGATTGTGTTGTGTTGTCGATTTCCCTCCCCCCTTTGCGTTGTAGTAGTTTTTATGTAAACCCCTTACTGGCAGTGACGCGCGAGCCGTATCATGAGTATTTTAGTAACGACCAATCATAATTAGACGAAATCACCCCTTCATTCCAAAGGCGCTCCTCACAGAGAGTTCAGAGCGAAAGAATAATCTCGAGATCTCCTCGTGTGGGAGCGTGTGGGGCGGCGCAGGACGACGCCGCGAGCTCGAGCTGTTTCGGAAGCTTTGGCGCCTTCGCTGCGCTCTTTGACGCTCGACATCATCAGTCAACTCGAGCCATTCGGTACGACACAAGCACCCACCGCACCCATGGCCGACCCAACGCGTAGTAGAACACCTTCTCGACTAACTCGGATGGGATCTTCCGAGCCATTGAACTCTAGCACTAGGGGTAGTAACCCCGGCACACCGCTACGTACACCGCTTCCGAGCAAGTCTGGCACGGGCGCGTCGGCGAGTCCACAGGGTGAGTTCGTGTGGAGGTGCATGGCTATGGAGAGAATACGCTGATGATCTTGGACCTTTGCGCATTTCAGTCAGAGCTGCGTTGGCAGCGATGAGAAACAAACAACGTAGCAGTGCCGGCGCCGGCAGCAGCAGTCGAGCTTCGGGAACGAGCGCGCTGCTCCTGAACTCGAGCTCGAAAGTCGTCGCTTCCAGTTCGCGTTCGACTTTGAGGTCATCATCCTCATCTTCAGTACCGAATGTGGAGCAATACGATGCGTACTCTACACCACCTAGGAAAGGAGCGCAGAGTGGACATGCTTCGGAGGAAGAGGACGAGGATGCCGTTCAAGAGTTTCGGTTCGGGCAGCGGAGGATCGCGATCAAAGCGCAGCAGCACAGGGACGGTCAAGATGAGCAGCAAGCAGGTCAGGAAGGCGGAGAGGAAGAAGGCGATCAAAGGGAAGAGGTCGTACTTGATTGGGGGACGGGGGCCAAGTCGACCAAAGATCTTGTTGAGGTGGCCAAGACGACGGGTGAGTTAACCCTCCACCACAATTCAATTGAACGAGGGGTGGCTGATCGACTCGAGAGATCTCATGTCCCCACAGGTGTACTAGTCCTCGCTTCTCGAGAGCTCGAACTGATACCTCTGCTGGTTTACGAAGTGCTCATACCCAAGGCATCGGTGTACCACCCTACCCGTCAGCGCAACCGCCCCAGTAGATCCAACGGAAAAGCCCCCGCCGCCGTCGTCGATTTCGATACCTCTTACGACGACCGAAAGACGGCGTGGTACGAACAGCGTGAACTCAGGAGTCTTTCGGTCGCCAATAATGAGATAAAAGAGATACAAGAGATGATCGCGGGTTTTGAGGAACTCGATACTCTTGATGTAGGTTTTGCGCGGGACCTTTGTGATCGCCGATGCGTGTTGCTGACTGTGTTCGAGGGATGTCTGCACAGCTGCACAACAACTACCTCACCTCTCTGCCCACATCATTGGCCCATCTAACGAATCTCACCTCGCTCAACCTGTCGGCGAACAAGCTCTCGACGTTCCCGATCCAACTCCTCGCCCTTCATGCCCTCACCTCACTCAACCTCGCTTCGAACCAGCTCACCCACCTCTGGCCCGTGGATTGGCACCTCCATCTCTCGGACACACTCAAACCTCCCTCCCTATCGCCCACGGCTACACCCGAATCACCACCCGAACAAAGTGGTGGTGATGCCCTTGGCTTTTGGTCCACGTCAACCCCCGGTTCCAAATCCACAGCAAAACCCTCCCCCTCCACCATGGACACTACTTCCAAAGGCCCTTTTGCACGAATGAGCGAATTGATCCTCTCCGATAACCCCTTCAAATCCGACGTTTTCAAAGCACCAGGATGGGCATTGCCTTCCAAATTGAAGGAATTGCAGCTCGCCGATACGGGCTTGGTCGAGACCGCGTTCCCTGCGCTCGTCTTGGGTCGACTGGCTCATCTCCAAGTGCTCAACTTGGCGGGGTCACATCTCCTTTCCTCGCCTTTCCATATCGACGTGGTTGCTGAAGAAGAGGAAAAGCTCTTCCCTTCTCTAATAAGATTAGACCTCTCGCGCAACTCGATCGATTCGCTTCAACACCTCGAGGCGTTCCTCGTACGCCATGTCAAACGACCGATCGAATATGTTGGGGTCGAGAAGAGTATCATGAACCTCGTCAAGGCCAAGGGAAGACCGAATGGGGAGGTCAAGGGGAAGGACGAGTTGAAGGTCGTGTTGCATGAGAACCCGATGAGGGAGGAACAGGTGAGGAGGAGGGCCTTGTTCGGGAAACAGGCACCAGAGGCAGTGGAGGATATGGCCGAGGTTGAGGAGGCGAAGGTTGTTTGGACGAGTCCTGGTGCGAGGCGTCGAGTGGTCAAGGAACAGTGGGAGATTGATGCGGCGAACGGATTGTTGACCGAAGGAGGGAAACGAAGAGCGAGGATCGAGGCGCTTCGGAGGGCGAAGGAGGAGGAGGAAATGCTCAAAGAGGCCGAGGCGAGGGGGCAGAAGGTCGAGAAGAAGGAGGAGGTAGAGGTGACGAGGGGTGTTGTTGGGGCTTTGTTGGGGTTGAGTTTAGGGGATGATCATGAGAAGGAGCAAGAGGCGTTGGCGAAGAGAGAACAGGTTCAGGAAGAGGAGACACCACCACCCGAGTATTCGCCGACACCCGCCACGGCCGGCCAGATGGCGGAGGCACCGATCGCGACGACCAAGGTCGAAGCGGACAAGGATGACCCGGCCATTCAATTCGTCACTTTGGCTTACAAGTCGATATCGTCGACGATCGATTTGTCGTCCAAGTCACTCGAGACACTGCCGACTCCTTCGGGCCCAGCACCCTCGAATCTCTCCTCGCCAACTTCGCTCATCCTCTCGCGGAATCAGTTCAGTTCCATTTCGACCTCGATTCTTTCAGCATGGAGTTGGGCACACACCCTTCGTTCCCTCGATCTCTCACACAACCATTTGACTTCCTTCACCTCCGACGCCGTTTTACCCAACTTGACCTCGTTGAACCTATCCCACAACCATCTAACGCAGCTCGATCCCAACCTCGCTTCCTCGTCCCCGAACTTGACCTTACTCGACCTTTCTCGGAATCGACTCACGTCGGACCAAAGTCTCTCAACCCTCTTCAAACCCAGCCCTTCCCACCCATCCACCCTAACCACCCTCAACCTCTCCGGCAACTCCCTCTCCACCCTTCCAGCGCTTCTCGAACTCGCGACACTTCTCAAAGGACCTCCTTCGCTGGACCAAGCCCGAACTAAAAACGGTCTTCATCTACGTTCTCTCGATCTGAGGGATAACGATTTGCTCAAGTTGGAGACGAGGTTGGGTTGGTTACCATTGGGTTTGGAGGTGTGGTTGAGTGGGAATCGGTTCAGGGTCCCGAGGAGGGAGGTGTATGATTCGGCTCAAGGGGCGAAGGAGATTGTAGGGTGGTTGAGGGAGAGGATCGTGGAGAAATGAAATAAGAGGGAGCGTTTATTCTTCATTTTATTACTTTGTTCGGTGATTTCGGTGATGCGTGCGCAGAACAAGCTGTTTTTGTACATTATCATTGAGGCAAGGTCAAAAGCAACACAGAGAACAGAATCAAGTCTTTTTGGTGAAAAACGATCCAATCTCCTTCTGTTGAGCGGCTTTGCTCGTCGACGCCTTGCCATTCGCCGTCGTGTTCGAAGAAGCAGTGCCAAACTTCTTCACCGGTAAGGGTGTCGGCGGCGCTGCCTTCTTGGGTGCGGGAGTAGGTTCCTTCTTCTTCGCCTCCCCAACCACAGCAACTTGATTGCTCGTGTCCCCTTTCAACGCCATCTGTTCGGCCTCCCTCAACGCTTCTTCATCCCAAAGATCATCATCCTCATCCGATGACAATTCCTCATCGGCAAAAAGACCATTCTGTTCCTTGTGGTTCTTCTTGTTCGTCTCGGGCGAGGATTTCCTTTTGCTCGGAACGAGGTGGGAAGCTAAAAGTGGTGGGGTCGGATCACGACGTGCGAAAAGACCGCCTGGTTGACCAATCTTGCGAACCGTCGAAGGAACAGCTTTGTTACTCTTCTTCTTCGAAGTCGAAGCTTTGGACTCGACGTTCAAAGTTGAAACTTTTGCCGCTTCATTCTTTGCCCCCAAAGTTGACTTGACCGAACCGGCCTTGGTCTCAAAAACCTTCTTACCCGCCTGAGAGGAAGAAGCCGATTTCTTACGTTCCCCACTGGGATGAACGATTTCACCGTAGCCTCCTAGAGGGATGGGTTTCCATTTGGATCGATGCGCTTCGGTCGAGAGTAAAGGGAGGGTATGGAGGCAGAGGTCTGAAGTGGAGGCGAGAGGGGTCGAGTGAAGGGCGTAGATGTGGAAACGGGGTGGGGTCGCGAAACGGGCTTGGGCGGCTGAGAGAAAGAAAGAGGGTATGTCGTGTTAGGTGCAGTTTTGGTGTTGTGCGATACAAAAAGGTCGTGTGAGGCTCACCCTTGAGCTCGGCTTGAGGGACGAGCAAGATGATCGACTTGGGTGTGACGGATTCCTTTTGGGACGCATCTTGCGAGTCCAAATCCATCGCATCATCATTAAGCTTGGGGGCTAGTTGACCACAGAGACAGTAGGTCGCGGTGATGCCACGAGCTTGGGTCGAAGGATCGTCGAGGAAGGCGGCGAGGAGTCTGCTCGTTCGATGCGGGTGGCTACAGATGAGTCGAGGGGCATTCTTGTAGCGACGGAGAGAGAATACGGTCCAGGGACATACGACTTGGCCTCTTGTATGGTGATGCCCAATTCACGCGATGCGACCCTGTACGACAACTGCACCACACAAGTGTCGACGACGCGACGGTCAATCGAACGCGTCGGGGGAGGATCATCGCCACCGCAAGAGAGCACATACGGGTTGTTGGTCGATCGCGATACGTTTGGTCAAGTGACGGAACGCGACTTTTTGGTCCATCTCCATCTCCATCTCGTGAGCGAGTTGAGGTGGTTGGAGCGAGGGACGACTCTGGGATAAATCGCGGTTGGGTGTGCGACGCGTCGACCATCTGCCAGGTCGAGTTCAAGTGGCGCCGAGCTTGGACCTCCCCGGCCGGTCGATCCTTGCAGAATCTGATGACTAGTCAGGGGTGCAGATCCACAGACTAGGCGTCTCGGATGCCACTTTGTGATCATGCACTACCAAGCTCGCTTCTACTTTCTCGTCATGACCAGTTGCACACAGTGAATATGACTCCGACTCCTCAGCTGCCCACTGCCAGAGCTCGAGCAGCGAGCGCTTTTCATTTCCGCGTGCACGTCATCGCCGATGGAGTCCAGCAAAGCTGATCTCTTGCTGCTCTTTTGTCGTCAAGCCGCGGACTCGTCATCGGCTGCCTACCTGCCCAGTAGCCACTGACGTTTTACTTCTCCTTTCACCGTTTACGTCTGACTTGTCAACCATCACCATCGCTTAACAATCTCCTTGTCATCACGAATCATACGGTCACTCGCCAGCCTCCCTCCAGACACCACGTTCAAGTGCCAGAACCAGAACCGGACTACGACCAAGTGCAGGTTTTTGCCCGCAGACTTGGTACATGACTTCACCTCACACGCCCCCCGCCCGTGCAGCATTACCCAAATCGTACAGCTGTTCTAGTAAACTGAAGACGCTGTTTCGGTCCCACCAGTTACTTAGTAGGTACGTACATGCGGCACTTGCTAACTGGCGCCGTTTGCCATGGTGCCACGTCCCCTCGGGGAATGCGTCGGCCTCGGTGATGTCAGCTGACTTTGGACGAGGGCCCCTACCAGGTAGCTCTCCCCGATCGGCCCCGGTCTGAACTTCGCCCGCCCAGTGCTCTCCCCTTCTGGCTCTTTTCTCCTTCTCATCTCCTACTAAAATCCACCGTAATTCACCCCGAAACATATACGCCACTTCACAAGCCCTCCTCTCTCTTCCTATCGCCGATCGCCGATGGGAACCACGCTGGAATTCTCCCTGCCGCCCATCTCGGCCCTCGCCTTCCTCCCCTTCATCTACCTCCAAGCCGTGCTCCTACAACCTTCCATCCCGAATCGAATCTCGCGGATCCTGCGGATCCTGCTATGCTTCCCCGCCATCTACCTCGCCGCGGTCGGGCCGTTCAGGCATAGGATCGAGCCCGTGAGGTGTGCGATTGGCGCCAACTTTCGCGCGAGCATCTTTCATCCCGCCTTCATCCTCAAGGCCCTAGAGTGAGTGCACATGTCATTTATGCATTGGCATCTTGTGTGGAGATTGATCTTTTTGGTATCACGTGATCACTAGATGGGGTTTTGCTCGGGATCGCTCGACTTTCGCCTGGGTCGGCTTTGACAATGAGGACTCGGGCTCGGGCTCCGACTCGTCGAATTCCAACCCCGAGCACGAGAAGGCTCAACAGAACCACCGACGGATACAGAACGGAGCCAACTCTTCTGCTCTAGCTCCACCCAAACCGACGACCACACTCAACAATCGAGGGCAGAGAAAGACATCGGAGCAACTTCCGACCCCTCCCGACTCGCCGACGGTCTCGGAAGCGTCCGACGTCGCCGAAGCGAGTCCCATCGTTCCAGTCGACCTCGGGATCGTCGGACCTACCTCGGCCTCAAAATCGTCCTGGACAGGAGGATCGACCCCGGTCCTCCAAGTCCTGCGAGATGCCTTTCACCTATGTGCGGCCATGAGAGGCTACGGGTACGCCTTTGGTCCCCCCAAACGATCGATGGCGAGTCGACCTCCAACCCCACCCCCTTCAGCGCACGTTCCATTCGCTCGAAGAGCGCTCTGGCGTATCCTTCGATCCCACCTCGTTTCGACGACGTGCCAGATCCTCCTCATCCACCGCGACGACGCGATCCCCTTTTGGCTCGCGACCTACCTCTCGATCCCGATGCGCCACGCCCAACTTTTAGCCCACTTCTTGGCCTACCTCTCTGTCGGCTTTTCCCTCCATGCCCAAATGCTCATCGGTTTCGAAGGCTTCTCCCTTATCTTTCTCGCGTTGCATTACCTCCCCCGACCATTCAAAGTCCAATTCGATTCAAGGGAATGGGCGCCGTTGTTCGATCGACCATTCCAAATGAGTTCCGTCACCGAGTTTTGGGGCAAGCAATGGCATGCCTTGTTCAGGAAACCCTTCACGAGCGTAGGGTATGAACCGGCCGTCGCGGTTGTGAATGCAATGGCGGGGAAGAAGATGGGGAATTCGGTCGGGAGGACGTTGGGCGCCGTGCTCGTGTTTGGCTTGTCGGCTTGGATGCACGATTTCGGTACGTTCCCTCTCGGTTCGCTGCTTAGTAACAATGGAACGGATCTGACCCAGGCTATGCACCTTTTGTTTTCTGTTTAAACAGGCCTCTGGGCCGCGCGCTACGGCCTCAATCCCTCCCCCATCCGTTCCCTCACCTTCCTTCAACGCCACGGTGCCAACTTATTCTTCCTCATCCAAGCGCTTTCAATCATCGTCGAACAAATCTTTGTACGAATAACGAAGAGGAAAGTTTCCGGACCTTGGGGTAGGGTTTGGAGTCTTTTCGTTACCGTTGTGCTGGGGAGTTTGTTGGCGGGGAGGAGTTGGATTGCGCTTGGGTTGGTCGAAGGGTTACCGAGTTTGGAGAGGTGGGGTTGGCAGAGGTGGGTCGTGCCGACGGTTTGTTTGGCGCCGCCACCTTTGTGGGTCAAGTGAAGGGAATGAGTTCTGGATCGCTCCAAGTGTGTTTGTTGTTTGCTTGTTGTTGTTATTTGTATCAGTCGTACACGAGGAAGAGATGGCTTAGGCCCGAGGCGTAGGGGTTTATCCTGTTGACATGATTATCATATACGACTTTTGAAAAAGGCAAGCAGATGCAATTTGATTTATCAAAAAGAGGTCTTGAACATATTTAGAGTAGTTGTACAACAGCCAAAAACCCACCCTTCCACCCCCCCCAAAAAAACACCCCTCTTCCCTTGTAATGCGAGAGGTACCACATCGCAACGCACAAAAACCTCAAGTCCCAAAATATTTTCCCCCTCGTCCCCTCATCTTCTACGCCTCAGCTTTCTCTCACGATTTGGTCTTCCCCTCGATTTCCTCCTTGTGTTTCAACCACCATGCAATATCCCACCCTTCAAAGACCTGTTCCAATTCCTTCCTTGCGTTGAGCTCGCTATCCGAACCTGATAAAACCAAAACACCCCGAAAGATGAAACGGACCCCCCCCCCAAGGGAAAAATGGAAAAGTCAATCTCTCGTAAAAAAAAAACTCGCAACCCTCTTCCTCATCCCCACTCCCTCTTAAGATAAAAAAAAGGACACCCTTACCATGAAACCCATTCCTCGTATCACTCGTTCCGAACCTCGCTCTCAAACTGTGGCCTTGCAACCATTGCGCTTTGTAAACGTGCGTCGGACCGATCAAATAACGCCAAGTTTGAATCGCCAAAGGTCCGTAGAGTGCTAGGGTTAAACATGGGGAGGAAGTGGCGTGTTGAACCTTTGTGTATATAAAGGGGGGGGGAGGTGATTTCAATTTATTTGGGGGAGGGGGTTTTGTACTCTGGTTTTAGGGGGGGGGGGGAATGGTTTTGGTCTGGACTTACGAGTCGAGGGAAGTAAAATCGGCCTTTTGATTTATTTATTTTTTTCCGGTGGAGGAGAGGAGAAAGAGATGGGATCAATTCTTGGTTTTGTGTTTCCAACGTTGGCCGCCACGAGTTCGGAACTGTACCTTCATGCTCGCTATAGAACTGCATCGAACCGTGATTTTTTATTTATTTATTTTTTGGGGGGGGGGGATTGATCATCATACGAAGAGTATGTCGTGAGTGATCTCGTCATGGAGGGTTTTGCGGGGGAGAAAAGGGACCGAGAGGAGCAGGAAATACCTTTTCGGCATCTTGGGTCTTCCAGAACATGCGTTTTTGTCGCACGATCTAAAGAAAGAGAGAGAGGGGGGAAACAAGCGAGGTTCGGTTGAAGGAGAAAGAAGGTCAGTCCTTGAGATTTTTTTTTTTTTTGTCGTCGTTCGAGTCCGAGACCCGTCGTTTTCATGGGGTCACTCTTTGAAGCATCTCCTCGGAACGACTCAAAGACTCCCAGAGAAATGGGCTGAATCGTGGAACGAGAGAGAACGTTTTACGTCGGGAAGGGTGGGTTTGACCGACCTCGAGTCCACTTTGTTTGATCAACTGCAGAACCTCTTTTGAGGGGAAGTTTTTTTCCAAGTAAGCTCTTTTACCCGCTAAAGAGGGGGGGCTCCCCCGTGGATAGGTCCTTCCATCGTCCAAGTGGGGGGGGGGGGGTTGCGGTGGTGGACGATGAGAAAGGAACTGCAGTACCTTTGACTTGGGCCTGGGAGCTACATACAGAGGGTTTGATGATCCCTAATGTGAGCTGGACTGGTCCCGTCGCGGGAAGGGGAGGCATCCGGTAATGTCGGCGATAGGCTCTGTAGGGAAAACTGAGTGAGAGACCGAGGATGGACCAACCGTTCGACGGCGTTCGAAGGGACGCGGACACCTGAGGTCGTCGATTCGTTGGTGGTTTTCGTCAGTCGTCGCGGAGGACAATCATTCAGGAATGATGCGGTGGTGTAGTTTGGTTTTATTCTGGCAAGAGTTTAATGTACATGATTGTCCCCTGTCCGTGGGCGTGATGCAGAGTCGTTTGATCTGAATAAATGCACTGGCCGGGCAGTGTCACGAGACCCCACGTTTTTCCGTCGCCCGGTGGCGCTCAGGGCCTCGTCTCTTGTCGTTCTGTTGATGCCTTCTCTTGCTCCCTCTCTAGCACAGGTCTCGGTCACCCGTGATTCGATCATGTCGGAGCTCAATCCTTGTAAGTCGATTCAGCTCTGCGCTTGTGCTTCGTCACCCCCGTCGTCGCTCGTCCCGTCGATTACACACCACCCCCGCCCGCCCCGGACTTGGCGCCACGATCATCGTCCTCGCCATCGCGCTTTGGCCGGTCGAGTCCGACACCCAAAGGGCATCCTCCCTAGCTATGGGGTCACCTCGGCTGGGCTGCATCTCTCTGTCCTGTGTAGTCGGGCAAGTGTCGGTGGCGGCTAACGCTGTCTGTCGACCGGTCCGCGGCGGTGACGTTGATCGTCGTCGTCGGCGTTGGCGTTGGCGTTGACGTTGACGTTGGCTTGGGGTGGAGCTGCGGACGATGACGACGACTACTTGTCGAGTGTCCGTCGTACCCTACCTCGACCAACAAGACGAGTGCGACACCACGGTCGATTTCACTCCTTTCGCAACATCGGTCGTGGACTGCACTACTTCCGTCTCCCCTCCCTCCTCTCCACCGCGTCAGCTGACCTTTCGCGACTACTCTCCTGTCCCGTCTCACACTTCCCTGCCCCATCTTCCTACCCCTGCGCACCTCACCTCACCTCACCTCACCACACAGCCACCGCACCTCTCAAGACTCCGAATTCACCCAGTCCGGCGCTCCCACCGACTCCCCAGGATGTCAAGCGACGGCTGAGCGTCCTCGCCCCCCGCGTCGACGTCGCCGCCACTCAGCAACAGCAGGCCGCCACCGCGTCCGACTCGACATCGACAGCGGGCCAGTCCCAGTTTGCGCCTGCTTCACCGCTCATGCCGACTTGTCCTAGCGCAACATTGGACCCTTCGATGGGAGGGAAGAAGGTGAGCTCGAGCGGGGATCAACACCGGGATAGCCTCGCCGCCGTCCAGGCTGACGTCGTCTGTTCGGAATTCGGCCGTTCCACAGTCACAAGCATCCTCTTCGGCGCTTTCGTCATCGGGCATGTCGTCGA
This sequence comes from Microbotryum intermedium, assembly GCA_022702645.1. Classification (NCBI taxonomy): domain Eukaryota; kingdom Fungi; phylum Basidiomycota; class Microbotryomycetes; order Microbotryales; family Microbotryaceae; genus Microbotryum; species Microbotryum intermedium. The sequence goes on along the minus strand of JAHWDX010000023.1, from coordinate 103,381 downwards.
CCTCGGAAGACGAAGCCGATCCATCCTCCTCCACCGCCGCACAAGCTCGTCACAACAACCAAGTCCCCCTCTCGGCCATCTCCGAGGCCGACTCGGGTACCGATTCCGACGCTTCCTCCGACGCACGAGGTGGAGCACGGACGAGCAGTCGACGAACGCGAGCGCTTGGGGTTCCGGCTGATCAAGTGACCAAGGCGATGGAGAGGTTGAGGATCAGTCGCGAGAACAGCCGATTGGCCGAAAGCGTCGCCCTCAAAGGGGGTTACTTGATGAAAAAGGGCGAGCGGAGAAAGGCGTGGAAGAGGAGGTGGTTCGTACTACGTGGGGGCCAGTTGGCCATGTACAAGAATGAAAAGGTAAGGACCCTTTTTCTAGATGTCATACGTTTGGAGTGATCATGGCTGACGGTGCAAACATTGACTACAGGAGTACCGATTGCTTCGATTGATTCCTCTCGCCGACATCCACACGTGCTCGCCGATCGAGCTCAAGAAGCACGTCCACACCTTTGGCATCGTCACGCCCAAACGCACCTACTACGTCAAGGCCGACTCGGAAAAGGACGTCCGCGACTGGTGCCAGGCCGTGCAGCGCGCCAAGACGGACCTCGCCACCTCGACGACGGTCACTTCGCTTACAGAGGGAACCTCGGGCGACGTCACCCCGTTGGGCAAAGAGGCTCGAAGCCCCGGGCTCCAGAAACACGCCCCGAGTCCACCGAGTCTATCGACCGCGACGATGGCCGAGCAGGGAGGGAGCTTCCTCTCTTCGCCCGAGCTGCAACCCATGCACCACTTTCCTTCGTCGCCCATTGCGGTCACCGCTCCGATCAACGACAATGAAGGGGCGTCAGGCTTGTCCTCGTCTTACACCTCGACGTCCTCGGGTGGAGGTGGAGGTGGAGGTGGCGCGGGTCTAGCCATCCCAGGAGTGTCAGGCTCGACGATACGAGGTGGTTCGACCGCCCCTCCCAACTCGTTCGCCACTGGTGCTGAGGGTGCGTTGGGTCTTCGGGGTGCGGATGGGCATACGCTCGAACTCAATGCCGTCGATGCAGAACTGAGCACCGCCATCGCTCGACAAGGTTCTCAACACAGGTCGAGCAGCACCGTCAGTGATCGAAGTACGGGGCGCGACTCGTACTTGGCCGTCGTTGGGACGGGTGCAACAGCAGGGGATTACTTTGGTGGCCCTTCGCGCACGTCGATGTCGTTGAACCCTCCTCTGAGTCCTGGTGGGGGTGGAGCTTCGAGTTCAGAAGACGAGGACGGATTCGATACCTATGATGCGACGTGGGCTGGATCGGGTAGTGCCCCACCCGCTTCACCTGGTCCTGTATCTAGGTCGCAATCGGCTTCTCGACAGTTGACGTTCGCGGAACAACCTTCAACGCCATCGATGCGATCGCCTTTACCCAACCCGAACTCAACCCCGACCGCTCCGTCCCCCTCGACCCCAGCCAGCGGCTTCACCGACCCGAACAAAGTGATCCTGTCGGGCTATCTGATGAAACAAGGCAAACGCAAGACGTGGCGCAAGCGCTGGTTCGTGCTCATGTCGACGAGGTTGGTCTATTCTCGATCGCACATGGACGCCAAGATCCATCGACAGATCCCGTTGACCAAGATCTTGGATGCGATCGAGCATGAACCGACCAAGATGCAAGGGTCGATCCCTGGCACGCCTTTATTGGGTAATGGAGGGACGTTGGGTGGGGGTGGAGGTGGTGGCGGAGGGAATGGGGTGGGTGGTAGTAGTAGCAATACGATGCCGAACGTTTCGGGAAGCGAGGGAAGGGGTGGGGGTGGAGGCGCCGCGTTCGACCATTGTTTCAAGATCATCACACCGAAAAGGACCTTCTTGGTCTGCGCCCCCTCGGAGGAGGACGAGATCAAGTGGTTGGCCGCGTTGCAGTGCTTGGTACAGAGGAAGAATGGAACGAACCCAGCCGTCGTTGGTGGGGTCGCTACGTTGATCGGGGGGACGAGTGGTCCTGCGAACCCGAATGCGAGTTCAGGGGCTGGGGTAACGGTCGGGACGGGGACGGGAGTCCCTACCCTGGTGGGTACCGCACCGCCTGTTACTCGACGCGCTTCGGCTTTGGGTATGGGTCGGAAGAGGAGCATCACGAATGCGGCGAAGGAGGCTGTTGATGAGGTCGAGAGCAGGTTCCATCCTCAAGAGTCTGGGTGAGGGGGACGGGGGGTTGGGGGTACGGCACATGAAGGTGTCTCTGCCTAGTCCAGGAATCTCATGGATCAGGGTCTTTTTTTTTTTTTTTTTCTCCTTGCGTTTTGTTGGGTTTGGTTGTGGACGTTTTTTTTTTTTTTTTTTTTTTTTTTAGTTTTTTTTAGTTTTTGAGGGTTAGGCAGAGGGGGGGATGTGGAATGGAAGTACTCGTTTTTGAACTACTCTTTGATGCGGGAGTCAAAAGAAAGGGGTTGAGAAAGAGTGGAGAGAGGGGACAGTGCTACTTCAGATATCACTTCTCGACATTACAAGGAAAAAAAAAGGGGGGTGGGTGGGGGGCCAACGCAGAAAAACTCTACTTGATTCTCGACCTCTTCGCCGCACCACCACTAGGAATCTTCCCCTCCTGAACTTCAACTTCGACCCCTACGAATTCAAAACCATTGTCATTATTATTCGAAGGGCGGCCAAGGGTAGGTTTGGAGCATGAGTTCACGGGGGTCGGACCTATGGTGGTGGTGGTGGTTGTTGTTGTTGTTGTTGAGGGTGGTGATGTGGGAGGTATGGATTCGGAAGTTTCGGAAGGTGCGGATCGTTTCTTTTCGTTCTTTGCTGTTGCTGTTGTTGTCGTCGACTTGGTTGGACAGGTCGAGGTGGCTGTTGGTGTGGTGGTGGTGGTGGTGATCAAACTGGGATTACTGAACACGCCTTTATAAGTCTGACGCATTGCGACTTTTTAGGGGGGGGGGGGGGGGGTGGATTTGAAAAGAGAGTTGGATTAGATCAGGGGTGACTATTCGGTGGAAGAGCATCTCATGCACTCACGTCCTTTTAATATGACCCTTTGAGGATGGGCTGAAATAGTTTCTTTGGCCGAAGCTGGATCCAAGCCGATCAAGGAACATCTAAAAGGAAACGTACGGTCCCGATCGGTCTTTTGGTTCATTTAGAAATGAAGCCCAAAAGTCGTCTTTGTCGTTTCGTGTGGGATGAGCTCACAAATTGATCATATCCTTGACCCCTCTCATCTCCCCAACTTGCCTTGCCCAACTACTTAAAACGACACCTTCACCCCCCATGACCCTAACGATTTCCCTCGCACCTGAAATCCAATTCCTCCTCCTCATAGTCGCTTGAGATAATCCACTACATTCATCCGCGCAGGTGATCCCTCGATAGACGATCTCAATCTTGAGACCTGATCTTTGGAGGGTGTGTACGAGCCCTCGTTTGAAAGGGAAAGGTAAACGGGGTTGTAGGGAAGGGTCTAGGGTGATCAGACTTGGGGCAAAAGGGGAGGAAGCGGAGAGGGACAGGGACACGTGTGAGAAAGAGGTGAGGGTTGTGGGTTGGATGGAGATGAACGTTGTTGAAGCAGGGAAGAGGGAGGAGGTGGATTGGCTCTGGTTTTGTATTGTTTTGTGGGAGAGAGAGCGAGAGAAAGAGAGGAGAGAGGGAGAGTCAGGATTCTCGTTCGTTTGTTCCGAGGGTGGGTACGATCGATTTTGAAACACCTACGAGGCCGAATTGACCTCGGTGGCAAACACTTTTGACTTGATCATCGCCATAATCTCGGATATGGATTCTCCAGAGTTGTAGAATCTGCCCTTGGACGGTAGCGGGGGTCATCGATGAGGACGAGTTCTTGGCGGTTCGTGGGTCGAGATCGGGGTAGAGTGGGGTCGGGAACGAGAGCAACGACGGGTCCGTCGTCGTCGGGATCGAAATGACGAGGCAGATCGTCGAATAACCGACTGTCCAGAAGCCCACAGCTCTAAGGTGTAAGTTATTGACCCCCCGGAGGGCTTTCCCGTCGAGCGCAGTGTACAAAGTACAGTTGGTTTCACTCGACTCGCGCGAGCTAGAAAACGTACGCGTCGCAGCCAATTCGACCTTGTTCCTCATGTCCTGAGCTTCCGCACTGGTCCAGGATCCTACAACATCGTATTTCGTTCTTTCCGGTATGAAAGTTCCACCTGTGCCGCCTTGTGGGGTGTGGTTCGCTTTGGCTTTGCCTTTGGATTTGGCTGACGGATTGAAGGTGGAGGTGGAGGTGGAGGTGGAGATGTGGTTTGGCTCAATCACTCCGCTCGATCCGAGGTGTAAAGGTACGAAAACCGAGTCGATGAAGCCGTGCATCGTACAGTTTAGGTCCAGTGCGTTCTCCTTATAGCGTCGTGGAAGGAGGGGGAAAGTCGAGTCGAACGATCAAGCGTTCGAAATTCCCCCCCCCGCGCTTCGCAATCCCCCCGCCGTCGGGGTTGGAAAGGTCCGAGCTTGGCGGGGGGGGGGGGGCTGTGAGTTTTGATGGGCAGAAAAGTAGGGAGGTGATGGCAGGTAGAACGCTTTGGGGAGATTGCCTCTTTTCCACCCAAGCCATTTTGCATATTACAAGCTTTTGTTCCCATTTCGTTCATCCGTTCGATCGAGGTTGATTTCCGAGTTCAACCGAGAAAAGGTCGTCCAGCTTGAACAGGCTAGGTCCTTAGTAGGCCCGTCATGCATACGACTCGAGACCTCGAGTTTTGAAACGGTGGCTTTCAGCATTCCCGGTCTCCTATGTTTCCTTCATCGTCCACACACTTGGGAAATTCTCTCGTCGAGATGGAATTGCTTTTCCTCGGTCCCCTAAGGGCCTCGCTCGCCTTTTTATGATTCAGCTCGGTATTCGGCCTACTTATAGACACTCCAGGTTACGAAGCGGCGCAGACCGTTGTAAGCACAGGTACGGCGTCCTCCGTCTGGTTCAACCTCGCGATGACATGGCAGCCGGCAGGTGTCTGGTTCGTACCCTCATGGTCGACATAGGCCCCCCAACCATCCGCCGGCGATTGCGATTTTGGCCACCCTGGATGAAAGTGTGAGGGAGCAAGCAGAAGGAGAACGTCTCCACTATGCTGTTCACGTGAGGTGCGACCTTCGTGGTGGGCCAGTTTTGAGTCGTCGTAGGATCGCATTCGCGTCCGAGTCAACCCCTTTCACGCGCGCCTCCCCAAGTCGAGATGGTCTCCGAGTCGTTTGAGTTATATTGGTAACGGAATCAGTTGCCGATGCCAGTGTTGTGTAACCCTGCACTTGAGATTTTTGTTGAGGCTCTGAAAAATCACGCACTCGTTGGGGGGGGGATCATCATCATTCGGAGCAAAGTAGTCCGCCAGCCAGCACATGCAGCAGCAAGGAAAGATTTTGGGCGCGGGTGCGAACTCGGTCGTTGCTTTTGTCGCTCTCAGCTGCCCCTGCTGGGACTCTCAGCGTCAGGCCGTGTGGGTGCGTCGCACCAGGAGCCAGGAGCGCCAACTCGGTCGTACCACCTTCTGCTCGCACTTGCACTCCATCTCGGAGCACCTCACTCCGAAATGGTACCTCCCAGCAAGCGGGAACATTCTCCAGCACCTGTTGCATCATCGTCAGCATCATCAGCTGCAGCTCAACCGCTTGTCTCGCGGCCGTCAAGCAAGAAGGCTCGCATCGACGCCGCTCAAGCTGCAACCTCCGTCTCCGCCTCCGCCTCCGCGTCTACTTGTACTTCCTCGTCCAAGCCACCCACCATCGCCAATGTCGTCGCCACGGACGAGTTCGAGACCGAGGCCAAGACGACGGTTGCTGCAGCTGGTTCGGGCGCTGCTCAGACCGACGGCGACGGCGACGACAAGCCAGGCCAAGGGCTCATACTCACCCATGCTGTGCGTCAATTCATGCACTTCCACAGCATCCAACAACCATATCACTTACACTCCCCCCATCATCCCCTCCAGGTACGCCACCAAGTCGCTCTCCCTCCTTCGTACCCTTACGTCCCCATCGCTTCGCACGTCCCACCCGCCGAACCAGCGAGGATGTACCCTTTCGAACTGGACCCGTTCCAAAAAGTGTCCATCGCCTCGATCCAACGCAACGAATCCGTGCTCGTGTCGGCCCATACCTCGGCGGGAAAGACCGTCGTCGCCGAGTTTACGATCGCGCAGTGCCTCAAGGCCGGTCAAAGGGTCGTCTATACCAGTCCGATCAAGGTGGGGGAGCTACAAGTGCGGCTTTATGAAAATTGCGATTTTCCACTGAACAAGCCGAATCCCACCACAGGCCCTTTCGAATCAGAAATACCGCGAAATGCTCGCCGAGTTTGGCGACGTCGGATTGATGACCGGCGACGTCACCATCAACCCGACCGCTTCGTGCCTCGTCATGACCACCGAAGTGAGAACACCCATCTGTACCTGGCCAAATGGTCATATTGACTCTGTGTGCACCCTATCCAGATTCTTCGATCGATGCTCTACCGAGGTTCCGAAATCATGCGCGAGGTCGCGTGGGTCATCTTTGACGAAATCCACTACATGCGCGACAAGGAGCGCGGTGTAGTCTGGGAAGAGACCATCATCCTCCTTCCCCACAAGGTGCACTACGTCTTCCTCTCTGCGACGATCCCGAATGCGATGGAGTTCGCCGAATGGATCTGCGCGACCCACCAACAGCCGTGCCATGTCGTCTACACCGACTTCCGACCGACGCCGCTGCAGCATTACCTTTTTCCCGCCGGTGGGGATGGCATTCACCTCGTCGTCGATGAAAAGGGCGCGTTCAGGGAGGACAACTTCCAGAAAGCGATGGGCGCTTTGGCGGAAAAGGCTGGAGAGGATCCGGCGAGCTCGACCGGTGGGAAGGGGAGGAAAGGGCAGACCCGGAAGGGTGGTCAAAAAGGTCAGTTTGTGCGCGATGCATCATTCTTTTGGGGAGAGGCTGACCCGTACTGCATATGTTCAGGCCCGACTGACATTTTCAAGATTGTCAAAATGATCATGGTCAAGAACTACAACCCCGTCATCGTCTTTGCCTTTTCCAAGCGCGAATGCGAAGCCTTGGCGTTGCAAATGACCAAACTCGAGTTCAACACCGAGGACGAACGAGATATGGTCACATCCGTGTTCCAAAACGCCATCGCGAATCTCTCGGACGACGATCGACAACTGCCGCAGATCGAACACATCCTCCCCTTGTTGAAGCGCGGCATCGGAATCCATCACGGTGGTCTACTGCCCATCCTCAAGGAAGTGATCGAGATCTTGTTCCAAGAAGGTCTGATCAAGGTTCTGTTCGCGACCGAGACCTTCTCGATCGGACTCAACATGCCCGCCAAGACGGTCGTCTTCACCTCCGTACGCAAATACGACGGCCGGGACTTTCGCAACCTTTCTGGAGGTGAATACATCCAAATGTCTGGACGAGCAGGTCGACGTGGTCTCGATGACCGAGGTATCGTCATCATGATGACGGACGAGAAGTTGGAACCGGCCGCGGCGAAATCGATGGTCAAAGGCTCGGCCGATCGCTTGGACTCGGCCTTTCATTTGGGGTATAACATGATCCTCAACTTGATGAGGGTCGAAGGGTTGACACCCGAGTACATGCTCGAGAGGTGTTTCTTCCAGTTCCAGAATGCCGCGAGTGTGCCGCATCTTGAGGATGGTGAGTGGCTCCGTGACAGAAGGGCAGTGGGGTCGAAAGCAGGCGCTGACAGTTTGGCCGCCTGACACAGAGCTGCGAGTGTTGGACGAACAAAAGGCCGCGATTGTCATTCCGGACGAGGACAACATCGCCGACTACTACGACCTTCGTCAACAGCTCGACCTCCTCAACCAGGATCTACGCGACGTGTTGAACCACCCGACCTACGCTCTTCCCTTCCTCCAACCCGGTCGATTGGTTCGAGTCAAACATGAGGACTTGGACTTTGGCTGGGGTTGCGTCGTCAACTACCAGAAACGATTAGGACCCTCGGGCAAGCCATTACCTGCCGATGAACCCGCACAGAACCAATACATCGTTGACGTCTTGCTCAACTGCGCCGTTGGGTCGACCCCTGGTCCAACGAAAAAGGGCCAAGCCGCTCCAACGACGGTGATCCGTCCCTGCCCGCCGAATCAACAGGGGGAATTCGCCGTCGTCCCCGTGTTGCTTTCGACATTGGATGGGATCTCGCACATCAGGATTTTCCTGGCCAAGGACCTCAAGCCTGTCGAGGCGAGGCAACAGGCCTGGAAGTCCGTACAGGAGGTCAAGAGGAGGTTCCCTGATGGGGTGGCGTTGCTGGACCCGGTGCAGAATATGGGCATTACGGATGAGCCATTCAAGAAGTTATTGAGGGTGAGTGGCTGAGGAGCGCAAGGGGCGGGTACGGCGACTTGCTGACTGCATTTGTTGGATGCTCGCAGAAAATCGAGATCCTCGAAGCGAGGCTGGTCAACAACGCCTTGCATTCAGATCCCAAACTTCCTACGCTGTACGACCAATACGCCTCGAAGCAATCCGTGCAAGCGCAAATCCGTTCGCTCAAGAAACGCATCCAAGCCGCCCACTCCGTGATGCACCTCGATGAGTTGAAGAACCGGAAACGTGCTTTACGTCGTTTAGGTTTCGCGTCGAACGAGGACGTCGTTGAACATAAAGGACGCGTGGCGTGCGAAATCAGTTCGGGCGACGAGTTGTTATTGACTGAGATGGTGTTCAATGGCGTCTTCAACGAGTTGACGCCGCAGCAGACCGCGGCGTTGTTGAGTTGCTTCGTGTTTGATGAAAAGGTGAGAAATGCACGCGATCAGCGTTCGAGAGGCCGGGCGTTGGTCTTTGTTGAAGCTGTAATGTTGACGTTTTTTTGCCGATTGCTGCAGAGCGAACAAACGAGCAAGCTCAAAGAGGAATTGTCGGGGCCTTTGAGGGTGATGCAAGAAGCCGCAAGGCGGATCGCCAAGATCGCTATCGAATCCAAGTTGCCCTTGGTCGAAGGTCAGTAGCACGGCGTTGCATAAATCCTGCTGCGCGGGAGATGCTGATGCGGTCTCCTCACGATGGGCAGATGAATACGTCGCGTCGTTCAAACCCGAGTTGATGGACGCCGTCTTTTCGTGGTGCAATGGTGCCAAATTCTCCGAGATCTGCAAGGTCGGTTCGGTTGCCCCACGGTGGTCTTTATGCGATTGAGGCTGTCTATGCGCTGACTTTGGCTGAGGATTGCTCCGTGAAAAAAGATGACGGACGTCTTTGAAGGCTCGCTCATCCGTGTCTTCCGAAGGTTGCAAGAGCTGATTCGTCAGATGTCAATGGGTAGGCCGAGGGTGGTATTTCACCCTTTTAAAGAGACGAATCTTTGACATGAATGTGCATCGATGCCCACCCACTTCCTACAGCCGCCAAAGCGATCGGCTCGGAAGAACTGGAGAAAAAGTTCCTTGACGCGCTCACTTGCCTAGAGAGAAGCAACTCGGTCGCGTTCGCCGCTAGTTTGGTCAGTCCCGTTCACTCGGTGGTGGTGCCTGCTACCAGAGGACAGGTTGTGCTGATTATGGGTTTGGGTATCCTATAGTATCTCTAATCGGACAATCGAGTTGGATTCACAGCGTTTTCGGAGGGGGGGTGGTGTCGTTCGATTCTGTTGTGCTGTGCAGAACGTGTCATGGTCTTGATCACAATGTGCAATGGCGATCAATGTTCTTTACAAACGCGTTTTCGCGGCGTCATGTGAGGGAAATGTTGCATTGCAGGTAATCAGGGATGAGGGTAATCAGGGTTAAGAGAATAGTGTACTTGAGTTGTGTGAAAGTTGCCGCCATGTTGAACACCAGAGAAGAAACACCTTCGGGTTCTGAGGAAAACGTTCTTTGTGGAAGAGATCAGCCTACTGTTCGACAAAGGGTGTGGGCTTTCTACACTCACGATCCGGCCGAGTTTGACGAATGTGAGAAAAGTGGAGTCTTGGAAGATGTATGAGTGGCTGTGAGAGATCTGGGAGGAAATGCATCCTGTCGAACCTCGAAAGTTATTATCAATAGGAGCTCAGAAGCATCACGGAGGGACGGACGGACGATTACCCCCCACCCCCCCCCTCTTGGAGCCAATCTGAAGCTCGCAGTGGAGTCGAAGGGACTTGGTACTACCGCACAGCATGGGAAGAAAAAAACGCGGGAAGCTGAGAACTCACTTGGATCAGTTGAGGACGGCTTCCCTCCTTCGTTCGTAGGCTCCCTGTTTAGTCGCGCTCGACGACTCCTCCGCTTGATGACCTTTGGTTACGGGCCGGGTGGGTGGGGGGGCCGGGTGCGGGGGCCACCTTGTTGTGTATGGGCGAGGAACCGGTGGAGATGACTCGAGCGAATGAGAAGGTTGAAAGGAAGACGGTGGAAATGAGAATGAGGATGGGAAGCTTCATGATGACGAGGGTACGATGACGAAGGGAGGGAGGGTGGACAGAGTTCAGAAGGTCGATGGGGGACCACGATGAGCAAGATCGGTCAGTGGAAGGATTTCGACTTGGATTCAGGAAAGCAGTTGAAAACTCAATGGAGAGGAGAGAGAAAGACGAAGCACAATGTTGGGGATCTATTTAATCAAGTGATTACTCGGTCCGAATTCATGCCTTCCCGGTACCTATGATAGAAGCGTAAGACAGGAGCTTGTCACAAAACTCCTCACCGGTGAGTCGGTCCGCCACCCCGGTGGCAAACCTCTATTTACACTCTTCCTCCTATTTACACTCTTCCTCCTATTTACACTCTTCTAGCTTGGCAGGGGCCGCTCTTGGTTCGGAAGGTCAGGAGAGGTTTCAAAAATTTAGTAATGGCGCCGACCAGTGCAATCCCTGCAGGCGGTCAGGAGAGGTTTCAGAATTAGTAATGGCGCCGATTTTGATAAGCGCTGTGACACCAGTTCTCAGCGCTTCAGGCGGCTAGGAGCTCAAAATTTTCCCCGAGATTCGCCAGCGTTCCGTGGACCTGCCCGGTCGCTGATCGCCGGTCACAATGGAGCGAACGCCTGCAAAGCTTGCAGTTATTGCTTGCGTTTCTTGGCTCTCGGTTCGGAAAATCGCTTCATTGTCACCCGCGACTGGCGACCGGGCAGGTCCACGGAACGCTGGCGAACCTCGGGGAAAATTTTGAGCTCCTAGCCGCCTGAAGCGCTGAGAACTGGTGTCACAGCGCTTATCAAAATCGGCGCCATTACTAATTCTGAAACCTCTCCTGACCGCCTGCAGGGATTGCACTTTCTCTCACAGAACGTCTCGCGATCCCGCGACTTGCAGATACTGTATCTCTCCGAATACTTCGCAAAGCTCCGTCGGCACCTTTCTGCTCGGGTGATGGCGCTGCCAGATTGGTGTTTCGGTCAGTGGGGGCAGTGAGTGACGGTCTCGGTCGCCAGCTATGATGATTAAGCCTTTCTTGAGTCAACTCATGGTCCTGCTCTCAGAAGTTTTGTCTTTTGAGTCATGAACTTTAAAGCTGATCCGATTGAGTCATCTTTATCCTCAGGATGTGGTGCAGTGGTGCCATTGGAGAGCCTGCATCCGCCTTGCTCAGCGAAACCGGCCCAGTCAGTGATCGACTTTGTGTGTATACCGAAGTCTCATGGGAACTGAACACGGGGTTGTAGAAGTCATTGCCCGACCACAAACCATGGTTGCTGGCCGGGGACTCTGCGCGGAAAGAAAAGACGCGCGCTCTCTAGCTTAAACACATCAAATACGCAATACCAAAGTGAACCTAATTACAGACGGTCGCATAGCTCGCGCAGATACCAAAGGCACACACACATATCAAACGACACACCCACATGCCAAGGTAGCCAACAAGACCATAACGAGTCCATCGCGAAGCTTGAAAATCTTGATGTCGCAGAAGCTCGAACCAAAGGCAACGCTGCTCGTCTGCGCAAAGAAATTGAGGCGACAGAAAGGTATGGAAGCCTGCAAGAAGCAAAAGCAAAAGAAAAGAGAGAGAACCAGGTTCAATATACATATTCTGAGCCCAGGTCTAATGGTTTCGTGTGTTTTTTTTTTAGGGGAGAGATTGAGAGAGAGAAAAGGGGTCCTTGTGGTTTTAGTTGTGTCGGGGAGGGGAGGGGAGCGCCGTCTACTTCATCGTGCCAATCTGAGCTCCAACCTCTCCTTCAGTCCCACCATCTCCTTTTCCATGCTCGACACCGCTTTTGCGGGGCGATGGAAATCCCAACGTTGAATGCTGAGAGTGTCGAGCGCCCAGCGCGACGAAAGCGCGGAGTGGGCTTTTCTGTCAGAGAGAATCATGCTGTTTCATCCCATTTAGATTCCCGATTACGATTAGTCACTAGTTGTTGATATTAGCGGCATTTCGCGCCTATAGCCTTCCTTCTTTCTCTCCAATTATCTTATCTATCATCGTCGGCTCTCGTACTTACGTATCTCGCACCTGGGACCTCAGAGTTCTAATACTTTTCTACGACGTCGGAAGGCGAGCGCGCAGTCGAGGGAGGCCGTGCTCGATCTGGCGGGAGTGCCGTGTAGTCAAGATCGAGGATTGACACGACCCCCAACGTGTCGCAGAGAATGGATCTAGCTGCTTATCAAAAATGAGAGGAGTCAGGATAATCATCAAAAAGTGAGCTTGAAGTGCACCTCGCGCTCCCTGGATGTTGCGGACCCGGTATTTAAACACGCCCAAAAAGTGTCGCCTTTCTCTGGGCCTGGTGAGAGCTTCGAATCGTTCGGTTTTGTTGAGGCGTTGGTTAACGCGCCGAAGTCGCGCGATGGTGTAGGGTCTGTCCAAACTCAACTTTCGCCATTAATAAGCACGCGAGGGGACGGAGGGGATTTTTTTTTTTTTTTTTTTTTTTTTTGATGAGGCATGTCGGCTGGAGTCGCTCTGGGCAGAATGTGCTAGCGGGGGCCGCCGGGCCGGGCTTGCGGTGCCTCAACTCCACGAACGACGGATGGTCGACGCGCGAGGACGGGATTAGGAGACAGTTGCGGCGGGATGAAACGATCATCTGGACCCGCGCTTTCACTGGGACAGCTTGGATGATTCCGAACCGTCGCCTTGGGGATTCTTGTCAGGGGTGCAGGGCACCGTTGGAGCTGCGGGGTATTGAGCTCGAGCATAGATGTCAGCGATGGTGCTTTCGTGTTCGAAACGCTTCGCCAAGCACTCATACTGCTTTGAGAACGCCCGCGAGTCATGCAGACCGGGCTGGAGAGGATAGAGGGAGAGGAGATTGGAAACTGAAAGCTTCGCAGGATCGTCAACGACGGCACACACGCTCGGAGTCGAAGCTTGCGCAGCAGGCGAGCAAGACAGGTGGTGTGCTCTGTTGTAAGCGATGCCCGGCCGATTCAGTCCAGTACACATAGGTAAATGCAACTATGCTACAAGTTGCAGCTCGCATCGGTCGGCAGCCGGGCGTGGTTTTAGTCGTCTGTCTCCTATCGAGCGCGAGGTCGTAGTCAATCAGAACCTCGTTCTCTCCTCGATCTACGAGTACGATGCCGTGCGAAATGTTGCGGTGGATATAGCTTAGCTCTAAGAGAGTCTGATAAGCTTTGGTAATGTAGTCTCAGTACGGTAAAGAAGGCATTGAATGTGGTCTCGCTCACTCACCCCAGATCACACCTTCGAAAGCGCATGCGAACTCCTAGCTGTCCGTCATCCGATCGACGGACTTGATTTCCCATTGTTCGAGACGAGGCGCCGCGGAATCGGTATGTGAGCATGCATACGAGATCACATGAGATGATCGACATTGCTGAAGGAGGACTAATGAAGATCACGCTGTGATCGGGACGAGAGACGTGAACGGAAGTATCGGGAAGTGACTTCAGGAGCGGAGCACCTGGAGCCGACGAAAAAAATGCTCCCCAACGAAATCGTGGTATATACGGGTCACGACGAATGTCGATACAGTCACTCCCGAAGGTACTGGCCCTCTTTTGCTCTGTGGACATGTAATTCGTCGAGGCACTCGGATTCCCCGTCACGATCCGACCTAAGCTCGGAACGTGACGCTCCACTCCTGCGGTTGTTTGCACCGGGGCTCCGCTCCGATTGGTCTGTACATGAAGTACCTAGATCACTCACAGCGTGGAGTAGGTAGACAGCCTAGCAGTACATTCCTTTATGACAATGCGAAAAAATTACAAGATCTCACTCTCAGAATGACTCATGAAACTCCTTCAAGCCCGCGAAGATTCGTTCGTACCCCATCGTCCCCAATCCCCAAAGCGCACCAAGGTGAGCTTCCTCTTCCGGAACGTAGATATCGACCCACGCGTAAAGCGAACAGTTCCGCTTTAATATGCCCAGAAGCTCTTCCATCCCAACCCAACGGGAGGCACATGCTTGGATGAGATCCCTGAAATCGACCTTCCCACGCAGGCCATCTTTGTCCTTTGCTGCGCCCTTTGAATCTTCAGCATTCCAGACGTTCCAAATACGTGCGGCTTCCGATTTCTCAATAATGAGCGCCCCGAAGGTCGACGACGGAGATCGGAAGGCCGTGTAGGAAGCGACGTAGAAGAACGATTCGATGTCGTGCCAACGCTCGTGCACCACACCTTCGGGTCGAACTTTGAGCAGCGGTCGGGAGAGATACGGTAGCGTCCCCTGTTACGTATCGTTGGAGTGAGTCACCCAGACGAGAATCGGAAGGCCACTCAATAAAGAGTGAAGAAAGAGCGGCAACGTACAGATCGGCTGAGGCGGTAAGTATCTTCGTTCAACCGAGCCTTCTTCACCGCCAGGTGGTAGTCAATCAGAACCCCATCGACACTTCCGTCGACCTCTCGGTCGACCATCACATTGCCGTGAGAGACATCTCGATGAATAAAGCCGCGGTCCCAGAGCGCGCGATGCCCTGTCACATCGAAGGATCAGCGTGCGTCCGCCCATAATTGCGAGAGCTGCTCTGCTCCGCTTTGCGATGCTGTAGGCACTCACCATGAATCGCACCTTCGAGAACCCGTGCGAGCTGCTTGGTGTTCGTGAGCGTGTCGAGCGACTCGTAGCACTGTTCGTGAATGACGACCTCTCTGGCGCGGGGGACGAGCTTGTCGAACGTTTGGTTGGTATCGAGGAACGCGTGAAGGGTCTCGTATTCGCCGCGAAAGACTCCCACGAGCCGAGAAAGACCTCGAGGGGACTCTTCTTGGATGAAATTGCGGATCTCCGCCAAGTCGGAGTTGCGCGATTCCTCCACCCAGGCGATTGTCATCGCGTGCGTCTTGAAGTTGGTTCCATCGCGAACGGTGATCTTGTACGTCGAGGTCGCACGACCACACTCCGTCTGTCGGCGAAAGATGAGGTTGTTGATCTCAACATTGGGCATTGTGGCGGGCCCACCAATGAATTCGGGGGCCGCCGGGGAAAAAAGCCTTCGCAGAGCGTGAACGGTCCGTAGCGGTCGTCGAGTGAGGTCGTGGTGGCCAGGAGGCCGTTTTGTGGATCGGTGTGGCGAACGAGACGGTACAAAAACGTTGATAGAAACCCGTTCGTCTCCGTCACCTTTTTCTTGATGGTGAAAAAGACCCCGCAAGCATTCATGATGTAGACTTTGAGGCTATCGCCGCGCAGAGTGAACCCCACGGCGTATTCTCGGATCGGCGTGGCTAGCAGAGCGGACAATCGTCTGAACAACTGCTTCTCGGCGTTAGCCCCGCCCGCTTTGGTCTGGCCGACGGCGGCAACGTGCGTGAGGGAACGTTTTGTCTGGTTCAGGTCCACCGTTGTGTCCTTGTCCTTGTCCTCACCCGCCTCTTCGTCGTCGTCGTTGTCGTCCTCCTGCTCCTCCTCGTCATCCTCGTCCGTGTTCTTGCTGTTGACGTTGACGTAGACGTTGCCGTTGCCGTTGCCCTCGCCATCGCCTTTGACGTCCGGCTTAGAGTAGTTGGGCAGAGCCCATACACTTGAGAGCGTCGGATCGTGCGCGAAGGAAGCCCGGGTGAGGAGCACGATGTCGGCCGTCTTCTCGGTCGTTTCGACCCGGTCGGGGGCAACGTCGATGTAGTTCGGCGAGTTCTTGCACGCGACGAGTCTGGAGTCGCCGGTCTTAAACAACCGTTCCGGGTATACGTCAGAACTTGTACCACGCACGCATAAGTGCAGCCAATCGACCCCGCCTGACTCACGATTCTGTTGATGGCTTCTATGACCTCGGCCATCGCCACCTCGGTGCCAATTTTGGCCGTCGGCCAAATCTTGTTCTCGAACTCATCAGAGGTGGGATTGTCGAAGAAGTAGGCCTCGAGGGCCGGACTAAAGACTTGCTTCATCTTGACAGCCTTGAAGATCCTGTCCGCTCTTGCTTTGGCCCGCTCTCCAGAGCTGGGAGCCCGTTGCGGTTGTAGCGGGGTCGAGAGCGATGTGTAACTCGAGCCCGAGGCAGAGGGAGCGGCGGGTTCGGGCTCGTGGTCGCGGTCGCGGTCGGGGAGGGCCTCCCTCAAGCCCGCAAGGTGGTAGATTCTGGGGCTTGAAGGTATGGGCACGTCGGCAGAGACGGGTGGAGAGGATGCAGAAGTTGCATGAATGCTAGTTGCGTTTGAGGTCGATGCAGGGGTCGAGGCGAGAGCCTGAACCTCGACAATTGAGTCGGTGTCGTGTTGAACGACGAAGTTCGCGAGACGCTTGCTCCTGCGAAAGGGTGCAGTTGACGCGCCGGCGCTCGGACGCGCTTGGGTCGGCGTCGACGGGCTCGAGCTCGAGCGAGAGTCCGAGGTCACTGCGGTCGGCAATTCATTCATTCATGAATCATCAGTCATAACCTCATAGGACACTTTGGAAATGAGCAACGCTATCCATTCCAGACAGCGCCAAACTCATCCAACCCTGCTCAGACTCACTACCGACGATGAGTTGCTGATGGTGAAGAAGAAGAAACGGATAGATCATGAAGAGATGACGCCGACAAGGACGACGACGACAACGACGACGGCCGAGGACGCTGTTTGTTCAAGGGGTACGGAGCCCTGAGCACGAGATTGGGAGCGTACGACTTGTCAGGGGCGAGCAGTGTCAGGCCGTGACTGGTGAGTGGTGCGGATGGGTGTCGGTGACGAATCGGGGGTAAGGAAACAGGAGACACGTTGTGCCGGCGGATTGATTGAGGCGGGAAGACTTAATCAAAAGGTGTGTGTGAGAGAGAGGGAGGGAGTGAAACACGGAGGGAGTGAGAGAGAGGGCAGCAGACTCTCGTCAGTCATGACGCCTTGCGAGTCGTGTCCTAAACGGCGCCTGGCGGCTCCTAACGCCCGCTAGCGACCCCTAAAGCCTGCTAGCAGCCCGCTTCAACGAAACGGTAGCGCATGAAATCGAACCTCTTCCTATTTGCTCGACACCGACCCGCGCTCCTCCTCTCAGGATGTACCAAACCCCCCTCCTAAAGCTCTTACCCAAAGAGGAGAGTTTCGTGCGTTGGACTGCAGGGCGTACTACCCCCCACCTACCCACCTAAACTGAGCGATTTTCATGGTGGCTGAGCGCTGCGCTTCGACAGTCGTCGCAGCGGCGACGCCGTGCGCGGCCGCCCCGGGTGGTTTGACTGGCCGATTAACTTGACCAATCGGACTGATCCACACAAGAAGGGAATACGGTCCAATTAGCTGATTCCATTTTCTAGGACATGTAGAACTAAACTACTATTAACGAATTCTTATCTGGGACCGGTGTCTGCCCTTGAGACCAAGAATATAATGGACGTAGGGTCGACCAAACTGGGTCGATGAATCGAAGGCGATCCGGCGGCGGGTAGGTCTAGAGTTCATAATAACATCAACTGAGATGCTCCACCCTCAGTAATGTTGGCTCGGCGTTGACATCTTTCTGCAAGCACCTTGGCTAGGAACAAATACCGCCAGTCAATCTCTCACTTGGATTTTTCACGTCTCGGCGATCGTCCGTAGTTTCAGGAGCGATCACCATGATGCCATCATTCGGATTCCAGAGTCTACAACATTTGGGCATTACCACACAACACTTTGGTTTTCAGTTTCGAAACCAACGGGTGTCCTCTTCCTTGTGTTGGCCCAATATTCGACCGTCCGCAGATTGCTGACTATGAAGACATTCCATGTCGTTGACAGAATGCCCATACCACCTGCTTTTATTCGAGCTCATATCGACGCGCTTCAAGTGCCTTGCGATATAACGAACCGGTTGGGTGGGAGCGACATGAGGGAGAATCGAGCATGGTGGAACGCGTGATCTTGATGTTAGTCAATGATGGGGGAGGGCTACCACTAGCGGCAGCTCCTTCATGCCGTCGAGAGGGGCAGATAGTATGACGATCTCATGCGTTTCGAGGGTCGTACGTGCGCGACGCTCCGCTCAGCATGCGCGGCCATTCGTTCCGGAATGCCAAGCAGCTTGAAGCGACCATCTTTGAGAATGCGCCCCTCGACGCCGTGTGAGATCAGGGGCTCCCGGCACTCGCGGTCGCCTCTTATCCTCAAGGGTGGGCGTGTGGCGCAGGCGACGGTCCGCATTCCTTTGAATGCGCTCGATACCTCGTTGCCCCGTCTACAAGGAGAGCGATCTCGGGAACTTGCTGCGCTCTGCAGTGCTCAGCATCTGAGACAAGACGCCGATGGCGCATCGCTATGCCGTCTTAGGTCGTCGGTCGCAGATTGCGAGACGTTAGCGACTCGGACCAATCGTTCGGCGGCATAGAGGTGCTCTGGGCGGCATGCGACTCGACATCGATACGATTGGCTCGGAGCACCTTGTTTTCACGCCACGCCGACGGTAGTTCCCCATCACCCCGGTTTGCGGTGACGTTCGACACGACGCAGAGGTGTAGGGGTCGACCCTTCCACGCATTCGGTCCTAGTATGTCGCGCTCAGTGTGGCCTCGACTCTAGGTAGCATTCGATTGCGCTTCCGCTGCTTCTGATTATTTTGTCTGTCTTGGGCAGCACATCCTCGCTCATTGCTTTTCAAACAAGCTCAGCCTACTTGAAACAACTTGTGAGCTCCATCGAAGAAACGTCACCGGACTATGGGAGCAAGCAAAAGACTTGGCCCGTAGGAAGCCGGAGTCTCTCCGAGTCTCCCCTTTCCACTGAGAGTTGCCCGATCAGGTGTCAGAGTGAGCCATTTACCGAGGCACGTGATCACGTGGTCGCGAAAGACGTGCGCGAAATAACGAGGCGGCTGCGTAGCGTCATCGTCTCCGACTCGTCACTATAGTTGCTCGGGTTTCCCTTCCCTCCCTCCCTCCCTCCCTCCCTCTCCCTTCCCTTTCTTCCCTGACTTTGTAGAAAGCAGTGCACATCATCCAAAGCCATGTCGACGTCGCTGTTGGTGCACAACCTACACTGCCCTTCCTGCGTCTCGCACGTGACTAGGCTCCTCTCCTCCGCTCCGCTCTCGCTCGACCCCAGCTACATCACCGTCTCGCTGCTGACACGCCTCGTCAGTTATCGTCCTCGACCGGGAGCGAGTCAGACGAATGTAGCGAACGTGCTCCGGGAAGGCGGCTTTCAAGTCGAGCCGGGTCCTTCGACCTTGACCCCGACCTCGACTTTGGCCACTCCGTCTTCCTCGTCGTCCTCACGCCATGCTGCACTCGATAGAGTCGAACGAGGATCGGAGGATGCCTGGTTTACCTCCCGAAGCAAGCGACGACAACGGGAAGCTGAATACCAAGAGGAGCAGCGACGAAGGGAGGAAGTGCATCGCCAGACCTGTCGAGCCTGTCGCGGCGAGCTGTCTCCGACCCCGTCCGAGCTCGGCGAACTCGGCACCGCCAAAGGCAAGGCCAAGGAAGAATGTGTCGTACCTCTCAACGTACCCGAAATGTTGGTCAAGTCGACTTTTGTCGTCTCCGGAATGACGTGCGCGAGCTGCGTCAATGGTCTTCAGTCGGCGCTTTCTCAAGATCCGAGAATCAAGTCCAAGCAAGTCACACTGCTGCCGAACCGGGCCATAGTGTCTCATGAGACTTCACTTCTCGTTGATCAAGTCAAGGAGATGATCGAGGATGCAGGATTCGATGCCGAGCTCGTCGAGAGCGTCACTGTTGCCGACAACCGAGGCAGGAACGTCCCTGAAAATTCGGATTCGGCCAAGTTGGGATGGTGGGAGTCAAAGTTCGTGATCGAAGGCATGACTTGCGCGTAAGCCCGTCAGCTAATTCCCTTGTAACGAAATGATAGACGAGACTAACCCCCCCCCCCCCCCCCCCGATATGTAGGTCCTGCGTACAATCGCTCAATGGCCTGTTCGAGCAATCGACATCAGGTTTACGTTCCGCTCAAGTGACATTGCTCCCGGCCCTTGCAACCATCGTCCACGACCCAAACATCCTGTCCACCGACAATTTGATTGAAATGATTGAAGATCGAGGATATGGGGCTGAATTGCTGACTTCAGTCCCTGTGCGCGGCGCGGAGACTGCTGGCTCGGACATCCAAGCGAGGACAGTCAAACTGCGCGTCGAGGGCATGTTCTGCAGGTCAGTCAGCAGCTTGTGCGAGGCCATCCTAGTCCCTTGACTGACCACCTAGGGTGCTGTCTTCAATCCGCAGCAAATGCTCGTCGGCCATCAACACACATCTAGACTCGCTGCAGGCGGCGGGGACGATCCTCAGCTTCCAGCCGTGCTCGATGGCGTCACCGGTGCTGAGCCTGACATACGTGCCTCAGCCGCCTGATGGATTTACCCTGCGCACATTACGGTCTTCTATTATGTCGTTTGGACCCTTCACACTCCACCCGGTCCACACCTCGTCGGTCCTGACGCTGCTCGCTCGTCAAGCCCAAGCCCGAGAGTCTCGCTCGATTCTCCTCCGACTTCTCATCACCGTCCTCTTCGCCATTCCGACCTTCATCATCGGCATCATCTTTGTATCGCTACTTCCTTCGTCGCATTCTCTTCGACACTACTTTGAGGAACCATTATGGGGTTCCGCCTCTCGCGCGATGATCGTTCTGTCCATCCTTGCGACGCCCGTGCAATTCGGGGTTGGCTTCTTTTTCTACCAACGCGCATGGCACAGTCTGCGAGGCGTGTGGAAGCGAGGCGGATGGAAAGAAAAGTTGTTGAGGTGGGGCAGTATGGACACGCTCGTCGCTCTCGGCACAACGGGAGGCTATGCAGCTTCGGTCGCTTTCTTGGCGATCGAGGTGAGGAAGAAGCCGAGTGGCAGGATGGGAATGAGCATGGAGATGGGGTATTTTGATTCGTCGGTAGGTCCCGAGTAAAGTGTACAACACTGTCAAGAACGATCGCTTATACCATGCGAACATCTTGCATCAGATCTTCCTCATGATGTTCATCCTGCTCGGTCGCTACCTCGAAGGCATCAGTCGTCAGCGCACAGGCGATGCGATCGATGAGCTGGCTAAGATGAAGGCCGCAACGGGATTACTGTACATGGGCACGCTTGCATCGCACGGCAACCAAGTGGGTGAAATCGACGACGAAGATAGGGAATCGACCTCCAAGGTCGCCTTGCACACCCCTGCGGAGGCATCTTCGACGACCCAGGAGCTCGAGGTGGACTATTTCGAGGTTGGCGACGTTTTGATCATACCTTCGGGCTCTTCCGTACCCCTCGACGCGGTGTTACTTACTTCATCGTCCCCATCCAACTTTGACGAATCGTCGCTCACCGGCGAGTCACTTCCGGTCGTGAAACAACCGGGAGGCGCGGTCTTTGCCGGAACGACAAATCTCGGCCCATCAGCGGTTCTCGTGCGAGCCACCTCGAACGCTGGCTCGACGATGCTCGACGGGATCGTCCAGGTCGTCCGCGATGCGATGGGAAAGAAGGCTGCGGTCGAGAAGCTCGCGGATGCGATCACGGGCATCTTTGTGCCTTGCATCGTTGCAATTGCGGCCGTCACCTTCTCGATTTGGGTCATCCGAGGATACTCGGGCAACTTGCCGAAGGACTGGCTCGATGAGGCTGAACGAATCTCGGGTGGTTGGAGTCTATTTGCTGTACAATTCACCGTCGCTGTACTCGTCGTTGCTTGCCCCTGTGGTATCGGACTCGCTGCTCCAACGGCCCAGATGGTCGGGACCGGCATCTCGGCTCGACTCGGGATCGTCCCGTTCGGCGGAGGCGAGGCGTTCCAGAATGCGACCAAGATTGAAGCAGTTTGTTTCGACAAGACGGGGACGTTAACCAAGGGTGAATTTACCGTGGCACGTCATCGTCTCTACCCTATTACAGGGCTCGAGTACGATCGCTCGACGTCGATGAGGATCGTCAAGCTCGTTGAGGAGGCGTCGACGCATCCCATCTCGATCGGAGTCCGCGAATTTTGCAGCGAGCAACTAGTACTGGCCGAGGAGTCTCAACTGGCCGCACCGGTTTCGCTCCTTTGTTCCGAGGAAATCGCTGGAAGAGGACTCAAGGCGATAGTGAACGTGGGCTCCTCGTCGGTCGAAGTCCTCGTCGGGAATTTGGTCTTGTTGTCCGAGCATGCGCTCGCCCTTGACCACGACACGACTGCCGTCTCCGACGCCTGGGCCAACGATGGTTGCTCGATCATCTTCGTCGCTGTTCGATCAAAGCAGCCGTCGCAAACGGGAGCGGAGGGAAACTTCCAGCTATTAGCTGCCTTTGGAGTCCAGGATCAACCTCGAGACGAAGCCGCGTTCGTTGTTTCTGCCCTCGAGAAGAAAGGAATTGCGGTTTTCTTGTGCACTGGCGACCACGAACGCACGGCTCGCGCTATCGCTCGATCGGTTGGAATTGCGGATGACTGCGTATTTGCCCAAGTGCTACCGATCGAGAAAGCCAAGGTCGTCGAGCGATTGCAGTCGGGCCTCGCGAGGACCCGTATCGAAGAATTGAAGCGAGCTCAAGGCAGCACTTGGTGGATGAGGTTGACTCGTCGCAGCGGGCCAAGTGCGGTCGGGGCCAAAATCGCTTTCGTCGGTGATGGCATCAACGATGTCGTCGCCCTTTCGCAAGCCGATGCAGGAATTTCGATGGGCAGCGGATCGTCGATCGCGCTCACGTCGTCGGAGTTTTGTTTGCTCAGGTCAAATCTCTCTGCGCTGTTGACCTTGTTTGCTCTCTCGAAAGCGACTTTGAACAAAAGTGAGTACCTCGGCAGTCCTACTAAGGCGAAGAAGCACATGCTTACGTTTGCCTTACGACAGTCTTGACCAATTTCGCTTGGGCCTGTCTCTTTAATGGATGCTTGGTACCTATTGCCGCGGGGGCGTTTTATGATCTTGGACGTACCCGCCTTCCGCCCGTCTGGGCAAGTCTCGCCATGGCGCTTTCAAGCATCTCGGTTGTCGTTAACTCACTAATGCTCCGGTGGACGTTCAGGATCCCCAAGGAGGTCCGAGAAATGAGTAGGAATGTCTGAGTGGGAGCTCGTTAGGAGTGCGTGGGGCATTGTAGCTCTCTGAAACATTGAGTGAGGGATTGACTCTTAATTACTTGTGAACCACTAAGCCCCTTAACGCCGAACCCAACTCGGTCACCTCAAGTCACCGCCTTCCAAAGGCTTTATTATAAACTTGTTTACCGTCGGGATCACCGTGAATGGCTTTTGAGATGCTTCCTGCCCACGCGAGGCCTCCCATCCGTGCGTATGACGAATTCATCTGGGCGTGCTACAACCTCGGTCCGCTGGGCTTGGGCGATCAGCGGGATAAGCAACACACGGGACGATGTGAGCTGCTCTGCACCTCTACTGGATAAAAGTAGCTTGGACAGAATCCCCATCCTGGCCGTCCTGTTCATGTTGATATCATTTCGCCATTCGCCACAGTGACCAAAAAAAAAAAAAAACTTGAAGTGAATCCCTGCAGTGATTATGCGCAAAGAGGCTGCTCTTGCACAGAATGTGATCTTCCGCAAGGCTGGCTTTCAAGTCTTGCGTCGTTGGAAAGCCTTCGAGTCGTGTACGATTACAGCGTTAGTAAGTGGGTGTCTTTGTTGAGGCAGATTCCTTGAGCTGACTAGTGAGAATGTCGCCAAGATTATGTGCCAGGAGCGAGGGTATGTCGCCCCAAGAACCCGACGATTCGCTCCCTTGAGGTCTGTGGTATCGCGCGTTCAGGGACCAACTTGCACCCCCCGAAGTTCGACAAATTGCTGCCTCCCAGCAACTTCCCAAAAAACGCCGCATTGTCTCCGGTTCACACGGTACCTTCCTCCCCTAAGTGAAGAACATCAGCTATGGATTAGGGCTTTCAACCTCGAATAGGCAGTGGTGACACTTCCGAAGGAAGTGGTTTTTTTTTTTTTTTTTTTTTTTTTTTTTTTTTTTTTTTTTTTTTTTTTTTTTTTTTTTGCTGTGTTGAACTCCATTCGTTGCTCATTCATATTGCAAAGATCGCGGAAGGAAATCTCAGAGTCAAGTAGAAAATTGTTGCCGTGCCCAAAGCAGGACCAGAACAGTGGCATTGCAATGATCGACCATCAGAGTCAAATTGCGATGATCTTGCGGCGAAGAGCTTGGGTAATGACACGGAAGGCGATCCGATATCGTAGATGCATGGCACCTTGAGTTACGTGGGCGACTGGCTTCCGATGTCACGGTGCGCAAGGCTTGCTGAGAGATGCCGAGGCTGGGGCGCATCATGTCGAGATTAGATTCACACCGCTGGGTGACTCGGACAGCATGCTGATATCCCGCGGCGTCATGGTACGACCTTGAATTTGAGGTTGATTCCTCTTCTTGCCATCTCATCCTTGAAAGCTGCGGAAGAAATGAGGTTCCTTGATCAGCTCAGATGGTGCTACGTCCAACATGCGCAGCAAGACGAACCTTGCTTCTCGGCGACTTCTTCCCGCTGCTCATAGTCCAGGACGAGCTTCTTGAGTTGCTGCTGTTCGGCTTTGTCGAGTGCCCGTTTTTCGAGGGTGTGCACGGCGATTGATGACTCTAGAGGAATCTCCATCGATCGAGTCTGATGTGGGGCGAATTGCGCACGGTCAGAGTCCGTGACGGCGATGCATGCAGGACATGGATGCGTTCAACATACCTGTTGTTTGTTTCCTTTCTTGGTCAAAAGGGTGAACCTCATTCCTTTCGGTCTCAGGTCTTCCCCGTCGGTCTCCTCGTCGTCGTCGATTCTGCCTCCCCTCGGGGCAGTCTTTCGAACGAAAGGGACCCCAACGTCGAATAAAGCAGGCTTGTTCCTCACTTCCACACCTCCACCAGCACTCCCACCGGTCCCTGCCATCATTTTCGCCAAGTCGCGGCTGAACTCATTCTCCTCCTCCTCAGTCATTGCATTCGGGTCTTTGGGTCGGGCTGCACCCTCGACATCTTCGTCCTCCTCAACCGTATTCTCGTTGCTGTCGTCATCATCGTCGTCGTGGTCACTAGTGTCGCCTTCATCGTCCTCCGATTCGCCCTCAGATCCGTCGTCGGACCCAGATGAATCGTCCCCGGATTTCTTGCCCGTCTGTTCGACAAAAAACATATAGTCAGCAATGTGAGCACGGGTTACATCCTCCGAAGAACAAGGCACGTACATCGCTGTCGACCTCTATTCTGGGCCGCTCCTCATCTTCTTCCTCCTCCTCTTCGACGATCGCCCCTTCGATCTGGCCTCCTTTGCCGGCCCCGCCGGTTGTGCCATTGGCTCTGTTCCCTGCCTGGGTTCTCAGTTCACTCGCAACCTTCTCGGCTTCTTCCCAATTCGCGAATCTGGCCGCCTTGGGTCTCAACTTTTCGAACAAGTCATCGACCATGAATCCGACGTCCATAGGGATCCCTCGTTTGGTCAGGACGTAAGACTGGAAGAAAATGAGGAAGGTGTCGAGTTTCTTGCGCAGTTGTCCGCGGTCAAAACATTCGCCGCAGGTGTCGAGCAGGACACAGATGAGACGGATGCGGAACGAGTCGTCTGGCATGTCGATCGGAATCGGAGCAGCAGGATGAGCGTGGCCTTGAGCTGTGATAGCTCGTAGTTTACGGATTAGCACATAAGATCCACGTTGGAAATCGGTGCTTTGCCACTTACGGTGCCCGAAGGTGATAAGCGACCAGAGCGTGTCAAATATTACCCTCGACTCGATGACGCGATAGTTATACATCTCGCCGAGGTACTTGATCGTGGCGATGCGCTGCTGATTGTACTTGAAACTGTTGACCTACGTGCCAAGCGTTGTCGAGTAGGGGTCAGCGGACCTGCAGCAACATAGCACTCTGATCGTTGGCGCTAACTCACCTCCATTCCCAGCCTAATGTTCTCCATCACCTCATCAATGACGCCGACAACGAAATCCGAATGAAACTTGACCAATTCATCCAAGAGTACAGCAAACAAATGGATGTTGCTGAACTTGATCTTTGCGACTTTGGTGAAGGCGCTGTGTAATTTTGCAACGATAGCCGGGTCCTCCCAATGGAGCTTGCGGATGAGCTTGGCGATCTTGTCGACGTTGTTGCGCGACATTTGATGGTAGATGAGATGGCGGATGTAGAGTTGCATCGGGGTGCGTTCCTTGGGTGGGATTGCGGGTCGATCCGGTGGGTCGCACTGCGCGTCGCATGGATTAGCCTCCACATTGCCGCGAAAACCCGAAACGGGGAGTGCGGACTGAGGATACTGACTTGGTAATAAGCATTCTCCAACATCGTGATTTGCCTCTGGTCCAGATGCATCGCTGCCTTTTTCCTCTTGTACGTCTCCAACACCAACCTCATTCGCTCGCTCGTGGCTTCGGACCGCAACAAAAACCTCCCACAACCCTCGAGGACCGTACAGAAGTTATCAATATTGGCGCCACTGAAGTCATCCAGCAAGACCTTGAAGACGTGCAAGATTGAGTGGATGGGCGTGACCTTGAACTTGGTCAATTCGGACAAGAATTTGAGGTTCTTGGACCGTGTTTCGGCGAGGTCCACCTGCCGTTTGCGCTGCAAGTAGCGGAACTCTTCTTCGAGGATGGTGATGAGCTCCTTCCCAATATCAGGCATGTAAGTGTTTAGCGTCCCGACGAGCCTCGCATAGTATGGCAACAGATCTTGTCGATTCCGATTGACCGAGGCGAGATGCTTAACGAGTCGTTTGCGAGCGGCTTTGCTGTTGAGAAAGGCGAATTCGATGGCAATATCATCGATGCTGGACCGAGAAGAAGCATCGACGAGTCGCGTGAGGAGAGCGGTGAGCTGCGCCGCGGGTCCGGCAGCCAGGGGGGCATCTACTTCCGTTTCCGCAGCCGGTCCAGCTTTGACCCCGTGCTCCGCAGGCGGTGTCCTTCGGTGAAATTTGGCAGATCATTTGAGTCAGTTTGATGAGCGGGCAGTATGGACGCTCACTGGCAACTCACTCATCCGCTTCAATTATCTCTTGCTCGTCGGTCGTCGCCTTGTCGACATCCATCTTGTGCTCGTCTTTCTCTTGCTCCTCTTCAGCCACAGCAGCATCCTCCTCCTTGCTCCCAAGTCCCAGAAACTTGCCTGGAACAGCACCCTTCAGTTCCCTCAGATCCTCGTAGAAGTTCTTGTCTTCCTCGTCAATCCAAATCGATCCGGGGCCACCAATCTCCTCTCCTTGTTGGAAGGAAGACGTTCCCGTTCCAACAATCGAGGAGGCGGTCAAGGTCGACGCGAGGGATGGAAGAATTGGCGCCGCAACGCCTAGAATCTCCGATAGTCTATGGGAGGTCATGATTGATCAAGCGTCAGCCTGTGGTGCCTTTGCGACCTCGAGGGGCCAATTCACTTACTGGGTCACACTGCTCCACCCCCTCTCCCAATTCTTTACGTTCCTCTCGTAGATCTTCTCGCGGTCTTCGAACACCTCTCCGCTTCTGATGTAGGCCTCGTGGTTCCTCTTGTCCTGCTTCTGCAATTCCAAGTGGTTGCGCCCTTCTTTTCGACCTAGCGCGTCGAGGTATGCGAGGAGGAGTTTGCGAAACTTGTCCTTCATCTCTCGTGGAACTAGAGACGAGGTTTCCGCATCGTCTTTCGAGCTTGAAAGGGCGGGAAATTCGTGGGAATCAACAGCAGGGGCTGAAGCTGCACCATCGTCTGCGGTAGATGCCGCGGCGGTCGGCGGTGGCGGGAGGTAGAGAGGGCCAAGATGTTTCGCGAGCGCTATCGCAAGTGGTGCGACGAGTGAAAGCTGCTCCTTGTCGGATGTCAGCTATAGAGATGGAAGAAGAGATGAAGCCCAAGTCAGCAGCATATATAGCATCATAAGAGACTTTGCGACTCCACCGACCCATTCTTTCAGAATTTTCCATGTGAGCTCGCCGACCATGCCCGAATTGACCGACAAGGTTTTGTCCGCACCTGTCGAGCTTCCCTTGCCGACGATGCCGACGACCTCGAGTTCGCCCAATAGCCTCAGCAACCCACGTTGCTTCGTTATTCTTTGGGTGTCCTCCTTCTCTCTGACTTCCCGGTCGGTTGCGGACGATGAAGTCGAGGGTGCCAGACTGGCCAAGATGAGGCTGACCAGAGGTGGAGTGAACGTATGCGGGAATCGCTGGTGCAGTGCCGAAACGACCTGTACAGTAACAAGTACCCGTAGTTATGCCATCAGATTGTATCACAAGGTGTGCGAGCTTGGCTCCTCGACGAGGGATTCGATGCATGAGCCCAGAGGCATAAGGACGTACCTCTATTGCTGCCCACGTCTCTGGGCCAGTCTTGCACTTCGCTAGGCCTTCGAATGTGGCCCCCACGGCTTCTTCGACGTACTTATCCAGCGAGAGCGAGGCGATCTCCTTGAGAATCGCAGGTACGGTCGCGGTGGTGTGGATCGACGAACGTAGCCGCGTCAGCAACGTCGTGTGCCGCTTCAAGGACGTGTCCAGTCGAGCTTGATTGTCTGGCTCGTTCAAACGACTTTGATAATGAGTACAGCTGGATTACAGTATGAACATCCGTGTGAAGGTTCAGTGCACGCACCTGCTTCGTGCGACGTTTCAGCCCACGCAGCGAGGTTCAGTTCGCGAAGCTGCAGGCGTCGTTGACATCTTGCAGAGGTCGTCGCCGCCGGGTTCGATGCTGATATCGTCGTTGAACAGTCGGCCTGAGGTTGGGCGGCGGTTGTTGAGCTCATTTCGGACCTCTGTACGACCGGTCGCACGGTGATGACGATGAACCGCTCTCGAATCACCTGCGGCCCAGCTGTCCAGGTACCGATGATGGTGTTATCTGATTGTCGTAAAAGTCGGCCAGTGTCTCCCAGCCGGTGCAGCGGGTTCCAAGCTGAGGCTGAGCCTGGGCGACCGCGAGGTGGGTGGAGGTACGAAGGCACAAAGTGGAGCGCCAGCTGAAGCGACGCGCCTCGAGTCCCAATGGCGAGCTCCGACGAGGCCCGTGCGCGGCGAGGCCCCGTCGGGGTTTCGAAATCGCGCAGTCGTCTTGATTTATCACAGTGGGCGGGACTTTCATGTCATTTTTCCCAACGAACGTTGTGCAGACATCTCTCTATTCTTTCTTTCATGTTCTCGCCAATTGGCCTCGGATGAGTTTCGCTATCCCCCGAGCCGATGGTGCGCGATGGGAGACGCGGCAAAATCTGCGGAAGCCACATTACAACACAGCGCATACTGCGACTCAAGATGAACTTGAGAGTAAGTAGCTGATCAGCACTATCGAAGAACATTGAAGGTGTAAAATGTGTTTATTTGAATCGCTTAGAAGGGTGGTCATCTCTCCCCTCCGAAAACGCGAGGTTTCTGATTTCCCACGTCAGCCTCCACCGTCTCTCCTCGCAGGCCGCCGGAACGCAACCTTTTCTCACCGGTGCACCGGTGCATTTAGCGCATTATGTGGGGAATTCGGGGATGGTGGCTGGCACCTCAAGGTAGAAAAGACTAGCTCAGATTGGTCGGCGTTGTCGTCACCTGCCCTTTGTCACACTTAGGAGTTCAGGAGTTCAGGGGTCAGGATTTCGCCGTGGGTCCCCGACGGAACCGACCGCTGGCTAACCCGCCGCGTGACCGGCACGAAAAGAAGCAAGGTGGCTGACCAAAGCATCTCAAACACCCGTGTCCAGGAGAAGCGAGCTACAAATGTGCAACAGTCCATGCAGCTAAATGTCGCTGGTTCGCTGAGTGCTCTGTGCCTTTAGCCGGGTCTTGATGCCCGCGAGAACCTCCGTCCGGAGGATGGGGACAGCGCACAGCTTGTCCGGCGCATAGGTACAGCCTCGCTCCGAGTCTCCTACTTGATCCTGAAAAAGGTTGCTGGAGGGATCGAGCGCGGCTATCCCGATAGGTACATAGCACGTGCGTATCAAGAGAGCGGCGTCAGCTGAGCGGCGAGTCTCAAGCGGAATCCAATCTTATCCGCCCTCGTCCAAAAGTCACCGGCGCATTCATAGGTGCAGCAGGACCATTGGCTGGGAAGGGGATCTTCAACGGCCCGAGCCGAGATGAGATGAGGCCGAACCTTCGCGGAAGCGTCAGATGATTGTTTAGGCGCTGAAATGCATGGGTTCGCGCCTCGATCTACCGTCGACAGGGGTGACTCGGAGGCGCGCGCCCGTGATTCGCGAACCTCCAAGCTCCAAGCACGCGATCATGCGGTTCTCGTCGCCATGCCGACAACCGTGATGGTTGCCGGTTGACATTGCGGGGAACTCATTCAGGAGCGTAGACCGGTGTGATATGGGTAGTGTGTCGGCAGAATCGGGGGCCCTGGTGTTTGTTCGATGATTCCACAGGGCCGATGTCCTTGGCTGCATTGACTTGACCGTTCAAATCCGTCCCTCTCTCCCCTTCTTCCCACAACAGCACGCAATCATCCCTAGCTTTCACGTACTCGTGTCTGGCCTAGGAATTTTTAGTCCACCATGGTCCATTTTCACGAATTGCGGCTCGCCCTCAGCACCACCTTCGTGCTCTTTGCCACACTCGCGGTGGCATTCGATCCTCCCAACATCATCAATCAGTGCCATCAGACGTGCCATGATAATGCGATATCCTTTGTCCAGTCGGAGGTCAGTCTTGGACCAACTTCTTCATTCTTGCCTATCGCTCATGTTGTCGGTGCGCTGACTAGCTTGGCTGCACCTTATAAAGTGCGAGAAGAACAAGCCCCACATAACCCTTGAGGAGTGTGCGTGTAGGGATTCACAGTTCGAGACTAATTTCACCCATTGTGCGAAGTTCGGTAGGTCCCGAGACCGATGAGCAGCACCTGAGAATATTACTCGCTGTAGCTCCAGTTCGCATGCTGTGGACTGACGTGGTGTGCCACCGAAACTGCGTCTGCAGTTTGTAGAGCTCAGAATCAGGCCATCCTCGACAACGAGTGCGCGTGGTGCGCTCAATACGTTCTTGGCGACTTCGACAGTAAGTCAGTGTAGCCCCAGCAAGGGGAAGGTAGCGCCTCACCGTGATCTGATTTTTTTTTTTTTTTTTTTTTTGCTTTGGGGCTCGATACACAGTGTGCCATGGACCTTAAGGGATGTCCTTTGATCGGCCGTAAATCTTCGTTGCTTCCACTTTCTAACATATTCATTGGCCATACCTGATTCCGAGTCATCGACCACCCCTCGAGCGATCGTACCTCTGCCTTCACCAGCGTCACCGCTAGCTTCACCGCTAGCTTCACCGCTAGCTTCTCCTCCTCGCTTATCATTGATTTTCGCCCTCTTCCATTTCATGCGCTTCCGTCTCTTGTGTTTGGCCGAGCTTTTTCAGAACTCCGAGCCTTTCGAATCAAAAATACCTCGCTCTCTACTGGGATTCGATGCAGCGAAGCAAGCGATACAATTCTCGTGGAAACTGAGACATAAATCCCTGAAGCGCTGAAGCGCTGAAGCGCTGAAGGTTTTTTTTTTGTATCTAGCCTGATTAGATTTCACATATTCGGTTTATCTACGCAAAATCACTGTTTCTTGAAAAGGGAAGTTGGACTTTTACAGAGTTAAAGCCACTAGCTCCATGCAGCCCTCACCTTCACAGAACCACCAACGATGTGGGTCCAAGAGGCAAGTATCAACTACCCTTCCTATTCCTAAGTAGTAGAACAGGCAAAGAGAGAGAGAGAGAGAGATATTTGTGGGGACAGGAGAAGAAAGGTAGGGGAGAGATGGGGAAAAGAGGAGAAGTCCAGAAAGAAAACTCCGATGTGAAGGCCCCAAACGAAAATGTGGGGTCCCTGCGCCTGGAAATTGTTATCGTTCTCGGGAAGAGTTCTCGGGAAGAAATGTAACAAAATGGAAAGAATTCCCGCACGCATCCGGCATTTTTGCGCGCCAGTGGCTCGCGGCTGTGTAGAGGGCTGTGAAGAGAGGAGTACATCGGACAGCCACGCTCCGGACCGAAAGGTCTTGACTGCGGCATTTGACCGTTGAACAGAAGACAGTCCCAGTAGCAAGAATGTGAGGCTTTGCCCGCAACTTAGCCCTCCTGTGGTCCTCTCACCGCTTGTTACAATCCACCACACCGCACGCCACTCAGTCTGATCCTCTTGACACAAATCACAACCATCTTCTCCACTCAGGGGTCTCATGTGGCCACCGTGTCCTTTCGGCATGTCGGCCAGTCTCTCAGATCTTAGATCTCGTCCACGTACGCACGATCGACGTTCCTGCGAACTGTTCGCGTCTCGACCGCCTGCAAAAAGTCTCGCTGACTATGCCAACGCAGAAGCTCGTCATACGATAAACCACATTGCATCTAATGTGGTCCAAAGGATGGCACTGGTTTGCCACTCTCAGTGTTGGACGACGTGCTCGTCCAATGGTCTCTTCGGCAATTGGCACTCTCTAGCATCAACTTAAGTCGAGTGTGGACCACCTGCTGGCGCTTTGTAGCACCCACGTTGTGGAGGGCTATTCTGCCCGCTCTTAAGCAAAAGAGCTATTTCTGCACATTGTGCTGTCATGCTCTCCGGGTTGCTATGTGGGTTCCCGTGGGTATGTGTTCAAGAAGCGATGTCACGACGAGACTGAGGCAGGTCGTCACTGGTTCCCACAGTACACAAAGGACAGACGTCAGAGTGGATATGTTTTACCAAACGAGGTGGAACCCAAATTTCGAGACCGTCGACAGAAGAGCGCTACGAAGTGACCAACGTTCCCAAAGTTCACAAGCTTCGGATTACTCCAGTCTCAGGATGATCGAACGCTTCACCCTTCCCACAGCTCCACTCCTACCCACTACTTGCCAGCCTCTGACACATTGCAAGAAGAGATCCGCACAGAATAGAACCACCACTTTACCGAAGCTAACTTCGGTAAGTGCTGCCTCGTGTGCTCCGAGAGGGTGTAGGGTAGCCAACGTAGCAAGAACCGACCCAGTGTGACCCCTCAGCCTGTTCAAGGTGACGCTGCCGCCGTGAGTCCGGGTAAAATACCACCCCACTCAGAGTAAATTACTCTGGCCGATGGCGTGGTATTTCAGGGTACATCCTAGCAAGATGCTACTTGTACTCGTACAAAGGTACATGGTTACCACCCCACCTTGTTGTGGTAGATTGCAGCGGAGCCGGAGTAGAATACCACCCAAATCTCAGAAAAATACCCGGACCTGGCAGTAGTCAGCTGGGTGCTTGCTGATGATACGGCGACAGTAGAAAGTGGTGGGCTCACTCACGTATTGGGGTCGAAAGATCCTTTGATGCGGTACTTCTCAGAGTCATGCTTTTCAGCGACTTTGGTTGCGAGGGTCTTCGCGACGTCCGCGACGCGTCCCAGAAGGAGGGAGCGGGATCCTTCTTCTTATTGGGCCCATGCGGAACCCGCAAAGCTCGCGCGCCGGTGTGTATGAGCCGAGACTGGGACGGTCTGAGTCAGCCTCTCAGCGGTACAAGAGAATGATTTACACAAATTCATCAGGTTCTCATCTAGTGCTCAATCAGGAATCATTTCAAGCATCTGAGATCTGCACGAATGGCCTGAATTCGGTCTGAAACGCCTGATCCAGACTGGGATATACGATCGATATCGCTCTGAACTGAACTGCTGGTCTGAGAGGTCGGACGACTGGGCGCGCGTTTCCGTCTCTGTCGCAGGGGATTCGCTGGCTTGCCGGAGGGGCTACAAACAGATGTTTGCCCTCAACTTGGAACAAGTGGGTCAAACCAAAAGACGACGCCTGTTCTACTACCAAGGGCGGAGAAGGCAATCATCCAATAGCCGAATGCGGGTCCGTGCTCATTATCAGGCGACCTCGTGGGCGCTCGACACGAAGGAACTGCGGGAAAGGAGACGTGGGGCGCTCGCGTGACTGGGTCTGCTTGTGCTTCGCAAGGGACTCGCCGGCGGCAGTCACATTTGAGCGAGCTGGTGGTACTTCCAGAATCATGATCGTCGGGGCCATCGGTGCCTGTTCAATCATTAGTGGGGACTTTTCCGGTGTTTGGCAAGTCGGTGCAAAGCCAGAAACGCGCGTTCAATCGTCAGACCCCTCACCCATTCAGAGCGATCCCAGACAGTTCCCAGACCGGATCAGAGGGTTTCAGACCAAAATCAGACCATTCCTGCGGAGCTCAGACTGTTGGAAAAGATTTCCGACTCAGAACTAGATAAAAACCTGAAAAGGTGGTCTGAATCGTGCTGTAACACCTCTGAGCGTGTGGCCCAGACCCTCTCAGTCTGAGCTCATCTCCAACGGACCGAGGGGGTCTGACGATTTGGCGGTCGTTTCTGTCAGATTTCAGATATCCACTCTTGACTCCTTAGTAACTCGTCCCCTGTTCCTCTCTTCCTCCATGCGCTCTCGCAACCCCTCTTCTATTCTCCACTCGACCTTCGGCCTATACACGGTCCGTGCCCACTCTTGTGCGCCTTTTTCGCCCCGCGCGCCCTCTAACACTTTGAGAGTGTTCCCTTTTCTTCTTGCTCCTCACTTACACTTTCTCCGTCATCCGACAAACCACAATCAACCTTTCTCTGATTGTGCGCTTGGGAGAGTCTTTAGTCTAATAGTTTCTCGCTATGTGAACCTTCACCACGACACTCGCGACCGAAGCTGATGAGGAGCATAGAAATCGTCGAGGTCTCGAAATTGCGAGGACACCGCAAAGCGGGTACCTACCTAGGTAGAGAGGTTTTTCTGATCAGCCCCTGCTAGGATTGTGCTACCGGTAGTTGAGCTCGGCCGGTAGCCGGGCTCGGAAACACCAGATCTCAACGGAATTTGGCACCGCTTTCGGCGAACGGGTCCCTCCCGACTCCCGACTATGGCCCCCCTACACACACTCAGACCGCTATTGCCTTCTTCGGGGGCGGTCCTGATCTGCCCCTCCCTCTTTCTCCCTCTTTCTCCCTCCTTCTCTCTACATCTTCCTCTCAACATCTCCTGCCTCTCATTTTGTTTTGCAGCCGATCGAGCAACTCATTTCTGTCTGATGAACCTGTCGTATGTTCTTCTATTGGTGCTTATGGCACCAATCATTTCTTCCACCTCTCGCCCAGCGTGATGGTGATGGTTCGGCAGGCGAGAGGTATGTCCGTCATCGGCGCGCTTGTTATTGTCGGACGAGGGCAGGACGAGGGCACCCGGGCACGCGAGCCCACCCAGACACAGAAACCTGACTGACTTGACTTGAGACGGGTATTCCCCTCAATGTTCGACCGACCACTTCACCCATCGCAGGCATCTGGACCCTATCAACTGTATCTTCGGATTTTGGAACTGTCTCACTCTTGATTGTCGGACGGATGTATTGGGGTACGTCACTCTTCCACTCCGAAATGAGCGCGTCCTGCACACTTCTCGAACCCCTAAGTAGGGGGCCCACGACCTGCGCCGATCTGCACTCGACGGGCCGCGCTGACCCCGACTTCATCATCCCACTCAGTGAATGGTCTCATACCATCGAAAACTGCATCCGAAATAAGTGCGTCGCAAGATACGGCACTCGCCATCGCTTCAACATTTGGGCAATGTGCCGCAACCTCGTAAAAGACAGGTGCCGTGGGCAAAGCCAAGGGTGAATAGAACTTCCCACCGGCTTTTCGGCCATTCTTTTTTACGGATTCACATTTCGTAACTGATGTCAGCCATCTTCATCTTCTCTGCACTAGCTGCTGGAACATGAACAACAAACGGTGCGACGACCATACTGGGGTCATCCAAACACCCGCCGTCACCAATTGCAAAAAACAAGTCCTAACAAAGTGCAAGGCGCCCGGTCAAGGGTGTTATAAAGATCCTCATAAAGTGTATGCACCTACCTTACTTTATAAGAGATCTTGAACATGGAGTCAAGCTCATCGCCTTAATTCACCTCTCCGCACATTACCTAAAAAGCGTCCTCGGCTTTCCAAACTGCCCCGTGTGCGAGCTACGCGGTAGGAACGAGTGCGACGGCTGCCTCGACATTTTTCTTATGAACTGGAATTGCTCCGAAATCACTGATACACTGATGAGTGGTGGTAGTGATTGATGCAATGAGTGATGAATCCAGTTGTTTGCGGAGTTGAAGAAAGCAATCCCTGAAGCTCTTTAGAGCTGAAGGTTTCGTTCGAAAATTGGGGGGTCCCGACGTGGCAATTGACGGCGTTCTTTGATTTTATTGGATGAAATGGCAAAATATCCCCGCACCCACGTGGCTATTGGAGACAAATAGGAGCACCGGATTTGAAAACGCGGATCCTTCTGACACTGTTACCCCACAATCAGCAATGGACGGTGGTTTCCAGTCCCTGTGTGGCCCGGGGCACGGCGCGGAAGTCGTGGCGATCACATGAGCCCCACTTTCAAAATGCTAACCCCTTTCGCTGGTAGCGCACTCGCCAGCACTCGCCTATCGCCGGCTCGCGCAACTGCCACTCTGCGAGCGACTCACCACAGCCCCCGCTTAGCCCTCGGCGCGCAACTCGATACACGATGAATCCGGCACGCCTGGTCCACATGCCGACGGAGTGGTCGACTTTCAGACTAGACGACCATCACACCATCGAAGTTGCGCCACGACTCACAAACCTTGACGACGTCATGCACCTTTCTACCATTACCACATGGGGCAGCCGGTCCTCTCGCCTCAAAGAACACGCACAGTATGTGTATTCAGGTCCGCTTCAACCCAACAGCTCGTTGCCAATACTCGATGGCGTTCCTGTCAAAGGCATGCAGCCTTGGCCAACTCGTGCGCAGCAACGTCAACTTCAGTATTGATCTCCTAAACTCGCTCTGTCGAGCGCACAATGTGCAAGGATACTCCAAGCCGAAGCCGCTTCTCAATTCATTGTTCTTAAACCCTCTCCTCTGGTCGTGCAAATCCAACTGCAATGCTTGTTCAAACGGATATGTCTTCAAGCGGCGACAAGCCCCCAATGCCGTCGCGCCGCCACGTCGCCTTGGCTTCCCAGATCACAGAACATACGCATTGAAACCTGCCGAGGTGCTTCGCATGTAACTGGACGGGGAGATTCAGAAGAATCGCGAGAGGAGTGCAGCCACTAATGCCACATGAACGATGAACAAAGCTCCGCCAGCCGAAACACGAACTCGGTTGAACAAGGATGAACCCCGTAGCACCTACCACTATGAGCCCGCATCAGATCAGTTGAAAGACGAGATCCGTACTAGGGGAATAACTACTTCACCGAGGCTCACTTCTGTATCTTCTGCTGTCTTGTAGGTTGCGAGAGACTGTGTGGGCACGAAGTAGGGTAGTAACAGAGGTAGACATGAAGCGCTCGGATTTTGGGATTCTCGCGGTGTTGACGGATACCGGCTGAGGTTGCTAGGATTTGCCCAAGGACTGACGATTTGCAGCTTGGCGCGGCGCACTGATTGATCCTCGAGGGCTTCATCGACCGAGGGACTTAATTCATCAGCCTGTGTACTCACTGACGGACGATGGCCAACAGTGCTCACTCTGCACAAACTGCTTCTAACGCTTGCTTGCTCCCTACCAACGGATCATCAACCAAGCCCGCTCGGTCGTTGAGTAACGGATTGCACTCGACACCGCACACATGTTCCCATCACCGTCTCGCCCCACTGTACTAGCGCAAAAACGACTTCAAACGGTCACTGCTCACCTTGGTCGAACTCGAACAACTGCGAACGTTGTACGTCGTCAAGACCAACTTCCTGCCTCATGTTCAACCTTCGTCTGCTAAGATCCTGCCTCTTGGCCGAGGCGACTATGGGACCACACCTCTCGCTGTGCCTTCGGACGACGACAACGATTTCACAATGCAAGCCGTGTGGCTTTTCGGCAACATCATCTCGATGGAGCCCCCGCAAAGCGCCATCCCAAACAGGCACGTGTCTACCTCGTCGCGACTATGTATCATCACTTCTTGTACTGACGACGCGCTGTCTTCTGTCCCAGAGTCACTTGATTCCTGAATCAGAACTTCACGTTCGTGAACTCGTCGTCGAGCTCCTCGCCTTCAACGACGACGTCTCAGCAAGCCTTGCCCGGATCAAAGACATGGTCCTAACCGTGCTGACCGAGTCTGGGCGAAAGAGGAAACTAGGAAGGAAGGCGAGTCTCATTCTACCGCATCTTCGACTCCTGTTTCCATGCCGAGCTTCTATCTGGGGCTGACAAGCTAGCTATACCTTGACATTCAGTTCTGGCCTTGCTGCACACTGACTCGATCTGGGTATCTTCATCGAGGGGAAGGGAGACCGCAGCCAGTGGGACACGATGACGAAGTGTTGGCATCAAAAAAGGCGGGACCTACCTTTCTTTAGTCAGAAAATGTATAGGGGATCTACCGAGTGAAGTGTTGAGGTTGACAGCCTAATCATCGTATAAACTTGTCAGCCTCAACCTGAAGACAACGTGGCGTGTATATGAGAGCAGGAGCCCTAAAAAAAGTCGAGTCTCGGAGTCGAACCTCGCGCACGAATGAATACTGACGGCAATTGTAGCACATTTGGTTTTATATGTCAAGAACCTCATAGGGATATCACCAACGTGATTCAAGCGAAATGCATTTTTGTAATACGACTTGAAAGAAGGCACCTCACGCAATAGCTGTCCATTCGATCATTGGATTGAATGCTCATGATGTCGGTGGATCTCGATGTCAGTTTGCGCGACGATTGGTACGAAATCTTGGTGAAAATCTTGGGTCGCCTTTTCAATCGAGTCTTAGTGCCGCCGACTGAAAGTGGTCGAGGACACTCACGGTACGTCACACAAGCGCTCGCTTGCTCCTGCGCTCACTTGTGGCTCATCTTCCAGTCGATCCCCAGTAGTTCTCGGGTCATTATTGTTGCCTCTGATTCCAGTCAGTTCTTCCCTCGTTCAAGACACGTAGGTGAGTCATAGCGCAGCTTGTAGGTTCGTGCGACGCCTCCGCGCTGCTGCTCGCCGATACTGGTATACTGGCCAGCTCACCGACCACATTGTGTCGCATCACACAAGGTCCCCAAAAGAGGAAGACGCTCTAAAAACTCCTCCTCAATTTTAGACCGTTACTGGACCTCCTTGATAGAAGTGCAAGTTGTCGGTTGGCACTTGAGACTGGCACACCAATCGCTGTCATCGTCGCTGTCATCGCCGTTCTCGTGTGTGGGGGTGGCTTGCGAAAGCGGCCCAGCAGTATATATATACGTTATATATAGTCGGCAATCCTCCGATCGAGTCGACGCCGATTCAGTCACTCTTCTCTAGACTGCTCGTTCTAGATAACAACGACTGCATAGAAACCTACTTTACAGATCGAATATTCAAGACTAGAACGACATGAATGCGACTCGCAAACCTCGTCCACCGCCTCCACCGCCCAGTGCCACCGAGTCGGAATCATTCGCCGTGTCTCCTTCTGCCGACGACATCAAGCTTCGCTCGCGAGCCTCCCATCTTGATGCCCACCACTCCCTGCTCGTCTGCATCGCTGCTAAGCTAGCTACGACTTATTGCCTCTCGCATCGTTATACTCAAAAACTCACTCTATCGGATGCGACGAATGAGACCAACTCGGATGACGATGATGGTGCTGCTCGCCAATCCGAGTCCGCTAAGAAGGAGCTGGACTCGGAACAGGTCCGAGCGAACCAGTTGATGAGATCGACCATCACTGATGCAACGGGGTGGTTGCTCGACATTACGACCCAATTCAAAGTCGACCTCAATGTACTTCCCGACACCGCACCCGAGGAAGAAGATGGCCATTCTCGAGGCCTGGACCAAGCTTTTCGATCGGGTGACTCGGACTCGACGGACGAAAAAGCTCGCGACGTCGCTTTCGAATTGGTGCTT
The DNA here is from genome assembly GCA_022702645.1 of Microbotryum intermedium. Classification (NCBI taxonomy): domain Eukaryota; kingdom Fungi; phylum Basidiomycota; class Microbotryomycetes; order Microbotryales; family Microbotryaceae; genus Microbotryum; species Microbotryum intermedium. The sequence goes on along the minus strand of JAHWDX010000023.1, from coordinate 63,329 downwards.
GTCAGCATTGGACTAGGCGAACATGCTCGTGAGGAGCTGAAGAGGTGATCCAAGAACGAGTCCTCAGCCTCTTCTTGGTTCTCATTGTCTTCTTCGAATCGTGAATCATCGGCAGCTCAGGATCCAACACTCAACTACACCGCATTGTCAAGAACACTCGTGGTTCGGACTTGTCAGCTCCTCGCCATCAGTGAAGAAAAGGTCGCCAATGCCGAACGCGTCATCTCACAAGCACTCTACTTTGAGCTCCAAGCCAAGCAGCAAGCAAAGGAAAAGGGGAAAGCCGGATCGACCACGCCTGGAGGAAGCCAAGAATGGGATCAAGCCGCGCAAGCTTACAAGAAGGAGCAAGCGGGGAGGAACTCGGCGTTAAAATGGGGTGCCACTGCGGCTGGCTTCCTTGCGGGCGGCGCCATCATCGGACTTACGGGAGGTAAGAGCTCGTCCGGTCACTTGCTTGAAGTCGAAATATTGACCCATCTGCGATCCAACAGGTCTCGCTGCACCGGCGATCGCACCCCTTTTGGCTGGGACATTCGGCATTAGCATTTTTGCTGGCTCAGGCGGCATCATTCTGATTGGCACCTTGCTCGGTCTCGGAGGAGGTGAGTGGCCAGTTCCGACTACGCGAAGCAACAGTTAGTTTGACTTTTCGGGTTATCTGTTCTTTCACAGGCGGTCTGGCTGGGTATCGTACGCATCGAAGAATGGAAGGGCTCAAAGAGGTGACGTTTGAACCCATCGTCGAAGCCGATATTCCCGCTATACCCTCTTTGACAGCTAGCAGTGAGCTCAGATTTCGACTGTTGAACGATTTGAGGGTGTAGTTGCTGACTCTGTGGTGTGGAGCGTTTTTTTCTTCTTTCCCTCACAGTCGTTGCATCGGGTTTCCTCCTCGACTTGAATGACTCGACCCAACCTTGGTTGGCTGAATACCACCGCTCTCCGACCGATACCTATGCGCTCAAAGTCGACCCCCAAGCCTTCCTCGAAGCCGGACGTAACTATTCATCTTGGGTGAGGGACAAACTCGTCACCTTGGGTGGAACCGAGGTGATCAAGCATACGGCTCTCGCAGTCATTTACGCTGGTGTTGCCTTACCCATGAGCGTCTATACCGGTGCGACGATGGTCCTGGACTCGGATTTTACGCGATGCCGCGAGAAGGCGAAGAAAGCCGGAATACTCCTGGCTGAGATCTTGGAGAAACGAGTCCAGGGCACTCGACCGGTTCGCTTGATGGGTTACGGACCAGGAGCAACGGTCCTTTTCCGATGTCTGCTCGAGCTACACAAGCGATCTTTGGGCGATCTCGTTTATGACGTCGTCTTGATCGGTTTGCCCGAATCACCGAATCGCATCTCTTGGGCCGCGGCGAGGAGCGTCGTCGCGCACGAGTTGGTCAATGCTTATTCGACGAACGATTGGACACTGGCGATCCAGGCGAGGATGTATACCCTATCGAACAGGGTCGGAGGGTTGACCGCTGTCGAGGTGGAAGGGGTGAGGGATGTTGATGTGAGTGATTTGGTGCAGGGGCATTTGGAAATGAGGGAGAAGGTCGATGCGATTCTGAAGAGGGTGAGGGGATGAGAGGGAGAGTGCTCTGGATGGTGAAGCGGAAGTTGGTAGTGCTGGTGATCAACTAGACTTTTTTTTAATTTCGCTGCATCGGAGTGGTGCGCGTTTGAACAGAAAAGGAGAAAGGTAAAAAGCAACGAAAGAAAGAACTGAACTTGTATGAGCTGAGCGCTGAGCCCGCCGCACCTGGCCGAGACTTGTAACCAGTCAAACCCAAACAAAAACAAATCAAAAAAAAAAAAAAAAAAAAATCAAGCAACTCCATGAGAGGATGTTGGATTGGGAAGCAAGGAGAAATATTTGGACTAAGAGCGTTGGCGTGCATCAACAACGGCAATTTTAAGTAAAAGGCGTAAGATTGATTCTGTGGTCGATACACCGCTCAGTGAATGAAAACAGAGCATCTCTTTGAGGGAGGTGAGAGGAGGCGCATCAACTGGAAGCGCGCTTGTGGTGGCTGATTTTTTATGGAGTCGCGCTTCAATTCTGACGCGATCGCCGCGCGTGCTGGATTGCTCTTCGACCCCTTTCTGACCCTCTTCGTCGCAAGTACGGATCATGTCAGATATGAAGTCGCCCGTGAGAACTTATTTCTAGCTCTACGTCTACTACCGTGAACTTGAATGACTAATCGCCTCCTCACCTTGACCCACACCAGCTCCCATTGACGCTCATCGTCGCTGCGACCTCGTCCCACGCGATCGGTCGTTCAAGCAGTCTGCCCTGGCGACTCCCCAAAGAAATGGCCTACTTTGCACGTGTGACCAAAGGCGAAACAGGAACAAAGATCGATGATAATTTGGGCTCTGCGTCTGAGAAGGGGAAGAATGTGGTCATTATGGGGAGGAAGAGCTGGGAAGGGATCCCGGACAAGTTCAGGCCTTTGCAAGGCAGGATCAATGTCGTCCTTAGTCGACAGCAGGAGTATGACATGTCAGTAGTGCACTGTGTCTTTCAGCACCCAAAGACGAAACGTCGAGACTACTTTTTTTCGATTGACCCACCGCAGATCCAATTCAGTCAACACCCACCTCGCCAACTCGCTCGAATCGTCAATCGCACTCCTCCAATCCCTGCCCGATCTCATGAACCGCGTCTTCCTCATCGGAGGAGCCCAACTCTACACCTTGGGTCTCACAACCCACTCAAAACTTTTTAAAACCGATCGCATCCTCTTGACGCGCATCAAGACCGAATTCAAAAATTGTGATGCCTTCTTCACCGATTTCATCAAGGACGAGCCGGGGAAGTGGAGTAGAGCGAGTCATGACGAGTTGTGCGAATGGGTTGGGTTCGAGGTGCCGAAAGGGGATCAGAAGGAGAAGGATCGGACAAGGGGTGAGATGGTCGAGTACGAGTTCCAGATGTGGATCCGGAAGGAGTAGTGGGGCCCGGTTTGCGAGCGAAGGCTCTGAGCACTCTTAGTGCAATGTAGAGTAGTGACAGCCTTGGGAAGCCTAATCTGTAAGATTGTGCTTGCGGGTATACATTACGTTTTGGCTACAGACAATGGGCGAGGTTCGCCACACGCTTTGGGGACTCGAAAATGACCCCAACTACCGCTTCGCGTCCGTTGCTTCTTCAAATTCTCCAAATTCGTCATCGAACGGACTCTTCCCTATCGGCCCCTCTCGATCCAAACCATCGACTTCATCCTCACCACCATCCCATAACCTCTGAGCCCCTCTTCTCCTCTCCTTCCTCGACATCTCCCCCTTCCCACCTTCCACCATAACCTCGACCACCTTTTGCGGTCCATCCTCGGCCTTGCCACCAAAGACTTTGCCCAAACTTCCCTGCCTCTTTCCTCCATCCAAAGCAGGCCCATCGGTCTGTTGCAAGGTGCTAATAATCACATCCTTTATCTTGTGCGCTCCCTCCGATGCCGATTCGACCCTCTTCATTCGACTTGCACCACCTTGTCGTGCCTTCATCTCCATTTCGGGAGCTGAAGGATCGTTTGTGATAGGGATCTCGGATTCGGATTGACTTCTTGAGCGGTGTGAAGGTTCGGGTTTCTTGAGGGATAGGAATACGACGCCGATGATGAGGACAAAGATTGAGAACCAGATGAGGATGAAGACCCAGGTTCTGTACGAGTCCAACTGGTCGAGGTAGACGAGGTTATTGAGGAAGCCGCAGGTCGTGTACGTTGCGAAGAGGACTGTAGGGAGGCAAGGGTGTAAGCCTTGGGTGGGGAGAGAATACTCGTTCCACACAAATACTCACCCGGTACGGAAAGCGTCGAATCACAGCACTTGAGAGCCTTGTTCAGGCAATCTATGGATCGAACAAGGGTCAGCCAAGCTCATCTTAACATCACGAACTATGCCCGACTCACAAACTTGAGACACAGCCGAAACGACCAAAAAAGTGAGAATGACATAGGTCAACACCGACGTGAAAGGGTTGGGTTCGCCGTTCCCACCCTTTTTCGTCCACCCGATGGTCATCAACTTGACCCCACTCTTGGCAAAAACCAAACTCTGGCCGGCTAACACACCGGCCGTGACGGACCAACTGAATCCTGCGGCTCGGCGGATCACGGATTCGGGTTTGGCTTGCGACCAGCGCTCCAATTGGCGTTTGAGAAAGCGGCGGGCGAACCCATGCGATTTCTTGGTCGACTCCTTGAAGCGGGCCCATGCGGTCGCAGGGATCGAGACGCGTCTCCCTCCCCCCGAACCGACCATATCGTCGATTGCGGAATCGACGTTCATTCCCACTTCTCCACGATCATCGACGATGCGAGCCATGCACACTTCGTGCGCGATCGTCGAGAACCAGAACAAAGTTACGGTCGCGACCTCGAGGAAGATGAGGTAAATGATCCATTCATGGCGCGACCAGATGCCCTTGAGCACGGAGAGGGTCAAATTCGACTCCTTGTCGAAGGTCCCGGCGGGGATTTGGCGGTTGTTGCCAAATACGACGACACCGACGACACCGAGGATGACGACGACCGTTCCGAGGATGTCGAGTCGAGTTACGGGCGTACCGACGAGCAAATAGGCGCTGTGAACATCATCGACAAAACTTGTCAGCAAGTGCTCGACCATCGTAGAATTTGAAACTCGGCAAACGGACAAAACAAAGTTGAAGACCAAACTCAACGATCCCAAAGGTGCGACATATTCAGCCCTGAGGTAGTTCAACGCCAGTGTCGAGCCGACGACTTGGGAGATGATGTAAAGCCCCAAGCCAAGTACCCAGAACGGCCGTTGCCAATCCGGTTTGCGAGCCGATGCTGGAAGGGCTTCTTGGCGCGTAAAGTCGAGCTTGGTGACGTTCAACCCGAGAGCATTCAGGACCGAGGCTGTTAAGTGGAAGTGATTCAAGGTCAGCTTTCCGGGTGTCGAGGGGGCGAGAGGAACAGGACCATCAGGGGAAAGGCTTGGCTGACCTCCGAGGGTGATCAACAGTCCGATGACAAAGTCGATCGCACTGACATGATAAAGGAGAGGAACGATGAGTCAGCTGATTTGTACTGCTTGCTACGGCGTGGCTTCCGAGTGAGTCAGACGTCGAGTCGTTGCGAGTTGTCCGGTTCCGGAACACCCTGTCTCGGCTTCGGCGAACGTGAGCACAGCTTTGGAGGCACGATCGAAGAAGCCGGGCTCAGACGGCCTCAAGGTCACAGCGCAACCGTTGACAGTTTCTCATCGATCGTGATCATCTGTTCGTAATCGTCGTGCATTGTCTGCATCGCCTTGAAGCCGGTGACGCCTGCTCGAAAGCGGCCAAGGCGACGAAAGGCCAACCCGCGATCCGGACGAGGACGAAGCCAGCCCAGCCACGCCAGCTGCAGCGTTCGATCGAGGGAGAAGAATTAGATGACGCTAGGGTGCATCCGACTGACCTGTAGGTGTGGTACTCGTACAAGTCCGTCTGGGACTGCATCCTGTACTTCGAACAAGCGTGCTCGAACGCAGAGAAAGCCAGCGGATAAACGTGGTCAGGCAAAGAGGTGGCGCGCGCGTCTCTCGAGAAGGCCGAGGCATCGCGCCCCTCTGTGCCCGAGACCCCCGTGCCCCAGGCCTGATGATGAAACCTGCCAGCCGCCCCACCTGTCGGTCGGCAAGGTCCGATCTTTGATGTTCGGCGACTCGCTAGGGTGGACCACACTTTTCGTAAAAGGGTTGTTGACTGTCAGCGAGATTGTCATTCTATCGACATCAGAGTCCCAACTAGTATCAATTTCCAGCGAGCCACCGCCTCACGCCTTCGGGCCGGGCATGCTAATCCCGGAAAGTGGCGTCTCACTCGGAGCTGTTCGGACAAAAAGTAACTGAAGATCGATAGCACAAGCGAAAATGAACACGCCTCCGTAAGATGAAAAAGAAGGCGCCCGGAGAATCGGATTGAGATGAACCGATCGCAGCAAATTTTACGGTCGCACTCGATCGCACTCACTAATGGGACGTCTCCGCGCACAACTTCAGATGCATTGATGGACGTTTGAGGTTAAACGAGCCAAATACCAACGAAATGGACGATCTCGACTCGCAAGCTTTTGACAAAATATGTAAACACCAAAGGGCTCTGAATCGCTTCCGGCGACTACAGCAACAGAAGCCATTTGACCGAAGAAGCTTGAAGAGTGTTGAGGCAAAGATGCCCATGCCAATTGTTGGATGGGGATCTAAGGAACGGATACTTGACGGTGACAGACGAGGGCGGTGACGAGTGACAATGAGAACTCCGACAGACCAACATTGCGAGAAACGACCGCCAAATCGTCAGACCCCCTCGGTCTGTTGGAGATGAGCTCAGACTGAGAGGGTCTGGGTCACACGCTCAGAGGTATTACATTGCAGCATGATTCAGACCACCTCTTCAGGTTTTCATCTAGTTCTCAGACGGAAATCTATTCCAACAGACTGAGCTCCGCAGGAATGGTCTGATTTAGGTATGAAACGCTCTGATCCGGTCTGGCATGTAGTAAACAGTATCGATTTCAAGTCATGCTTTGGCAAGACAGACGACATCAGCTTCAGTGTATGCTTTGCAAAGGGCGCGCAGCCTGTAGCGCGAGCCTTCCGCAGCACTTGCTGTTCTCGAGGCACTGGCTTTTGAGCTCACAGGCAAAATTACCGTACTCTCGCATACAGGGAAAACAGTTCGGTGAATTGGGTGACGGAAACTGGGAAAACAAACACATAATCGTGTATAGTGGGCCCATGCTTCAGCTGAGATCAGGCCAACTTCGTCGACCGGCTCCTCACGGCAAAGGTGTTTCAGCATGGCGCCATCGTCTTTTATGAACATACTCATTTGTGGGCGACTATCCCCAGTTTCATGACAGGCATTGTAAAATGACTGCTAGAAGAGCTGCATCGCTTGGGGATGCAGTTCAGCCCCTGATGGCGTCTTCGGCTTGTACGGATGATCCACCCGGGGTCCTCGGTCTTTTTCGCTCGATGGCCTCCGCCGAGAGCGGCAACGAGGTGAAGAACTTGCCAGTGTCGACCATGTTTGGGTAATGAAGGAGTGATCACTGAGATGTTGGTGAAAAGAGGGGAAGAATGGAAATAAAGGAACATAGATCCCGAACATAGCCTCTGGAGGTGGTGGAAAGTTGTATTTCGGTGTAGGTTGACGGCGTCGATCGGCATGGGATGAAAACACGAGCGCTTTACGGCTCGCTCCTGAGCGCAACAGCTGACATCGGCGCTTGAGACAACCGGTGTCCTCACCCCGGCGACACGACGAACTTACCACAAACTAGGCCGTAATCTGCACCGCATTGACACCACTGGTACGAGGCAATTTCGCTCCCGATCATGCAGTGAGTTGACTACGCGTTTGCATTGCCAAAACACCCATCTAAGTGAGCAGATAAAGTCCGGGGGCCCCAAATACGAAACGAATCAACATCACTGAACAGCACTCAATTCTCATCCTAATCGCCGTCCCTGTCCTTCCCCGAGACCCTCTCATAGTTATTACCTCCTTTCATCGAAATCGGACTCGAGACCGTCCCACCTCCGCCGTTACTCCCCCCAAGAACGGATTGCATCGCCGTGCTCAAACTCAGATGCTTCGAGTGCGGCTTCTTCACCGTCCCCGTACCTATCCCTGTTCCGAACGATTTGGTATGCGAATGTGATTTAAGTGTCGTTGGAGAAGGGGTGGAGAAGACGCCCATTTCGAGTTCGTCCGTTCGATTCGAAGAAGAGGACGTCGGATTCGGACTCGAAGCTCTTCGTAAAGGTTCGGAAGGGTTCAGAGACGGACTATTCCTCAACAGGGGCGACATCGCTCCGTTCGCAACTCCTTTACCATTCGAACCTGCACTGCCACTGCTTCCTAATCTCCCGGTCATAGTCACCTCCGGTGACCCCGTCCCGTTCGAGCCGGTCTCATCGAACGTAAAGCCTTCCTTCATCTCCCTCCGCACGCACATCTGTTCGGCGAGGACGATCTGGGCGATGCTGGATCCGATGAGGATAAAGTAGAAGAAGAAAGAGGTGGGAAAATGGGAAGAGTAGTAGGTCGTGAGGATAAAGTGGTTGAAGAGGAGCGTAAGGGACGAGTCGAGGATGTGGGTCGGTCGTCGGACAAAATGGTACAAGTAGATGACGCTGTACAGTGGAAGACAGGCCGACATTCAGTACAAGTAGGCACAGTTGAAAAAAAGTGAATGTACTGACTCGACCAAAGCGGTGATACACCAAGCCAGCGCGACGACCCAACCCCTGAACTGATCATACTCGAGTACCCGGACCAAACCCTCCGTAATCTCCTTGACACCGACATGCACGGCCTGTCCATCGCCTTCCGCAATCAAGGCTTTCAACCCACGTGCACCAGAAGTTGAAACGGCTTGAAAGACGTCGAGTCCGACTAGTCCGGCAGGGAGGGATCTCCGAGTCGCGAGCGAAGTGGTAGGGCGGCCGATAAATTCACGCCAGTCCATGACGACCGAGACGGAGGAAGGACCCCCTTCGTATTCGAGCAGGGTTGAAGACGCGAATGTCGATAGTAAGGGTGGGAGCAGGACGGCCAAAGTAAGGTAGTGCAGCGTTTGGAGCGTCACAATCTGAGCGCCGACGAGGGGGGGGGGGGGCGGATCGGGTCAGCATTGACCGGGCAGTCCAAAGGACGAAGGGTGTCTTACCTGGGCGATGATCAACAGTGGGTCCCATCCCTGTACCCTGAAGTGAGGAGGTGCGATGTGGAATGTCGGGAGGCGAGTACCCGCGGGCAACGTCAACCTCGCCGCGGGGGCCATGCCACGTCACTTGCGGGTGACCGTTACTGATTCCGAGGGTTGCTTGACACTCTAGATGTTTGTAAGAAGGTGACACGACGTGAGATCAGTTTCACCATCACGTGAACGCGACGCAACTGGCTTGGTCGTCCTCGAGCAAGCCAGGCCGATCACGTGTGCGGGAACGGCTTCGTGGTTCAGGACAGGAAGGAGGCGGGCAACGTACTCCACTTCGGTCAATGAGCCAATGTTTGAATGGAAGGCGAACTCACGCCTCGATACCGGAGGACAGTAACGTCGCACGAGGTGTGGCGAGGTGGGCTCAGAAGTGCTGAGGTCGACGAGCGGGCGGCGACGCCCTGATCGAGTACAACGCGCGCCGAACCAATCTTCAGGGTATAGTAACAACAAGCCGAGATTAGCGTACCAAGCCGAGGGCTTGAACGCGGCTGACGATGGGGGCAGGCGAAGCAGGCGACCGATCGAATTGATTGAAAGGAGACGAGTGGGCCTCGAAGGAGCGCCGGCTCTCTCGAAAATTACCGACCCGATCAACGATCGCCGACTTTGACGAAAAGTTCACCTCCGGCAACAGGATTGGAGCGAGGATCTTAGATGACTGAATTCAGGAAAAGGGGAGGCTGCAATACTCGAAGCATGTTGGCACTCTTCGAAATTCCAGGAGTCATTCATCGGGCGGTGAGGCTTTGAAGTAGTGCGCGCGAATCGGAAAGGTGCAGTGTGTTGGATTGCTACCTTGCTCCCGTCGAAGGGGCCCAGGAACCGTTACAAAGCAAGAGATGCAAGAGGGCACACGTCTAGCCAGTAAACCACCTATTCTTCCACCTCGCTTCGAATGTCAAGCTGGAGCCCTCTCATCTTGCACTATCGCATCAAGACAGCCCACAACTCGCACCCCTGAGTGCGCTCCTGCAATCACGCGACCGTCACGACTTGATTGTCCGCCGTCGACGCTCGCAACCCTCGGCTGATGCCAAACGATCGCAACACCAGTCCTAAGATTATCGATTGACCTTGTATTCAAGGATTTTGAGCTGTTGCAAATCGGGGAAAGGGGTGGCCTTGACATCCCCTCCGTCACTTCGCAAGTAAACTCGACGGCCGCGCACGGAAGTTGGCGATCCAGACGAACATGGAAAGCGAGCGAAGAGGGGTCGTGCCAGAGGTCGGAGTCAGAGTGACGAGACGTCGAGAGCCTTTGGTGTCGCGAACGAGAACGAGCTTCACGTCGAGCTGACAGCGAAGGAGAATCTTGCGCGTGTACTTGCGAAACGCCACTATGTTGTGGGAATTATGTAAAGGGTCTGCGGTCCAGAGGGACTTGTGGAATTGGGGAGATGGCGCGCGCAAGGCGCGGCGCTGAATGGAGGCAGATGGCTGGCGCGAGTGTGGTTCTCGCGATTTGACTCAGACTGATAGATGGCTTGCAGGCGGATACTATCTAAGGCTCTGGTCACGTTCTCTCTCTCTTTCTCTCTTCTTTAACACACACTCGATATCCATCTCGCCCATTCGCCTCGCTGCAAGTTGATTGACCTAGACAATACTCTATCTCACAATAGGTCATCTATCAACATCACGTAGCGAACGACATTCCATCGTATCGAAACAGGAAATTACAACACACTACTGCGTCGTAGGAGACCAGATCACCATCCGTGTCCTAGACCTCGACCATCTTGAGTCGAGGGCCGTTCGCGTCCAAAACAAGCTGCCAAGCCCGGGCTCCTTCGTCGGGGCCTAAGCTGCTCCAGTCCGAGGTCGGGGAACATAATCTTCTCCAGCGCGGAAGTGATGATGTTCGACAAATGTGCAAATTTTCTCGGAGCTCATCTGGACCGGCGCGAATGTGTTGAGATGAGGCCACGTGACCCGACCTTGGAGCACCTGCCCTATCCCTTCGGGCGCTTCCGGGTTGAGATACACTTCTTCAAGACCTGATCGATATGGAATGAGCAACGTGTCACATCACTACCCAGACGAACGCTGAAATGGGTTTGCATTCATCTTGGAGCAGACGAGCAATCTTGTGGTCCCAAGTGTGATAGCAAGCCATGTGGGTCAAGGTCTTCACGCTACTTGCAACCGCTCGGATGACCTTCACGTACGTCTCGCAGCCTAGAAACCCCTTTCCATCCACCTTGTTATACCCGGAATGCCCCCTGGGTAGCATACCAATGCCTTCAATGCGGTGACGCTTCGTCAAGCCCGAATCCACGAACTTCTCGGCCACGCTCCCAGTGGGCAGCTGGACGACGAGGCACAGACGGCGTTAGAACGAGGCGCACCAACGACGGCAGACTAAAGCACGTGGCAGAGTCCGGATACGCTAATGGAACCTCTCTGGGCTGTATTTCCTCCGTCAAACATGATACGATGGGGTAGCTGAGCTCGGGGGGGACACGCAGCAGCGCGATCGGTAGGGGCCGAGCGATCGTCGGCTCTGCTTCGACCTCCTACGCAGAGCGACGCGCGGAATTTCCAGTCATTGAATTAATTTGACCCGCTAGAGGTCATGTAAGCAGTTATGCATCAGCAGATTAGCATCAGTCAAGTTTAACACATCAGCTTGTTACACTCTAATACATTAGCACCGTAATGTCGTCGTGCATTGATTGCGTTATTATCGCGCGGCTGGCATCCCTCTGATGGGTTGGAAATAAGACAGTAAGGTGCCGTCGGTGTCGATGTTTGCATCATGAGTGATCTTAATGCCAAGCGAAGAGACTGAATGTGAGAGGGATTGTAGCTGAGCCATGGTAAGAGGAGATGATTGTTTGTTGAAGAGGGAAAGAATGGAGGAAAGAGGGATCACTCGAAGCTGTTCGAAGGCGACAACGGTCGAGCACGTCGCTTCGAGAATGACGGAGTTGGCGACCGCCGGCGCACGCCACCGTCGTCTGTTTATTGACCTCTGCGCATTGGCCCCTCTCCGAAATAAACGACTGAAATTTTTGGGCTCTCGTGCGTCTTTTGCTAAACAACAGCAGATGAGGTGTAGAATTCTTTTATCTTCTTGCGTGTGGTCATAATGCTTCTGGTAGAAGGCACCTGCTACGAGGAACTTAAAAACAGAAAATGAAAATATCGGGATCAGACATCGTGGAATAGGAGCTCCGTCATGAGCTGCGAGTAGCGGAGATGATTTGCAGGTCCAGCAAGAAGCCAATAGAGTGAACATGCGCCTGTACGAAAGCGAATATGAAAGAAACACTCGGAGAACACTCAGACGTATGAAGCGCCCACCAGGAAGAGGGCAGCCCAGGAGAGGCCGGACTTGGAAATTTGACGAGCGGTCTCGCCGCCGCGTGGCTGAGACAATGCGTCAATGTCGCACAGCTCCTGACCAATGAAATAGACGATCGAGCTTCGGTGGCGACGTAAACTCAACTACGCACAGAGTGGAGGGCTCGAGCTTAGTCGCGACGCATTGGGACAGGCTGATCGGATTGCACTGCACAAGTACTGTTGATTCTCTGTCAACATCTCCCAATCAATTATAAATCAAACACATAGGGCGTGATTTCCATTTGATATCCCGGGCTTCACAAACCACCCCACAATCCTGAACTCTTGACAAAACGCCTCAATTTTCTCCTTGGCTCGAGTCGGATGCTGACGTTTCTCCTTCTTACCTACCACCCCTTTGATGGAGAAGGAAGCGCGAACGAGGAACTGCAAGAATCGGAGATGAGGCAAGGGATAGTTTGAGAAGACATGCGTGAGCTGGGTCGCGAAGTCGGTGGCTTGCTCAGTGGAGATGAAATCAAGGTAGAGCTGCAATGATTTGAGCGGGGTCGTCGACGGGATCGCATTGAGCATCCTCACAAAGGCCGACATGTTGGTCCAACCCATGATGACGTCGATCGTCAAGTCGACCAACGCGACACAATGGTGAATGTACTTCGTGAGGGCCGAGACTGAGTCGAATTTTGCCGTGCTCGCGTCCGATTGGTCCATCAGCAGACTCGTGAGATGGGTGCCGTTGTTGCGCAACAAGAACTCAAAGGCTTCGTCGACCTTGTCCGTCCCGACTTTCCTATCACTAAAGTCGGGGATGAGGAGCGTTGAGAGGCCAGGGGTCTTGATGCATTGTGCGAACATCCAAAAATTCGTAGGACGTCTTGTTCTCCAGCTGTAAGGTGTCGAGGTGGATACAGGTTAGAGACTCGTCATTCGGGTCGCGCGGCCATCCGATCGACTCGTTCGGGTGTTCGGGCGATTCACCCGTGTTGAAGTTGTCAAGGACTAGTTCATCGAGGTCTGAGGTACAAACGAGGCAGAGGTTTTTCTTTTAGAAAGGGAGAGCAAAAACGCAAGTCACCTAAAGCAAAACCTATGCTCACATTGTAATCTGTGGATAACCTCTCGATCCCAAGGGTCGTAGCAAGGGAGACCGCTGACAACGCGCAAGTCTTTGCCTCAGACTTTCTCACGCACGCTCAGGCAAGTCCAACAGGTCGGTCCAGCATCTGGATCGGCAAATTCATGTTCGTCGTATTCGTGTCTGTCCTCGTGGCCTTCGGCAAGCATGCAGAGCTCTACGACCAGTTACAGGGCCAATTGTCCGCCATAGACGAAGTCCTCCGCCGAGCGGAGGTTAGGCAGACGCACGACGAAATACAGCCAGCGGAGAAAGATCCGCCCCAGGCTTGGCACGTCGAGGCTACTGCCAGCAGGGTGGGGTAGACAGAGCGGATGTCCTTGAGGTGACCGATCGAGTCGGTCACACATGACGCGATGTGGTCGATGATTTCGACGGGGAGGCGTTGAGCGAGCGAACAGGGGCTCATGGTTGACAGGGAGGACGCGGCTGCGCTCATGACGACGATCAGTGGTGAGGCAGGGACGACAGGTGCGAGCCCGAGGAAGTGGGTCGAAGGAGAGCAAAAGGAAAGAGAAAGAGGGAGGTGACTCACGAGGAAGCGACAAGCTTCACAAGCACGTGCCACCTTTCCAACGGTTGGCCAGAGGGCTCGACCCTCTCAGCCTCAGCTGTCGACACTGGCGCACGTCGGTGGGGTAAGCTAAGAGGCATTAGCAATCCACGCAATTGCAATTGCAAGCGGGAACAAGCCCCGCCGCGTCGCCGAACCGCCGATTGCGAAGCCGCCGTTTCCCGCTTCCGCTTCCCCGCGCAGCTCAGTACCTATCTCCCTCACCAGATCTACGATCTATCATCTTGACACCGTAGTCAGAACTGCACCCTTAACATGGCCATCAGCTCCGCCCCACTACGAACCCCGGCAGCCCCTTCCTTACCTCTCCCATCCGAGCTCGAGCAACTGCTGCTCTCGCAATCGCAACTGCAGCAAACACTCGCAGCGTTACAGCAGCTCTCCACGAGGTTGACCGAGCTGTCCCAAGCTAGGAAGCAGGGCAACGAGAGGATGGACACGGCTGTCGACCTAGGGATGGGGTATACGATTCAGGGGGTCGTGTGAGTGCTGGAGGAGCAGTTGGGTGTGGACGGGAGAAGGTTTGGAGAGAGCTGATGATGATGTAGCGTTGCGGTGTTTTTCAAGACCGAATACGGGTAAGATCATCGTGGCGAGTGGGGTGCGAGACCTTTGGGTTCAGCTACCGGTCGGCGAGGCCGAGACATTCGTCGAGAAGAGGAAGGAGATTCTACAAAAGTGAGCATGGAGGGAGGGGACATGCTCGTTGGTCCGGACTTCTGGACGTGATGCTGATGTATTTTCCTCCTTTTCGGCCATCAGGCGATCAGAATCATTGGAAAAGGAGGTCGAGAAATTGAGGAAGGAATATGCGCTCGTCAGTCACCCCCTGAGATAACCGGTGGAGGCTCCTGCAAACTAATGAACGTTCTTTCTTACCCAGGTTGCTGAAACACTACGAAGAGCTCTAGCACCACCGAGTACGGACGTTGACCTCGGAAGGAGTTCTGGCACGGTGTTAGCACGCAAGGACATTCGGGAGGTCTCTGGCTCTCGGTTGAAGTCAGTGTTAGCCCAGGCATGGGTGCCGATGACTTATCTGTTCGAACCTGTCGTAATATCATCCAGCCCTTTAGTGAGCTCACCCTGAAGGCTCGCTGAATGTTGTGCAACTCAGTCTCGCTCTCATTTCCGCCTTCTTCGGCCGAGACTCAATTAAGAAATGATAGTTCTTGATTTCAACACAGGTTGCGAGTGGAGCCTTTCAAACCATCGATAGGTTCGTATAGACCAGGACGAGAGAGCGCGGGGAATCACAAGAAAAAGGAACAAGATGAACGATCCTCATGTCGTATTTAAAGCTTGGCTTGGGCGCCCTGTGATGGCGATGAGAGAAGAGAGGTACCATCAGTCACTGTCCATGAGAAGAATAGGATGTGAACAGCGTTACGAGCTCACTTTGAGAACGGTGTCGAGCTTGGTCGCGAGCATGATGTTTCCCTTGACCTTCAGTTTACCGGACATGAACGCCTTTTGACCGTTCAACTTGCCATCGGCGAGCTGGGGAAATACAAGATGGAGAAGACTGAGATTAGTATCGACAAATATGGTGGTGAATGACATTGGTGCGCGCGCTGCAGTTCGCCTTGTGGGTTGGTGAGGGATGTTCGGGCTTACCTGCTGGAAAGTGTCATTGTCGAGAGAGATGGTGACGTCGGCCTTGGGTTTGGCGTTACCTTGGTAGACAGTGCCCTCCTATAATACCAGCACAATAATGGACGAAAGAGGGACGAAGAGCCGGCGCAAGGAAGTGGTCAGCTCACGAACGATCTGGGCGCCGCCGGATGAAGAGAGGGTGTGGCAGGGATGGCAACGTCTTCGACTAAGTGGCAAGGGTATTGTAGACAGTCTTGCCAGCAGCTCATCAGATAACAGCGACGGTGTGATACCCGAGCCGTCGCCAGATGCCCATCCGGCTGTTTCTGCGCCCGAAGGACTCCCATACCGGCCGCCGGCGATCGGCGTTTCACGGCGAACAAACCAGAGCCCACCACCACCACACGACGCCCAAGCCCCGAGCGCCAACTCGAAAAAAGTTGAGTTGCGTACCTTCTTGAGGTCGATGGTGTAGATGCCTTCCTTGGATCCCTTCTTGACCCTCATCTCAAAGATGCCGTTAACCTTCTTGATGTTTTCCTTCTTCTCCTTGTCCGACATCTGCAAACGGGGGAAAAGGGGAATGCCATCGTAAACGGGGTCAGCTTTCAGCCTCCTTTTCTCGGCGTTCCGAGGCGTCTCGGGTAGAGCAAAGTAGGGTGCAATGGCTACTCACGCCCTTGAGCCCATCGGAAATGGTGTCGAACAGCTGTAGATAGCAAGAGGGTGCGGGTGTTTGCGGAGGTGTCAGCTTGCTTCGGTCATTCCATGATCCCGCCTAAGCGGCGACTCTCGCGATGACGTTGCATTACGACGAAGACCATCGACACGACGACGACGAGTGAGCGTAGAGAATCAACGTACAGCGGTGGCGGGGATGTCCTTATCAGCGATCGACATGGTTAATAAAGTGTGTGGGTGGGTTGTTCAAGGTGAAGGCGGACGAGTGCGGTGTCGAGTATAACTGTGCTTGGTGTGTGTGTGGTAGAAGTGAGAGAGGCCCAGGTCAAATTGGAGCAATCTTTGGCAGCGGCGTGCAAGGTGCAAGTCCAGCGTGAAGATCGGCGTTGGCGCGTCGCAGAGATCGTTCTAGGTCTCCATTCCGAGGGCGTATTGGCTCTTTGGCACAGTCCTAATCACAATTCACGGATCGCCGAGCTGCAGGGTTGCCTAATGAAACGCGCGCCGCATCGCACGCAGCAAAGTGAAAGCGCTGGAAACGAATCGGCCCGGTCCCTCGCAGCTCGCCGATGACCGAATAAACCCCCTGCGTCGGCCGACCGCCCACCGGCCCACCGTCGGCAGCGGCGGCGCTAGCGGAAGCTCTCTCCACAGAAGAGTGGTGGAGGACGATTAGGGCTTCTTTGTTTTCGCCACGTTTGTTTGCGGAGATGAAGCCACTTGTGAGTGGCATTACGTAGGTGATAAGTCAAGTTGGCGGTAAGCGATCACAGCGCTATAAATATTAGCTCATGCCACTTTTTCAAGGGGAGGATTCGGTGAGCTGAAAAATCATCAGATGGACCCGTCGAAAAGCAAGGAGGTGTGACCGATGAGAAGTGAACAGTGGACTCTTGCGCAACTTCATCGGCGATTTTCCACATTCCCAGTCATACAACGCTACCCAAAACCGATCATTCGAGACAGTACACCGCTTAATCACTGATTCACCTTATCCTCGGGGAGCGTCATGGCGACGGTTTTCGTGACTAACCTTCCGATTCTGTGATATCTTTTTCCTCTCCTCCCTCACCGTACTCTTGTGTAAAGCTAATATAACCCCACACTCCTCGTAGCTGCACATAATAGTCCTCAGTTTGACTCGGAAGAAGTGGTGCACCGCGGTCGGAAATCTAAACCTTCCTACTCATCCTCAGCCGAACCCCTCGTTAATCCCTTCGACCTCTCAAGCTCCTCCCCCGTATGCTCCAAATCCTCCTCTCTTTTCACCCTCTCTCCGTTACGCAGCAGTCTCGAGGAAGCAACCTGGTTGTTGCGTTCCAGTATCCGATCTCTCCCTGGGTTCCCACGGTCCAAGTTCAAAATCTTGACTCTGGAACAGTGGTGGGAAAGAAGAATCATGCATTCCACGGTTACAAGGCGCAAAACAGTCAGGATAGAGAGTCTTTTTGTTTTAAAGTATCGATATTTGGGGCAGAGCGGATATAGCCTGGAGCGGCCTTCGGGATGTCGGCAACTAGTAGCTGCGCTCGATCAAAATCTGTAGTCTTGTGTCGGAGGGAACATGAGATATATGACATGAGACGCGGGGCCCCTGGATTTCCTTTCAATGTGAGCGACACAGCAAGCTTGGAACAGTCAGACTCGTTGATTTTATTACACACTCAAACACCCCAACGTTCTATGTGAGCAACACAGCGAGCTCAGAATAGTTACAATCGTTGGAGAATGGAAGAGGAGCTATCTGAGTCGAGTTTTTTTGAGTCATCAGGCGCGCGGACGGACCGCTGTGCAAGGAGTCGAATATCTAACAGAAAAAACGTCCGCCTACCAAGCCCTGGTGTCGCAGTCGCAGTTCATCGGCTGGTATTGGCCATTGTTGTCCGCCTGACCTTCGACCGTCAACGCACCAACGAACTCGTTGCCTAGACCGGAGCGCAGGCAGTCGCACATCGCCCTGCCGTGGTGTTGACAAATGTAGGAGAAGCGACGCGCGATCGTACTGGCCGTCTTCCGCCTTTCGTAAGGGGTAAAAGACCTGATCTCAACCTGATCATCAATTTTGGCGTTGTGGTAGATGACCATGGCATTGGTAAGGGTGTCGGAACGCTTTTCGAGTGCCAATTCTGACTTGACCCAACCCGAAGCGTAGGAATCGCCGATGTAGGCCGCCGCTTGATTCGCAGTAACGTTGAACTCGGTGTAAATTCCATCGACGGTGCCGTTTGCGAACAACGTAGCATAGTCAACGGTGTGAAGATCACTACCACCCCTCTTGCGGTCCTTGGTCCCAAAGATGTCATCGATCGCGGAACTGAATGCATGTAAGGTGGCGTTGTCTCGCTTGCCAGTCTTCCCGGTGTGACTAGTGGTCGCCCTCCTCGCGGTGTACCCGAGGATGCCGAAGACGACCGTGGTGATTGCAGGGACTAACGCTTCACTGTCTTTGATGACCGAGCTTGACCACGTGACACAGTTCCAGGCGCAGGCCGGCATCGAGCGTGAGTCAAGGCGGGTCCTACGCGGACAGGTGGGTTTGCAGTTTCCACGCTTGGCCAGCGCCTGCGAAGCCGTCGAGGAGCTTGACGAGCCATCACCGGATCGTTCATCGCTAGAAGACGATTGTGAGCGCGACGAACCCGAGATAGACAACGATTGTGGCAACGCAAACGCAGATTGCAAGTAGAGAAACGCCGTTAACGACTTGGCGAAGCTCTGGAGACATTTTGAGACTTGGACAAGCATCGAGGGGGGGGGCGGTCAGTGGTTGGGCAGGGATGGGGAGGATCGGATTGGCGAGTCGAATGTAGGAGCAAGAAGACATGGGCGTATGCCTTGCAGAGAACTCACAGCAGTTACGGGAATCTCGTGGGGGAGCCCAATTAAAGGGGCCGAGTGGAAAGGAGCAGGCGCTAACTTGGAGAGCGTATTGGCGATCACGATATTCGGCACTTGGCGGGGCAACGGCTCAACCCCGCTTGTACTGCTCGCCACTGTCCCGCGCGATCTCACCGCACTGCTTCTTACGGCACCTAGTAATGGCCGTAAAAGACCTCAACTACTCTTCAGTTAGACCTCAAATATAGGGTATGCTTTCACCGCTATGATGGGAAGCCGAACTGGATATGGTGGAGCTGCGAGAATCCGAAGTTGAGCGAGTCACGCAATGATCAGGGGCTCGATCGTCGGCGCCGAGGGAAATGAGCCAAGCCCAAACCTACCATACTGAAGCGCAGAGGATGTACATGGTCATCCATGTAGGTACACCCATTGATATCCAGCAGTAAACAAAAGGTACGCTCCATTCTCAAATTGACCGGTGGGAGGGTGGAGTCTCATCATTGTAACCGATGAGGTCATCTGATCGCGAAATCATCCGATCTCGTCGCTTCGATCTAGAGCCCACTCTACTACCTTTGGTCTGGAGCTCGTTTTCCCTCTACTTCTTAACATCCTCTTTCTTTAACGCCGGAGTCATCCTCATCGCCTCTTCCTGCATCTACTTCCTCAAACAAGGTCCACTTCAAAATGGTCGTTCTCCTCGTCACCTGAACGACGCCGCAGCGAGTGGCATTTCGCGCCTCGTTGGTCGGCACATCACGATGGCAAAGCACGCCCTTACGGGGTCCTCCTGTCCGAATTTTCCAAAATGCGTCAGAAGTGCGGTAAATGGGCGACCGTTGGGCCAGAGATCATCGATGAACGGCAAAGTGCGATACTGTTTTGTCCTCTTCGTTCGCCATGGTCAAGCTGAGAACCCCTCCTCTCCCCTTCTCTGATTGACACCTTTTCGGGCCAACCTTTTGTAGTGCACTGCACTTCCGACGGAGCACCTCTCCAGGCAGTGCCTCTGCAGGTCTAAGCATACCTATTAGACTAAAGGACTCTCCAAATCGCCCGTTCAGAGAAAGCTCGATTGTGGGGTTGTCGGATGACGAAGAAAGTGTACGCAAGGAGCAGCACAAAAGGGAGCGCTCTCAGAGGAAAGCGCGTAAGAGGAAGGCAGAGTGGGCACGGACCCCGTAGACGCCTAGGATCGAGTTGGTCGAACGGAAGAATTGTTGCGAGAGCGCATGGATGAAGGGAACCACTGGAGACGAGTTGCTTAGGAGTCAAGAGTGGATATCCCAAATCTGATAACTGCAACGTTGACAACGAGGAGAGAAATAGTGGTTCGGTCTCGGTCTCTCTCTCTCGTTTTTCTTCACCGTACTCTTGTAGAAGTCTACTGTCATCACACAGGCTTCTAGCTTAATAGCCCTCAGAATCCTGACATCGTCTGGAAGGGACATTCGCACTTCCAAAACTCTTTATTCGCCTTCCTCAGCCAAAGACTCCGAATACCTTTTCCCCTCCCACCTGTCGTCCGTCGTTTCACTCCTCTCTCCTCGCTGGTATCCTTCTCGCTGGCCCGTCTGTGACTGAGCGTCTGTACTGCAAATTCTCGGAGCTCCCACAGGTCAGTCCCATATCGATCGCTCGTCCTCAAGGAAACGACGTGCAACACTTGGCGCGCGAGCGACCTCCTGGGCCACATGGCAGCGAGGAGTTCGACGCACTCTTGCGCGAGACTCACAAGGCGTCGTTTGTGGCTACTACGACTATGTCAGTCAGTGCTATTCCAGACACGATGGATGTACGGGTGCACTCGAACTGAAGTTATTATTAAAAAAATATCGTCGCTGTAATTAGAGCTTTCCAGAGAACTTCCAGCATACGTTACAAATGGCAAGGTCTATGCCACGACTATGACATGCGGGTCTCAATTCCATTAGTCCAGTCAGTCTCACGCCGCCGTGGCACAGACTGCGCTAGTTTGCAGCTCCTCAGGAGGGTATAGCTCCGCTCGAGACATGGGAAGAACTTAGTTAACATCGAAACCACTAGCCGACAAAGCTGGCTTGGTACCCGCTTGATCACTGATCTTATGCAGTGTCCGGCCCAACTCGGCCGCTCCGAAGAGCCGCTGCCGATCGGAATTTACCGACCGGGCGCTTATTCTTGTGGAGCTCCAAGTCGTCGGTCTCGCTCGGCGCGCCGACATAAGCACGCGCGCCCGGCTACTACAATGACTCTCCGTCACTCCCTCTCGACACCCGTAGAAGATATGATGGAACAAGACTATGCAAGTACGGGTCCGACGGCCCGGGAAGCGACGACCTCGCAGCTGTCCAAGAAGGATCGTCGCGATCTGTTCATCAAGGAAGCGTCGTGTGAGTCGAGCACCCACCACCTGCATGTACCGCCGGCTAATCCGCTTTGCGCTGCTTCGTGCTTAGGTCATGCGACGATGGTGTGTGCCGGATGGTCGGATTCGAGTTCGGGCCCTTTGATCCCTTATATCCAGGTCCGTTCACCGGTTGTAGAGGTTGGCGGAGAGAGGATGAGGTCGGCCGCTGATCGCTCGCATACCCCCACGTCATCGCTCATCGCTCTTTGCTGGCAGGCCTATTTTGGCGTCAGCTACACCGTCGGTAAGTGCTCGGGAAATAGTCTTGGACGCTCAAGGAATAAGCAACTGATGCAAACGATATTTCTGCAGTTTCAATGCTTTTCGTGCGTGATCTATCTTAAATGCTTCATCTAAAATTCTGCTCGGTCCGACTTTTGCGCTGACCTCACCGGAACATCCTCCTAAGATCGGACAAATGGTCGGCTTTTTGACCGCTGGCTTCTCCAACTCGTACTGGACCGAGAAATATGGCCTTGGTAAGGTCATCACCGTCGGGTCCTTCATCCAGCTCTTTGGCTACGTCTTCCTCATCCCTGCGTTCGCCTTTCCCGTCATGCCCGTGTGCTACGTCATGCTCGGCTTTGGTATGGCGTTGCAAGACGCGCAAGCCAACACCTACATCGCGACACTGCCAAACGTCGAATTTAAGATGGGTCTTCTGCACGCGAGCTACGGCTTTGGGGCCTTGATCTGTCCGCTAGCAGCGACCGCGTTCGCTTCTTCGGGGGTCCGGTTCTCGTACTTTTATTCCGTCTCGATCGGCGTCGCCTCGCTCAACGCCGCCGTACTATTGTATGCGTTTAAGTTTTCATATAGGATCCCGAAAGTGTTCTCTGTGCCCATGACGACGCCACCGAATGAACGGGAAGCGGAGAATGGAGGGATCGAGCTCGAGTCGATGTCGAGGACCGGACTGTCGGAGGCCGACACGAACGATCTTGCTGATTCCAAGAATGAAGCGGGGATTATGACACTGACGTCAGTGAATGGCCAAGAAAGCTTCCAATACCTACCTGGACCGAGCTTGGAAGGCGGTGTGCTGCCACCCGGGAAGGACAAGGGGATTCTGAGGCAGACTCTTGAAAATAGGACGGTCTGGATCTGCTGTTTGTTCATCCTCGTCTATGTCGGCTCGGAGGTATCGATGGGAGGATGGATCGTCACGTTCTTGATTGATAATCGGAATGGAGGCCCTTCGTGAGTGTTCGGCTTTCCCTTCTCGTTTCTCTCTCGCTACTGCGGACTGACCTTCGATCCGAATTCCTGCCGAAATCAGAGCGGGATATGTCGCTACGGGATTCTGGGGTGGCCTGACCCTCGGCCGAGCTGTGACTTCACCTTTCAATGTCTGGTTCGGCGAAAAACGCATGATCTGGCTGTATCTCTTCCTTGCGACGGCGCTCGAGTTTGCGATCTGGTTCTCACGCGACTTTATTGGCAACGCCATCACCGTCGCGCTGGTCGGGTTTTTGCTCGGCCCAATCTATCCAGTGAGTTTATACTTCTTTGGGTTGAGATTCTGTGCCGACAAGAGATGCCCAGAGAAGCAAAGAGGCCAACTGAAGTTCCGTTTTTGAATTTAAAGATCATGATGAGCATCTGCACGAAGGTGCTGCCAAGGAGTTTGCACGCCTCCGGGATCGGCTTCATTGCCGCAGCAGGCCAAGCAGGTGAGTGCGCCTCGTCTTGTCCCCCCTTGTTCCATCAGTGAACCTGACGCCGATGATCAATCTCGCCACATCACTTTCCAGGTTCCGCCATCTTTCCCTTCCTCACCGGGGCTCTGGCGCAAAGGTTCTCCCCTGCGGCACTACAGCCCGTCTTGATCGCCCTGTTCGCCGTCCAAGCGGTGATTTGGATTTTCTGTCCGTCACCGGATCGGAAGAAGGAATGAAGGCGGTCTCGAAAACGGGGATCCTCATAGGGGTACATGTAATCAATATGCAATCATAGAGTGATGCAAACGTTTTTGTGGTAGGGGTTTTGGGTGATTTACGACTTGCTCATGAAAAGACTGCGGCGGAAACGCCTTCGATCCGAACAATTTTTCGATTGATCGGTTGCGATCAAGCTTTCGACTGATGTCTGCGATACTTGCTCGGCATTTACAGATGGAAAGTAAGTACTCACTTTCAAGTGGCACTAAGAAAGCAAACAGCACCAATGCAAGATGAGTAGCATCATCTATCTCTTCTACGACACCGACAGAGAGGGTTTTACGGCTTTTCGCGGTCGCTTGGCTGCCTGAACAGAGTTGCCGTGCAGTGCTCAGCGGCTTAGATGGGATATTGACCGTGGGGCTCGTTGATGGTGACGACTTTGAGCTGGGTGAATTCTCGAATACCTTCAATACCGTTGAAGCTGACGGAGGATCGCAGGGGAGAGAGTCAGAGCCATTTTTTGATACTAAGAAATTACGCAATGAATGATTGCGAGAGAAACGGGACGCACCGACCGTATCCGCTCTTCTTCCATCCGCCGTGAGGGTGATGACCCTCGTCAGCGAGCGTCGACCCGTTGATGTGAACTGGGGATAATCAAGACCCAAGCGTTCAATAAGAACGGCTCTACCTCGAGGATCGCTTCACTACTCACCAGCTCCAGAATCAATCTCCTCCGCCAACTTGAGCGCGCGATCAATGTCCTTCGTGAAAATTGCCGCCGATAAGCCGTATTCGTGGTCGTTTGCGATGCGGATCGCGTCTTCTTCGGTCTCGTACTGGAGGGGGGCCGATTCAGATACTTAGCGAAATCTACAAACAGGGTAAAGCATTTCTTTCAAATGCGCAGACTCACGGTGATGATCGAGACGACCGGTGCGAACATTTCGACGTGATAGATCTCTGCCACGGAACGCATGTCAGGCACCACGAATGCGATGCCGAGGACAAGTTCACCCAAAATACTGACGCATGTCGGGAGTTACTCCCTTCAGCACAAGAGGCTGGAACAGATTGTCCTTGACGTCAAAGCAACCCGCAACGATCTCGGCACCTTTGGCTAAAGCTTCCTCGACGATGGTCTTCGTGCGCAGGACGAGCTCTTGCGTGAAGAGACCTCGGATAGGGGCGCCGTTGACGGACGCGACGACTTTGGTCGCTTGGGCTTTGAGGAGGGAAATAAGCTGGGAGGCGATGGAAGTGTGTGCGATTACGGTTTGGGTCGCCATGCAGATCTGGCCGCTGCAATGAGAGCGTGATGGCTCGTTAGTTGAACGCAAGACAGCAGGTCCCTAGAGCGTCCGAACTAACGAGTGCACCCAGCCTCCAAAGGCGATGGCGTTGCAAGCACTGAGACAGAAAGAAATGGCCTCCATGAGTTAGGATGAATCTGAAGACGGAAGCGCAAGCGGAACAGATCACACGAGTAACTCACATCCTCAAATCGGCATCCTCTCGAACAATTGCGGCGGCTTTTCCTCCAAGCTCGAGCGTGAGCGGCACCAGGTGTTTGCCTGCGACTTGGGCGACGATCGATCCGACGCGGGAGGAACCGGTAAAACTAGATCACAGGATACTCTCTTCATGTTTCAATCCTTTGTTTGAGGATAGCGCGAGAAAGTCGGGTGTCGGAGAACGTACTTGACTTTTCCGACCGAGTGGTGCGCGATGATGGCATTCATGACCTTGGGAGCGTCCTCGGGTGCGACATGGATCACATTCAGGACTTAACACAATGACAGCAAGGTTAAAGCTCTCTGAAGAATTGAGATTGGAGCGTTATAGGTGCGAAACGAATTCGACGCACCTCCAGCAGGCAATCCGGCTTCGTGGAACACTTCTGCGAGGATCAACTGAGTCCTCGGTGCCATTTCCGACGTCTTGAGGATACAAGCATTTCCTGCAATGATCTGTAGCAAAAGCAAGCGAGAAGTACTAGAATAAGCTTTGGTTGATTCTTCGGTGGCTTCAAGTAAAGCGTCCGAGGCGGCCCGGATGGACTTGCGGGGTTAGAGGTGCATCGAGCCGAGAGGACGACAGGGGCATTCCAAGCCGCGACGGAGAGGACGGTGCCGAACGGGCAGCGCGTGATGACTTCGTCGAGAGACCGGTTAACGACTCAAGAGGGAACAGTGCGATTTGATGAAGTGCAGCTACTTACAACCTCTTTTCCCGTTCGTCGTCGTATCGTATTCACCGCGAAGAGCGACGGTCGCGACACCGGCGCATTCTTCGATCCTGGTTCGGCGCCGAACAAAATAGGGGGGTTGTACAAAAATCAGGTCGGTCAGGAAATTGAAGACGAGGATTCGAGGCTTGGATTTGTCAGCCCGTTGCAAAGGTGGTTCGGTCCGCTTCGGTTCAGGAAGAGCAGACTTACCCTTCGATGGCTTTGATGATTCCGAACATGGCCCACCCGAGGTCCGAGGTCGTTTCGGTGACTTCGAGCGATGCGTACGATTGCTGGCGCTGCTTCAGGATCTCGCAGGCTCGGAGGAAGATGGCGCGACGGTCCAGGATCGATGTCTGCCGAAGGAGGATGGGTCAGGTGAGATTGTAAGTTGAGGGCCCATGAAGTTCAATCAGGGACGCCAAATGACTTCAAGAGAGAATGCGAGAGCCAAACACACTTTCTTCCACGCCTTGAATGCACGGGCCGACGACTCGAGCACCTTGCCCAGATCCGCCGTGGTGATGGACGAGGCCTCGTACAACGTATTGGAAGGATCGTGAGGGTCCTTGACGGCGAAAGAGCCGGAACCTAAGAAAGGTTGGCCATCGACGTAGCAAGGGACCGGGGTGGACTTCAGGAGTCCGAGGGGCGTCGTGGACATGGTGCAGTGGCAAACTGACTGGTGACGGTGTAGGTGCAAGAAAAAAGGGAACGAAAGGCTCCAAAACCGGCCGTTTGACGACCCATAAACCCCCTCTCTTTCGTAACAAAGGGTACTCCGTCGGATCCGAACCGGTCCGCTTATCCCGCTCGGCAGCGGCTTCCCGCGGCTTACCCTTGTGGGTGCCCCGTTTCCGGCTCTTTTGAGATAGGAGCGAGTCGCCGGCTCTCGCGAGTGTCATGAATCAAACCTTACCCGATTCACTCTATCTCCTATTCACTTCTCATGCCACTACTCGACTCGTCCGTGCACCTGCGTTTCTCGCCTCATTTAGCCTATCTCGCTATTCCTTCTTCATCTTTATAGTCTCCGTCTTTGGCCTGCCAGATCCCCGCGCCTGATTGAGTCTCGGTTGACACGTTGGCTTGGGCTGAAGTCGCGCGCCTCGCTGGCGCTCGTCTCTCTTCCTTCTCCAACGATCTTCCATCCTCAATCTTGTGCTCGTACTCAACCCCTTGAGTCGGGATCCAGTCCTCCTACCATTCTAATAGCGAGGAGTCACCTGACTCCGTAAGGTGGGCGCGATCAGCATGTAGGCACCGTAGCCAGCCGGGTTTAGGGTAGGGATCATTTCGAATGAAGTAAGCTAGCACACTGCGTGACCCTCGCCGCATGTCCCCTTGACGCAGCGTTCCGAGCGTTGGAAACTCGGTACGCCACACTCGATCTTCGGCAGCCGGCACTCTCATATCCCGCTGGGCCGCCGAGTGTTGAGATGCTCAAAGCGATTGGTTTCTGAAGCGCTGCGTCCCTCCGACTCCCTCCACATGACCAGTTGGAGTCGCCCTTGTGCATTGAGAACGGCGAACCGAGGCCTATCAGCCTGATTGAGGGACTTCAAAGATCGAAGAGATAACTTTTCTCAAAGTTTCGCATACGAGATCACGGTGGATTCACAAGAGGGAAAGGTTGTATATTCATTTCAAAGAAACGGGAGCGTAGTCTAAAAGAACGGTGGACAGAAGTGCGATGGAGAGGGATGGTGCGTGTGACAAGATCACGGGTTGAGAAGAGTAGGTGGTGTGGGAGTAAGAGCACAAGAAAAGACGGCGGGAGGGGATCGCTTTTGGTGGGTTAAGGGTGAGGTTTTTAATCGAGCTCGTCGACGTGCATCTCAGCCTGACCCTCCGCCTGACCTTCGGCCTTGTTCTCCTCCGGCACCTCAGGCGCACTCGCGTCCTCCGCATCCATGCTGACATCCGGTGTCTGCTCCGTCGGCTTCTCCTCAGTCTTAGGCCTCTCCGTCTTGGGCGCCCTAGGCTTGGGTTTGGTCATGATGGGCAAGCAAACGTTCTGCACCTCCTCACCTTTCTTGCGGATCTCGGCCGACGTGATGACGGGCTTGACGTCAAGAGGTTTCTCCTGTTGCGAGTAGAGTTTGTTGCCCAACCATGCTTCGGCGTTGGCACATGTCTCGATCACCGTGCTGAGGTCCTTCTCCGCGATGTGCGAATACTTCTCGTCGCCAGACTGGGCCTTCTCCAAGAAACCGGTAATGATCTCACGCAGCGCCGCGGTGGCACGGGGTCGCTCCTCGTGTTCACGATATCGGAGGGCAATAGGGTCCCCGAGGGCCTTGAGGCCCTCCAATCGAGCGACGTAAGCCGACTTGGTCGCGTCCTCGCCTTCATCGGTGTAGAGCCAATCCTCGGCCTCGGAAGCGAGCTTGCTCAATTCTTCCTTATCAGCTTCAGACGAGTACTTCTTCCATGCGCCTTCGAGCTTGTCGCGCACGTCGTAGACGTACTCCTCCAATGCGTTCTTGCGGTCCTCGGTCTCGAGCACGAGCTTGTCCGACGCGTGCATTTGCCCTTCCTTCTCCTTGAAGTCGTTGACGAGCGAAGGGTCGAGCGAGCTGGCGCTCGAGATGGCGGGGAGAGTAGTCTTGATCGACTTGCGAGCCTTCTTAACGGGGGTAGGGGCAAGGGCGGCCGCACCATCGACGGCGAGGGCATCGGTCTCCATCGCCTCGGGTTCGGGAACGTCCTCCTCGGATCCTTCCTCAACGAGCGTCGCAGAGTCGAACGTCAGGATGCCGGACAAGTTCAACTTGGCTTTGACCTTGACGAGCGCACGACCACCGCTCTTGGGGGCGGAGAGGTTCTTGACGGTGAATTTGCCGATCCAAGGGTTCGACTTGCCGGGCAGGTCCTCGGGGTTCGCGTACCGTGCCTCGAGGTCGAAGGGTTGGTTGCGCGAGAAGGACAGAACCTTGGTCGAAGGGATGGCGTTACCCTTGTCGAAGGCGACGAGCTCGGTCCCTTCGGAAGGATCGTCGCCCGGCGCGGCCTCCCAAACGAACTTGATCGGGTACAGCTGCGTGTCGGTCGTGGAGAAGTCACGGACCTTGAAGACGGGGGAGAGCATAGCGCACGCCAAGGTCGCACCTCGGGCGACGGCCTCCTCTTGGTTGCAGGTGAAGGATAGGGGTCGGCCGAAGAACTCTTGGATGCGTGTTTTGAGAGCGGGAACACGGGTCGAGCCACCGACGAGTTCGACGGTTTCGATCTGGTCCTTGGTGATACCGGCATCAGCGAGGGCTCGCTCAAGGGGACCGATGGTGCGCTCAAGAAGAGGAGCGACGAGCTCCTCGAGCTCCTCTCGCTTGAGTGTTGACGAGGCATCGACGTCGTTCATAATGGACTCGACCGAAAGAGGGGCGACGGGGTTTGCGGACAGGATCTTCTTGAGCTTCTCGACGGCGGCGGCAAGACGGAACAAGGCCTTGGGGTTGGACTTGACATCGATCTTGTACTTGGCCTTGAACTCGGCGGCAAAGTGCTCGACTAGGGCGTGGTCGAGGTCTCGGCCGCCAAAGTGACGGTCGAACGCGGTACCCTTGACGACGAGCTGGCCCTTGTTGAAGGCGACGATCGAGACGGAGTAGTCCGAGTGCCCAATGTCGACAAAGGCGACGTACTTGGGCGGTTCGGGCGCAAGAGGGAGGTCGGTCTTGGTGATGCCGTATCCAAGCGCGGTTGCGGTGGTGTCGTTGATAAGGCGGAGCGCGTTGAGGCCAGCGATGTCGGCGGCGTCGATGACGGCTCGTCGCTGGGCGTCGGTGTACCAGACGGGGACAGCGATGACTACGTCGTTGACGGCCGACTTGAGCTCGTTGGCGGCCGTGTCGCGCAACTTGCCGAGGAACATGGCGTAGAGCTGCGTCGCGGAGAAGATGGTTTTTTCGCCCAAGTAGTTGACCTGTGGGAAAGGATGGTTTGAGTATGCGAATCCAAGAAGGAAAATGCAAGTTAAGTTTCTCCGCAAACTACTAACCTCGACACCGACGGTATTACCAGCCTTGACCAACTCCGCGCTCAGGAATTTCTTTTCAATTTCCACATCCGGGTCACTGTGGAGAAATACAAATCCAATAATGAGGTTCCCACATCAGGATACATTCATGCACGATGACGTACTCGATTGTCCTGCCAATGAGTCGCTTGAGCGAACCAACGGTGTTGCGAAAGTTAGACGTCTCTTGCGTCTTTGCGGATTCGCCGATGATGCGCGATTTCTGGACGAACGCGACGAGAGAACTAAGAACATTTGGAAGTGCAGAGTTGGTCAGCGGGACAGTTCGGTTGGCTCGAGGGAACGGTGCCGATGTGGCACGGGTTGGATAATGGCGCGCGTGGTTGGTCGGTCGGTCGGTCGGCGCTTCGGCCTGAGTGAGGAAGGGAATGGCACGGAAACCAACCGAAAGCGCCTTCGAAGCACTACGGAAACACTCACGGCGTCGCTCGGTTCGAGACTTCGTTGATGAGGATATCGATACCACGGTTACGGGCAGCTCCGATCTATTGGCGCAAATGTCAAGTGTCAGTGATGCTGTGGCGTGAACGGTGCGACGTATCCCAAATGGGTGTCGGTCGGTCGTACGCACTTTGGAGCCGGCTTGGCCGATATCTACAACAGCAACATCACATGGGAGGTATCAGTAAAGGGAGCCCTGAGTCGTAGGCCCAAGTGGGGGTACTGACCTAATCCGATTACACTAGTCATGATGGGAAAAGCGCGTGTTTTGGGGTGGTGTGTGGTGGGTGTGAGTGTGAGCTGCGAAAGCCATGGAAGCGCTTGGGCTCAACGTTCCGCGCTCGATCGCTCGCTCGCACAGACCTCGTCACTGGGGGTTAGTACGTCACGTCATACTTGCCTCTTGGACCCACATCGTTGGTGGTTCTGTGAAGGTGAGGGCTGCATGGAGCTAGTGGCTTTGACTTTGTAAAAGTCCAACTTCCCTTTTCAAGAAACAGTGATTTTGCGTAGATAAACCGAATATGTGAAATCTAATCAGGCTAGATACAAAAAAAAAAATCAAACTTTGAGCTTCTAGGGTGGATGTTGTAGTTGTTTCAGGCTGAGCATGTTTAGACACGTCGGTGTAGGAGATTTATTCATCATTCGATGTGTAGGAGGGATCAGATTCAAGATACATCCCTTTTTGAGCCTATAGAAGCCTATAGAAGCGAATCGAAGCCCATGGATCCTTGGCGAAGCCCCTCGGCACTCGGCAGATGATCGATGATGCGCAGCCCGCGGTCATACGGCGGCCCACAATCTCAATATGTCACGTCCCAATATTAGACGACCTTTCTGTCTCCCAGGACAGCAATCACAAGGAGCATTCGGGTATTCCAGAGACTACCAGAGACTAAGGCCCCCCCGCTTTCAAAAAGTTTTGTCAATAACTTAAAAAGTTACCCCAGCACCCGCGGCCTTCCTCGGATCAGCCGCCGCTTCAATTGTCCCATTCTTGGTCCTCAAGACGACATGCCCCGAACTTCCCGTCACCCCCGTCCAAGTCACGTTATAACCCAAACCTTGCAAATAAGCCACAGTCGCATTATCGTAACCGACAATACCCTTGTCAAGTTGTTTCCATTCAAAGAAAGTTTGACCGGACAATTGGTCGTGCCAACGTGGGTGGGAGACGGTTTGGTAGGCGTTCAGGCGTTGGTCGAGGTGGTGGTAGAGGTGTTGGAGCGTCGTGGTGATGATGCGGGATCCACCGGCACTTCCCGTGGCGATGAGGATCTCGCCCGTGTGCAGGTCCTCCGCGATCGAGGATGCGATCGACGATTGAGGGCGTTTGCCAGGGCGGATGTAGTTGACCGGTGAGGCGACGAAACCAAATGAGTTGATTTGACCAGGGGAGGAAAAGTCGTCCATCTCATTGTTGCCGATGATGCCGTCTGTCAAGGGATCGAGGACAATCACGCATTATGAATTCCTACTCGGACCAAATCGAGGAGTAGCATCTTTCTGGCGCGAAACTCACCAGGGGTCATGACCCGACTGCCCCAATACGTATTCACCGTCGTGGTCAACGACACACTCATCCCATCTCCATCAATGACGGCCAAATGCGACGTTCCCGATTCCCTCGTCGCCGTGTACTTGCTCGGATCGTAGTAAGTCACACCGAACGTCTTGTTGTCGTCGATCTTGCTACGGATCCCTTTGACGACGTTGTCTTGGAGGTAGTAGTTTTGCAAATAGGTGACGTTGGGAACGAAGGCGGGATCACCATATTGGGTTCGCTGACCATAGGCAAATTGGGTCGCTTCGATGAGACGATGCGTCGTCACGTTTATTTGGGGTTGGGAATCCGTGTAATTAGCCTGGTACCCTTCCAAGACTTTAAGAGCGGACAAGACGACGGCCCCACTCGAAGGAGCAACGGTCGAGAAGATTCGTGCGCCTCGGTAAGTGATGTTGACGGGTGTGCGGACGATGGCTTTGTAGTTGCCCATGTCTTGCATCGTCATGATGCCGCCGGCGGAGCGGATCGCCTCTACCGTGCGCTTGGCGATGTTGCCGTAGTAGAAGCGATTGGCACCGTACCAAGAGACTTGTTCGAGCGTGTTGGCGTACGTCTTGCGGTAGACGGTGTCGCCTTGAACGAGGAGCGTGCCGTTGGGGGCGTAGACTTCGGCCCAGCGGGTATCTGCAGAGAAAAGTTGATCGAATGCGCCTGGTCAGATCCTACAACAGGATGAGAGAAACTCAAAACGACTCACCGTTCAAAATAAAGCTCTTTCCTTGCTGAATTGCGTCCGCCAAATCGACATTTACTTCGAACCCATGTCGAGCGAGCTTGATGGCTGGTTTGAACAGTTCTTTCTGTTCGCACCAAACACCACAGCAAGGTCAGCAAATATTTAACAATGCCATCACCACGCACTCTACCCACAACTCACCCATGGCAATTTCCCATGCCTCTTGTGCAACTTTTCCCACCCCCTCAACTCGCCCGGAACGCCGACAGCCAACCCGCCGATCGTCGAAAGCGTCTTGTTCTGCGTCGCGTCGGCGGCGTACATCGTCTCATTCCCCCCAGCAGGCATCGTTTCTCGGAAGTCAATATTTTCATAAGCAAATTTGCCTGAAGGGGTCTTGTATCGGACGAGCATGAAACCTGAGTGAGGTGTTAGGGGTTTGAGAAGGTCAGATTTTTGTTTCGGTTTGACAGAGCTCGTTTGATTTATTTTTAACAGAGCTCAGTGAGTGGTGGGGGGAAGTGACTTATGACTGACCTCCTCCGCCGATCCCACTGTGATAAGCTGCGATAGTCCCGACGCATAATCCAGCTGCTATGATCTGTGATTAGAAAATAGGCAGAAGAATCAGTATACCGACCATTGAGATGAACTCGAGAGTTTCACGCTAAAGCGCCTCCGAAATTGCAGTGCCGCTCGGACCTCCCTCAAAGGCACCTCCGCAAATCCTGACACCCACATCGTCCACTCACAGCATCAGCAGCATTTCCGCCCTTTTTAAGGATGTCCACACCGATATCCGAACAAGGTGCGGCTTCCGTAGCTACGCCACCATGCTTGGACCCGCCGAGTTTGCGCGAAACCAAGTCGCCCGAGCGACGGAGGTGGGATGAGGGGCCGTCGTCCGGGATAATGGGACTGGCATGCAGGTGGGGAGTGGTTGAAACCGTTAATAGGAGAGGGAGGAGGAGAGGAAACTTCATTGTGGAGAAAAACCTTCGGTCGGAAGGGCCAGAGAACGGGAAAGGGAGTGGTTGGGAAGAGGCGAAGCAGAGGCAATGGAGCGAGGAGGGAGGAGAGAGAGATTGCGATCACGAGAACCAAGATTGGTCCCACGCGAACGAGGGAGAGGGCGTGAATCAGTCCGAGATCTCGAGGATGATGGCGTGCTCAGAGCGGACGGCGCTCCACGTGAAACATCCTATCCGGTACGTGCTCCGGTTCATTTCACCGTTTAATGATGATCGAGGAACGGGTTTAGGCGGGAAAAAAAGAGGTGGGGTGGGAAGTTTGTAGGAACCGGCCGCCAGCTGATGATCAATCACCTGGCGCCGGCCGCGAGGTGCATGTACTCAGCTCGCTCGGGCAGTCGGCGGTGACGTCAAATCACTCGGCGAGAACCGCGACTCGTCATGTCCCCAAAGGACCGTTTGATGGGCCTTCATCTTCACCTTGACCATCTCGGTCACACCACTCGCAAGCAAGGACCTCATTCGTGGACTCGTGAGCTGCGAAATGGCTGCGGCGGAGCGTTGTCTCAGCTGGCCCCTCCGATTCGCCGGCTGAGTTGAGTTGGGCGGCTAGCGGCGCCCGGGGATTTCATTAGCGGCGATCCAAAGATAGGGCTGCACTTGTGCCGACTCTCGTGATTCAGCGCCAGCTGCAGTAGCAGGAGATCTACTGGTGATGATAAGCAGCTGCGTTGAGTAGGGCGATGAATGGGATACCACGGGAAAGCTAGGCTTGTGAGCTCTTGCGACCACATCGTCGATCTCGAAGCTCCGAAGCAGCCCCTGATCACTCTCCCTCCACGCCGCGGAAGTTTGATTCCGCACCAGGAATCCACAATGCTGATTCGCTTCGATCACCACGGCAGGACTGCTCTTAATAGCTGCAAACATTACTCGTCCACCTTCCATCTATAAAATATACAAATTCAGTGAACGCATTACGCCAAGAACCCAATCAACACCCTTTCGCAACCCCAAGAGGATCCAGAATGAAGCCGATAAAACGCCAGAATACTAGCATCTACTCCTTGGTCTGCTTTTCTTCGTCGACGAGCGCATCGATCGATTCCGAAGTACCCATCGCTCCTTCCCAAACATTCGCGCGGAGGTAGGCGGTGAACTTGGCGTCTGCCTCGGAGAGGTCGCCTTCCAAGCTTTAGAAACAAAACGATGGGATTTAGATCAAAAATGATCAGCTCTGTTCATCCAAGAAAGTCAATGGTGTCGAGGGTGCACTCACTCGTTTCGCACAAAGAAGAAAGCAACCAAGATACCCAACAGCCCCGCGCAAGCGGCGATGATGAACGTGTACCTCGGGCCGAGGTGTTTGCGAATAGGGGTGAACGTTTGCGTGCCGATCACCGCTCCGGTTTTGCCGATCGCGGCGGAGAAACCGTACAATGTGTCTCGAACAGAGGTCGCGTACGATTCGGAGGAGACCAGGCCGAGGGTGTTACCGGGGCCGAGGCTGTGAAAGGGAGTCAAGAGGAGGTGGTCAGCTCGCCGAGTAGAATCGGGGAGAGGCTGGGATTAACTCACTTTCCAAAGGGTTGCATCAAGCCGTAAAGGATGATGAAGCCGGGGACCTTGTGGATGATCTTGTTGTAAGCCAACCCCACCGAAAGACCGACGATGAGGTAGCTGCGAGCGCAAGGTCGAATTCATGATATCAGTTCACGCTTGAGTTTGCTTCTCAAAGCTCTCTTCGTCAACTCACCCCGAGAATCCGAGCATCATCAAATTGCGTCGACCAAGACGGTTTACGATGAACGCGCCGATGAAGACACCCGGGAGAGCGATGATGCCAAGCAGGAGTTGGTATTCGGCCGTTTTGCGCAGGAGCTCGTGGCCCTTGACGTGCACGATCGAAGCGATGATCGTTCCGGAGAAGACACCTGATGAATTGAAGGGACGCTCAGGTCAGAGGTAGGTCGAAAGTGAAAGGGTTCTGCTCTGCAGACTCACCGTTGGGGAAAGTGACAAAATCGTAGAGGAACCACGCGCCGGCAGTACCGATGATGGTGCGCCAGTAGAATTTGACCATCAGGACGTAAGGGACGCGGTGCTGGATCGCACCCTTGCGGTAGAGGCGGGAGTTGATCATTCGAAGACGGAAGATGAAGACGGCGGGGGCTGACAAACATGATTCGAGCTTAGTTGGCCCGTCACTTGAGGAAAACGGAGCCTCGAGTTGAGAAACTTACGAGGGATGACTGAGATACCGAAAACGGTCCTCCAAAGCGTCGACAAGTTCGCGTGCAATCCACCGGCGGCTTGGAAGACGATCAAGTACAAAATGCAGGTGAAAGGGGTGCCGAAGGAAAGCATGAAGTTGGTGACCATGATGAAGAGTGGGCCACGGGACTTGACACTGCGTTCGTCAGCCGCTTCGGCGGCCGAGGCGGAGGAGGAGGGGTACTGCAGTGCGTGCAAGTATAAAGGGGAGCGTCTGGAGGTGAGTCTTGGGTCACAAGTCAGATTCCATGCCAATGCAGGGCACTCACCTCTCCACCAACACCGAAACCGGTCAAGCCTCGGGCGATGCAGAACATCCAGAAGAAGCCGTCCAGTGAACCACGTGCGCCGTGCGCCGACGCGGCGAGGATGACACCGACAACGATGGAGATGGTCGACGCGACGATGCCGTATTTACGTCCTGCTCGGTCACAAAGGATACCGATGATGATTTGACCACTGGTGTGGGAAAACAAGAGGGTAACTGTGAGTTTCGGATATTCCGCGTTGGAAGAAGACTCGGAGAAACGGGAATCAAATTCGAACGAACAAGATTGTACCGACGGTGAGGGCGTTGGACAATCGAGTACTGATAGTCGCTGTGTATCGAGCGCCGTAAATTTGACCAAAGACCACGTTCGTCACTGTGAGGTGGGGTGAGTCAGGATGCGACGTTCGTTAGACTTGAGTGAGTTCCACTCCGGCCCGGATGGTACCCGCTATTCTGAGAGACGTTCCGAAGCGCGGGGACTCGGAGGAGATTCGGACTCACGTGACATGATGCTGTTTGAGGGGAACACAGTGTGTACGGAAGTCAAGAGTGCAATCAGCGATGGCCCGACGGCAAGAGAGGCTCAAGCCATAATGCATGTACTTGTTCTGCAACCCATCGGAAATCAATGCGAACCCGGCACACGCGACGGTGAAGAGGGAGCTCGTCTGTTCGACGCGGGTCAGAGGCCCGGCGATGCCGTCGTGGTACTCGATCTCGAGGGGGGTAGGGAGCGCCCCTTTGTGGTCCTCACCGTCGTGCGAGGAAACGGAGTCCTTCATCGCTAGGTCAGACATGTGCAAGTGCTGCTCGTCGTGGGAGGATCAGGGAGTAAGGGGAGGGGAGGGAGAAGCTTGGTGAGCAGACGAGTTCGAAGGTAGAAAAGCTGAGGGAAAGGTGTAGTTGAGGAGACCCCTACCTCTCGGGGAGCGGCGGCAGCTGGCGGCAGCGGCGGTAGATCGCAAAAATCAGGACAAGTCGAAACGTGCCCAAGATTCACGGTCCAACACTTGTGCCTCTCTCCCTTTGAAAAGAATAAATGCGCACGTGTTCTACTAAGGGTGCCACTGCCAGAGTTGGGTCCATGCGGTGGGGAGGTGTGGCACTCGGAAGGCGGGTCCCCCGCGAAATGGGTATTTACGGGCCGGTAACGCGAGCTCGCGAGCTTGGTCGAAACACCGCCTACCGACTCAAATCAAGGGTTTTCTCGAGCTGGCTTCTGTGACAGCTAACCCGAAAGCTACATCGACTTGACATCAAAGAAATTGCTAGGTCGCTTATCAAGACACCTTGTCTATCTTTCGTGACGGAACTGTGCTTGTAGGTACGCTTGTAGCACACCGACTTTCGCAGCACAACGAAAAATTTATTCGGGTGCTCGGGTGACGAGAGGCTCTAAAAATAGTCGCTACTGCGAGAAGACGACGCTAGCCCCCCCCCCCCCCTCGCGTGGACTAATTTTGAACCTTTTCATTCACTCCTCGCTCCAAGAAACGTGGGCGTGGTTTGAGAAGCCGAGAGGATGAAACGAACCTCGGATGCAAAAGTACCTACCTAGAGAGCTGCCGCCACCAATGGGGTGTGTGCTCACTTCTGGGGCGGGACAAACGTGGTGGTGGTGCTCCTCAGAAGCGGGAGGGTGGCGACGACTATTCGAGCGGGACCCGCGCCACTGATTCCGCCGCGCGTGCCCCTGTCCCTTCGCATCGACGTGCCTGAAGTTGGCCGAGCCGGCTCGTTAAGACTTGCACGAGCAGGAGACGTTGCCAGCATGAGAGCTCAGCTATGCCGTCCTACCAACCCTATTCATTCAGGTGTTGAAATTAGGGTATTTTCAAAGTAAGATTGCCCCGAGGGGAGCTTGAACCGGTGAAGAGAGAGAGACGGTCCTGTCAGAGCCGCACGCCGGTGCGACACGTCGGCCTCAAACCTTTTTGCAGTGTACATCCCGGTGATGGCACGCTAAAGTGCCAGGTGGGTTTATTCATACCCGGAACGCCTACAAGAGGTGTACTTCCCATATTACCCGAGTGGTGCCTCACCGACTCGAAGCGCGATGTACTTCGGACTTGTAGCTTGCAGGCCCTTGCGCGCGCGCCATCATATTGGAGCTGATCTCCCTCCGACCCATCACTTTTTTTGTACACCGCTCCGCACCCCTTCGCATCCGCACTCACTTTTTCGAGAGGAGTGATGTCGGTCGACCTCGACTGGCACGCACTCGACGCCGAGCTCACTTCTTCGGTCGTGCACTTCCTCAGCTCGACCTTCTCCACCGCGCCTCGCCCGAACTTCATCGGCGACGTTTCGGTCACGTCCTTCTCGTTCGGGGACACGCAGCCTAGTATCGAGTTGATGGATGTCAGGGACATCGACAAGGAGTTTTTGGAGGTTGAGGTTGAGGAGGAAGCGTTGTTGGATAATCCAGCGGTCAGGAACCCGAGAGGAAGGAGGGAGGAGAGGTCAGAGCGGGGGAGGCAGATGATGGATGAGCGCTCTGAATCGGATGGCACGAGATCAGTGTTGGGTGCTAGTTTGGGGATGGGAAGGATACCAGCGATGAGGTCCACCTTGAGACCTTCATCGGCTCTCTTCTCGCCTGGATTGAACCAAACAAGATCGATAGCTTCACACTCGTCACCGCCGCCGCCGCCGCCATCGCAACGATTCCAACACGACAAACGACATTCGAGAAGGCCTTCCATAGACTCGCAGGAACCCATACTCCCATCTCCTTCGACCTCGTCGTCCCCATCGTTGCAGATCCACTTGCGAGTAACCTACTCGGGCAACCTCTCGATCGGTCTCGCGACCTCGCTTCTGATCAACTACCCTTCGCCCAAATTCATGACACTCCCGCTCAAGTTGTCCATCACGTCTTTGGCGCTCGACGGCGTCATGTTGGTCGCGTTCGAGGGCGATCGAAGGAGGCTGCACGTCTCGTTCGTCGATCCGACCCAGGGCCAGGGCGGCTTGGGCGTCGCTTCCCCCGGTGCGAGGTTGTTGAGTGGCGCTGTCGTCGAAAGCGAGGTTGGTCAGGCAGATAAACACGTGTTGAAGAATGTGGGAAAAGTCGAGAAGTTTGTGTTGGATGTCGCAAGGGCGTCTTTGGAGAGCGAGCTGATATTTCCGTGAGTTTTCCGCGATGGATGACGGTGTTGAGGGGGGATGCGCAGCTAGAGGATGGCGATCAGATCGGTGTTCGAGTACTTGAACGTGCAAATGACTGACTACTTCGAACTTGGTTGTATCGCAGCAACTTTCAAACTATCCTCTTCTGAGCAACTCCGCCAGGCATGGCGCTTTCCACTCCAAGTCCTCGCCTACTCAAAAACCCTCTCAACACCTCCCGAAACAGTCCTGGCACATCGTGTCGTAGTAATCTTTGTATGTTATCTTGCGTGTTGTAACAACCGCCGCAGTCCCCCAAGTTGAGACCACACGATGATACGAGCGGAGCTGGGTGTGTCGGCTCACGTGACCTGCTGCTGGCCGACCACCGCGGGCGAGATGCCGTAGTCGGGCGCCGGCGTGTGCCGCCGTTCTCTTCCTTCTTGTTTGTCCACATGAAGGAAATGGATCTATCGACTTTCCGGATCTTCTTTCTTTGAGACAAGGGACTGAAAAGGATCTCAAGGCTATCAGCACTCGACAAAGTCCACTCCCTCACCTCCGCAAGCTCCGCACTTCGCACCCTCGCGGTCTTGCGAAGCTCCTCCGGACCGGTATCAGCACACAGCACGATATTTCCGACCATGCCCTCCACCACCGTAGCGTCAACATCGCTCCTTGCGCGCCTGGAAACGCAACTCCGCACCCCGAATGGCAAATTCGTGCTCGTGGCCTTGGCGACGACCCTGTTGACGACGGGCACGATCCTGACGACTCAGAAGGTCAGGAGGAAGAAAAAGAGGGGGAAGTTGAGGGAGGTGGTCGAGCGCAGGACGAGGGAGGAGGGGGAGGAGGAGGTGATGAGGGATTTTTTGGGGTCACCTGGGGGCGGCAAGGGGAAGGGAACGCCGAGAGGAACTGGTCAGGAGGGGGAGGGGGTGGGAAACAAGGGGAGGAAACCGACGAGCGAGGTCATCATTCGGGAAGCACTGGCGAGGAACTATATCTTCTTCGGAGAGGACGGGATGAACAAGATCAGAGACGCGTTCGTTGTCGTCGTTGGATTGGGTGGAGTGGGCTCGGCGTGTGCGACCATGTTGGTTAGGAGTGGGGTCAAGAAGGTCCGGTTGATCGATTTCGATCAGGTTTCGTTGAGTTCTTTGAATGTGAGTATCGGATTTGACAGAATAGGTGGAGTGTTTGAGGGTTTGTTTTTTCCGGCTGTTGATGATGTCACGAACCACCCCACAGCGCCACTCAACAGCGAATCTTGCTCAAGTCGGGACCCCGAAAGTCATCTCGTGCGCCGACTACTTTGCCTCTGTCGCGCCCTGGGTCGAGGTCGATGCTAGGAATGAGCTGTTCTCAAAGGATGATGCGGATACCTTATTGGAATGTGAGTAATGGATGAGGGTCGTGGGAGCCAGGGCTGCATGTGGCGGCAGAGCTAATGAGAAGGTTCTTCCGCTCAGGCAATCCGGACTACGTGATTGACGCGATCGACAATATCGACTCCAAAGTAAGCGTACACGCACTCAACGCGCAATTCCTCAGTTTTCATATCACATTCAAACCTCCTTTCTCATCTACGCAGGTCGATCTCCTCGTCTACTGCCACCAACACGGCCTACCCATCTTCTCCTCCCTCGGCGCGGCGGCCAAGTCGGACCCGTCGAGGATCCAAGTCAGCGACATCTCGACGACGTTCGAAGACCCCCTTGCGAGGGTCGTCAGAAGGAGACTGTAGGTCCTGCACAAAAATTTGTCAATGGACCTGATATCGATTTAGCCCTAGATGCGTGAAAACTCACTCCCTTCCGACGTCTGGCCTTTCGCAGTAAATTGGAAGGCGTCCATTCAGGCGTACCCGTCGTCTACTCAACTGAGAAACCGAGGGACGATCTGGGGTTACTTCCCTTGCCGGAGGAGGAGTTTCAGAAAGGCAAAGTCGACGAGCTGGCTGCGATCCAGAATTTCAGAGTTAGGATCCTGCCCGTGTTAGGACCGTTGCCGGCGATGGTGAGCCTCTTTGGGGGCCGAGGCATTATCTGAGGCGGTTCTGACGAAGAGGGATAGGAACTGATCACCAGCTTGGTGAACGATCTTGTTGATGCATCACAGTTTGGTAACGCAGCAGCGACGTACGTACTCCAAGCCCTTGCCGGCTTCAAGATGGAGCCTCTTCCCGTCAAGAACCGGCACAAGATGGCCGCAACGATCCATCGCCAACTCGCCGCCGTTGAATTTCGGCTCAGTGGAACGAACAAAATCCCTATGAATGAGGATGATGTCTTGTATTTGTTCGAAGAGGTCTTTCGGGCCAGGAGCGTGGCGCCGCTTTTGGGACTGCCGAGTCGACCTTGTTTGTTGAGGTGGGAGAAAGAAGGCGGGTTGAGGTGGGATAATTTGGTTGTTTTTGATCGGACGGAGGGGGACATGTGAGTCCACTGAGTCTACGCTCGTGCTGGGTTTCTCAGGGTGGATGGAAGCTGATTGATTTTTTCGTCCTTCGCACAGTCATGAGAAGGAGGTGTTGATAGGGGGTAAGCGGCCCGAGGACTTGTGGGGCCCAGAAGTGACGGCGCTGGTTCAGAAGCGGCATGCAGAGGAGAGGAGGTTGAGGAAATTTCGGATAGAGTAGGGAGGGCCGAGTGATAGGGAACGGAATTTCACATATCTCTCAAACAAATCTTCTTCCTCAGAGATACCGAGGGATAGGTGCAAAACTTATGCGGGGATGCGCAGCGTTCATTGATTCTCAGCAGGAAATGAACAACATCGATATACTAAACTCCTCATAAACTACGTGGTGCAAAAGATTTCATCTGATTAACTAAAGGTGAATCGGGCAGAATTGAGCCCCTTCAATCCACCTGGTGTTCGACCGCGACGTCGACATGAACCCCTCTCAGCATCGACATGCTCTGCTCCCTCCGCCGCTGCCAATTTTCCACAACCTTGAGCTCATCCTCGGTACCCGCCAATGGCCCCAGTCCATCGATCGGGACATCGATTCGTGGCGAGATGTTAGTTCGTTTCAGGGACGTGAGGCTCATCACGACGGGCACGCCTTTGACGCTCGTGACGAAGAGGCCTTTTTGGTTCCTCTCCCGCGAGTACCGAGGCGACGAGTGGATCGTCTTGAGTGTGATCGCGGTCATGGCGAGCGTCCCCCACAGAGTGTAGATCCAGACGAAGCCCGTGAGGAGGAATTCGAAGCGAACCGGGTTGATCAGGATCTCGAAGCATTGCAGCGCGAACCAGATCGAGAAGCCCATGAAGATGAGGCATGAGGGGACGACCGAGACAAAGAAGAGCATCACGTCCCATTCGAGCCGTTTTAGCCGGATCGAGGCGTCAAAGAAGGGCGTCGAAGAGGTGGAGAAGGGCTTGTCTTCCCAGGGGGCGCTGGGGAGCGTCGGCGTTTCGGGCGTGCCTTGACTCCGCGGGGTGAAGCAAACGGTCGCTACTTTTTCGCCTTTGGGCGTCGTCCGTGGTGAGTCGTTGACGCACATGTCTTTGGTCGGGATGGGGTTCAACGGAGCGACAAGAGGTGTGTTGGCTGGCACAGGTACGACGTAAGAGGTGCGGTTGTCGAGCGAACGAAGGGTGTAAACAAGGTAGATGCCGCCGACAAAGTTGAGCTGCGCAGTGAATTGGATGCCGCGAGACGTGTAAACAAACTACGCACACCTAGCCTTGGGACCACAGGCACGAAGGGCAGAGTTGCATAACTCACGATGATGAGAAGAGAGGCGAACAAGCTATACACGATTGTGCATCCTTGTACTGCTCTCCTCCAGTCGTAGGCCGCAGATAATCTGCATCATTCACTCCTGCCAGTCAGCATAAACAGCTCGCATTGAGAAAGCTGAAGTCGATCTTGAAACCGCTGCTGAAACCGACCTTTTATCGGAAAGTATATTGATATTGTCCACCGTTGCTTGGACCAGAGTTCCGTCCCATTCCCGAGCCGCCAATTGAAGAGCACGATATAGAACCTCCCAGTCTTCGGCGAATTTCCTCCAGGCCGCTGCATTGATTGCCCCCGTCACGCCGATGCAGACCACCAGCAAGGGTACGAAGACAAGGTAGAGGGAGTTGGCCGCGAGCGGGGAAAGGCGATGCCGATCCGAGGTCGGTGCCCGCCGTGATGCCAGATTCGCACCGGAGAGCGTCGTGATCGTCGTTGTTGAAAGGTGGGCGAAGAGAGGAATGTAGGTGAGAGGCTGGTATAGGAAAAGGAGGTGTGGTGTGACCGAGTCCTTGTAAAACATGAAGTAGAGGTAGACGACCCAACCGATCCACACTGAATAAGGAAAGAGGTTGTACATTACGGAGGTTCAGTTGCACGGGTTCGAGCTGAAACTTTCTTGTTCCGAGTCACGGAGGGCCGCCTAGAGGAAACGCACCGAGCAAGAGGATTGTGAAGCAGACGGGATACCCCAAATATTGGTTCACGATGAGATAGCGACCTAAAGAATGGAAATCTTAAGTCTCAGTTCACTGTCTTGGCATAGCAAGGGTCAAGAAAAGCGCTTCTGCGTACCTTGGGGCCGAGAGACGATGCGCGCGAACCAAATCTGTTTCCGCCGAGCCTTGATGTCACGGACCGTCATGAAGAGGTAGAGGCATGCTACGACGATTGCTCTGTTCCCATCACATTAGAGGTCGCCCGGAACGTTGGTCATTACCGCATTCCAGTTACATGACATGTGACTGTCACGTCGAGGCAATCCAGAGCAAAAAAGTGGATCGTCGCGCCTGCGCGCGCGTGACGCTCGAGGGGGCTCGGACAGCGACACCTTCCCAAACAGGCATGATTTCATAACATCCCCAGCAAATTCCGTGCGAGTGACCCGGCCGAGTGTCGACCGAGTGTGTACAGACAATCTACGAAGGCACGAGAGAAGCACCAGACTCACACCGACAGCAGAGACAGTAATCCCTTGACACGGTCCGGAAAGTGAGGACCAAATGAAGGGTACATCTGGTCCTTGATCATCTTGGCGAGCCATTGCCAGGGGTTGCCTTCGAAACCCTCGGGCAACGTCAAGTGAGCAATCGTCATGGGCATCTGGGCAGTCGACATCGTTGCTGCGCTTCGTCGTCCCTCGACGGTTGATTGTAGGCCAATAGACCTCGAAGTCACGAGATGAGCTACCTTATCTCGAGCTCAACCGAGCACGGGGTGTGGGCGTGTTGAGTGCGTCGGGTTCACTTGCGTCGAGTTGGCGTTTGTTTGAAATTTAGATGTGAAACGAGGGGCGAAAGGCAAGGGCGCGGAGCCCTTCGCACTCGGAAATCGTGATGTCGACAGCTTTTATATGTTGATAAGGAAGTGTCGACTTGTTTCTGGCGCGATGATGGCAGATTACAAGCTGGTCAGAGCTGCAAATAAGTTGAGAGTGGGAGAGAGTAGGCGCCGGTGAGCCGGCGCGCGGAGTGGGTTGAGACGTCCCTGATCGAGAAATAGGTACCGACTCTCCTCAACTTCTCCATAGGTAAATCACGATGCGCGATCCTTCAGGCTTTCAGGAACCCAAATCGATATCGTACTCCCACAGTCCCACTTAGGGCTGGGTCAACAATCACTGACGTTGTTGACAAGGTAATTGTTGACCGATTGTTGACCAATTGTTGACAAGGGGGTCTGAAACAGTGCTGTCAACAATGTCAACAATTCTATCAACAATTGGCGGAGCTGGTAGTACCTAGTCGTAGCTCTTCAGAGGTCATCCGGGTGGAATCGGAGGTTCGGTAAATCAGCCTGTGGCGCGCGGCCTGTTAATCAGTCCATACTAGGTACCTACTACTACCTACCTAGGTACAAAGCTCTCAGATCTCAGAGATTGATGGTGATCGATGCTGAGGGACGGGGAACTTGGCACACTCACGTGAGTCGCGCTGGACGAGTCGAGTCGCGTTGCCTTTTTCCCAGTCGACGAGGATGAAGTGCCAATTCTGTGGACGCCTGATGATGATACGACCATGTGATGAGTGTCCTGATGAGGCTATGAAGTACCATTCATCTTGAA
The DNA here is from genome assembly GCA_022702645.1 of Microbotryum intermedium. NCBI lineage: Eukaryota > Fungi > Basidiomycota > Microbotryomycetes > Microbotryales > Microbotryaceae > Microbotryum > Microbotryum intermedium. Next base: position 18,545 of record JAHWDX010000023.1, on the reverse strand, counting down.
ATGAAATGCTACGCTCCACTGTGCATACATTGCATTGTATTGTATCTTTGACATTGTTGACAAGCTTTGGGTATTAATGACATTATTGACGAGCTTTGGGTATTAATGACATCGTTGACAAGCTTTGGGCATTAGTGTCATTGTTGACAATGTCGGATCTCACTGACATTGTTGACAGTGACAAAATTTGTTGACCAGGGACCCTCCGACCGACCGTAATTGTTGACAGGGCCAAATTAATTGTTGACCCAGCCCTAGTCCCACTGTCCCGGGCCAGGTCCCGGTATTTTACTGACATTGGAGTAGTACTCGGGCTCCGATGTAGTTCACCACCCCTTGTACAACCATGCACCTTTGTCTGAGTACCAGTAGAGGGGTGGTGTTTCACTAGGACGTACCTTGAACTACCACGCCATCGGCCAGAGAATAATATTCTGACTTGAGGTGGTATTTTACCCGGAGGCCGGTCGGCACGGTGTCAGCGCCGCGCGGCCAAAAGTCTATGAAAGCGGCGCGGATGAGCCTGTGCGCGCATTTCCGGCATTTCCGCCTATTTCCGGCAGCGGGCGATTGCTCTAGCCCAGATCTCGTCGCGTTAGGGAAGACTTGAATGGGCTTGCCCAGGAATAGTCATAGTCACAATTCACTGAAGCTCAATGCAGGTCGAATTTTTTTCTAGCCCTTTATCACTCAACCTCTATGTAGCTTGGTCCCCCGATGGAAGTTGACCATTGGCAATAAAGTTGGTTGTATATGTGCACGGACACGTTCCTAACAACGCCCAGTTGTCTGCCACGCCTGCTGCCCGTGCTGGGTCATTGAACCCTTTTCCGGAACACGGTTCGAGATCCTCGGGCATGTTTTCGCTCGCACCAATATCGGCGTTAAGACCGTACTTCGGCAGTGCATATACGTCATTGAACCGTTGCCAAGCTTGCTCGTATTCTAAGGATAGGTAGAAAATGAATGGCCACCTATTTCGCCTCGGCCTCTTGATCCGGGGGTTACACCCCAAGTCATCTCCGAGATACTGCGAGTCGCTTCGATCAGGCAATTTGATGGCGGAACCACTGATTGATCGATGGTCGATGCACGCCTCGACGCACACAGAAACGGCGTACAACACATGCATGACTTCAAGTTTCTACCATTTTTAAACACTCTAGACGGGATTTGCGGCCTTGTGGAGAAAGTGGGAATAACATTTCGTCCAAATAGTGTCGCTGAACAAGAGTAAGTCACCGGTGCGGCGCGCCGGCTTCGGGTTCGAACAGGGTCAGAACCGCATCCTTGAAAGTGGCGACGTTATAGTCGATCAAAGCTCCTTTTCGATCCATGACGTGTGGTCGTAGAAGTGCGACGAGGGAGAGCTCGCTGTTCCGATGGAGAGAAGTGACGAAAGAATGTAGGAAAACGAGCACGAACGACAACACCGGAAGTAATCCGGTCAGCTTCGATCCCCACCAGCGAGCAGTGGCGAGTGACCATGCATTCGAACTCACGGAGTGATGGCCCATTGTGCTATTGTCGAGCCCGTCCCTAATTTGACTCGGCTGCTGGGCAAGCGATGTGGCGGAGCAGGCTCTGAAGAAAGCGCCATGGTGCGAGAAGTTGCTGGTGTGCTTGATGACGATGCCGGGTCAATGCGAGACATCGATTGCATGCCTGATGGACCTCGCTGGCTCGAGGACATTGAAGGTGATCTAGAATGCGAGGGCGTTTGAAGATTCGAAGGTCTGGTGAAGGAGTCAAGACCATAAGAGTGAGCAGGCTGTGCGCCGACGAAGCGAGGTGTGGGTTCAGCTTACTCATATAGGAGCGTGAAATCACCGACGAGATCGACATAATCCGAACAGAGCACATAGGTATCACTGTCGAGAGGCGTCGTGTCGGTGGCCAGGTAGAGTTTGGACGTGATGTCAAAGATGAGCGCCTTGTCCATCGAGCATTGCTGCATATCCCCATCGACCACCTTATCAGTCATCGATGGAGTTCCAGAAAGACAGAGAGCAAGGCGCTCACCTGCACGAGCTGATCCAACAACCGCTCGAGGAAGGCTTGCTGCGGCAACAGCTTCTGTATCACCCTCGAGAGCGCCTCGTAGATTGACGCATCGAAGACGGATGTGAGGTGGTAAAAGACGTGAACTGATGCCTCAAGTCCCGGCGACAAGTCGTCGAGCTCTTCTCCAAGACGATCCCGCAGACTCTGCAGAGTATCTGTGCGACGGTGCGAGGGACGAGACGGATGCAATCAGTCACGACGGCACAAGGGGAGAACACGGCGCCAATACTCACCTAGTTGATGATCGACACTCAAAATATCGATCTTGTGCAGGAAGATCTCGAACTGGATCTCCTTGTTCGTTTCGTAGCCCTTTTGCATCGTCAGCGCCATCTTCCGGATCAGGTCGGCGAATGGCATTGACGCGTCGAGCACAAAGATGACAGCGTCGACTTCGTGGAAAGAGAACGTCCACGAGGAAGGATCCAAAGGACCGGCGGGGAGGTTCCACATCTTGATAGAGACGAAGGAGCTGGGTATATAGGAATGATGTCAGCGTCGGATTGCATGTGGGGCGCGAGGTTGAGCAGAGTGGGTCCCCTCCGCGCACAGCGTAGCACTCACTTGACATCGTCCGACTTGTTTCCTCGGTCGATGAAGAAGGTGTTGCTCGGTGCCATGCGCTCAAAGACGACCTTACGGATGCTTGACTTGCCGGCGCTGCAGCAATGGCGATGACAACCATCGACAGCGGATGAGAGCGGGTTAGCTCACAAACGACGTGTTGAAAACGGTAACCAGATGCACAGTTGTCGTATGCTGGTCACCATCTTCTGCGATCAGGACCCCAGCCTGCGATTCTGCAGGACGGTCGCCCATTGTGGCCATGCACTCCCTTGCACGGCCCCGATCCCTCCGCCCACCGCTCACGACGACTCACTCGCGAGGCCCAATGAACAGTAGCCTGGGTCGTGCTTCCTCATTTGGTCGTGGTCCGTTGCGGATCATCGACATGGGAGCCATCGCACCGGGCTGGGTCGCGGTTGAAGGTCCTGACATCATTACCGTCGTGGTCGAAGTTGAGGCGACAGGGGTCGCGCGCTGCAGGGGCGATACAAAACAATAAGTTGAGTGGCATAGCACTTCCAGTTTGAGCTCTTTTGAAGGTTGCCTGCATCAAGTAGCACGTCCGGGATTGGCAACTCTGCTTACGGACCGGGGAGATGCAGGAGCGAGAGGCGGACTTGCTCGCGAGCCTCTCTGCCTTTTTTTTTGTATCTACCGTTGATGACGATGGGAGGTCCGAGTAGATTTGATGCGAGCGCGCAGTTGGTCGATGACAAATTTTCCTTCGGGACCCACCACTGCACGACAGGATCGGCGCGCCTGTTCCAGGATGGGAGTAGGACAGACAATACAGGTCATTCGATACCGAAAGCGCCTCTTTGCAGAAAAACAAGTGACTCGCTCCCAGTCGACATGGGCACCAACACAATCGCGCCGCATACCCGCGTTGACCGAAGCCGAAATTCGAGTCGTTTCGACGGCCACACGGGCCGCCGATTAAAACGGTTCGGCGGACGAGGGACAAAGCCAGCGCCTCTCATCGTCGAATCCGACCTATGATCATATGAATCATTCTCTCTTTCATTCTCTCCATCCGCAGGGTCGGATTCATGCACTTCGTCCTTAGCCGATTGCTGCTTGTCCTTGCGACCGTCGGCGTTGCCTTTGCCGCAGCCATCCGCGTTCCGACGCCACACCTGGCGCAAGAGGGCGGCCTTGAGGTCGAGCAAATTTCGCGTTCAGGCCCTTGCAAGAGTCATCACGCTGCGTCGCATGATCGCATCCTCACGCGTATGCCAGTTATGCGTAAACCTGATGTCTTCAAACATCACGCCAACACAGCCGCACGGCGCTGGTCGCCGACGCCGACGTCGAATCGGCCAGCTTGTAGATCTCGATGCCAGGTGCACGCGCCGTTCGAGTCAATGGCGTCCATGCTCCTTGAAACTCGATCGACGGCAGAACCTGGCATTTTTTCTTGCAATGGGAGTTTCAGCTTGATTCATTTGAGATATACCTCCCCTACAATTACGATCACTTTAAACAAACAACTCATGCCTCACGATCGAATTCGACATGAGACAGTTTAAAGCTTTAACCGTCCTGGAAGTGCACTGGTCGCCGGGCTTTTGTATTCAATGGGTGTGCCATGGATTGACACAACGCGAGAAAACGCATGCAAAAAGGGTCACATTTTCCTTTGGTACGATTCAAGATCAGCCGACGGATCACCGATGTTGCAGCGCGTCGTTTGCAAAGATGAGACGCTCGATGCTCGATCTCGATCCGCGAGACAGTTTCATGCAGTTTCAGGGGCTTCACCAAAAAACTGACGCGTCTCCGCCGCCCCTCCAAATCAAGTCAAATCATGGGTGCTTTGACCGCCAGGAATATATTTCGTAACAACAGCAAGTGGCGCTGTTACGCGGCAACAGCAAATGGAGGAGGCGTTGGAATGTTGCTCCGCTCCTTGCTCGATTACGCCCGAGAGAATGCTTGATATATTTGATATTGCCGCTCACTTTGACTTGCAGTTTTGCAACTTTGTGTCTTCGTTCCAACCTCTGCAGTCTAGGAATGTTCACCAGCCAAGTGAGTTTCAGCATTTTTCAACAACCTGGAAACAGTATTTTCATCGTCTCGCAGTGAATATGCTGTTTTCGTTTTGATCTTAGAGGGAGGGCTGCCTTGAACGTTGAGCTTACAGCCGCCCCCACCGCGGCCGCCTCCACCGCCGAGGTCTCAACGCGGAACGTTTTGCTCCAAGGCGACCGCAAGACCCTGCCTGGCATTAATGATGAGGGTCTGCGAGTTCTAACCCATAGCAGGGCTGATGAGGTTGTTGAAGGTGTGACTCTGGCGTGTTGCAAATGGACGCTCACAGCACCACCGCACTCGACACGTCAAAGCTCCGTGCCGAACGCGCCTTTCCCTCTCATCAGGTCTCGCCTCACCCGACGCATGGAGTCGAACTATAAACCAGGCATTCCCAAAGTTCAGCGGCATCGCATACGGGAAACATACACCCAGTCAAGTCGCTCGCTGGAAATTGTCGCGCATCCCTTTTGGCCCCTCCTGACCTCGAGCTCAGGGGTCGAGGCGGCGCGCTCAGAGCCAACAGCTCCGAGATTTTGCTCCGTAACTCAGCCGATTGAGTGGTGTAAGCTGATCAGAAACCTGTTGAGATCATGTTCCTTGATATGGAGAACATCGAATTATATAGTTGCGAGCCCTGAGGTAATCGAGGCCAAACAGCCCACAATAGCCCACACGAACGGCTTCCTACACTGGGAATACCGTCCAGCTTGAGCTCGCAAAGTTGATGAACGTATCCGCAAACAGTAATAAGACTAGATCACAACCTGATCCTTTGGGCTGTCATACTTTCTGACCATGACAGATTGCTTCAAAGGGGAGAGGTTTGTAGGAAGCGGTCCAATCACTGAGCGCTGAGCCTTGTATCATAGGTGCTTTGGTATTGGATTGTTGGTATATTCGTGTACCTCCTTCATTCAGGTTGGTACTGCCAGCGTTGCCATGCACTGGGGCTCGACTGACTTGGGTCTTCCTGCTGCTCCATACCCCATCGGCTCGCGGATGTCGTTGACTGCGCGCGAACCCAGCCAGATCACTCATTTGAGCATCACTGTCATGAGCGTCTGGAATGGTTGCTCACCAGCACCAAGACAACACTCTACAAATCACGAAGCTCCTTGGACTTGTTGCAAGCTCGCTTTCGCGTATCTCCGGCCCCAAATCTTGGAATCGTCCCTTCCTTCTTGCTTATCCATGATTCAGCTCGATCCATCTTGGACTACCCTCCCATTCAGCTCGATCCATCTTGGTCTACCCTCCCTTTGCTCATTTCTCAGCCTTGGTAGCCCTCGTACTTTTGACTCACCCCTCAGCTCCAACAATTCAAGCCTTGAAACAGAAGATCCGCTTGACAAGATCAAGTCCTTCCGCCCTCGTCGTATTGCCTTGGTCCGTGGAAGTTGCTCGCGGTGAGCGAGCCACGGCCTGATCGAGGGTTCGAGCATCGCTGAACACGTGGTATAGCCATTCCTTAGCAAAATGATACATCAATGTCTTACTCAAGGAGCTACTCATTTCATCTTCCTGCGAGCGCTTTTACTCGCCCCTCCCTCTTCCTCTTCCTTGCTCTTCCGCGCTTCAGCTAGAATCGAATCGGATTCCTTCCCCTTGCTATTCTTCCCATCCTCCTCACGTTTTCCATACTTCCGTGTCACCGCCCAACTCCAACACGCCATCTCCAACTCCTCCGCATTCTCCCATGCCTCCGTCTCCAACCTTTCCCTGAAAACCTCGCAAAATCGCTTATAAGCCTTCTCTGTATACTCGGGTTTTACAGAAGGGAAGAAAACGGTCCATGCTTCGTCGGAGAGGAAAGGGTCGGTTTGCGGGCGGTAAAGGGAGAGAAGGGCCGAGGAGGTGGCAGGGCCGATGCCGCGTAGGGTGGAGAGGCTCGAGAGGAGGGGGAGGGAAGGGGTGCTGGGCGTCTGTAGCGGGGTCAGGACGGAGTGGATGAGTGGGGTTGGGTTGGACGAGGCGAGCTCGACGAGTCGCGGGCGGAATTTGCCGCGCTGTTGGGGGGATGAGGTGGTTGCAAGTGGAAGTCGAAGCGAGCAGGGAGTCATCAGCTTGAGAATTCGGCAGACGGTTATAACCTGGTGATGGCTCCCAGAGGCAGTGACTCACTGCCAATTTCCACCTCATTAGTTTGGTCAAGTCGTCCGAATCCAACAGACCCAACTTGCTGGCTGAGCGCTTCGTCTTCATCTTCGTCGCACCGACATCGTCGTTCGCAGAGTCAAAGATTCCCAGCTTCTGTCGAAGTTCAACTCGGAACCAATGATCCAGTTCAACGAGGTCTTTCGAAGAATTGGATGCGTTCGCTCGGAGTGTGAGCGAGGTGGGGTAGTACGACAGAGCGGCGAGCAGTTGGGCCAAGGTCGGGGTGGGCGAAGTGGGGGAGCTTGCTGACGATGAAGCGGGCGGCGGGGCTTTGCGTTTGGTGGGTGGCATGGCGGTGTTGGGTCGACGTGAAAGGCGAGAGATGAATAGGAGCCGAGAAGTCAAAGGTATGACGTGTTAGGGGGGAGAGGAGCACTCGGAAGAGCGCCGCTGCTGCTGATGGTGATCGAGCGTGATCGAGGGACAGCGAGTGGGGGTACCGGCCATACCACGTCGTACTACGTCGTACGGCGCGCTCAGCTCTCTCCCTCTTACTCTCTCCTCAACCTGTCACTTCACCTCAAACCACCAAGTGCACCTTGCATCACGATTAGCACCGATCAGCAAGTGAAGTCGCTCAGCTCAGCGTGCTTGCACAACCATGTACTCGCCCTTCTCGATCGATGAGCTCGTCAGCTCGACCGAGTTGGGCGCCGATGCCGTCACCGCCACACTGTTTCATGGTCAGTCGGAGCACACACTACATCTCTCGAGTGGATCCCATATTGATCATCTTCGACTGTCTATAGGAGATCGAATTCACCTCGGAACGGACAAGGGCTCGTTGCTCGTCTTTGAGCTCGCGCACGCCTCGACCAGCAGTGGTGCGTCGTGCGGCCAGCGTACCACAACGAGTAAATAGAATCCACTGACTGGTGTTGGTGGTTAAATGAGGTTTCGGTAGCTCCTCCCTCGGTGAATTTGGTGTTCAAGTATCAGGCTTTGTCCAAGCGGCCAATCGAGCAACTCGTCGCGTTGGACGAGGTTGATGCGATCGCGTGCCTAGCGGGTGAGACGAACTAGCGAGCACATCCTCGGCCACGAGAGGAACTTTATTCGGAATGTCCAGCGCTGACGAATGGTCGGTTACGATCGGTGTCACAGGCGGGGATTTGACGATTCACTCCTTGCCCTCGTTAACGCTTCGATCGTCGTTCAATCAGCTCACCCGCGCGACGTGCTCTTCGATCGCCCACACGACCTACGCCACATCGGCGGCTACCACCAAGCAGCAAGAGGTCCACACCCTTCTCGCTCTTGCATGCCGACGTCGCTTGATTCTGCTGTCTTGGAGCGGAACGGGTGCCGACGCCGTCGCCTCGAACAAGGAGATCGCTCTCCCGCATCAAGTCCGAGGCATGTCGTTCGCCGAGGACGAAGGGGAGGCGGCGACGGCCCTCAAGCTGGTCCTGGGCTTCTCGACGGGCGAATATGGGATTGTCACGGTGCCCAAGGGGAAGCATTCAGCCGAATCGGGATCAGAACCGGCGGGGAAGAGCAAGATTCGCAAAGTTCCACCTGGGTCGGCGGCGGCTCCGAACTCGGCGACTGGAATGGCCGAACAACCTGTGCTTGGCGAGCTCTTCACGCCGACATCGGCAAGCGCCTCTTCAAAAGATGTCGCTCCGACGTCGCCAAGCTCAGCCGTAGCGGCAGGGGCCGACGGCGTGAAATCCTCTGCACTCGGATCGCTCGGGCTAGGCGCGTTGTCGCTGTCGGCGTTGACGACGAAGAAGATCGACAAAAACGAAGTTGTCTCTATACCTAGAAAGAGGAGAAAAGCGAAGAGAGATGGCAGTGAAGAAGGGCCAGAGGAAGATGAAAGGAGGAGAACCGAGGAGGAGTGGCTTTATGCCAAAGAGTGGGGGTGGGATGATCAGGAAGGAGGAAAAGGAGTCGCGAGTAAAGTGCTCGTCGTTCGAGAAAGTGAGTTGAGTTTTTTACGCCGCTAAAGCGTCATGGGCGTAGAGTCTGACCGATGTCCGTCTCCGTCACCGCTTCGCAGATCTCGCTCAAGTTCTCGACACCTCGAGTGGACAAGTACCTCGCACCTCGCTCGGCACCATCTCCTACCCGTCGCCGGTGGAGGAAACGATTGTCACCCCGCCTTTTATCGTCTCGTTGCTTTCCAACTACACGCTTTCCATTCATATGACCGATTCGCTTACCCCCGTCCAAACGCTGGAGTTGGCCTCGCAGTCGAATTCGTCGATCGTTTCCAATAAGATTGTGACCTCTGCAAAGTTGCTGACGCTTTCCTCGAGCGAGTCTCCGCCTTTGCTCGTTCTCACGACGTCACACGCACGTATGGCGACGGCTGGTCCGACCGGCGCACCCATTTCGCAAACACTTTGGATTGTGCGCGCACGATCCTGGACTCAGCAGATCGAAGCTCTCGGCGCACAGGGGCTTTGGTCGACGGCGATTCGAATGTTCCGACTGGCTCGTCCCTTTTCGGACTCGGCGGCCCAACGAATTTCGGCACAGATTGTGAAGAGGTTGAAGCTGTTGAGGAGTTGGGAGTTGTTTAATGAGGGACGGTTCGCATTGGCAGTCGACGCGTTCATTCGGTTAGAAGTCTCGGCAGTCAAGGTCGTCGGGTTGTATCCGGAACAGATCGCCGGGCGACTTTTGAGGGACGATGCTGAGAGAGAGGAGGCCTTCGGTGGGCGCAGGGTCGATGTTGCTCGGATCGAGGGAGAAGCGAATGCGATCGAGGCCGAGACAAAGCCGACGTCGGAGTCGGTCGTCAAGTCGACACCTTCGCCATCGCATCATCACTTCTCGCTTGCTGCGCGATTGAAGGAATCAAACATCGGAAGCTCGAGTCATTCCGCCACTCCTTCGTCCCCCGCTTCGACGATCCGCTCGAGTTCCGTGGACTCGGCTCGACTTGAGGCGTCGAGCAGCTCGGACGAACCGAAGAAGAAGGCGTTCAATCAATCCGTTGATGAACTTGTTCGATTCCTGACGGATCGGAGGCAGCAGATCAACAAAGCATTATCACTGCTTCCACAGTCTCGTCGACCGCTTTCCTCGCAACTTCGATCTCAGGCGACGAAGGAGGAACTTGATGCGATCCCCGATGGACCGGTCGCGCAGCTGAGCGTCGAGCATCTTGCACGATTAGCACAGGTCGTGGACACGGCGTTGTTCAAGAGCTATTTGGCGACCAAGCCCGTCATGGTCGGGCCGCTGTGTCGGATCGAGAATTGGTGCGAGATTGAGGAGGTCGAGGAGGCGTTATTGGAGAAGAAGGTGAGATGAATCTGCGGCGGCGATGAGATCTGATGAGTATGGAAAATGATGCGTTCCCTCTATCTCGAGCAGAAGTATCGAGAATTGTTGGATCTTTACAACGGCAAGAACATGCACCAGATGGCCGTCAAGCTGCTGCGCAGGTGAGCCGAGCTTAAGTTCATTGTCAGGTTTGAGGCGACGACTGATGATTGTACGTATGATGCCGGGTCACAGAATCGCTGAAGACGAAGACGATCTCGACGAAAAGGTCGACCCGACAATCCGATACATTCAGAAACTTGGGCCGGCACATCTTCCGACGATTCTCGAAGCGTCCGAATGGGTCTTTGCTACAAATCAGGCCAAAGGTCTCGAGATCTTCGTCGCCGATATGGAGGAGGTCGAAGCGCTCCCAAGGCACGAGGTCATGAAACATACGGAACACGTTGGCGAGGACGCGTGCATGCGGTATTTGGAACATGTTGTGCACGAGTTGGATGAGAGGGGCGCCGAGTTCCATGATAAATTGATTCAGGTTTATTTGAGGAAGGTCTTTGACGATGCTGACGATGGGGTTGGAGACGAAGGGGACTACAAGAAATTATTGGCCTTCCTCGAGGCGTCCGAGTCGTATCGCGCCGATCGGATGTTGGGACGATTGCCTGCTTCGACTTCGACTTCGACCTCAGCGACGGGAACGACGAGGGCGATGACGAAAAAGGACGAGGCGCTCGCCCTCGTCCGTGCGCTGTTGTTGGGTCGTCTTGGGCGGCACGAAGGGGCGCTGCAGATCTACGTCTATCAACTCGCGGCTCCTGGACTGGCAGAGGAATACTGTCGTCGTGTCGTCGCAACGGAGGAGGGCATCTTCCATGTCCTTTTGCGCATCTACCTTCGCCCTAGGGACGACCAGAAGTTCATGTTTGAGCCTGCGCTTGAGCTCGTCAAGAAGTATGCACTTTACCTCGACCCTATCGTCGTCTTTGATTTATTGCCACCACTTGTCTTGGTTGGTGATCTCAAGGTTTTCCTCGAGAAGACGCTGCGGCGTTCCGTCCAAGCTAAGAACGATCGACTCACCCTCAAGGGCATCACAAAGAGTTTATTAGAGAAGCAGGATACGGAGAAAGTTGGATTGGAAGAGCGGAGGGTCAAGATCACGGAGGCGAGGGTCTGTCCCGTTTGTGGGAAAAGATTGGGCAATAGTGTGCTTGCGATCTTTTTGCCGAGGGGCGAGGTCGGGCATTATCAGTGTCGCGAGGCGTTTCAGGACAGGAGGAAGGATCTGTAGGATCGTGTGATGCGCGTATAATGCAGTGTTGAGGTTTTCCGGCGTACGGTGGCTGTATCAGGAAGTAAGAGATGAATTGTTTGAAGTTGTCGTGCGGACTTGAACTGGAAAATTGTTACCACCGGGAGCGCAGCTCCAAAGTATCTCAAAAGATCATCTGAGAAACACTTCGAGTAGAAAAAAAGGACACTGCATTACACTCTTCTTTAAACCCAAGACTGTGACCCCATTCTCATCCCTCTCTGTCTTGCCACAAGTCGTTTAATAAATCACCCTCGAACTCGTGCGATACCCGGCTCCCGGATCGAAATCGTTGTTCGTCGAAGTCGTCTTCTCTTTTGAACTCCTTCGCTTTGCCCCCGTGGACCCACCAGAGCCGAAATGGAAGAGTTTGGACCGCGTCTTGCTCTTCTTCGTCATTGAACCACCGGAATCTCGAGTCTCATCCGGTGTCGTCGCTCCTGAAGGCGATTGGGATTTCGAAGACGAGAACAAGGAGCGCGCCGAACGAGCAAACTTGTCGGTTCCGTAGGGGGCGGAGGAAGGGATGGGAGGCGGAGGACCGAACGAATCGAGTACGGAGCTCGAGGAACGGTTGTGTGGTTCCCATGCGTTCGTAGGAGGGTTGGCGAGGTTCGGAAACGACTTTGGCGTTCGGGTATCGATGAGCACGTCCTCCGTTGAAAGGCGGGACCAACTTTGTCCTGAAGAAGTGGAGATGACGGTGGGAGTGTTGCCTGTAAAGGAATGCCGCGTCGTCGTGCTGATCGGGGGTGGCATAAATTTCGAACGACTGGAGGTGTAGGAGGTGATGGATCGGCGATCCGAAGTCGCGACGATGCTCGAGGGTCGATGGCCGTTCATGGGAGGACCACTGGGGGCCAGAGGTGGGGTATAGGGAACACCGCCTAACGAGTCGATGGAGGACGCCGACGTGGAACGCGTTTTTGAAAGCGAGTTCATCGAAGGCGAGAAGAGGCGACGCGAGTTGGGCTCCTTCGCGAGCGTCGACAAAGGTGGGGGTGGGGCAAGCTCCTCGCTCGTCGGAAGTGAGCCCATCGCCGTGCCGTAGAAGTCGTACACCGTTTTCGGATCCGCACGACCATTCGATCGAGTCGGGACTTGGAAATCGGTTTGGTGGCGAGGGAGAAGATCGCCTCGTGTTGAAGCGGGTGGGAGACTCGTGCAGCTCTGCTTCTTGTCGTTCCCTCCGCCGCCAACGAGTTTGGAAAAGAACCCCTTGAGGCCGTTCTTCTTCTTTGATTCGGTTTCCTTTTCCGATTCTTTGCCTCGCAAGAGCTCCCCTTTGGCATCACGATGCAACAGCTTCTCGTCGACATAGGGGCTCGCGTCGTTGCCTCCATGCGGGTGTCGGGCGACGTACGAATCCGACATGGACGGATATCCCGGATCGAGATACGGATGATGTCCCCCACCAGGTTGGTAGTTAGTCATCGTCGAAGAGAGGATCCCACTCCGTGCATGATGGTGTTGGTAGTTCACTAGACCATGTTGCCCATGCTGGTAGCGATCGGCTTCGAGTCCGAGATGCATCTCGACCATCGAGCCGCTCGGTGCGAAACTCGGCGCGAAGGAGAGCACCGACTGCGAAGCCGATTGACGGAACTTGGACCATGTCGAACCGCGTCGATTCGTGTTGAGCGACGATCGGTCGTCTTGTGGGTACAAGAAGGATGGCGCTCGACCCGGGGATGAAGGAGGATGGCCAAAGTGCGGTGGGGGTGAGCCGCCGTCGGCGCCTTCGCGCGCGGTCGCACGAGTCGAGTTGGGCCGCGAAGAGATGGATCGCAAGTCCGTCGAGCTGCGACCAAATCTGCTGGCGAAGGAGGCGAAACCTGTCGAGGGTGATGGTGTCGTCGATGTCGATGCTCGATCGCAAAGGTTCGGCGATGCGGATGCTCCGTTCGTCTGGGCGGAACTCGTGCTCAAGATGGGGTTCGACGACCGACGCCTCGGGTTCGAAAGCCAAGGTTGATCGCCGTGGGAGTAGTTGAGAACGGAAGCCGCCGCCGTCGAAGTTTGGAGAGGTGGGAGAGACGGCGTCGAGAAGGGCATCGACATGCTTGAGCTGCGATGGTCGTATGCGGTCGCGATCGGTGGCGAAGAAGTCGATTCGATCTGTAGCGATACGCGCGACTGACTCGGTCCTCGAGAATGGGACATACGTTCGTCCATTGCGTCGATGGGCAGATGGCCCGACCCTTTCCATGGCGATGATGATCGTGCTTGGTGGTGGCGAGGGATGAACGTCGACGGCCCAGCGGCGGCGGGACTCGATGAAGTGACGGCGAGACCGGAACCAGCTGACAGAACGGACGAAGGTCGCACGGCCGAGCTCGAGACGGGGAGCTGGTACGAGTCGCCGTCGTAATGTTGACCTCGTACGTCGTTGTGCTGCTGCTGCGCTTCGCGTTTCTGTCGATGCAGTTCGTTGAAGTGGACCTGGGTTGCGAGGTAGGTCTGCAACGTTCGCCAGCGATGAGCCGAAGCCGGTGGGTTCTGCGACAATGTGGGCAAGGTGGTGATTGAGGTCAGAGAGATGCTTCGCAGGCAGTGATCTCATGTGATGCGATGCCAACTGACCATGCTTGTCCACAACTTGAGCCCCGCCGTCGTCAACGGATGCCCCCGACCTATCCGCTTCCTCGTCGTCATCGATGATGCTCCGCCCACAACATGGCCGTACGAACTCGGACCGGTCGCCGATTCGCGACTCCCGCCTGTCCTTCTGATCCCATTTATGGATCCATGCGCTCCGAGACTGCCGCTCTCTTCAGATCCTCCCATCTTGTGATGGTCCGAGTTGGTCATGGTCGCGGCGAGTTCGTCGTCCCACCTCAACGCGTCCTCGAAATCAATGTCCGAGTCTCTATCCCACACGTGGGGTCCGGTGACGTCGACGTCGTCCATGTCTTTGTCGCGCATCATGCACTCGACGCAGACCTCGGGTTGAGGGACGAGGTGGGGTGGGGGCAGCGCCGCGACGGGGCGTGGGGGTTCGATGAACTCGAGTGGAGGCGAGGTCGAGGCCGAGAAGGGTGAGGGGAGGGCCATCGTCGGAGATGCGGCGGGGGACGAGGTCGAGGCCGAGGTCGGTGCTGGACCGAGTAGAGGGGCGTTGCGAAGAACGGAGCTACGACCGACGCCGGCCATGGAGCCTGAAGCGTGTTCGGCGGCGGTGGCGGTCGTGATCGGCGGAGGAAGGGACGGTCTCGAGTTCGTGACGGGGTCGGCTGCTTCATCGGTGCGGGATAGAGGGGTGATGGGCGCTGGGGATTCGGTTCGCAAGGGGGAGGTGGACACTCGGGGTATGGTGCTCGGCGAGAGGTTATCGGAGAGAGGGGGTTGCGTCGAGATCGAGGCTGAATCAGCGGTCGTGACGGGCAGCGAGGCCGAACGGACCGGACCTCCCGGTACGAGTGATCGTGGGAGTGGGAGAGCGACTGATGAGGGTGTCGCGGTGGAATGAGGCTGCCACAGTGGAACGGAGGGTGCATAGCTCGCGCCGGGAGGGAGACTCGCACTCGTACTCGCACTCGCACTCGCACTCGCATTCGCATTGACACTGGCACTTGTACTCGGGCTGGCCAAGGTCGGATAGGAGGGCGACGACGGGGACCAAGGTGATGATGAGGAGGATGGGAGGTAGCGCTGATGGTCGTCACGTGGACGTGGGCCGCTGCTGATGCCGTCGGTCGAAGTCGATGCTCGAGTGCGAGTCGGTGCATTCAAGGAGTTGTTTGACTCGTAGGTGGCTGCAGTGGCCGCAGTTGTAGTGAGGTGGTGCTGATGATGCGACGCGTCGTGGGCTGCGGCTGTCATCGTCGTGTGCTGGTGCCCGTGCTGGTGCTGGTGCTGCGGTCGTTGTAGATCCCGACGCGTGTGACCGTCACCGTCATTGTCACCTTGAGAAAGCGGAGCGCGAGTATGCCTGGGCGTGGACGTCGACGAGTGCATTCCAAAAACGCTCTCCACGCCCTCATGCGTTCGGTCGTCGTACACTCCCCGAGTCACCAACTGCTCTGCGTATAGGTCGCCGATCAGCGCTCAAGACTCGGCACGCAGGGGACCTAGACGCAGGCACACTCACCAGTTGAGCGGAGCTGAGCCCAAGCCCGTCTGTGCGAGTCGGTCAGTGACGGAGGGAGCTCGGTCGTTGAACTGACTCGGTGACCACACAAGCTCGCTGACCCAAGCGAGAGCGACGAATGAGCTGGCACAGTATTACCTTATTACAGCGCGTGCGCGTGGCTCAAAAGTCACTAGTCACTAGTCACGACTCACTAGTCCCTCCTCATCACGCGCGCGACGCGGTTACCGCAGAGTTGGAGAGTTGGCGATCATGCACGCGCTCGGACCCATTCGTGCGATGCGCTGCTCCAACCCCCTCCTCCGTCCCTCTTCTCTGTCTGCCAACGATTCACCACCGACGACACATCACCACACGCGCGCTCCCTCTCATCAATGGGCTCGACACTGGCACCGACGATCGTGTCGTGCTCAGGCAAGGTCTTGCTCGCCGGAGGCTACCTCGTGCTCGATCGCCGCCACCATGGCTTTGTGCTGTCCACACCGTCGAGGTTCTACACCCTCGTACGCGACATCGTGCAGGTCCGCGACAATATACCCCATGCATCGTTCAAGGTCCTGGTCGACTCGCCGCAATTCGGAGGCGCACGATGGGTGTACGACGTGTCGAGGGCCGAGAACGAGAGCGGCGCGGGCGAGTGGGTCGTACGACCGCATCGGTGAGTACATACGCTTCGTGTCGAGGGGACTGTTCACTTGGATCGATATCCAGCATCACCTCTTGCTCGAACGGGGCTCGGACATCTCGTCTCAGTCTTTGCCGTGGCTGCCTCACTCTGCTTTCGTGCTTCTCGAGCCAAAGACTGACCAGTGGCTCCTGCCTGCGACGCACAAAGGGAGAATGCGTCGCCGAACCCATTCGTACACCTCTCGATTCAGTCGACGATCTCCCTCGCTGCGGCGCTCTTCCCCTCGCTTGGCGACTCGCTCGCTCAATCCGATCTCCACATCGTCATCGTCGGATCCAATGATTTCTACTCACAGGAACGACAGGGCCAGCTAGTGCGTGCAATACAGCACCTGGGATTAGGATTCTGAAAGAGATTTGGCTGACTCGCTGTCGGCGTATCGCTTCGCAGCAGTCGACCACCGCTTCGCCTCCGAAACCGTTCGCTCACCTCGGCTGTGCGATCGACCAAGTGCACAAGACCGGACTCGGTTCTTCCGCGGCCATGACCACCTCCCTCGTCGCTTCGTTACTCCTCCACCTCGACTCGCGAGCGTCGACCGTCTCCTCCGCTCCTCCGACCTCCTCGGCCCAACACGCCCCTCCACCTCCGAACGCAGCCGGAACACTCTCGACCTCTCCTTCGTACCCTCTCAAATTCCCCGCTTCGCTCATCGCCAATTCGCAACTCATGATTGATCAGGGCACACTGGTGCTGATCCATAACCTGGCGCAGTACGTGCATTCCCTCGCGCAAGGCAAAGTCGGTAGCGGGTTCGACGTCTCCGCGGCCGTGTGGGGGAGTCAGATCTATCGCCGGTTCGAGGGCGTCTGTCTCGGCGAGAGTTTCAACGAGGGCAAGACGGTGCGTGGTCGTGGTGGACACGAACGCATTGTTCTAGTCACCACACTCATAAGCCCAGCTTGTACACGAGCAGATCACACCCAATGGCCTACTTAACCTCCTTTCGCCGCTTCTCAATCATGCGTGGACGAACAATCGGACCGCACCGAATGTGGCGCCCTTTGGTCTACCACCGGGAATGACGCTCTTGTTGGCCGATGTCGATGCCGGATCACATACGCCTTCGATGGTCGGCAAGGTGTTGGGGTGGAAGAACGCGGAGAAGGAACAAGGTCAGTTTGACAAGGCTGCGAAGGGGGTCGTGGGAGGATGTGCTGCGGCCATGAGGGGACCAGATGGCTGACACTGGTCTTATTTTGGATTGAATATCGTCGACAGCTGATCGCATTTGGTCCGAACTGCATCAGGCCAACAACGACTTTGCCGAGATGCTGGCCAAACTCGGACGAGGCGCCAAGGAGAATCCCGAGTTTCATGCGGAGCAGGTCGACAGGTTCGCGAGTGTTGCAAGTCGAGAGGTGAGTTCGTTGTTGTGTTTGTGCGCATGGGATGGTGATTTGTGGACGGAGTTCTGATTGGACTTGGTGTTGTGTATGTGACAATGACAGTGGAGCGAGTCGAGCGGATTCAAGATCGCTTCTCAGCAAATTCTGGTACGTTCCGTCAATCGAGTCCTTGTGTCGAGCAACTCATTTCGATTACAAATACGAATGCTGATACGTTTGGTATCAATTATCTCAGTCGATCCGAGCCCTGATGCGCGAGATGGGAGAGCGCTCGGACGTGCCAATTGAACCACCGGAACAGACCAAGTTGCTCAATGCCTTGTCTGAGCTGCCGGGGGTTGTAGGAGCTGGTGTACCAGGTGGTGAGCTGCTACTTGTTGATTTGGGCATGCAGCTGAGGTAGGGAGTTGAAACAGATGTGATCATCCTGCATACCCCCCCTTCTTTCTTGCTTCGCAGCTGGCGGATACGACGCGATCTGGGTCATTGCGCTCTCACCACGATCAGCAAAAAACACACCACAACCATTGGAAAAGGTGCAGGACACGCTGATAGGGTGGAAGGACATGTCCGTACGACCCTTGTCAAAGGATGCGTGGATCGTGGGGGGAAGTGGGAGTGGGGGTGGGTTGGCGGAGATGGTTGGGTTGAAGAGGGAGAGGATAGAGGATGTAGAAGGGCTGAAAGCGGTTTTTGAAGGGGTCGTGTTGTAGATGGGTGGGGTGCTGGCTCGGAATACGGATGGCTGTAGAAATGGGCCTTAAATTGATTAGTTGGAATTGAGAGTAGTGCAATGCAAGTCAGAGTTGTATACAAGATGGAAGTGCAACGCAACCTATTAAGTTGCTACTATGAGACTAAAGACTCTCCCAAGCGCACAATCAGAGTTTTTTTTGTTTGTATCTAGCCTGATTAGATTTCACATATTCGGTTTATGTACTTAAAATCGCTAGGGTTAGGGTTAGGGTTAGGGTTAGGGTTAGGGTTAGGGTTAGGGTTAGGGTTAGGGTTAGGGTTAGGGTTAGGGTTAGGGTTAGGGTT